>JAHTLZ010000204.1:93419610-93487059 GCA_023846285.1 Phrynocephalus versicolor | reverse complement strand
TGTTTGTTTGTTTGTTTGTTTGTTTGTTTGTTTGTTTGTTTGTTTGTATCTCACTTTTCTCCTTAAAAAGAACCCAAGGAGGCATTTAGTGCTCTTTGTTTAGTGATTGGTATTAAAAAAATGAAACTTTCTTTCTTTTTGTTCCAATAGATATTAGGAGACAGCTGGTGGAAATGCTTTTTTAAAAAGTAGCAATTCGTCCAATCTTGGATAGGTTTTAATGTTTCCAAAACAAGCCTCCAGATAACGAACTAGGAACTTCTCCCCCTCTTTCCCCTCCTTCTTTGCTTTTCCCTTTTCTACACCCTTCCCTCCTAGAAGCTGAGTAGAACTATAACCACAAGACCACAAGTGATTAACCCTTTTGAAGTGAACTATAATTAAGCACAATGAGCTGGGAATCAATAACAGATCAGCAATTTGCAGACCTGCTCCTTAGAATCCAGAATGTGATAGACTCTAAACTGAGTCACCTCTTGAACTCATTATAGAAGCAGAGGAGAGTCTCAACCTTAATCTTGATTGGAGCACAGAGCTGGAACAGAGCACTATCTCAATCTGCAAGTCTACAATCTACAAATCACCACAACAAGAAATATGCAAGGGGAATGTGTGGAGGGTGTAGAGTTTAGCTTTGTTTGGGAGACTTCTGCATCTCGGAATGGATTTATGGATGGGTCAAATCTGGCGAAGACAGGAAGGGGTGGATCTGCATTAAAGGAAAGAGGCATTTGGAAAATTTTCAATAGCCAATCAACAGATAAGACGGAAACAACTTATGGAGGCAATTGACTTATCAGGAAAGATGGAAATCCCGAAAGAGAATCTCTGACTTAATTAATCAATCATGTAAAAGGCCTGTGTCTGTATTTGATCTTGACCTGTGGTGGTGTGCCTTCAATGCTCCAATTGTTTGGTGTGCCAGAGATTCACCACCACTGGCTATTAATGGACTATAATGATGTGGAAAAAGGATAATGGAAATGTGCAAACCAGCCCAATAGGGATGGACATGAAACTGAAAAACGGTGTTTCTTTTTATTCCATTTGTCCCCCACACACACACATTTCGTGTGATTCCGTTTCATATGAATTTTTGAAAAAAATTGTACAAAATGAAACAATAATGAAATGTTTCATTCCTCGGGGGGGGGGCCTTGTACTCACCCTTCCTCCTCCTCCTTCTGGGCTCTGGTGGTGACAGCCATTGGTGGTCCCAGCGTCATTGCTTGCCCTCGTCAGCCAGGGTCCTCAGCAGCTTCGGTGCCTGTGTGGCCTCCCAGAAGCCTTGCTCACCCTTCCAGGCCGGGGTCCTTGGCCGCAGTGGTGGCACCCACGTGGCCTCCCACAGGCTCCACTTGCCTTTCCAGGCCTGGGTCCTCAGTGGCAGCGGTGGCGGCAGCAGCTGCACCGCCCCCCTGAGACTTCACTCGGCTTTCCTGGCCACAGTGGCGGTAGCAGTGGCGATGACGACAGGGCCTCCAAGCCCATCAGGTAAGGGAGGCATTTTACAGATGGAATGAACCAGTTGGCTTTAACAAAAAAAGATTGCTTGATTTTGTCTGTAATGAAATGCTGCTTCCTCGTTTCGTTACGTTACATTACGTAATGAAGTGACGAAACAGCATTTTGTTTTTTGTTTTGTGCCCATCCCTAGCCTGAAATATAAATAGTGCTAGTCTATTAGATCCCTTAAAAACTGTTGCAGTTAGGTATGGTTAGGTGATATTAAACTGTTGAAACTATGCATCTGTTACAAGGACACATAAATATAACAGGTTGAGAGATCTGTTATATATTAGTTTAACTAAATAAAGTGGTTTAGCTAACTGACAATTCATTATTAGGATTGAATATATTGCTAAGATTGGATAGGCTTGTTCAATGTTGAAGTTGATTGTTTAAAACTACGAATTGTTTGTTATGATATGGGATAATGGCAATGTGGAAAATAGCCTAAAATATTATCTATTAAGTTAAGCACATTTTAAGTTTTTAACTAATACATGGTTAAGGCCAGTTAAGCATATTGTTAAGCTAGTTCAATATCTGTCAAAATTAGATAGGCTAGTTTGTTCTCTGTACTTGGATCATCTAAAGATATTAACTAAACATTAGGATATGAAAAATGGAAAACGGAAATGTGAAAACCATCCTGAAATGCTAATTTGTTAGACTTTTAAAAGAACCATGGTAGTCAAGCAAAGAAAGAAACTTTTATATGCAATGAGAAATTGAGGGACCAAGGTACAATGCCCCTTTTATAAGCAAACCGTTAAGCACTACTTTTAGTTATACAAGGCTTTTGAAATTTGGTAATTTTTAGAACAGTAGATAAAATATACTTGGTTGATGATATCTACCATATATTAAATGCTGTAGACTAGACAGACTAGGTTAACATTGTATTTTGCTGTCTTCAGTTTTTGTATTAGATGAAAACAGATAGATACGTAGATAGATTAGGGTTGGGATACATTTACTATATACTGAGTAAGTAAAATATATTTTAAGCTGCTTAGTTAAATGAAGACTTAAGTACTAGGACCGAGAATATTGTTAAGATTAGACAGACTAACTCAATGTTGTATTGTGTTATTTTTATTCTTTTTACTAGATGAAAATAGAGCTAAGTAAAGATGGGCATAATATTGATGGGGGGAAGAAGGCAAGCAAATATGAAAGTGTGAAAACAATATCGCTTAAGACGAGAAGGGAAATATGAAATACAGTGGACCCTTGCACAACAAACAGTTTGTATAACATAACATTTGTACAACATAAAAAATTCCGGAGATAGGAGAAATTTGCTTAACATAATCACCTATGGGGAAAATCCATACAACATAAAAATGGGATTACTCCATTTTCAATGCATTCCTATGGGAATTTGTATAAAGGAAAATTTGCTTAACATAATTTCACTTGGAACAAATTAATTCCTTTATACAAGGTACCACTGTATCTGGGCTGAAATGTTGGGAAAATAATGATCTATGTAACATGTCAGGAGACAAGCAATGCATTTGTTTTAATTTGTTAGGTTTAGAAAATAAAAATAAATTATAAAAAAAATAGTTCCCAACGTACAATCACCTGTATATATACCTGGGTTACCCAACGTTGGGAAGCGTTGCTCTAGTCCAAGAAATCCTTGGCAGAAGGATAACTAATCTCTGTTTACACATCTCCATTGAAAATGCAGCTTTTGAAGCAGTACAATAGTCTAATTTCTAAATTCTCTCACCCTTTGTATTTTAGAATATTTGCTATCTATGAGAGTCAGGGAAGAACTCATGTTCCAATGTGTGAAATAAGGGTCAGTTTGCATTAGAATTTGCCACAAAGCATTGCTTACTTCAGGCGTGTCCAAACTTCGGCCCCACAGATGCTTTGAACCACAACTCCCAGAATTCCAAGCCTGTATTGCCAGTGACAAAGGACTGTGGGAGTTGTGGTCCAAAACATCTGGAGGGCCGAAGTTTGGACACCAGTGGCTTACTTCCCTTTGGCCATGCCTGGCTAGTGAGTTAGCGGCAACTTAATTGTTGAAATTAGCAAGCGACAAAACAGCTGAGACACCTCCCATCATTCTTGGTTTGGAAATGCCCCCTGTCAACAATGGCCCAAGGCATTTTGTTGCTTGAAGCAGAACAACAAATGGCACTTGTGCTACATCAAGCAGAACATGCCAAGGTCAACCTTTCCCACTTTGGTGTGGCAATAGAACTACAGTGACCCCCCACCTATTGCAGGGGTTAGGGATCCAACCTGACCCACAATAATTGAAAATCTGCAATATGCGAATGCAGGTCAGGTTGGGCCTGGGGGGGGCTAACTGGGGGCTCTTGTACTTGCTCCCAGCCTGGCCCTGCCCCAAACAGGCCTGCGAGGGCCTTCCCATGCCTTCTGGAGGCCCCAAAAGGGACCCCCTGTGAACCAGAAGTGACTTCTGGGTTGCCAAAAATCATTTCTGAGGCCTCCGACAGATCTAGAAAGGCCCTTTGCACCTTATCCCAGGGAGCCTTTTTTTTCGTATACTGTGTTCCCGCGATATAGCTGGACCGCAGTATATGAACTGCGAAAGGGTGGGGGACCACTGTATAAGAATAAAGCAAATAACTAGCTACTAGGTCCATTCATGATACCCAAATCTGCTTGCTAAAGCGGCTGTTTTATTTTGCCAGCCTTAACACCACCACCACCCACACCTTTGCAACTGCATTATTAAACAAGGAAACCTGTTTTTGCTAGTATGATATACAAGTGTGGCGCAGTTCATAGCTCTGAGGAGGTTAAAAACAAAGGTTATTTTGTACACTGTGTTTTCTTATGGTAGAGCCAGATATTATGGGGAATACATATTCTCTACTGGTATTTTAACTCAAGTACATTTTAATATTTTACCTTGTTTAACTGTATTTTAATATTGTGACTTTTTAAAAATGTGTACCTGTTTTGATTCACATTTTACACTCCCTTTAATCATGTTTTGAGCTGCCCAGTTCTGAGAGAAACCTGGGATATGAATTAATCAAACAAACAGATTAACTGATGAAGCAAAAATGGTGATATGACTAAAAGTGAGCAAAAAGAATAATGGATGGGATTTTCCATTCTCATGGGAAATGGAGAGGAAAAAATGATGGGGGGAAATGAATGGGTTAAAGGGAAGCTGCATTTATTTGTATGTTGTTTGTATTTAGCCATTGTTACCCTCACATTTTCAGGATCTGTATGCCACCACTGAAAATAACCAATATTCTCTTTCAAACTTACAGGTGCAGACCTCCAGCTGTGGATGTGATGGTGGCAATCAGATAAGCAGCGAGTTGCGTGCCTGGTCATATATGAACAACAGCTTGTCCGATCACTGTAGTAATTCCCGCAGCTGGAACTCTACGTGCAGCTAGGTACTGAAGAGGATTCTGGTCAATGTTCTTGAAACAGAGGGCAAATTGATTAAATTGTGGTCTTTTTTAAAAAATAAAGCATCAGATCGATACACAATTTAGGAAAGGTCCTTTTTTTAGGGACGCCTTCAAAAATGACTAGAGGGTTTTTTGTTTGTTTGTTTGTTTGGTTGGTTGGTTGTTTTTTTGTTTTTGTTTTGCCCATATGCTGTAAGTCTGTCCCTGCCGCTGCCACAGTCTTTGCCTTTGTGATTTTATGTGAACTTCCCTGAATTCCCGCTCGGGAAGTAGAAGCGGTATATAAGTGTGAAAAATAAATAAATAAATAAATAAATTTAAAATTATAGATAAATATGAAATATGGGGGAAATAAAAAAAAACATATTAAAATGTTGAGAGAATTAGACTACAGTGGACCCTCGTATAACAAATGGTTTGTATAACATAAAATCTGTACAACATAAAAAATTCCAGAGATAGGGGAAATTTGCTTAACATAATCGCCTATGGGGCGACATAAAAATGGGATTACTCCATTTTCAATGCATTCCTAAGGGAAATTTGTATAAAGCAAAATTTGCTTAACATAATTTCATTTGGAATGAATTAATTCCTTTATACAAGGTACCACTGTATTTTTGACCATCTCAGCCCAATGATAGTCATGTATTACAGGAAGAGAATGTCCTATGCAAATCTTCCTGTTCCCAGTTCTGTAGCATTCATCAAATGCAGGGTAAGGACCTTAATTTCCACAGTAATGACGAGCAGCCAGTTGGAGGTTAAGACAGCAGGGCCAATGAACAAGGTTGTCAGATCATGATGTTGCAACTTTGCAACTGCATTATTAAACAAGGGTGCATCAGTTGTCTATTGCACCTGCCAAAGAAGGAGTATAGTTTTAGGATAGTGAAAAGGCATTACCTTTTAAACCTGGGCATCATATTGGTCTTGGTTTTCACATCTGCTGGACACACCCTTAGGGACCAACTGCATTGGAAGGCAGGATGTGGTTCCAGGAGAGCAGTAGCCAAATGGCAACAAAACAAGTTGTTTTAGCAGTAACTGCAGGGTTAGGAAAGTCAGAATGAAATGCAATAAGTCATGACCATGAGGCATTGAAACAAAGTGACCTGCCCTGAGGTTGGAGTGACAGTGTTTGAATTTATTTGAGTACTACTACTGTGCTCCCTTACTGGTTCGCTTGCTTGCATATTGTACAACAATGTTGGTTTCCTCGTTGTTTTAGCCACCCGTCACCAAACTTGTCTCTCATACCTTCTTTCCCTACCCCTCCTTTTTTTTTTTTTTTAAGAAAAAGGAATTTATCTCCATACAGTCTTCAGGCAACAGTCAGGAGAGAGGAAAGAGCCAGGCTAACATGGGCTATTCCCATTGCCAACAGAAGGGTTCTGGAAGTAGCCTAGCAGCCCAACAGATTCTGCATACTGTGGTCTAAAATACCAGCATTCTCAAGCTCTGGCTTGTAACCAGACGTTCCAGGAACCCAATGCTGAACCTGACTTCCATAGCAGTTTAATTGATTACTTAATTAATTTAACAGAGCAAGGAACTATACATATAGAATTAAAAGCAAAACTGCTGTGCCTTGTACTCCACAAGGTTCTAAAACTGGTCACCATATTTTTCTGTCTATAAGACACCAGCATGTATAAAACAGCTCCCACTTTTTCCAATCCAATCCAAAAGTTTGCAACTATGCCATTCTCTCCTTGGCTTACCTCCATGTGTAAAACAACTCTCATTTTTAGTCTAATTAATTTTAGAAAAAAAATATAGTCTTATACACAGAAAAAGATGGTAGTTGCCTGCCAAAGAGCTAAAGCATGCATGATGTGGAGAGCGATGTTTTGTCTCCTCCTTCTAAAATGTGGTGAAGAGGCTAGGGAGGTCGAGTTTGAGTATTGTCTGTGAAGATTCTCAGTCATCCAGGTGGGTTTATTTGGAAGTTGAGTCATGGCAACTGGACTTCTTTTCTTGAGAGATTGAAACTTTTGTTGCTGTTTGCTGCTCACCCAGACAGCTTCATCAGTCTGAGGAAAGCTAGTTGTGAGTCCTCCATTTTACAGTTCACTTTGACTTCATGTCACCCTGGTCTGAAATAGGCTCATAAGATGAACAATGGCCAGAACAGGCTTGTTAGGTGGACAATAGTCTCAATAGGCCCATTAGGTGGACAATGGCATAAGGTGCGCCTGCATCACGCCAGCAGCAGTTGAAATGATGCTGCTCATGTATTATAGCAGGGGACTATAATATTGTTAAACCTGAGGAGTCAATAGATTTTGTCTGGGGAATAAGGGTCAAGTAGTCACCTTCTGTGATGTAGGGACAGTTGAGGGATGGAAAGAACAACTGTAAATCCATTTTTCCCCACTGAAACTTACCCCTGGGAAAGACTGTGTGAATAAGGAGCATTTGTTTTGCTGGGGGGAGAAAAATCAATTTCTCGTTGTGCTGAGTGATTTAAAAATAAACCTTTTATCTCGGCAAGGAGAAATGGGAGAAAGGATTTGATTACTGATTTCAACTAAGTCTTGTCATGCTGGAGGAAATAGATAAATTGATTATTGCAATTGGTTAAGACATGCGTGCTGTGTGTGGAGGAGGGCAATTTGTGTGCCTGGTTTTAAAAGTGTGTGTGTGTGGGGGGGGGTGATTCAACATAAAAAAGGCCACAGGAGAAAGCTGCTGAAATGCCAAACAGACCTGGCACAAAAGTCCACGAGTTGTGTTTAGAATTTCTTAGCAAGTTTTAATAAAGAGCATTGCCCAAGTAGGGGCCTTGTCAAGAAGCATCATCCTGCATTCTCAGCTGCTCATTCAAACATACGGTTAAATTATAAAGAAGTAAATACGAGCAGATGCTAACTGCAGAATGAAATCTGAGTGGAACAAATGTGTTTTTAATGATGCATTTGGGAACGTACCAAATGGGCCGTCATGCATTGTATTTTTCTTGCTGCATAACTTTCCTATGCACTTCCTCAAAAGTAAGACCTACTGGAATCCATGGGGCTAGTTAGCCAGTTAAATGGTTGCGCATCTGCAGCCTTAATAATATTTTAGCTCATCATTGTTAGGCAACTCATGCATTGTTATGCACCCAACAGTAAATTATTCTTAAAACAGCCCAGGAGCTGGAAAGTGCTCTTGAATAGCTTGGGAACAGAGGTGTTTGCCTCTAATCTCATGAATTATAGCCAAAGTAGATATAGCTTTATAGTGAATGCCATGAATGGGATCATGCTAGTTATATGAACAGCAATCATGAGCAAAGCCTGAGAAGCCCCATGAACATAAGAAGGAAGGGTGTAATTCTCTCCTTGAATATTTCTGACTAGAGATGAGCACGAAACGAACAATTTTTCGTTTCTGTTTTTGTTTTTTTTTGTTTCGTTACGTAACGAAACGACAAACGAATTTTGTCTCTAAAATGAAACGAAACGAACAGAAACACCGGAAATTTTGTCGTGCGTTTCATTTTCGTTACTGCAATATGAGTGAATGGCTTAAAATCCTAAAAAAAAATGACAAAAAAATGAAATAAATGGTAACGAAATGGTAATGAAATGAACGAAAACGAAAACAATTTATTTGCAAAAAATCACAAAAAATGGAAATGAACCGAAACGGACCCCCTAAACGACAAATGACAAACGAAATGCCATTTTTTTATTCGTGCCCATCTCTATTTCTGACCAAACAAACCAGTATGTGCATTTAAGGGGAGGTCCTTTTTGGTGCAAAAACCAGCCTGAAAATCCTGGGGTGGAAGATACGTTTCCTGTTTTCACAAACATTATTAATGGATTACAGTCCTTCAGTATAGTCATGCATTTTTGCTCTTCCACAAAATTCCTCCTATCTCATGATTAATCATGGTGAGTGTTTTTTCTGCATGATTTGCAAAACAGTTACAAAACTCAGACTCAAACTCTCATTTAGAATATTTCAGAACAGAATATTACATCTTTTCCCCTTTTTTTCTTTAATTTAAAAAAAATTAGGGAAAAGACAAAAGACAAAAGAAACCTTAACATAATATAGTAACATACATTGTAATCTTACTTATTAATTGGTTTACCATCTTAGGCACCAGCTATTTACACCGTTTAGCAGAGTTACAATTAGTCTAGCAAATTAATTTTGCTTCCTAAACAATAAGTGACCAACAATCTGGATTATTTCCTAAACCATGTCCCTTCTTAATTAAGTCATTCATGTATTTTAGGTTTCCATGAACTGACATGCTGTATTTCTCCTTTATATATTCTAATCTTGTTAATTAGTTTCTCCATTACGTCTAACCTTAATAAAATGAAGGGAGAATAGGGTTTTCACAGGGAAAAATGGGAGAAGGCAAGGAAACAGGAGAAGGACAGTGTGCCCATGGCAGTCATAGGTTTGATCCTAACATCTAATAATGGGTAGGAGGCTGGGAAACAATGTCCAGAATCTGACTGAAAAAATTACGCTGGTGTTAATATAATCAATGTAATTGCCACAAATTCAGTGTAGGCCTTTGCTGTCACGCAATACCTCTGTTACAACAACCCAATCAACCTGGAACATTACTGGGTAAAAATGCAGGCAGACAACCTACAACTAGTGCATGCTAGCAAATTGCTTTTCAGATTTCTTAACTTGTGGCAATTCACAGCTGATATTTACGCTGATGGGTTTATGCCAGTGGGTGCAATCAATCTGATTTTGGCCATTCTCTCTGCATAGAATGTCACTGTTTTGATGATCACCCCTGCATCATCAAAAAAAATTATGCCAATTTGCATAACATTTGCATATGATTATTTATATTTAAAGAAACATGCACATTGAGAATGAAGGACAACATTTTTAATTAAAAATGCAATAATCTCCTCATAGCGAGGGACTTGATGACCAGGTGACCTGCACACCTGCAGCATTTTGGGGCTTTGAACTCTTGAAAGTATCCCTTTTTAATCTTTAGACTGGACATCTTTTGGGGTCCTTTCTATAGAGAACTTCCCTGTATAAGAAGATACCTGGAGCCATGCTATTTGTTAGATACAATGCAACAGTGATCTTTCTCAATATATTAGAAACAAACAAATGTACAGTTTAGAATATCTATAACAGACAAATCAGTTGTAACATTGTTAGGCAAAAATGCAGGAGGAGAACATCAGGAATTGATTCAGAAAGAGCTCCTTCTCTTCTTAAGTCACCAAGAGGCTTCTCCTTCAAGTTCCTTCTGAGAGCTTTAGGAGATTAGACAATTGGACGTCTTTGAGCGCTACTGCCTAAAAAGAGATCTCCAGCTGAACTGGCTTCCCTCCCCTCTTGGCGTTCTCAGGGAGAATGAGCATCAGGGAAGGGACTGAGCTTTGAGCGGGATTCAGCGGACTGTGTTGAGAGACTTTGGAGCCAGATTTAATCATCGGACTGGAATGTGCCCATTCACTGCTGTACAGACTTTTGTGCATTATTAATTAATATAACTTGTGCACATTTGCAAAAATGATGGGCTATTCTTATTTTTTATTTATTCTATCAATTTAATACAATAGTTATTACAGAGCCCATCTGCTGTTACATGTCATACTCCTTCTTATTTTTTTATTATTATTTAAAATCTTTCAATCCCACCTTTCATCCGGAAAGGATCCAAGGCAGCTTAAATCATAAAACAGTATTTAAAAGCTGAAAACAAGAAATTTACAAATATTAAAAATAATTAAATCAGTATTTACTGTCCTTTCTATTTCTAGTCATAATGTGGGAATTTAAGGACTGCCCTCATATTAAACTGTATTTCATCCAATTTCCCTAAGGAACTAACCGCCACTTGCCCTTACTGCCAAATGTGACCAGTGACATTTAGGTGAATCCCCGAAAGCGAGGATAATGGGATGGGTGAAAACACACCACCGCTCAAGTCTAATCAGAGCGGTGGCCAAAAATTCTCATCCGGCCCTTAGATGGGGGGTGGGGGCGGGGCAGGGGGGAGCGGATGGCAGGGGACGGGCACAGGCACGGGGTGGACGGCGATGGGCGTGGGGGGCGGCAGGTGGGGGTGGCGGGCAGAGATGGGCAGATGGCGACGGGCGGCTGGCGAGCAGTGGGGGATGGACGGCGGTGGCCAGCGGCGTGGGGGGGGGTGGGGGCAGCAGGCTGTTCAGTGCCCTCTCTCCATTTTGGCACCCTAGGCGCCTAGTTTGTCTTAATGGAAGCGCTGGCCCTGTCTGTGATGGACATTTCCTCCAAGAATCTGTCCAATCCCCTTTTGAAGGCATCCAGGCCAGATGCCATCATCACATCCTGTGGCAGCGAGTTCCACAGACTAACATGCTGGTTAATTTTTTTTTCTTTTGTCTGTTATCACTCTCCCAACCCTCATTTGAGTGTATGTCCCTTAGTACTGGTATTTTGTGAGAGGGAGAACTTGTAGAATTTTGAGCATAACCTTGCTAGCATGTGAAATGAGTGCAACTGTATGTTAGTTGGAGCATTCTTTGGAATTACCCTTCTTTTGGATTGGGATGTAGACCAATCTTTTCCAGACCTCTGGCCACTGCTGAGTTTTCCAAGTTTACTAACATATTGGGGCAGGGTTAAGAGATCACATTACACCCCTATTAAAACAGCTCCGCTGTCTGCCAATCAGCTGTCGAGCACAATTCAAGGTGATGACCTTGACCTACAAAGCACTATATGACCTGGGTCCTAGCAACCTCAAAGATTGAATCTCACACTATGAACCAACTCGTGTGTTAAGGTCATTAGGAGCGGCCCTTCTCTCCATCCCGCCACCCTCACAAGTATGTCTCATGGAAGCCCATGAAAGGGCCTTCTCAACCTATGCACTCAGGATCTGGAACTCCTTACCACTAGATGCCAGGACTACCTCATCTCTGTTGTCCTTCTGTAAAAAGGCAAAGACCTTTCTCTTCAGACAAGCTTTCCCCGAATGATGTATTTTATACGAATCTATAGGTTCACATAGACTTTGTGTTTGTAACTACTTATAACCTTGTAGCTTTAATGTAATGTTCTCTATTAATGCTGTAAGATGTCCCTCAATTCCTTGTTCTCAAATACTTGAACATGTCTTAATTGTACTGGACTGTATATTATCCTTCATTACTGTAAGCCACCTTGGTCCTTTTCCAAGGAGAAAGGCGGGGTAAAAAAAATACACTAAAATAAATAGAAATAAATAAATAAAATAGTTTAAGATTTATCTATACACAAACCTTTTCTGCATTCCAGCCACTGAAACTAGTATTTTATAAATGAACCATATGAACCACATTCAGCAAAGCTCATGGCTCTTAAGAGGAGACATGGAGACCGAGTGTGTCATAGTTCTTGCAGCTCAGAAAGGCCTAGATCTCTGATCCCATAAGTTCTATCTCCACTACACTATTGTGGTAGGGGACTGTTCCCCACCCTTCACCCACTCAGCAGCCTTCTCCATGACCTCTTTTATGAGCTAAAAAGGGCAGGGATCCTGCATACATGTGGTGGGATCCTGTCTGCATCCTTGGGACATACAAACTGGAAAAAATACCCTTTTCACTGAACAAGAAACAGGGGGCAAAGTTACATTCATTGGAACTGTGTCAAAGGTATCAAAATCAGAACTGACCCGAGATGTTTTATCTAAACGTCTTCCTGTTTTCCTTAGCTACTGTCACTCAGGTCTTACCTACTGCTGCTGCAAAAGCATGGAAAATTCTGGTTCAAAGAGCTGTTACAAACTGCCTCCTCTAGTTTCAATCAGGTTCCAGTGACAGCAATTGGATTGATCCATCCAGGATGAAAGAGTAGTTGTTTTCCTATTCATGGCAGCTTGGTTCTAATAAGCCGGTAGGTCAGATGCTACTCGTGATCAGAATTTCCTGGCTCAGGATGCAGAGACTTAGATTCTTCTGGCAAACAGTGACTCACAAATCACTGAGATCCTCTGCTGACAACATTTAAGCTTCATCTGCCTTGAAGCTAGTGCTAATGACCCATACTGTTGCCTATAAGTATCACCTCTCTTGTTCTTGAAGCACTGTTGAGTTGCTGACAGCATGTGTTTGCTCCATGGTGGCTGAGAGACCAAAAAGAGACATCTGCACTTCTGGGATGCAGTTTGTGCCATAGGGAGTCACGGGAGTCTTTTTGTAATGATGGAATTGCCCATCACAAGACAGTCAGCTTCTGGGAAGAATTGTCATAAATTTAGTTTCAGGCACTTGAAAAATAATGAAACACATTGAATCTGAAATGGGGGGGTGACACACTTTGCCATCCATAATTAGTCCTGCAATGGCTTTATTGTATGCTTGCCATCTTTGTGACAAACCAAAATAACTAATGCTAATAAATGAATTAACTCAGCGGGCAAGCAAAGTGCCCTGAGTGGAATCCTTCGGCAGAAAATAATTATAGCATTGTGTCCATTGAACTGGCTTTCTGAACATTTATTCTTGCCTTTTAAAAGCCTGTCTCACTGTTTATATACAAGTGGGACTTTTTTGTGAGCAATGGACTGCAGTGGCTGAGATGTTGATCCATATTGCCCAATGGTTACAATTCAGATTTCAGGATTTTTCTGATGGCCAATACAGCTCCCTCTGGGTTGAACAGGGTGGTGTCCCACCCCCGAATTTCGGTGAGGGATCATTCTGAGATAAGCATGAACAATGGTTCAACAGTTGTGTTCCAGAGGCACCTCCCTCCCACACCTCCTCTGAGCAATCCCCCACTCACTACACCATGCCCCCGCTCCACCTCCTTGGGTGATTGCCCACTCAGAGACAGTGCTGCAGGATTCCCTGCCCTGCCTCCTCATCTGAATGGGTGATGGCTGGAGGAGGAACAGGAGGGAAGCACGCCGCTGCCGCTGAATGAGTGATTATCCAAAGAAGGCAGGGAAGGAAAGTGTGGGTCACCTGCCCAACACCTGTGCAGGTGCTGCACCAAACTGAGCACATCCTAGTCCTGAGGCACATATACTGTAGTAGAAAGGCAAGTAGCAGATGACAAAAGAAGAGGGTTGTTCAAGAAATTACATTTACCCAAAGTATTTCAATCTATGTGGTCTAAGGAGGACCAGTCTACTATCTAGGGTGGACGTCAGCTTGCAGTCTGACATTGATAGTACTTCAGCACTTGGCTTATTCTTTTTGTCTGTCCACTCTGCAGGCTTGAGCCCTCGCCAAGGTTCAGAATATGCATCTTGACAACCATAACGTTTTCCTCCCATCTGGGGGAGCATGGCAACCTTTTGGGTTTGGATTATAATTTGAGCATCAGAGAGACACTAACAGGCCTGACCCCACCACTGGTCTCTGTGAGGCAGATGTCCCAGCTGTTAAAATTCTCACTATTGCTATTGCCATTCTTCCTGTTGTGTATTGATCTGTATTCCTATTGGTTTCTGTTCCTGTTCCAAAGGGAACAGGCCTATTGGTTTATTCAAGTTGCTGCATTTGGATCCTCAAACCTATTGGTCTCTGCCAAAAGGCAGCTTTGTGATTGGTTGTAATTGTTCCCTCCAAAATGTATCTTTTCCTAGCCAGTCCTGGCTCCTATAAATGTAGCTCCCTCTCCCCAGTCCCCAGTCTTGTTCTCTCCCTGAATAAAGAGCTGTTACACTAGAAGCTGTCTCCCGCCTGCTATGTCTAAGAGCTAAAATCACTGCTGAAATCACTAAACCCCACACTGCTACACTTCCATATAGGTCAGGAGAGACAGCTGTTTCTTCAGAGCTATTTCTGTCAAGAAATAGTGTTGACAATTCTTGCTGCTTCTAGAGCAGCATGAAGCAGCAATGCCACGGGTGTCCAAAAACTGTATCTGCATAGAACTGGCTGTTTCCATAATACCTTGGTTGTGATGAACTTGGATCCAAGGTTTAATGCTGTGTGTGTGGGCCCAGGAAATATCATTCACCAATTGCATCTTCAATAACCATTATTGAAATAGGCATCCTCTCCAGTCCCATCATAGGATGGAGGGAATAGCAAAAATGACAATGGAGAAACTAGTGCTGTAGTAACAACCTCTAAGGTACTGGTGGGCTAACTTTTATATGAATACGGCAAGTGCAGTAATACATGTTCAAAGCTTGCATTTAAAAAAAAAAGAATCTGACACAAGAGTTGCAACAATAAATCAAAACATTTCCTTAGAATTCCCTTCTCACTGCCCTAAAACAGTTGGTTCATACGGTTGCATTGGTACCCCTAAACCTTGAAGCAGAGAACAAAAAAAGCTGCAGTCACACACTTCCCACCATCACTTCTGGAAGATGCTAGAGATGTGTTGAAAAAAATATGCCTTGTATCCTTCTCCTTTAACATTGGGCATTCAGTGGGAAGCATTCGCTGAATCTGCTTCTAATTTCACTGTACGGATGATTTCTTTCATGCCGCAAGAGCCCTTGAGACTGCCTCTTCCTTCCTGTTGCTTCCTTTGTTAGGCACCTTTCATTACTCCTCCATTTTCTGAAGACAGATGTGTGGGAGACACAGTTCTACGCTATATGAAACAAAGGCATGCAAAGATGTATTGTAAGAAAAAGTCTTTGCTTCCTTTAAGCAAGAAGCATCCAGACTGATGTTCTCCCCCCCCCCCCTTTATTGAAAGGGGTGAGCTTGAGCAGATCTCTCCATGCACGAAACGAAAAAAAATTCATTCTGTTGTTATTTGTTTCATTACATAACAAAACAACTAATGAAAATTGTGATGAAAATCGAACGAACCGAACAGAACCATGAAAATTAGGTTCATTACATTTCATTTTCATTAAATGCGATGCGCAATGAAATGAGCTGTTTTTAAAATGTTAAAAAATGTCCTGAATATCCATAAAAACCAGCGATAATTATTTATTCTGCCTGATAATACCTACCGGGGGGGGGGGGTTGGGGTCCTTAAAACATGCATTTATGTCTTTTCTCAGATCGCTGTTTTTTTTTTTTCCTTTAAGGGGAGTTAGGGGACATCAACCCAAAATGGTTCCCAGATGCCTAATATTGATTTCTTGGGTATTAAAACGCCCTGGACATCCATAAAAACGCAGTGATAATTATTTGAAATTATTACCTACCAGGGGGTTGCAGTCCTTAAAACATTTGTTTTTGTCTTTCTCCCATCGCAATGTATTTTTTCTTTTCCCTTTAAGGATGACACAAAATGGATTCCAGCCACAAGATGGATGCAAGCCATGTGATGGGATCATGTAAATTCTTGGACAATTTCAACCAATAGCATGCCCAGGTTGCAGACTGGGTAGGTGTGGCAGCCAGAGAGGGCATAAAAGGCTTTGGCAGCCCCCATCCTCCTTGCAGTCTGCGGTGGGAGTTAGGGTGGGATTGCTGTCTGTGCGACTCGTTACTTTAGGCCAGCCAGGCAGGTGTGTGTCTCTGTGTTCCTGCTGGCTGCAGCCTGGCTCTTAGGGGAGAGAAAGAAGAGATTTCTCTCGCAGCCTCCCTGTGTGTGCGTACCTCTCGGTGAGTACCTTCCCCTACCCCCACAGTGCATTCACTCTACAGCTGCCTTACACCCTGGGCAACATCCGCCACTGCCTTTGCAGCCTCCCTGTGTACGTAGTCTATACTGTGTCTATGCCAGCATCATTTTTTTGGTGTTTTCCCTCTGGTCAGGGGGGGGTTTGGGGGATGTCCACACGCGGAAATGCTTTAAGTCGCGCAAAAAGCGGGTAAAAATGAAAAATGAAAAAACAAAATGAAATGCTTTCAAAAAATTCGCGAAAACAAAAAATGAACCGAAACGGACCCACAATGAAAAACAAAAACCAAAACATCATATTTTTCAATTTGTGCCCATCTCTACTCTGGACCCCAAAGGAAATAATCAAAGTCTAAATCCACCCCCAACAGTCTCATCCTTCTGATCCTTAGGCTGTCTGCTGGTGTTCAGCAGTATCAGCATCGGTTCCTTTTCACAACTCTCAGTCCTTCCTCCTTGTCCTCTTCCTTCCTGTCCCCGTACCCTATGATTTTGATTCTGCCTGGCAGCCAATATCTCCAGTGACAGCAGTGTGCCCCCTCAGGTGCAGTATTGGAGGCATCGGGGGGGGGGGGTTGGACGGGCTTCCCAACCCATGAAAAGGGATGACGCTGCAGAAATAGAGAAAGTTGGGTTTTATCTGGCACTGTCAAGGATTGTAGTTTTGACAGAATGTCTGCAATTAGAGATGGGCACGACTTAGCGCAATTTTCGTTTTCGTTTTCATTTTTCATTTTCGTTACGTAATGAAACGAAAAATGAAAAATGGTTCAAAAATGGACTGAAAACGGAAACGAAACGACTAATTTTGAGCCAGTTTTCGTTTTTCGTTACTGGAAAAGCACTCAATGGAGCTAAATGGGGAGAAACGAAATTTTTTTTGTTTTCGTTTTCGGTTTTCGTTTTCGTTACGTAACGAAACGAAAACGAAAAATTTTGAAAATTAGCTCACGAAAACGGAAACGAAACGAAACGGACCCCTAGCCAAAAACAAAAACGAAAATGAAAAATTTTTCTGAGTCGTGCCCATCTCTATCTGCAATATGTATTTAACCGATTACACAATGGATTCTGTAAATTGTGTCATGTCGTGAGCTAAACAAGAATGTGTATGAGGTCTAGGACACAGGTGCAAGGAATAATGAGCCTGAAAGGTCAAGATGATTAGTGCCAGGTGGAATAGTTTGATCATCTCACTTCATCAAGGATCTGATTGGGCTACAGTAGGTAGCTGTATGTATGCAAGTAGCAGGCAAACCAATGTAAATTCGGACTGACTAAGGTGAGAGGCTTTCCCCATGCTCTGTTTTATTTTCTCTATATGCTGTGCTTTGTATATTGTTATTATATATTACTCTTTCTCATGTGTACATATGCAATATAAGTTTTTTACTAAACTCTATTGCCTTGTTCATTTGTCTCCTAGCCCCATAATCACTAATTGCCTTTATTCTTCCACAATGCAGCTAATCTCTGCTAGTAGTTTATTATTTCCTTGAACATAAAAAATCCCTATCTGCATAACAGGGTTATATACTTTAACAGGAACAATTAAGAGCCTGGCTGTTCTGCCATTCCATTCAGACAGTGGCAACCAGGTGCTAACAAAATGCCCATATGAAGGTCATGTTTACAGTTGTTTATAGTTCTTTATTTTATTCTTGGATTCCATGGGAATGAAAGAGCTGACAAGGGCCTGGATTCTGTTGGAATTTAATCCTTGCCAAGAGATATTCAGCAGACTCCTTGGGAAGTAAATCTTCAGAGTATCCACAGTTACATAGGAGTACTCAGTACAAAAGGAAGCGGGATGAATAGGAGTCAGGCAGTAAAGGGAGACAGTAACCCAAATGTATATTTGCTTCTCAGTAGCAAACAAACTCACATACACACCCAGTTGCTATGCACGGCTTAGTAAGGAGAACAAAACAAGCGTATGTAGAAAAATATAACAAATTCCTTGTAAATTGGAACCTTGGTTCAGAACCACCACACGATCAATTCCTGTGACTTGACTAGTACAGTACTTTATTTGCATTTATACAAACACAATTAAAAGCTAGACTGTACCTTTAGTCTACGAAAAGACAGGATTATAAGTCTGGAGGAGATGAAGGTCACTAAAAGGGTGCCGAACGCCTTTGGCTAGAACAGGTGAAGACTCCTTTTGAGCTTAAAAAAAACCTCACCTCCATTGCTTTGCATTGGAATCCCCAGATTAAAAAATACTGGCAAGAACCTGGTTGCATTCCACAATAAAACTGTGTAAGAAGCAGGAGGCCTTTCCATTGGGGCTACCAATGGAAAGTCTCAGGAAACTTCCACGGGTCCAAAACGCAGTGGCCAGATTGCTGACTGGGCCGGGTTACAGTGATCACATTACACCGCTACTAAAGCAGCTCCACTGGCTGCCAGTCAGCTATCGGGCACAATACAAGGTGCTGACCTTAACCTAAAAAGCACAAAACGGCCTGGGTCCAAGCTACCTCAAAGAATGAATATTGCAATATGAACCAGCTCGGGTGCTAAGGTCATCAAGAGAGGCCTTTCTCTCCCTCCCGCCATCTTCATAGGTGCGCCTCAGAAGAACACATGAGAGGGCCTTCTCTGTTGCTGCTCCCAGACTTTGGAACTCCCTCCTGCTGAAGGCCAGGACTGACCCATCTCTGCTGTCTTTCCGGAAGCAGGCAAAGACCTTCCTCTTCAGTCAAGATTTCCATGAATGAGGGACTACCTACTATGTGACTTTTATATGGATTACCATTCATGACTGCATTGATAGATTTCATAAGAACACTAGTGTTTTCCATGCTACTTTCCACCCCTCATAATGGATTTTATTTTCTTCTTGCGTGCTCTTTATAGCTCTGTTACCTTTTAATGTTCAAGATGCCTCTCCTAATTCCCTGTTCTTAACTTGAATATGTCTTAAATGTTCTAGACTAGAGATGGGCACGAAACGAACTCTTTTTTGTCTCTGTTATTCGTTCCATTACGTAACAAAACGATGAATGAAAATTGTGATGAAAATGGAACAAAACAAACAGAACCACGAAAATTGGGTTAGTTACATTTCATTTTCGTTAATGGTGACGCACAATGAAATGAGCTGTTTTAAATGTTAAAAAACGCCCTGGACATCCATAAAAACGCAGCAATAATTATTTATACTGTCTGATAATACCTACCAGGGGGAGTTGGGGTCCTTAAAACGTGCATTATGTCTTTTCTCAGATCGCTGTATTTTCTTCCTTTAAGGGGAGTTAGGGGACATCAACCCAAAATGGCTCCCAGATGCCTAATATTGATTTCTTCGGCATTAAAACGCCCTGGACATCCGTAAAAATGCAGCGATAATGCGATAATTATTTGAAATTATTACCTACCAGGGGGTTGGGGGTCCTTAAAACGTTGGTTTTTGTCTTCTCCCATCATGATGTATTTTTCTTTTTCCTTTAAGGATGACAAAATGGATGTCTCCAGCCACAAAATGGAGGCAAGCCATGTGATGGAATCATGTTCAACCAATAGCATGCCCAGGTTGCAGACTGGGCAGGTCTGGCAGCCACAGAGGGCATAAAAAGCTCTGGCAGCCCCCGTCCTCCTTGCAGTCTGCAGTGGGAGTTAGGGTGGGATTGCTGTCTCTGCGACTCTAGCTTCAGTCCTGCACCTTCCCTGTGTGTGTGTGTGCGTACCTCTCGGTGAGTACCCTGCCATGCCCTGCAGGGCAGTCACTCTGCAGCTGCCTGGCACCCTGTTCAACGCCAGCCGCTGCCTTTGCAGCCTCCCTGCGTACCTAGTCTATACTGTGTGTATGCCAGCATAATTTTTTTTAGTTTTCCCTCTGGTCTGGGGCATTGAGGGATGCCCGCGCACAGAAATGCTTTAAAATCGCGCAAAAGCAGGTAGAAACAAAAACCAAAAAACCAAAAAATGAAAACAAAATTTTTCCAAAAATTCACAAAAAATGGAAACGAACCAAAACGGACCTCTCAACGAAAAATGAAACACCGAAACACCATTTTTTGATTTGTGCCCATCTCTATTCTAGACTGTATATTGTCCCTCACTATTGTAAGCCACCTTGGGTCCTTTTCCAAGGAGAAAAGTGGGGTAAAAATATTCTAAATAAATAAAAAAATCGTACGCTATGTGTGCAACTGGCAGTGAATGACAGCTGGCAAAATGTGACTTGCATGACTGCTCTTATCTGTATGGCATTTTGCAACAGGTTTTTGACTACAAAGATCAGAGCTCACATTTGCATTGCTTGGCTATGAAAGACTGCATAATAGATATAGTCTATTACTGTATTTCAGGAAGGTGTGTGCATATATACACATACACACACATACACCTTTATTTCACACAATGAACATTTATATATTCTGATGATAATATGACATTTTCCCATAAGTCACCAAGAATACCAGCTTCCACTGCAGATGCCTTTCCTGAGTTTATTTTAGTTTATCTTATTTTTCAATCCCTACCAAAAAGTGTCAGGGTTCTTCTAAAGCCTTGCCCTTCTCATCTAACAAAAGGTAGGGTTGCACATTATAGAAACATGCAGAATGTGCATGTGTGTGTGCGTGTGTGTGCGTGAAAGGGAGGGTCCATATAAAATAAAGGAAGATTCAAAAGTGACTAAAGTGTTGCCTCCGTAATTCATTGATATTTCATCAGTTTCAGTCTGAGCAAGACAAAGCTCACTCAGAACCCTTGGGGTGTTGCAAGAGAAAAGAAAGTTTTGTATGCCTTGAGACAAAGGACAGTGTCTGTTACCTGTTTTTGCTCCATCGTTCAGGATGGCTGCCTTATTTCAGGATGGAGACAATGAGGGCTCCTACCAGCCCTGTGTGGGGAGGGGCACCTTTGTCTACCCGCATGAATGAGACTCGCTGGCCACTAGCTGGGCTGGCCAATGGAGCTTGGTCAAGACATCTGGGCTGATTGGCCAGCTGCTAACTGCTGGGTCACCTGACCTCCCGGTGAAGCCCCACATAAAGGATAGCAAAGAGGTCAACAGTCTCTTTGTTTCCTGGATGCTCGCCCACCCTCCCTCCCCTTGAAGAGAACGAGATTAGCTAGTCACTTAAGGGCCGGATGGGAATTTTTGGACGCTGCTCTGATTGGCTTCGAGCGGCGGCATGTTTTTGCCCATCCCATTCTATTCTTCATGGGGCTCCACCACATACCTCAGGTCACAATTGGCGGTAAGGGCCAGTGGCACCAAGCCCCTTAGCGTAAGAGTAGGAACTAGTACCCTGGACAAGGGCAGCCCTTAAATCCCTAATTAGGGCATAGATATGGCAGGACAGGGCGATTTATGACCCTAGCCATAAAGGGCTAGGGGAGGGATGCCCACAAGCCTTAATCGCTAGGGGGTGCTAACTCACCAGCTAACCCCCCTTTTACGTCATTTGTAAATAATAGAGAGCCACTTGACTTTTCAGGTCCCCCTTCTAGGAACAGTAGGATAAATAGTTTGATATAATGCTAATAAATTGTGGCCGATATTAATCCCAGAAACAGGTCTCATCTCTTTCTTTCAGGCTGGGTGGACAAAGGCAGCTCTAGAGCAGAGAAAGTCAGTAGAAGCAGCCTGTAACTGATGAAAATAGGACATACTTCATGTGAGTGCTAGGAAAGGCTGCCTCAGTCACCCGGACAGCCACATAAATGTGCTCTCTGCTCTAATTACAGTTTTGTCTAATCTGTCCTGAGCCAAGATGGATCGTCTTTCTTTTCCAGGTTCTGTATGGGTGGAGAGGAGGTGTGCCTCTCTGCCTCTGTATTTCTTGACTGTAAGGGTTCTGTGAGTAGAGCAATGATATTAATGTGGCTTGCCTTAAAGCAGTGCCTCTTAAGAGCTGAGAGAAGGACACCAATAGCCTCTGTCATGCTGGAGTGATGTGCCTTTGTGGGATCAAAGACGGCTCAACAATGTGGAGAGGGATGGATGGAAGAGATTACTCACCCTCACCCATCCACTCAAACTGGAGTGGGGGAGGGGGAAGGGCAAGTCAGGTTTGTTGCATAAGCAAGAAACAAAAGGAGAAGAATGGAGTTTTGAAGTAAGCGTGGAGGAGAGATGGAAAAAGTTGTTTGGTAGAGATAGGCTGTGGACGTTTAAAAAGCCCAAAACGTAGGGAATGCCGAAGCCTGTTGAAACCTGTGGGTTCCCTAAATTAGTGTATACAGATCAGGAGCAATCTACCTTGTACCTTTTAGGAGACCTATTGAACTCTCTAGCTAGTTTCATGACATTTTCTCTGCATTTACTGATCTGGCTTCTTTAAAAATGCACCTGATGCCCTTCAACATGCACAGAGGAGGAGCTTAGGCTGGCCAGAGGGAATGCTGTTGATGTGGCCCAGTGTTGCAGACTGAAAGAACTGAGTTTGTTTAGCCCAGAGACAAGAAAATTGAGAGGTGATACTTTTCAAATCTTTGTAGTCAGACAGAGGAGGGGCAGGTTCTGTTCTCAATCATCCCAGATTGCAGGATGTGCAGCAAAGGGCTCAGGTTAAGAGAACCCAGCTTTTGCCTGAATATCAGGAAAAATCTCCTGTTAGAGCAATAGCACAATATACCTCCAGAGGTGCTGCGTGCTCCAATCCTGGAGGCATTCAAGAGAAATGTGGACAACCACCTGGCAGGTGTCCTTTCATTTGTATTCCTACTTGGAGCAGGAGGTTGGACTTGAGGGCCTTATAGGCTCCTTGTGTGTGTGTGTGTGTGTGTTGTGTCATTACAGTCATGACCAACTCTTCGTGACCCCATGTCCATGGAGTTTTCTTGGCAGGAATACTGGAGTGGTTTGCCAATTCCTGCTCCAGGAGCATACAGCACTTGGTATTCCCTGGTGGTCTCCCATCCAAGTACTAACCAGGGCCGACCCTGCTGAGCTTCTGAAATCAGGTGAGATTGGATTCTAGGCAGCTGACTCCCCTATTCCATTCTTATGACTCTCCTATTCTAGGGTTCTATTATTCATGCACCTGTAGCTAAACTCTGTACTAGACTTTCTGCTTTAGTTGTGTCTCCCAGAATTCTGCCTGGTGGGGGGTGTGTTAGGAGCTGCTGCCCAAAGGGGTGGGGTGGGGGCATACTGCAAGCAATACAGATCTTTCTATTGGGAATTGTGTTCCATTCTGTGCTCAGTCTGGACCTTTTTGGCCCTTGGCGGAGATACATAAATGGCAAAGGAGGGTGGTTGCCTTTTCTCTCCTTGGTGGGAGCTTGGGCTTCCTGGAAGAAACCAGCAACCTATTGCTGGAAACAAGGGTTGCACTAGAAAGATCTAGCAGCGATGATTTACAGGATCCCTGAAAGGTAAGGGGAGGGGCAGATGGGATAATGTGCTCTTCAGGGATGAGCATCAGAAAATAGGGACTATCCCTAGGGAATGAATGAATAAGGCTTAGGTGGAACACCAGGAGTTTTCTGGATTGAGGAGGAGGCTGAGGAAGAATTAGGTTCCCCCTTACAGAAATTTCACAGCAGCCTTCAAACCTGCTTTGAACTATTTTGACATTGTTCCAGTGGTGTGACTTTTTTAAAAAAAAAATCTTACAAACATGCATAATGAGTTTCACAAGAACATCTCAACAACATTTGTGCCTCGCTTTCTTTTAGGAAAGCTGATGGTATAGCAACAGTGAGTGCCATTTATATATAAGCACTCTGAAATATGCATGCTATCCGGATTTTTTAAAAAACTAATTAAATGCATTTGAATGTATTAAGAAGCAGCAAGTCTAAAATAAAATATGAGGGTTCCCCTACCCCCCACACAGAGTGTGTATATACATTAAGCTACAAAAAAACACTGATGCAAGCTGCTGCAGGGTGTGTGTGTGCAGTGGATATGTTTTAATCAAGGTTTTTGTCCAAGAATAATTCTGGGAGATTCTTTGCATCCCTTTTCTGTGATGAACTGCGATGCCCTGGAGATACAGCTTCACGCTCATTGCATTTCATTCCAGAGAAAAGTGTGTTTTAGTTTTGTTAAATAAGTGCTCAGATGATGTTCACTTCTTGCAAGGGAGGATACATTTTCTTTAAAGAGAGAGAGACACTCTCTTGCTGGAACAGCACATTTTCTCTAAACATCTAAAGTGCAATACAGTATTTTCTGTAGCTCCCTCCAAGAAGCAACCATTGTTATTGTGAGCCCTGTGTGGTTATTCTGGTGTCTTTCACTCTAGTTGCTTGATACAAAGTAACATATATTTATTTATAGATTTATTTTATTTTATGTACCACACAACCATCCAGCAGAATGCTACTCTGGGTGGTTTACAAACATAAATAAAATACAACAAAACACATTATACAAATTAAAATAGTAAATGAACAAACTAGTCAACTAGATAAAATTTGGAGCAGCAGCATTCACAGAAGGCTGCTGTAAAGATTTGTCTTTCTAGGGGGGAGGGGGGAATTTGCATAGCTGTACAGCTATTACACAACTGTAAAAGCAAAAAAAGCAAAAAGCAAAAAGTGTTCTGCTTATATACTGCCCATAGCGCTTAAAGCACTCTCTTGGTGGTTTGCAGGCTACATATTGCACACACACACCGGCCAGCTGGATACTCATTTTACTGAGCTCAGAAGGCAGGAAGGCTGAGTCAACCCTGAGCCGGCTACCTGGGATTGATCCCCAGATCATGAGCACAGTTATGGCTGCAGTACAGCAGTTTAACCACTGTGCCATGAGTTGTAGTAATGATCGCCGCAGAATCGATGCTTTTGAGCTGTGGTGCTGGAGGAGAGTCTTGAGAGTCCCCTGGACTGCAAGGAGATCAAACCTATCCATCCTGAAAGAAATCAACCCTGAATGTTCACTGGAAGGAGAGATTTTGAAGCAGAGGTTCCAGTACTTTGGCCACCTCATGAGGAGAGAGGAGTCCTTGGAAAAGTCCCTGATGTTGGGAAAGATTGAAGGCAAAAGGAAAAGAGGACGGCAGAGAATGAGATGGTTGGACGGTGTCATCGATGCAACCAGTATAAGAACATAAGAACATACACTCAAATTGAGGGCTGGGAGAGTAAGAACAGACAAAAGAAAATATTTTTTCACCCAGCATGTTGTTAGTCTATGGAACTCCCTGCCACAGGATGTGGTGATGGCATCTGGCTTGGATGCCTTCAAAAGGGGATTGGACAGATTCCTGGAGGAAAAGTCCATCACAGGTTACAAACCATGATGGAGATGTGTAATCTCCAGGCTTAAAACCAGGGTACTTCAAGGGCCAGATGCAGGGGAGTGGTATCAGGAGACAGATATCTAGTCTCATGCGCTCCCAAAAGCATCTGGTGGGGCCACTGTGAGATACAGGAAGCTGGACTAGATGGGCCTTTGGCCTGATCCAGCATGGCTCTTCTTATGTTCTTATGTTCTTATGAGATAGCTTGCCTATCTCTCCAACCCAGAGGTTGTCCTTAGGCATCCAGAATGACAGCTATTAATACCTTTGTTCTACATGAACTTGTCCAATCTTTTCTTAAAGCTGTCAAGGCTGACAGCTGTCACCAGTTCTTCTGGCAGGGAGTTCCATAGACCAGTGATCCTATGGGTGAAAAAGTACTTTCTCTTATTTATTTGAGATCTAGCACCCAAAAGTTTCATGGAGTGCCCTCTAGTTCTAGTGTTGTGCGATATGGAACACAGTTTTTCCTTATCTACTTTGTCCACACCATGTATGATTTTATGTACTTCAATAAGGTCACCTCTTAGGTGCCATCATTCAAGAGTGAAGAGGCCCAGCCTTTACAGCCTCAGATGGTAAGGAAGGTGTTCCAGTCCCCTAATCATTCTGGTTGCCCTCCTCTGCACTTTTTCCATTTGCCATATCCTTCTGGAGGCATGGTGACCAGAACTGTACACAATATTCCAGATGGGGCCTCACCGGAGATTTATAAAGAGGCAAAATGACACTTGCAGACTTATTTTCTATAGCCTTGTTAAGGATCCCTACCATCGAGTTTGCTCTTTTAACTTCTGTAGCACACTGGGCTGACACCTTCATTGAGCTGTCCACCAGAACACCAAGGTCCCTTTCATGGTTTGTTACAGAGATTTCAGACACCATCAGTTTATAAACATAATTGGGTTTTTTTGTTTTTTTGTTTTTTTGGCCCCAATGTGCATCACTCTGCACTTGCTAATGTTGAAGCTCATTTGCCACTGGTTTGCCCAATCTCCCAGTGTCAAGAGATCCCTCTGGAGCTCCTCACACTCTCTCTCAGTTTTTACTACCCTGTATAATTTAGTGTTGTTGGCAAATTTGGCTACCTTGCTATCTACTCCTACTTCTATATCATTTATGAAAAGGTTGAAAAGCAGAGGTCCTAGTACTGAACCTTGGGGAACCCCACTCTTTACCTCCTTTCACTTGGAGAATTGTCTGTTTAGTGCTACCTTACCTTCTGTTTCCTGTCCCTTAGCCAGTTGCTGATCCAGGACAAGACCTGTCCCTTTACTCCATGACTGGCATTAAAAAAAAACTAAATACACCTCTGTAGCTTCAAATTGTAAGTAAATAATTCATTTCATTCTTTCTCCTACAAATGTCTCAGAATTAGTTACTGAGACTGTAAATGCCAGTTAATGAGAAATGGATGGACTTTGGGGAATTTGTAGTTATTCTGCTCTTTGAGCCTCTGTACTTCTACAGATACCAGATAGTCAAAATCTGCAAAAGCTAAAACCTAGATAATCATTCCAAAACAGTGTCCCAAGAGATAGAATGTTACTTGTGTTTGACAAGTGGGGAGATATGGTTACAATGTGGCAAATCAGAATTTAGCCATATGACCCTTTACAAATGCTATTCAAAGCTGCATGACTAACTTCTGTACAGTATGTTATGATAAACATCTGCCCCACCCCCATAAAAGCAGCAAATGGTGGAAATAACATTCTGTGCTGCTTCTGCAATGCTCAATCAACCTCTTCCCTCAGTAGGAATGGTGCAAAAAACTTGATTCTCTCAGCATAATTCTAAGGATGCCATGTCAAAATCATGAAATTATAATTGCAGCTTGTTCACAAAAAGGGAGCAGTGCAAATGTCTGGTTTTAGAATTATAATAAAGATCACCTAGCTGACACTCTAAGCTTACCTGCCTGTTGAACATTTATGATTTCTTCCTAAAAACCATCTCCAACAAAGCTGTTTCAGGAGCTGAGTAAATTAAACAGCAGATAAGGTCAAATGGGCTTCATTTGCAAGATACAAACGAAATGTGGATACTTCCTGCCAGTCTGCAGAAGTTAGTACAATGTATGTTTCATTACTGCTGCCTGAAAACAGTTCATAAAGATGAGAGCTGCAATATTTCATCATTTTTATATTACGTTAATTAAATCCAGATTTAGTTGAGTGATGACACTGCAAGTTATCAATTATCAATTAGCTCTAAAAGCCTTTTTCAGTACAGTGTGTGACTATAAGGACATATTTAAAAGATATATATATCAGTGGGTTTTCATTTTCACCAGAATGTTGTTCTTTTTGTTTGCTGTTGTTTAATTTAGTAGTGGGGAACCTGTGCACCTTCATATATTGGATGGCAACTCCCATAATCTCTGTCCATTGGATTGATGGGAGGTGGAGCCTGTCAAAAAAAAAAAAAAAAAAAAAAAAAAAAAAAAAAAACCTGAGAGCCACTGGTCTCCCAGACTTCATTCTGTTAGATCTTCTAAATTTTAATGGTTTTTTAAAAAGCATCAAAATTGCATGCCTCCCTGAATATTGCTTGCTTTAAAAATGGTGCAAATAACCAACATTCCATGAACTGGAGTAGAGACCCTGGGCCTGATTACATTACACAAGTACCTCGGAATATGTGGCGGTGTTATTGAAACTGATTTAAATTTATATGACAGTCATGTGGTATTTGAATTCCTCGGAGAAACTTTATTCCTGGTTTTTTTTAAAAAAGTATTGAAAGTATTGAATGCATTCCTGATCCATTCCCAGTGGACCTCGCACTGTGGACCATGAATGGACTCCAACCAGATTCTTGAATGATGAATGTGCAGTGTGCCCAGTCATTGGATAGCTCAGTGATTTATGCATCTAGCTGTGGAATCAGAGGTTGCGGGTTTGATTCCCATCCCTACTGTACCTCCCTAAGAGAGGCTGAACTTGTTGACCCCATGGGTTCCCTCCCAGCTCTGCATTTCTAAGGCTACTGCAACAGTATGTTTGTGGCACAATGGCTCCAGGCAACTGGAAGTGGGACATCCCTTGGAAAGATGGCTGAAGAGACTGTGGACCAAATTCCACACCGCTTCCATGAGCAGCACACACAATCTTGGTCAGAGAGAGAGGGAGGAAGATGTGCCTGTTGGTGATCCATGAAAAAAATGTGGGATGGTGGGGCTAAGAGCTACAGTGTGCTAGGTACCCCAAAACAACCAGGAGACTTGAAAGAAGGAATGGCAGGGGAAAATGTATACCGGAAGAGAACTCTGAGGAATCTGTGGTGCAGCTTAAAGGGAGAAAAGGAGGCTAGCGCCTTGAAACTGAGAACAGGGCAGCAGCAAATGAGTCCATGAGTAAAAAAGAGAATGTCGGTGGGAAAGGGTCATTGGCTCTGAATGAAGAGTGGCACCTGCCGTGAAATGGATAGAAGGTTGCAAGCAAGACACGTTCACCAATGTCACGCAACATTCTGGGGAAGAAATCCAAACACACACAAAAGGATGGAACAGTCTATGCGAGTTTTTCTTGCCACTTCCGGCCAGTTTAATACTAGTCCGGATAGCTCAGTAAATTAGATTTCTAGATGCAGAGCCAAAGTTTGGGACTGGAGTTTGATTCCACACTGTACTTCCCAGAATAAGAGCCATCCTATACAGCCCGGGGCAAACTGCATAGTGCCAAAGTGCCCACCAAAAGAAGGGAATACTCTGAATACTTTCTGCCTCGAAAACCCTGAAAATTCGTATTATTTATTATTTGTATGCAAAAACACAATCATTCATATTATTATTCGTATGAAAAAACACCCATTCCTATAGGGGTTTGCAGAGACAACTGTTAGGGATGTGTTGTGTGTTTAGATAGCAAATACATAAATGTATATATTATGACTCTAGTAGAGGAAGTTGGACGGTGGTGCGACCTCTGTCTGAATTCTCCCTCTCTCAAGGAGCAACCATTTTCTCAGCGTTGACATGTTTTAATTCCAATGGCCTGCTTCCAGCACTCAGAGAATTTATATTTATAAGCACTAGTAGACATAGAATTTGCCACGTTGCCTTTTTATAGCTATCCAAGCTGCAACCATCGGTATATCTTGTGGTGGCAAATTTCACACTTCAACTCTGTGCCATTGGTTAAAAAAAAACCTTCCTAATACCTGTTGTGAACCACCTTCAATTGCCATTAGGGTTTTAAATTTATGAGTGAAAGAAACAGGCTTCCACTTTCTCTACCCTATACATAATGTGATGGGTCTTCATCATGTTTTATCATGGGATCTTTTGCAAGCCACAACAGGTGCTGGACTCAGGTTTTCTCTCCAGTCATCTCTCTGACTTCCATGCCCAGTTCTTGCCTCCTTGGTCCTTGATCCTGGCTCTCTTTTGACTGTGGCCAGCAGCAAAATTCGGATTCTTTCTAAATCACCCCATGTAATACAGCAGTGGTGCCCTTTTCCTTGGATAGGTGTGTGTGCAGCATCTTAAGAGCTGTGGTTTATTTTTCCCCAATTTCAGCCATTCATTCTGCATTACAACTAAGAGCCTTTTCACATGACCCCTAAGATACGCTGGCCACTTAAATTCGGACCAGAGATCTTGGGGGTTTGTCGCTGTTCCTGTGTTCCCACCCCCTCCGCACTCCTGGCTGCTGTCTGGGTGAGGGGAGGGAGAAAAAAAGAAAGAAAAGAATGCCGGCTCACCTCTGTTCTGCCGTCTCGCTCTGCTCCCGGCAGCATTCCAGTCTTAAAGGGGCGGGGGCAAAACCAACAACAAACAGAAGCGAGGAGAGCCCGGCACTCACTACGTTACATCCGCATCAGGAATTTTTCACCCCCGGAGAGCAGGTACTTGAAAAGTGCGCTGGGACGCGCTTAGGTGGGCGTGGTCGCACTTACTTTTTTGTAAACTCCGGAGCTGGTGGGGAAACAATTTTAAGCTCTGGATCTGGGAGCCATTTGCCGCAGATTTTAGGGGTCGTGTGAAAAGGCCCTAAAGGTATGAAAAGGAACAGAGCCATACCACTTGGGCCAGGGCTGTCCTGCATCAGTTCTGAGAGAGTCAGATGGAACTGAGGGCTGGGAGAGTAAGAACAGACAAAAGAATTTTTTTTCCACCCAGTGCATTGTTAGTCTGTGGAACTCCATGCTACAGGATGTGGTGATGGCATCTGGCCTGGATGCCTTCAAAAGGAGATTGGACAGATTCCTGGAGGAAAAGTCCATCACAGGTTACAAACTATGATGAAGATGTGTAATCTCCAGGCTTAAAACCAGGGTACTTCAAGGACCAGATGCAGGGGAGTGGTATCAGGGGACAGATATCTAGTCTTGTGTGCTCCCAGACATATTTGGTGGGGCCACTGTGAGATACATGAGGTTGGACCAGATGGGCCTTTGTCCTGATCCAGCATGGCTCTTCTTATATTCTTATGTTCTTAAACTTCGAAGAGAGAACTCCATGTGTCTATACAAATGTGTCTCTACTTTGGTCTCTTCCTGCACTTGTGTAACATGTGTACATGACTGTGTAAAATAACTAGGAACATATAGCTATAGGAAGCTAAAGGCCCCCTATTAGACCTTCTGCCCTTAGGCGGCAGAGGTCCAAAGAAGTGGCTCCACAATCCCTGTTGATGGGGAGGAATAACCAGAAGTAACTAACTTTATATATTTTGAATGGCTAAGGAAACATTCTTAGGGACTGTATTTATTTCAAAGTTATAAATTCTTCTGAGAAATAAAGAGATTTGGGAAAGAAGGGCATATTAACCAGCCTTTAATCTTTTATGTCTTGGATGTTTTTCTGAAGAGCAGCATTTTCTACAGTGACAGAAAAGCTGAGAAAGAGCAAGACCGCGCAGTTCCATCTTCTCGGGGCTGCTTTTATCTTCTGGATTATAGATTCATAGAACTTCAAAGCACTTTGCAAGTACTCCAGTAGCCACCAGATGTGAATCTTGGCCTCCTCGCCGGAATTTGGTATAAAAGCAGAGAGTCCATTAATAGGTTTCTGCGTGCATCTGAACACTTCTGCAAGGCCTCATCTAAAGCCAGGCTTGTTTCAGAAGCTAACACAGGGGAAATTCAATACAGCATGTGAAAGTCATTGGGCAGCAGTGCCAGCTGGCAAACTCAGTACTCCTTTATAGAAAGCTCCCATTAAAGGCCAAAACTCTGTAATTTCCCATGGTGTCTGTACTTACATCTGTTGGGTGACAGCAGCCATAACATACATTTCATGCTCAATTTGCTCTTGCTGCTTCCTTCTATTTAATGTTGCTAGACATTAACTTATCCTAACAAAATGTTTATTTCCTCAGCCTTCTAAAATGATAAACTGGTCCCTCCCCCCCCCCAACCACCACACACAAAAATTGTCTGTGCTTCACTGGACCAGAGTTTTTGTTGGCCAATTCCTTATCCATAGCTAAACTATTCCAACCTTATTTAAGAACATCTTAGTTAATGGAATAGGGATTACTGGAATGTACATTATCTGAGGATTTTGCATCATCAAGAGACACTGGAATTTACAACATTTTTGTGCATGGGGGATAGCTTTTTGTTAAGAATTTCACAAGATAGCTTCCGTTTAAGCCCCTGAACAGAGAAGATGGGTGTCTAAAGAGCCCTGTAGAACATGAGGGATTTGACATTTGTTTCAGTTTGCCCCTGTGACTTTGGAAATATTGGACTTTATTATAAGCTCCAGTTGAGCTTATTATAGTTGGTAAGAAAGGTATTCTCATTTCTGCACAGCTATCATGTTAAATCTAGTTTTATCTATTTATTCATACACTAAGGACACAAGCCATGTATTATTTGCAACAGATTATGAATTGAAATGGGTGCTTTGTGTGCCTGACAGCTTTGTACAAACCTGCTAGCATGCTGCCCCAAATGTTTCTTTTCCCCACTCCTGAGCTGGCAGGGTCACTTACCTGTCATTGCACATCTCCAGAGTCCTTCTGCTCCACTGGTATGCCAATTTGGGCAGGAGCCCAACTGCTCCTTCCCCAACTCCACCAGCAGCCAACCACTCTGTTGAGGTGGCGGGACGAGGTGCATGCCGAGGCTGGGCTGTCTGGAGCAGCTCTGGAATTCATGGAGTCCATGGCCTCCATGAACCTGTCCCAATTAGCCATCGGACCTACCCATAAGGGTGGACACACCCTGGACCTGGTTTTTGCCTCCACATCGCGGGGTTTTGATCTGGGGGTCGGGAGGTTGCTGGCCCGGCCCGTGTCATGGTCAGATCATTATCTGCTGACTTTCTCTTTTGCGGTAGCCACCCCGCCCTGCGGGGAGCCGGGCCCTTCCATCTGGGCCCGCCCCCGGGGGCTCCTGGACCCTGTGCGGTTCTCGGAGGCCCTCGGGGATGTTCCAGACGGTTTGGATGACGATCCGTCCGACTCCCTAGCCCAACAGTGGTTTGAGGAGGTGGCTGGGGCTGTTGACCGGATCGCCCCCAAGCGCCTGGTCCGATGCCGAGCCCGCTCGTCTCCTTGGTTTACCGAGGAGCTGCGGGCGATGAAGCAAGAGTGGAGAGGGCTAGAGAGCAGATGGCGGAATGCTCGGATGGCTCAGAATTGGGCTGCGGTTAAGGCGTCGACCGGTCGCTATTCTCGTGCGATAAGGGCGGCTAGGAGATATTTTGCCACCCTGAGAATTGGTGAGGCCTCGAATCGCCAAGCGGAATTATTCCGTGTGGTTCAAGACCTCACCAATCCTGGTCCGCCGGGGCCTCCTCCTAGTGATTTCACTAGTGAGTCATTCGCAACCTACTTTAAATCCAAGATAGAGGCCATCCGTTCCGAGCTGGACTCCGGTTGCCCTAATCCGGCCCCTGTCATGGCCAGTGTCGGGCCGCCTCGGTCGTCTCGGTTTGTTGAGTTTGGGCCTGTTACAACTGTGGATGCCTCCAGGGCCCTGGGACATTGCAGGCCTGCGGCCTCTCCGTTCGACCTTGCCCTTCCTGGTTGATTAAGAGCGCAGGGGGGAGCATGCCGAAATGGGCTTCACTGATTGCCTCAGCCTCCTTCAGAGATGGGATTTTTCCCAGTCTTCTGAAGGAGACGGTGGTGAAGCCCATCATTAAAAGACCCGGCTTGGCTGTGGACGATTTGTCCAACTACCGTCCCATAGCCAATGTTCCCTTTTTGGGCAAGGTGATTGAGCGAGTCGCCGCCCTGCGTCTCCAGTCGTTCCTGGAGGAGAACCATGTCCTGGATCCTTTCCAGTCCGGGTTCAGGCCGCGTCATGGGACCGAGACGGCTCTGGTCATGCTGCATGATGATCTGTTGAGGAGGGCTGACAGGGGTTGCTCTACCCTGCTGGTCCTTCTCGACCTGTCAGCGACTTTCGATACCGTCGACCACGGTATCCTGCTGGAGCGGCTCTCAGAGGTTGGGATTGGGGGCCAGGCCTTGGGCTGGCTCCGGTCCTTCCTTGGGGGCCGCACCCAGCGAGTGAGCTTGGGGGGTGAGCTGTCGGCTCCCTGGACACTCTCTTGTGGGGTGCCTCAGGGGTCGTCACTCTCCCCAATGCTCTTCAACATCTATATGAAGCCGCTGGCTGAGATCATCCGGAGTTATGGAGTCTGCTGTCATCAGTACGCTGATGACACGCAGCTCTATCTCTCCTTTTCCACCTGTGCAGTGGAGGCCGTCCGGACCCTTGATCGTTGCCTGGCTGTGGTACTGGACTGGACCAGGACCCACAGACTCAAGCTCAACCCAGGCAAGACCGAGGTTATGTTCTTCGGGGGCTCGTCGGAGGGGTACTGTGGCCCTCTTCCCAGTCTGGGCGGGTCCGCCCTCCAGCTGGCGCAAAGAGTGAGGAATCTGGGCGTCGTCCTGGACCCGGATCTGACCCTGGACTCTCGGTGTCAGCCGTGGTCAGGTCGGCCTTTTACCATCTAAGGCTTATCGCCCAGATTCGCCCGTACCTCAATGAGGGCTCCTTGAGGACTGTGGTACAGGCACTGGTCATGTCGAGGCTGGATTACTGCAACGCTCTCTACATGGGGCTCCCCTTAAACCTTGTTCGGCGATTGCAGCGGGTCCAGAATACGGCGGCCAGGCTGGTGGTTGGTGCGCGCCGTTATGACCACGCCACCCCTATCCTGGCTCGCCTACACTGGCTACCCGTTGCCTCCCGAATAAGGTTCAAGGTGTTGGTTTTGGTTTACAAAACCCTCCATGGCTTGGCCCCGGCTTATTTGGCGGAGCGTCTCTCCCGACAATTAGATCTGGCCCGGCCCACCCACGCTTCGGTGGCCCTTTCACTGCGGACAGTCACTCTGAGGGAGGCCCGTAAAGCGAGCACTCGTGGACGGGCCTTCTCGGTAGTGGCAACATCTATTTGGAATAAACTCCCTAGTGAATTACGGCAGGCTCCCTCGCTGGCAGCATTTAAGAAGAACCTCAGGACCATCCTCTTTCGAGAAGCCTACGGCGATGTCTAGAGACCCGGTCTGTGTGTGTGTTTTTTTTTAACCCACCTATTTACTCTTGGACACCATTGTTTTAGCTAATTTGTTGTTTGTTGTTTGTATCTGATTTTACTTGTTTCTATTTTGATGTTGTGAACCGCCCTGAGTCCCCATTGTGGGAATAGGGCGGTATACAAGTGTGAAAAATAAATAAATAAATAAATATTCTCCCCACACAGGTGACAAGTGGTCAGCTGCCAGAAGAGGTTGGGAAGGGCTGGCCAGACTCCTGCCCAGACTGGAGGGTTGCTGGGGCAAAAGGACCCCCAGTAAAGTATGATACCAGGTAAGTGGTCCTGCTGGCGCAGAGGTGGGGGAAAGAGTCAGGAAACTCCTGGGGCACCATGCATCTGATAGCTCCATATGAAGCTGCCAGGCACACAAAGCACCCAATAACAGATATGAAAAACAGGATAACCCTCCCCCTATGCAATGATATTTGGTGACCTGTCATGGTTTCCTGTTGATTGAGGCAAATGTGTGACACTACAGTTTACCTACAAGGTTGGGTGTTGTATCATCATGTCACTCTGGCTACTCCACTCAAAAGTAAATTATGCTAGTTGCCAAATGCTTTGTTTCAGTATAGGCTTCCTGTCCCACTTCCCATTTAGTCCCAGATCAGATACCTATAAAACAAGGATGACTGGTCACCCTATAGCAGTGGTGGCAAACCTTCAGTACTCTAGATGTTTTGGACCACAACTCCCAGAATTCCGAGCCTAGATTGCCAATGACAAAGGACTGTGGGAGTTGTGGTCTAAAACATCTGGAGGGCCAAAGGTTCACCACCACTGTCCTATAGCAGCCAGAAACAGGCCTAGAATTTTGTCCTGCATAACTAGTTGAGCTATCATTCAACAGCAGATATTTTGATATGCATATGGCAGTGGCTATCCAGTGTGATGCACTGGCAAGAGTGACAGAATGGGACTCAGGAGGTCTGAATTTGAATCTCAGCTGAGCCATGGAAACTCAGAGGGTGTGTGGAGGAACTGGCAAAGTCCTTCTTCAATGTTTCACTTGTCAGCCCTATTAAGTTTCCTACACATCGCTTCCAATTTCACCTTCACTGTTTTTGTAGACTTGTAACTGTGGGTACAGTACCAAGCATAACCAAAAGCAATGCTATGGTAACAGGGTTGTTTTTATTTTCAGTCTTTGATTTTTATTATCCGTTGAATACAACAGGCCCAAATCTTGTTACCTAATTATGCTAGCATATGCTAGCAACTTTGAAAGACTAATGTCTAAGTTACGAGATCACCATTGATATTATCTGTTGTATCCTGAGTTGTATGACTCAGTGTGCAGCTGATAATGTTTGTGATGATTTCTTAACATATGATCTGCTTAAAAGAGATTCATAATTGTTAGAAAGCAGACTGTAGCTCAGCCTCCATTTTATCTACCTAAGGGCATAGCTACATTAGAGATCTGTATCAAAATGATTGCTGCAATTTGATTCCCAGTCTGCATTATGCTTCACATTGCAAAAAGTAGACACACAAGGATGACGGAGTGATTCATGAATTTCCCATTCATATTGTGACACAGTCCACAATCACGCCCACACAAACCCCTTGTCTCCTCCTTCCTCTGGCCTCTCCTCTCCTCACAACATTAGAAGAAGGGGGCACTCCATGAAACTTTTGGGTGCTAGATCTCAAACAAATAAGAGAAAGTACTTTTTCACCCAGAGGATCACTGGTCTGTGGGACACCCTGCCAGAAGAAGTGGTGACAGCTCTCAGCCTTCACAGCTTTAAGAAAGGATTAGACAAGTTCATGAAGAACAAGGGTATCAATGGCTATCATTATGGATGCCTAAGGACAACCTCCGGGTTGGAGAGAAAGGCAGGGTATCTCTCGATGCCATTTGCGGGGAATCATAAGCAGGTGAAGACATCTGCTTGGCAATACCCTGAAGCAAATGGTGAGCCACTGTGTGAGACAGAATGCTGGACTGGATGGGCTGCGGCCTGTTCCAGCAAGGCTGTTCTTATGTTCTTATATTCTCTCTCTTTTTTTTTTACAGTTACCTGTGAAACTCCTTGGTTACAGAAGCATTCCAAATATCTTTGATTTTGCACTCTATGTGTGTATATATACATCCAAGCGCTATCTAACAATCAAGTATATTAATGCAATGCCTCATCACCGATACAGCAGAGTATATAATTTCTATTTAACGAAATCCTATTTTAGTCCTGTTTCTCCATGACACTGACATTTTTGGCAATTTCTTACTTAAAAACATCAGAGGACAATGGGTGAAAGGAAGGACAGTGGGAGCATGCCCTGAAAAACATGTACATAGCACCCAAAGGCACACCCTGTCATGCTAGGAAAGTCCGGGGGTGGAGCCACCTTGATTGAAACCAGCCCTCTAGAGGATGGGGGGAAGGAGCCACTTTGGCTTGAAACAGGTCAAACCAATTTCATTCAACCTTGTACATCATGTAGACAAGGGGGGAACCTTTATAATCCATTATCTTTATAACCAGAGTAAGCTCTGTGGTATTTGACCATCAAGTCTTCCTCTGTTTTAAAATGTTTAAGGAATATTTTTCATTTTAAAAGTTGACATTAGTTTATTCTTTTTCAAAAGACCTTTATGTTTGGAAAAAAGGGGGGGAGATTTTATTTAAAGGTTCTAAGCTCTCTTCTCAGACATTCAAATATAACCTACATCCACAAATCAGCCAGAAGTCAGTGGGAACCTGAAAACAGAGGGCCCGGTTGCTTTTAATCTGTCTCTAAACTTGCATTCAATTATTTCAGTGGATATTCAACCCATTTAAAAGCCAGGCCACTTAACAGCCTCATGATGACTACATTGCTGCACAAGTTGCTTGCCGCCACAATGGGATCATGTATAATGTGGCAATATGGACACATGGTGTTGTGTGGAGAGGTGGCTCAATTACCTTTAACCAGAGATCTATGCAACAGCCTAATCAACCAGATGGTTTCACCTGTAACTCAGTCTGGGATGCAATCCAACATTTGATATGCCTGAGCAGTGTCAATGAGCTCTCACTGAGAAATCATGCCCCCACCGTTTCATAATGATTTCAATGGCACCAAAGTACGATTAGCTCACGCTGGAGTGTGATGAGTCCACTCCTACAGAGATCCCTTAACAAATGGCAATCCTCTTCCAAAAGTCACACCTTTTGTATGAATAATAGGATTCCAGCCAATGTTTGGTAGATAGTACATAATTAGCTTTCTCTATACCCCGAAGCACAGGGAGAACAGCTAGTTCCCTGAGCTCCTTGCCCTCTGAAGATGCCGGCCACAGAGTCTGGTGAAACATCAGGAAGAAAAACTTTCAGAACGTGGCCAAACAGCCCAAAAAACTCACAGCAGCTTTCAGACCCCCCAAGGAAGATGGTGACCGGCAGCTGCCACGGCTTTTCTAGCGCGCCCTTGTGCTCTCACACTTTTTTGTATTTTGCGCTGCCGAAAATGATGTTTTCTTTTTGATTTTGCCGGGCTTGTCCAGGAGACTTCACCGGGCGTCGAGAGGGGGCCTAAGAGGGGCTTAGCTGGGCGACTTGAAGCGATTGAAGCGAATTGAAGCGATTCTCCGGCCGCATCGGGAGCCGAACATCTGGCCCAAGCTGCCGTGCTGTCATCTCGCGACTTATCCGCTGAGTGTCCCTTCCCTCCTGTGTCGCTCTTTAAAACCTACCATGCGCCGAATCCATCGGCTGCCCGTGGTTCGATCTCCAGCTGTGCTGTGGAGAGAGTTCTGAGAGTGGTCCGGCTCGCTCCTTCGGCAGTCTTGAAGACCTGGGGGTTCGTGGCTCGTGATCGCCATCTTGGCTCCATCCAAGGACTGCTGTGTGCTGGAGCCTGGTTCGCTGGCGCCATTGTCTGCCGGGGTCCTGTCGGGGGTTCCGCTGGGCTCTGCCGCCCGTCCACCTCGGTTTCCATCTGGTCGCAGGGGACCCGCGGGGGACCCTCCTCTGGCTCCATCCAGCTGCGGGATTCGATCGCCCTGTACCATCCGGCTGTGGAGGGTCCCTTCACGACCTGGCTGGCGCCTCGCTATGCCGAAGATCCGGACGTCGTGCTGCCTGTCTGCTCCCATTCCTTTGCTGCCGTTGACTATCTTGCCATACCTATGGCAGGCTTCCGTGATGGTGGGGCTTGCTGGCTGCCGGCACTGGCGATCGGGCGGCGTATCGGCCGCCGGCGAATCTGCTGGACCGGGCGTTCAGGCGGCGGTTTCACCGCCAGTGATTCCCGGGCTGATGAGCTTTTGTTCGGATGCTCGGGCGGTGATCCGGCCGCCGGTGAGTACCCCCGGAGTCCCCTTGGCTGCCTTTAGAACTGACGTTTGTCCCTTGTTGACCCGGTTCTCGGGCGGCAAGCCGGCTGGCGGAGTTTACTTGCCTGTGATCGGCGCTTGGGATGCAGGAACGGCCACTGGCGGCTTGGGCACTCGGGTGGTTTCTCGGCCACCAGCGTTTCCCCCCCTCCTTTTTTGCTCCTCTTATGGGACTTTGGGCTCGACATGGCGGTTTTTCATCCCAGCTGCACCGCATGGACAAGACTTCTCTTTATCCGTTCTTTTGATCAAGCGCCATTGTCTGCCGGGGTCCTGGGGGGGGTATTTGGAGGGGGAGGGAGGGGGTGGTTGGGAACCCTGATTGGGTGGCCCCACTATAGCGGACCGCATTCCTTTTGCCCCCCCCCACTTTTACTCTCTTATTCTTTCCATCAGTTTCTTCCCCCCCCCCTTTGTAGCCCCCCTGCCTCTACACCTGGCCCCATGCCCTAATTTTTTCATGTTTATTTTACCTTAGCTTATTTTATTTTATTAATTTCATTGGTTCATGTTTTGTTGGTGTACTTTATTTATTTTTGCCTTGGTTTTTATTTGTCACAGGGTATCAGGTTTTCTTTTAGGCAAGCTGCCAATTGCTGTGCCCTTGATACCATCAGCTCAGCCTTGGGACCCACCTGGTTAGTTCCATTCTATCCAATTCCAGGTGTGTTGCATTCCCACTTGGCAGCCTGCCCAGTTGTTTCTCTTAAGTTGCTTTTATATTGGCTAGTTGATTTACTCTGTTAGGTTATTATTTGTTATTGTTTGTTAATTATTTTGCCAGTATTGTATTTGCCTGTACCCTTGTACTTGCTGTATTTTTCGTATTTTTTTTCTTTCTTTTGCTAGGTCACCATGACCGCAGGGACTCAAATACCAACTGTGTTGGGTCGTGGACGATGCACTCGGAATTGGGGAGTTGGTCGGTTGAGAAGAACTAGGGTCAGGCATCTTGTGCCTGTCCCGCGTTCTGACTCCCCAATTCACTGCCACGTGTCTGGTAGCCACTCCACTAGTGCCTCCAACCTGACCTGTCTCCTTCTTAATGCCAGGTCTGTCCATAATAAGACCGCTGTCATCTTTGACACCATTGCTGACAGCAGGACCGACCTGGCCTGTATCACGGAGACCTGGGTGGGCTCAGAGGGGGGAGCTTCCCTCACCCAGCTGTGTCCACCTGGGTTTCTAGTTCAGGGAGTAGGCAGGTTGGAGGGTCAGAGGGGGGGAGGGGTCGCCATCGTTCATAGGGAACCGCTTTCAGTGACCAGGGCCTCGACATTGGTGAGCCCAGGGTTAGAATGCCTACACCTGTTGGTGGGACAGCGGGATAGACCTGGCATTGTGCTGGGTTACCGTGCTCCCCGCAACCCAGCGCAATCCCCACCAGAGCTCTCGGAGTTCATTGCCGCTGCTCTGTTGAGGTCCCCCCGGCTTCTAGTCATTGGGGACTTCAACGTGCATGCTGGTGATGAGCTCACTGGTGCAGCTCTGGAATTCATGGAAACCATGACATCCATGAATCTATCCCAGCTTGTTTCTTGCCCTACCCACAGATCCAGGCATACCTTGGACCTGGTATTTACCTCCAAGTCGGGGAATTCCAATCTGGAGGTGAGGGACATTGTTTCCTCTCCTGTGGCATGGTCAGATCATCACCTGTTGTCATTTTCCCTTGCAATGGCGGCCCCTCCTCGCGGGGACCAATGGCCCCTTGTTTGGGCCCGCCCCCGAAGGCTTCTCGATCCAGCTCGGTTTCGGGAAGCCTTCGGGGAGCTCTCTGGTGGTCTGGCTGACGATTTGGCTGAGGCCCTGGCCAACCAATGGTTTGAGTCAGCTGCCGGCGCCGTCAACCGAATCGCCCCCAAGCGTCTCCTCCGTGGCAGAGCTCGAACTTCACCGTGGTCCACGGAGGAGTTAAGAGCGATGAAGCGGGAACGGAGGATACTGGAGAGCATCTGGAGACAGAGCCGGACGGCGATGAATAAGACCGCTGTTGTGATCCAGACTAGGTGCTACTTGCGAGCGATCAGGGAGACTCAAAGATCTTTCTACTCCCTGAGAATTGGTGAGGCCTCGAACCGCCAGGCAGAGCTCTTCCAGGTGGTGCGGGACCTCACCAATCCTAGTCTGGCTAGGCCTCCTCCTACTGATTTCAGTAGTGAGAATTTTGCGGTCTTCTTTAGATCTAAAATAGAGGCCATCCGTGCCGGATTTGAATCCAGTAGCACTAGCCTTCCCTCGCCATCCCCAGCCCCCTCACCCCCCCGCTCTCCTCAACTGGTTGAGTTTGGGCCTGTTTCCCCTCTGGAAGCCTCCAGGGCTATTGCCCATTGCTGTCCCGCAACCACTCCTTTTGACCCTTGCCCATCCTGGCTTATCAAATCTACCGGAGGGAGCATGCCCGAGTGGGCTGCTGCCATCGCCACCGCCTCCTTCCATGAGGGTTTTTTTCCCTCTCGTCTGAAGGAGACGGTGGTCAAGCCCATTTTGAAAAAACCAGGCCTGGCGTCGGACCAATTGGCCAACTATCATCCGATCGCCAATGTTCCCTTCATGGGCAAGGTCATTGAAAGGGTGGCCGCGGTGCGCATTCAATCCCATCTGGAAGAACAACGGTGCCTTGATCCTTGCCAATCTGGTTTCAGGCCTGACCAGGGAACCAAGACAGCTCTGGTCGCGCTGCAAGATGACCTAATCTGGGTGGCCGACAGGGGTTGCTCTACCCTGTTGGTCCTCCTGGATTTGTCAGCGGCCTTCGATACCGTCGACCACGGTATCCTACTGGACCGTCTCTCTGAGGTGGGTATCGGAGGCACTGTTCGCAGTTGGCTCCGGTCCTTCTTGGAGGGTCGGCTCCAGTATGTGCAGCATGGCGGAGAGCTGTCGACCCCGTGGACTCTCCCTTGTGGAGTTCCGCAGGGGTCATCTCTCTCCCCCATGCTGTTCAACATCTACGTAAGACCGCTGGCTGGGGTCATTTGGAGTTTTGGAGTCTGCGGTCATCAGTATGCTGATGACACGCAGCTCTATCTCTCCTTTTCCACCTCTGCAGTGGAAGCTGTCCGGACCCTCGACCAGTGCCTGGTGGCGGTTATGGCTTGGACCAGGGCCAACAGGCTCAAACTCAACCCTGAGAAGACCGAGGTGATGTTCTTTGGGAGTTCCTCGTCTGGTTATGGAGGCCCTCTCCCCAGCTTGGAAGGAGTTTCCCTCCAGCTGGCAGAGAGGGTTCATAATCTGGGCGTGATCCTGGACCCGGCGTTGTCCCTGGAGGCCCAGGTGGCGGCCGTGGCCAGGACCGCATTTTACCATCTCCGCCAGATTGCCCAGATTCGTCCCTACTTAGACGTCGACTCCTTGAGAACAGTGGTGCAGGCGCTGGTGATCTCGAGGCTGGACTACTGCAACACTCTCTACATGGGGTTGCCCTTGACTCTCCTCTGGCGACTGCAGCGGGTGCAAAATGCAGCAGCCAGACTGGTGGTGGGTGCGCGTCGCTACGACCGCATCACCCCAGTCCTGGCTCGGCTGCATTGGCTACCCGTTGCAGCCCGGATCAGATTCAAGGTCCTGGTTTTAGTTTATAAAACCCTCCATGGCTTGGGACCTGACTACCTGGCAAAGCGGATCGTCCAGCGGTCAACTTCGGCCCGACCGGTTCGGCAGTCGCGGGCGCACTCGCTGCGGGTTCCCACCCCCCGAGAGGCCAGGCGTTCCCTTACACGGAACCAGGCCTTCTCGGCCGCTGCCCCTTCTCTTTAAAACAGCCTCCCCAGCGAAGTGCGCTCTGCAGAGTCCCTGCTGGCCTTCCGCAGAGCGATTAAGACCATCCTATTTCGCGAGGCCTTTGGTGACCTAGCCCAATAGTTTCTTCTTTTTTCTTTCTTTCTTTCTTTCTTCTCGCCATCAACTCTTCTATTATGAGTGTACTGACCTAGCAGCGAGGTTAGACCATAACAAGGGCGCCTAAGTCTGGGCTGTGTTTTTAATTTTATGTTTCTGATTGTCTTGTTGTTTGTTTTATATTCTGATTGTTGTGTATTTGCTGACTTGTTTCAGCTCTGGAAGCCGCCCAGAGTTCCCTGTGGGAAGATGGGCGGGGTATAAATTCAAAAATAAATAAATAAATAAATAAAATATGGTTAGGTCATCTAGTGGTATTCAAATCTTAGAATTAAAGACTATTTGCAGTAAAAATATGTTGAGCAGGGATGGGCATTTCATTTTGGAACCAGTAGGTTACGAAATGAATGACTCGAGTCCAGGTGGTCCTCGGAATTGGCTGGTACATGCAGATCCAATTGCTTTATCTTTCTCTTGTCTCATGCAGGGTTAAATTCAACAAGGAAGCATGCTGCAACATCATCTGTGCTAGATCTGTGGTGCTGGCCAATCAGGAGCTGTGCAGGAACATTCATCATCCCTCCTCCTTCTCTGATTGGCTAGCAGCACAAAGCAGGAAAGACTTTTCTTGAAGAGTTGGAGATGACTACAGGGACTTTCAGAACGAATACTTCACTTTTAAGTTTACCATTGCATCACTGCTCTGCAATAAAGGAAGATTTTAGTATCCCCCAATAATATGGTGGCAAGAATTTTGTTGAAAAAGGCCCTTTTTACAACTCCACTGTATCTGATATTTATTGGCCAATCTCCAAAATTCTATTCTTGGATAAGGTGATAGAGGTTTTTGTATCCTCTCTGCCCAAAGGTTCCTGGATAAGATGGATTCCTTATACCTAGTTATGGGATGGAAGTGGCCTTGGTGACAGAAGGGATGATCTACTGAAAAATACACCATTCTGAATGGACTACTGAAACATGTTTTATTGCTGATCAGGGAACAAAAAAAATGCCTTATTAGAACAGCTACACTGGCTACCAGCCCAATGGTGGGGAAAAATCACAATGCTGATCAGGACCTATGAGATTTAGGTCCATACCATCTGAAAGATGAATCCACCGATGGCAATTTTGCATTATATACATCTACGTTTGTGGAGAGGTTTGTATCAGTTTGCAGGGTTAGTAACTAGGGTTGATTGATAGTTGCCAGGACTGACTGTTATGACAGTTGAGAAGTGTAAAAGAATATTTATGAAGGGACATGTGTGATAGCTCACTGGCGAGAGTCTGATTTGTATATAAAGGCATGCATGGAGCTAGAGTGAGGAAGAATAAGTTGTTAGTGGGAGAGACTGAGAATAAGTGTGGTGTGTTTTGTGAGGAAGCTGTGAATAACAGTGTGGTTTTGCTAGGATTTGTGTTAAAGCAAGTGTGTATATTGGAAGAGATTATAGCTGTATGTTGAAGAACCTGACAACTTGAAAAATGGTTCTCACATTTTATTTGTATCTGTCCATTGAACATTTTATTCCTCTGTGGAGGATCTTTTAAAAAGTCTTTTTGGTTTATAACTCCACTTATATTTTATAGATAGTGGTCATAAAATCTTATATTCACATGTCCTGCTGGTCAGTGCTATGACACACAGTTTATGGAATATCACAAAAGTAAACACATCTGAGTTTCAGTAAAGATATTCTTACTTTTAAAAAGGGTAGTGTGAAGCAAGCCCTTAGCATAAGCAGAGTTATAGCAACCAGAGATGGGCACGACTTAGCTGTATTTTCATTTTCGTTTTCGTTTTTCGTTTCCGTTACGTAACGAAACGAAAAACGAAAAACGGCTCAGAACTGGAACGAAAACGGAAACGAAACGACTAATTTCGAGCCAATTTTCGTTTTTCATTACTGGAAAAACACATAATGGAGCTAAATGGGAAGAAACGAAAAAATTTTCGTTTTCGTTTTCGTTTTTTCGTTTTCGTTACGTAACGAAACGAAAACGAAAAATTTTGAAATTAGCTCACGAAAACGGAAACGAGACGAAACGGACCCCTAGCCGAAAACGAAAACGAACAATTTTTCTGAGTCGTGCCCATCTCTAATAGCAACGGTATACTGTAAAAGGCAATGCTGGCTCCCCCCCCACACACACACAAAAGGAATCCCTGTTCACAAGTTGAAACAGCAACCTTGGAGCCTTAGGGATCAGTTACACTATTGAAATGAATCAGAAGCTGGACCAGGGTTTTTGAAGTTGGTTTAAGATCATGTGGTTTTGGGATTTGTGTGAGTGTATCCTCTTGGGCCAACGTTTAACACCATAGCTGATTAGTGGAGGGAGAGTTGTGGAAGATGAGGAAGCAATGGAGACACTACGTTTATTGCCCCTGCCCCTGCTGCCAACTCTACCTCCTTTCTTTCTTTGCTCTTCTCACTTTGGGAGCAGAGGTTTTGCCTTAGCCAAGGCACAGCAACACCAACAGCCACTTCCTATTGAAAATGTATGAGCAATGCATCACCCGGTATGCCTGCCTGATGTTAGGGAGTTGTATGGAAGAGGTGTTTTTTCTTTCTTTCAGTCAGAGCAATTGCCAGTCAGTACCACCTTTCCAGGAGTTCAAGCCTGACCCCTCCCCTTGTGCCCCACCATGGGTAGGGGGAAAAACCTCTTTCAATATGGTCCAGCCTTCAGTAACTGCCTTCCTGATAAAGACAGAGGAGCAGAAGATAGGATGCTGTTTTAAATTTTTAAAAAATTGCTGTTGTTTTAACTGAGGTCCCTTTATGCTGTTTAACCGATCAGTAGACATAACACAACGGCTTGCCTGACTGTGTTTTAAGGATAAAAGTTATTCTGTGTTTATCTGTACTTAATTTGAAATTAAATTGTATTTCATCTTGGATCCTAGTTCACAGAAAGGCCAACGGAGGCAGGTCAGAACAATTCCATTTAAAACAGAGCAATCCTCCTGGCATGCTTTAAATAGGGTTTTTAGCCTATCATGTTTCTGTCACTTGTTATTGATTTTTTTCTATCGAGTGCCACTTTGTGTGCTTTGTGAGGGTTTTTTTTTTTGTCTATTTTGTTGTCCCTTGTTGTTCTTTGTTTTGTTTTGTTTGGCATCAAGACAGGCCAGCAGATAAACAAAAATACCCACCACCACCCTTTTCCTCTTATATGCAGTAGCAGCAACCTGCTGTAGTCTGGTCACATCTAGGGGACCCTGCATCCCCTGGACCAGACACTGTGTGTGCTTTCATTTCTCCCAGATATGCCATAGTTCATTTCCTGTGGTAAACTTCCCGTCTCTTGCGCACCTCTGTCAGAAATCACTGCATGAACAAAGGCAACCAGGTAGTGACTGCCCCTCATCTCTGTGGTGGTCACTAAGAGGAGTACAGGAAACCCACCAGTTAACAGTTTTTAACTTGTGAATGTAACTGGATTATTTCCCCAGGAGGTTGTGTATGTAGGGTGGGATACCTGATTTAGATATTGCTGGGTTTTCACATTTAGATTTATGGCAGGCATGGCTAAGTTAAATATTATTTTAATCTTCACTGCTATATTTGGTATATGAAATCCCCTTTGAGAATGGCTAAATACCTCAAAACAGATGGGGACGCCAACTAACCTGTAAAGATGCAAACTCTACAGGTACACACATACTGTATATTGTATTTGAAAATGGAGTCATGCTCTCTACTCTCTTTCAGTTTTATCTGCCTCCTTTTCCTTCTCTTTCTTCCTGCAAAGCTCATTGTTATAATTTCCTGCGAAAATTGTATTTTGTATCAGGTTTCTTATATTCTAAATAAACCTGTCAGAAAAAGCACACCCATACTGGGACTCTGAACATTTTCCTCATTTAACACTGTTATAGGTGTTTAAATGAACCATTTTGTATTAAGCCTAGGGCTAGGTAATATTCCTCAGTGGCATTAACAACAGATGATGATCTCCTAACCACTGGGAATTTCTCTCCCGCCTTCCACACGATACCTCGCTGAATTTGCAGACGTGACACCTTACTGCCTGCAGGGTTTTGTGCCAAAGAAACCATTTCAATCCCATTTGAAATTTGGGGTTGAGCATATCTGATGATAAAGCATATTGGGGTGCAAGAGTATTCCCAGGAGGCCCATTTTTAATGGCTTTACAGCCTGTTCTAGAAGCATCCATAGTCATTTCCATTATGCATTGCTTGTGTACTTCATAAATAAAGCAAACAAACAGGGGAGAGGCACCGTACGTCTACAGGGTTCTCTGTTAGTCAGGCAGAAAATAATCCCCTTGAGGACTGTTCTTGGACTTCTCTCTAATTAGGGACATGGGATATACATGGCAGTGCATTTTCTGTCTTTTTTTCCTTTTTTTTTCAATTTGTTGCCCCCACAGGGCATCCATATCAGAACACACACACACACACACACACACACACACACACACACACACAATTTGTATCACGAACCAAGATATAAGGAGTGGCCTTCCAGAGGTTGCTGAACGCACACAGGTCTAAGCCAGAGTGCATGATGGCCAGGGTTTATGGGAGTGCTAATTCAATGACATCCGGTAGAGCCACTATTACCGGCAGTTCCACCTCTTCTTCCCTCAAAAAACCACACAGGATCTCACATGAGTGTCTCCCTTGAAGCTGCACACAGCCTGCCTTTTGACAAGCAGTTCAGACAGCGCCGGCTCAAGACATTTTGCAGCCTGAAGCAAGCCCCTAGTGCCCCTCCCTTCCTGCTCCTTCAAGTAGGGCCAATACTTTCAGTGAGGTGACATTTTAAGCCCTCATCTCTGCCTTTCCATCCTCTCCTCTTCCCTCCATTTTACAGCTCCTGCAGATGCTTCAATTTAGCACTGCCTGGCAGGAGCACTGCTGGGTGCGGGGCTGTTTTGCCATCCCTTCCACCATGTCCCTGCCGCCCCCCCACCCCCGGCTATTCTCTGCTGTCTAATCCTATGCCCGGTTTTGGGCTTCCTTCTTTCTTGCCCAGCTGGTGCCTTCTCCTTGGGTGCAGTGGGTGAGAGGGTGAGACCAGGAGGGATGTGAAGTGAAGGAAAACAGAGCAGCAGCAGCAGCACAGGGCTTTAAAAATAAATAAATGCTTGTGAGGAATTGGCAATAGAAGTGACCTAGTTTCTCTCGCCCAATTGCTGATCTAGCAGGCACCTTGGACTTGCACTGAGGAAAAAAACTGCAGATTCTAAACCCCCTGACAAGTGAGCTGATTCAGAATGGAATTTTGCAGGAAATAAAAATCACTGCTTCAAGCACAACCTGACATTCTTTCCGCAGAAGGAACGGCCACTGCAAACACGAACAACAGGAGAGGCTGTTATAGAAATTATACCAGGAAACCCAGCTAAGGAAAATAATCCCTTAAAAAACTAAGGAGGAGGAGGAGGAGGAGGAGAGAGGTACAGTTCAAGAGCTAAAGAAATAAGAATGTAGGAAATGAGCCTTCAAACATTTGACCAAAGCTTGGAAAAGTTACTTTCTGGGCTACAATAACCCGAATGGCCTAGTCGCCACAGCTACCAGGAGATTCTGGGAAGTGTGTTCCAAAAAGTATCTCTTCCAAAGGTTGGATGGGACCTAAATTGCAATCAGGAGTGCAGCACTGCATGGAGGAGGAGGGAATAATCCTTTCCCAATCATGTCATGTTTCCACACAAAAAATCATCCTATTGCTTGTACTTCAGCTTTACATTTTCCATGATGGGGCAAATATCATCAGAAAGGGAGGGGGGGAATGATTATCTGCCTAAGAGTTGTGCACAAATAAGCCTTGCCAAAGTCTACCCCTCCCATGTCATTGCAGGGATCACATCCCTCAGCTTCTCCAAGGAGAATAGAAATTATCGAAGAATTTCTCAGCAGTTAGGCAGCATATGGAACCTGTATCCATCTTCACTGGGTCTCCACCTCATGTATACCAACTTTGGGTTCCCAGATGTTTTTGAGACTAAAACTCCCAGAAGCCTTCACCACTAGCTGTGCTGCTGGCCAGGATTTCTGGGAGGTGTAGTGTAAGAACACTTGGGGGCCTAGGGCTGATAAGCAGTGGTGTATACTGTAAACCTGTAGCTAAATATTTGTATTCCATTTCTCTGATGAAATGAAAGTTCACAGTGAAATTACTTTCATTTTCATTTTGTATTTATTATATAGCTTATAATGGAATTTCTTTTCTATTCAATTGAATGAAAATGAATAAAATATCTCATGGGATTTTTTTCAGCACAACACTACTTCTCAGAAATTAAAATTCTACCAAATCGTTCATTATCCTACAGCCACTTTGGTGGAATACTGAAATCCTGGAAGGATATTTCTTCTGCCATTTTAAGAGAAAGGCTTCATAAACGATTTTTCATTTGGTCTCTGAGGCACTTTGTCACTGCCTGTTAAAACAGGCCTTAATTAACACATTCTCTCCAATACTGCCCAGAGCAAATTAACTCTTTTCAGAGAAAATGCATATGCATTGTTATGTTTCCCAAATACTGTGGCAGAAGTGAAAAATATGTTGGGGATGATGAAGGTCAGAAGTTGATTGAAGTTCATCAGGTGTGACTGAAGGAAGAAATACATCACCCAGTAGTAATTTACTAGAATGCACAGGTCTAATATAAGTATATACTAAGAGTAGGAGTAAGTAATACTACTACTAATATTAATAAAAATGCTCTGTCAAGTCCATTCTGACTTATGGCAACCATTTTCAGGGTTTTCCAGATAGGGCTTCATGGAGAATACTTTGTTGACTGGTGTGAAAACAACCACTTGCACTTAAACACCAGCAAGACGAAATATATGGTGATTGACTTCCGGAGAAAGACACTACCTTTTACACCAGTGAACATCCGGGACTTAGATATTGAGATAGTGAACAACATCAAGTACCTGGATGTTCACTTAAATAATAAACTGGGCTGGACTCACAACATTGATGCCCTATACAAGAAGGGTCAAAGCCACCTCCATCTCCTGAGGAGACTGAGGTCCTTCGGAGTGTGTAGGCCTGTGTTACGGATTTTGTATGACTCTGTGGTAGCTTCAGCTCTTTTCTACGCTGTAGTCTGCTGGAGTTCAGGTAGTACTGAACAGGATAAGAACAGACTGAACAAGCTGGTCAGGAGGGCTAGCTCTGTCTTGAAATGTCCTCTGGATTCTGTGGAGGAGATGGGTAAGAGGAGGATGTTGGCCAAGCTGACATCCATTATGAACAATACTTCTCACCCACTGCACCAGACAGTGGAGGCTCTGCGTAGCTCCTTCAGTGGCAGACTCAGACATCCTGGTGTGGGAAGGAGCGCTACCGCAGGTCCTTTATTCTCACTGCTGTGAGACTCTTCAACTCTACAGTTTAACATATTCATATGGGGTATACTGTAGCTTCTCTTTATATATATTTATTTTTATATGCAAAATTTTAGTGTAATATTTGTATATTGGGTTTCTTATTTTATTTAATCTCTATTAGCTATTTTTTTCTTTCTCACACCTTACACTTTTTGTGCACCTAGCCATCTTTACTTGTTTTTTATATTAGGAGCTGTGTAACAAGTAAATTTCCCCAGATGTGGGATCAATAAAGATTTACCTCATCTTATCTTATCTTACTCAGAAGTTGTTCACCATTCCCTTCTTCTTAGGGGCATATTTGGACTAGGCAGTTTGCCCAAGGTCACACAGGCTGGCTCTGCTCACAGGAGGCACTGTGGGGAATTGAACTCTGACTTCTGGTTCTGCAGCCAGAGACCTAAACTACTGAGCTATCTGGATAGTATATGGTTTCTCTTATATGATCAACCAAAATCTGAAAGGAAACATGGATAATCTGTTATTAGCACTTCTTTTCCTCACCTCAGTACAGTTTCCTCAGAGATATACGTACAATCAATCAGACATGCAAATTACGCCCATGTTTACTGTTCAAAGACCAGCCACAAAATAAATCTCACTAGAAAGAAAGCTGAATGAAAATGAAAAACACAGAGATTAAGGAGGTGAAATCTACAAGGTTGCTCTGACCTTGTTGCCATTAATTGTTTGGGTGAGTTCCTGAGGTTATTGATATTAGAGGTGGGCACGAATCAGGAAACCCATGGTTCGGATTTGTCTGGTTTGGGCCACCCTTGGTTCGGTTCAGGTTCGGGTTCGTACAAATTTTAAAAAATTGTACGAACCCAAACTGATCTGAACCAGTTCAGGTTCTTACTGGCAGCGGCAGCGGCTTGGTGGTGGCGGTGGCGGTGGCAGATCCTGGTCGCTGCAGCAGGGGCTTTTTGATGCGCTGGCATGGGGCCAGCACCTCTTTTTTTTTTTCAAGCGCCCGCTGCGTGGCCCCTGGGGCCAGGTGGGCGCTTCTTTTTTAATTTTTTTCTTTATTTTATAACACCGACCCAGCCACCAGATTGGGTTCTTTTTTCTTTTTTCTTTTTTTTTTTGGCTGGCTGTGGGCCAGTTCTGCAGCCTGCACGCCGGGTCCGGTGCTCGTGGGCCGGTATCAAGCCCACACGACGAATTGGGTTCTTTTGTTGTTGTTGTTGTTGTAGCTGCTGCTGCTGCTGCTGTTGTTTTCCAGCCATGGGCCGGTTCTGCACCCCGCAGCCTGGGTCCAGTGCTCACGGGCTGTTACCGGGCCCACGTACCAGATCGGTTTTTATTTTATTTTATTTTTTACTTTGGGGTTCCTGCCCGGTAGCATGGGGATTTTTTTTGTTTGTTTTTCTTCAAGTGCCGACCGCGCGGCCCCTGGGGCCCAGTCAGCGCTGGTTTTATATTTATTTATTTATCCTTTATTTTAGGATGCCGACTCGACCACCCATGGGGCTGGGTCAGTGCTCCTATATTTTATTTTATTTTATTTTATTTTAAATTTTATTTATTTATTTATTTTACTTCCGGGTTCCTGCACGCGCTACAGCTGTAGCGCAGGGCTTGTTTTTTGTTTTTCTTCAAGCACCAACTGTGCGGCCCCTGGGGTCCGGCCAGCACTGGTTTTATTTTTAATATTTTTCCTTTATTTAAGGGTACCGATCCGGCCACCCCTGGCATTCCTTTATTTTATTTTATTTTATTTTAAATTTTATTAAATTTTATTTTTTACTTCCAGGTGCCTGCACGCACTACAGCTGTAGCGCAGGGCTTTTTTGTTTTTTGTTTTTCTTCAAGTGCTGACTTTGCGGCCCATGGCTGGGTGCCAACCCGGCCACACCTGGGGCTGGGTTGGCACTCCTTTATTTTATTTTATTATTTTTTATTTTTTATTTCTATTTCTATTTTTATTTACTTCCAACCACATGGCCCCACATGGCCCGTGCTACAGCTGTAGCACGGGCCGGTTGGCTTTTCCCTGCAGCCAGGAAGACCAAAGACGAGCACCAGGTAGGAGACATCGCCGCCAATAACGAACCGAACCGAACTGAACCAATTTTTTTGTTTGGTCTTTTTCGTTCTAAATTCACTCTGGGGTTTGTTACTCGTTTCATTAGGTAATGAAACAAATAACGAATAACGAAATGAACTAAAAAAACTAAAAGTTCATTTCATGCCCATCTCTAGTTGATATCATCTAGAAAGAAAGAGCAGTAAATGCTAGTTCTCCACCCACCTCATTTTTAAAATATGAAATGCATTGTCATTGCAGGTGATATATATTCAATCAATCCCTAACTTCCTTAATCAGTTCCTGACCAGTCCCTATCTCTAGCAAACATGTTGCCCTGATGCGATCTACTCTTTACCCCCGTGATGTTCCTTGCTCTCCCACTTGCTGTCTCTTGCTCTCCCTCTTCAGTTCAACTGTCACTCTTTTTATAGGGCTCAACCCCGCCCACATTCTGGGATTGGCTGCCTATTAGCATATTCCTGTACTTCACTGCAGGGGTTCCATCACAAGGCCTCTCTGAAAAGCAGTGTTTTCAGGAACCTTGTAAACGTAGATTGGGAGGGAAAAGTAAGGAAAAGGCTAGTAAATCAGGAAAGGTGGTGCCTAAGCAATAAACAGACCCTTTAAGGTATCAGAGGTAAACTGTTTGAAATTTCCACAGCCAATTGGATTGACAGTCTTACCTGTCAGGGTCAATTTATTCAGTAGCAATACATGAAAAATGAATAAATGGTCCTCCATATTCACACAATAATAATTTGAGCTCATATAACCTAGAGCAACCAAAAACTATTAGGCTTGATATGGCATTGAAATGTAGTGGCAGGACTAAGTCATGTAAGGCTAAGGCAGAATGGTGGATTGTAATTGCAAACAAGGCATAAAAATGCAGGCTAACAAAAGCAGACAGGCTGGGCCTGATTGTGGGACGATAGGTAAGCTGTTTAAGTCATGACAACCTTACCTACAGGGTCAATTTGAGGCAGCAGTTCGTGAGATTGAACTTGCCACAATGTCATCTGGAGTTGATGTTGTAGATCCATTTACACACACACAATACTCTGAGAGCCCTATGTGATCCTTTTACCCACTGGGCTTGTACATATGAACCCTGCAAAAGGGGTTCTGCCCTCTTCCTGTGGGACAAAGGGGCATAGACTAAGAATTGCTGTATTTGAGAAGAAAATGATGGCTGGAGATATAAATACCATGTAACTACAATCCAGTGCATAATGTCTGGTGTTAACCATGGCTAAAAGGAAATGTAAGCAAAGGAGTGGCATGCAAGCATGCAGGCTATGTGGCATAGGAAGTTGAACGCCAAATGTCATTGTCCCATGAGCTTAAATATGTAAGGTAGCTCACTGGAATTGTGCCTATGCTTAGAATAACAAGCTTAAATAGAATGACACGGCTCTCCTAGTGATGTTACTTTGCTGAGAAATTGTGTTATACAAGCTTGTGGCACCTTCATGACTGCTCTTGGCAATTGAGTAGTCAAGCAGGTAGCCACACATGAATAATAGCAGTTTACTTGAAGTGTTGTGGCTATGCTCTGAGCCATGTCTATAAACAAATACTTAGGTAGTGTCAGGAATTTGCTGAAGGGAAGATCTTTGCAAGTTGTTTAAAGTTGTGTATGCAGACTAGGTGAGGTTTTTTCTGTTGCCCAGTGTGTCTGCCAAGACCATGAACGCCAAATTATTGCAGGGTGAGATCTAGCTACTGTAACATTTAGTAGTTGTCTCTTACCCAGTTGAAGAGCAGAATGTGGGCACGCTGAGAGACCTCCACCTGTTCACGTACACACAAGACCATCCTGAATATTTGGCAAGTCTCCCGGAAGAGTGCTAGGCTTGCTAACCTCCGTGGGAGAAAACAAAAAGATTTGTGAGCAGACCTGTAATTCAGGTACCATGCATGAAAACCTGGGCCTAGAGCAAGTGTATGGCATGCTGGGATCCAAACCACTTGCAGGCTTCATTCACAGAGAGACTGTGGTCATAGGTAAGTCAGATTACTAGTTGGGCTGGCCTATATAATGAAGAGGAACAGTAGGTGTAAAAGAGCAGAGTTGGCACCTCATGTTTACCTTGTGTGGCAGAAGAACATGTGTCTGCATGTGCTACAGAGGGGCATTAAAGCATAGAGGAATCCGTTAGAATGGTAGCAATTCCTTTTAAGACCAGGGCATAACCAAGCAGCTCCTTGCCAGGTGTAATATAATTTGTGAAGGCCAAAGACAACAGTGACAGCTAAGAAAAATCAGACCCATCATGGTACCACTTCCTGAAGTATGGAAGCAGAAGTGGTAGAATGAAGGCGGCACAGCTGCTGTTGTGTATGCAGAGGCAAAACAGGCAAGAAGCATCATAAACACAGGAGCTAATGATCTACTGCGGTATGCTCAAAAGAGCATACTGTATTTTCAGGCATAATACAGATATTCTAGCCAAAGCAAACTCAGTTGTGACTAGAAGACCTGTATCCTGGGATAGTAAGGCACACATGATGAGATTAGGAATTTCCAGAGTGCTTGGTTGTGCTGAAATATAAATGCATCATACATTCAAGTTACCACCAAATCACCAAGCACGTTAGCAAGGCCCACCCGGAAATCGTGTAACAAAATGTCCATACCAGCAGTACTTAGATGGACTCCATCATCTCTAAAGAGGTGAGTTCGGGACAATTTAATATCAGGGTGAGAGATTACTACTGTGCCAAAATATTTGCGCATGGCAACAGTCACTCTACGGTTTAAACATCTCCTGGCTTTGTCTATCTTCACCGGATCATGGGCGCCATGCCACACAATCCTGGGAAGCATAGCTGACCAAATGATCTTAGTATGTGGGGAAAGAATTTTAAAAGCATGCAAATCGGCAATTATTCTTGATGACAAGACTATTCCCTTGGTTTTAGTCAAATCATTCCCTCCCAGGTGAACAAGCAAAATATCAATAGGGGCTTCGGATGCTACGCGAGATATAGTTGCAGAAAAAGCATTCCACGACATGCCTCGCTGTCCTTTCCAATCAAGTTGGATGCTGCTCCCAAGATGGAGATTCGCACCCCAAGCCGAAGATTTGGCATAATTTTTAGCCCAATAAACGTAACTGTGCCCACAAATTACAACACGGGTATTAGAACAACGGAATGGCCTCAAAGTAACTAGGGGGATAAGCATGCCCCCTCTTCCTCTGCGTTGGGTAACAGTGCGGGAAGTTGACTGGCATTCAGTGGAAAGGCCTCGTGTATCAGAGTCCTGTTCCTCTGAGGCATTTTGTGCATGTGTGTTTGACATGCTGGAAGGCATACCTACATGTGTGGTGGGCAGAGAGGTAGGAGCAGATGTAGGAATCACAAGACCGACACAGAGAGAAAAACTTTCTGTTGCAATTAAAGAAAAACTTTCTTAAACTAAACGTGTTTCCATAGCTGGCGAACTTTCTGGTTGGAAAGAAGGAGTTAATCTGAAAACTGTAGTGTTCGTGATGTCAGCAGGAACTAAGGTAATCAGGTAGCTGGAATGCTGAGAAGAGAGGCTGAACAAGAAGCTCCTCCCCTCTAGTGATGACGAAAAATGGCTGCAGCAAGGGAAAGCCTGTGCAACTGTTTCTTCGTTCCACGAGGGAACAGGCTTTTTAGAAGTAAGTTAGAGTTTGTAGGCTGGATCAGGATGACCTTCCCAGCCAAAGAGTAAGTAAAAATATAACTGGGGCGCGTCGCAAGTGTAGTCAGGAACTTTGAGAACGTTGAAATTAGAGGGTTGGATCAAAAGGCAAGGCAAATGGCTCCCTTCCGTGGTGGAAATCGCTTTCCCCCCTGCAGCGAGTGTCTGCAGCGAAGTGGCTGGCAAACGGTGGCTTCTGGCAGGCGCCCAAGATCTGCAGCGGTCACTGCAGCGAAAACCACAGGGCTGCTCCTCTGGGCATCTAGGGGATGAAGTCACAGAGCTCTGGCGTCACCTGGACTGGCACTTTGAGGACGGAAAAGGCAGGCTTCTCCTCTGGGGGAACTGGCAACATGAGGTGATGGTCTTCAGGCCTCTGGCACAGCCATCTGTGAACAAAATATCAGAAAAACACACACGAGAACCTGGGAAATATTAAGAGCCGGTTGTGCATCTAAAAATTGTGCAGGTAAAAGTGTGCAAAAGATTGCAAAAGGTGCATTCCCGTTTATTTCCTAGCAAAGTTAGTGAGGTAGGCCTATTACTAATAGCATAGTCAAATAGTGAGCCTTTGAAATGCAGAAGATTTCTTCAGTGGAGAGACATCCTGCAGCATTTTGTAAGGCAGCATAATAATAGTTGAAAAAGTTTCACAGATTTATTTCCTAAAAGTCCATTCCTTGCTGCTCCTTTGAGCTGTGCTGAAAAGGAGAGCTGAAAAAGGGGTTGCATAGTAACGTCTGATAAGACAGTGAATGAGGCGTATTGTTTCCAAGAATAAACAATGACCGCTTGTGTTATTGGCAGCTAGGCTGATTTCTAAGTCGGCAAGGGTATCGTGGCAGTGCACACGCAGCTTTTTGCTCTAACAGGGCAGACTGCTTGAAGAGGGAAAGGAGGGGTGGGGGGCTGGCATTCTGTGTGTTTTCCCATATGCTTTCTCTAGCTGCTATAAATAACTTATGTCACACCTGCTGTCTTAATGGCCTTTGAAAATAAAAATTGTTGTATACATGAATCACTGTAACGTTGCCCTAAGGTATTTATACATATATGTGTGTGTGTATGTATAGTGGACCTTGTACAAAGGAATGAATCTGCTTCAAATGAACTTATGTCAAGCAAATCTTCCTGTATACAATTCCCAAATGAATGCACAGAAACAGGGCACTCCCATTTCCGTGCACTAGATAAGCAAATTCCCCTATCTCCGGAATTCTTTTTATGTTGTACAAATTTCATGCAATACAAGCTGTCTGTTATGCAAGGGTCCCCTGGGGGTAAAGGTGATTTTGGGGTCTCAGTTTAAACAAAGCAGTCTGGCCTGTAAGGAAGCTTGTGTACACCCTAGTTTAAATAACTCAGTCTTCTGGCAGATACAGGAACATGTGTTAGACTAATTGTTCCCCACTACTACCCTCTTTAGCTAAGAAAAAGGCAAAAAGTAAGTGGTCTGAGCTAGTCAACAAGAATATTCTTCTGATAAGGCCATCACAGTTTGGAAAAGGAGGGGATCCCATATTCTGGACATCAGGGGTCTTCATGGACATTTGGGGAGGACTTGAGGTCAGCTGGACTGACCACTGAAGGAGTCATCATTGGAATGCTGATACTGCTGAAATTGTGGAGGCTGTTTCTATGGTGAAATTGCTGTGGTGAGCCCTGGAAGTTACTGGGCTGGAAATTTCTCTGTTGTCCTGGCTTTTGGGCTATAGAAATCCGGAAAAGTCTATAATATTTGCTGTCCACCTGTTGGAGTGTCTTTGGGGCATAAAGTACTGAAGGGCCATGAGTTTCTGTGGCTGGGGCTTGGTTGTTTTAGAAAGCCTGAGTTTCCATTCCGTTACTAAAGGTGATCTTGATCTGTGTAATCTTTCTTGCTTTTAAATTTCCTTCCTTATATTTGAGGTGACTGAAGAAACAAATGCAGTTATAACTGGGTGCCTGACTACAGGGAATGCATCTTGCTTCTGGATAACATTTAAGATTTTAGCTGTGCTGGTGGCCTTCGTCCCACACCTTGTTGAATGGCTGTGTGATAGACACAGAGTGCCTCAAGGCCTGGATTTGCATTGGAGTCCCAATAGGGAGGGGTAGGCTGGAAAAGACACTTAAGGGGGTTATATGGAACTCCCTGCCACAAGATGTGGTGATGGCATCTGGCCTAGATGCCTTTAAAAGGGGATTGGACAGGTTCCTGGAGGAAAAGTCCATCACAGGTTACAAACCATGATGGAGAAACCAACTATTGATTATATTTCTTATTGACAGCTAACAGTACTTCAAGGGCCAGACACAGGGGAGTGATATCAGGAGACAGATATCTAGCCTTAGGTGCTCCAAAATGCATCTGATGGGGCCGCTGTGAGATACAGGAAGCTGGACTAGACGGGCTTTGGCCTGATCCAGTATGGATCTTCTTATGTTCTTATGTTATTATGCTTTTATGTAGCTGTTGCTGCCTATGTGTGTCATGCTTTGGCTAGCTTGGAAATACAGAATGCTTGTGTTTCCTAAGACAATACAAAATTTCCTATTTTCTTCAAAACTCTCCTGGTCTCTTTGATAGGGAACAGTCCTTGGGCATCCCCAAAACTAGGCATGTTTTAACTGGAAACAGGCAAGCTGCCGTCTTTGCTCCCTGTCATGCTAAACATGTTGCTTTTATCTTGTTTTACATCATGGGTTAAAAGACATCTCTGCTCTCTGTGGAAAGCTTATACTTGTGCAGCATTTAACAATTGTTCACTGTCACCATGAAGTGAATCATGGGTATTGATTGCTTCCAAAACTATTTGTGTACTTTTTAAAGTCCATTTTCAGTTGTTACTTAAAAGTTTTCTGAAATCTTTATCATCTGGAATTTGTAATCTGGAGGCATGCGTCTACGGATTGGCAAGGGTTGAATTGGTAGTCCTCTATCTGGTAATTTAGGTGGCGGCGGTGCAATTGGAATCTAGCAGTCATCTGGGCAGGAATCCAAGACCGCACGCTATGTCTTGTTTTTAAGATATGGAGTAGGGCTCTGAATGGAATCTCTGTTCAGGTTGCTTTAGGTGGGCCTCTGTCCTGAGTTGCTATTTTTGCCTTGGCTACTTGTTGCCCTATGGACGCCGTTCTGGCAACACTGCTTTCTTAGTTGCGGAAATTCCTGGCTTCCGCTGCTATTAATACACAGTCATTTAGGTCCTATAGTGATCCATAGGTGTGGATCATGTTCATGATTGTCCTAGTTATTTGCGTAGTCCATTCTTTATCTTCTGATAACATTTGTTTGAATTCTTTCTCATCTAACTCCTTTTTTTATTATTATCTTCTTTATTTACATCACTTTCCCTGATTCCTTCTGCAACTTCCTTGAACTTTTCCGGAGCACGTGGCTCCATTGTTAAACATTCTGTTACTGAATTTCTTCCTACTTGTGGAAGTAGGGATTCAGACTTTAAGGGCAAATTCTTTAAACCTCTGGATGGGATGTTTAAAGATGACCTGGCAGCACATCTGGTTTGGGGTGTGCTTTTCAAAAATGATGCGTCCTGCTCTGGAGGACGGTGGTCAGGCGAAATGTGCCTACCGAAAATGAGTCCTTGCTGGACTTCTTTGAAGTAAACAGATTACTGTAATGGAAAACTGCTGATTGTTCATCTAAATTAAATGGATACTTGAAGGGGAAGGCAGTGCTATTTGAAAGGCAGTCATCTGGATTGCCCTCCAAGACTGCTCTCTTATCTTGTTTCTTCTAAAACATAAAGTCATACTGATATAGTCAGCAGCGCTATGCGTGCGCTGAGCCAAGGTGGACATTGTTCCACACTGCAACATCATTAATTCTATGTTCACTTAACAGTTCTGGATGATGTTTGAAAATCTTGTGCCATGACTGTGCAAGTATTGATTCATCAAAGGTGCCTGTTGCAGGCTAACTGGATTACTGTCCAAATGTTGTGGCACAGGAATTTCAACTGGTTGTTCTGTAGTTTATAGTCCAATTCAAAGTCTCTGATAGCTGAGTCTCAGTGTGAAGGGAAACAGCCTAACAGGGTGGGGTTGGGTTTTTTACTTTTGCTAACCCACAATGTCTCTGAACTCGCACCTGCTTCTGGAACAGTATATACACACACACACCACATGATTCACCTGTGGCCTAGATGCGGTCTCCCGACTAGAAAACGCACAGGTCACACACGCCCGACCATAGGAGACTGTCTCCTGGCCCTTCTTTCACGCAAACCATTCGTTGAATTCAGAGACCGCTCATATTCCCAACATTTTCATATTCCCCGCTCCCCACTTAGTCTTTTCCCCTGCCTAAGGGTGATTCTAGGCCCTAAATCTATCCCAAATGTGTGTATGTGTTTGCTTGATAGCAGAAGCGAATGCTTTGTTGTTGTTTTACAGAAGAGAAAATATAAGTTAACTTTTCAAAGAAATAGCTTGAGAATAGAGGCTTGCACCTCTGTGCTGTGTCATCAATACCAAATGCAAATTCAATTTCAAATCTATGCAATTTCAAAGTAATGCAATCTTCAAATCAGATAACCAAGTTCAATTTCAAGTCAGATTTCAAATAGAGAGTAGGGTAGTTTTTAGAGTTGTCTTGACCCTTCACATCTCCGTAGAGATGGTCTCAAAGTCTCAAACCCCTTGCTGCCCTTACTTTAGGAATATCTTGGAATCGTCTTGACTTTGACAGTCTCAAATTCCTCACTTCCCAGGTGGGGGAGCGACCCCCTTAATTCATCGTGAACTTATCAATACAACTGACTCATCGTGAACTTATCAAAAGGAGCCTTGCTCCTGTGTGTGCGTGTTATGTCCCCAGTGTACTCACCAAACGCTCTGCAGAGTCTTGTCCCTCGAAGCCGGCCGCCTTTCTCTCCAAGTGAGGATGCGTAAGCCGCTCCCCAGGATGATTTAGGTCCTTCCAAATATGGGAAGTGCGCGCTGACCTGGTCAGCCTGTGGAGGACTGTACAGCCTCACCTGGTCTGGACTCTGCTCACCTCCAGAGGGCAATTTTTCCCCGGCATCTCCACCAAGAGAAATGTAGCCTTTTGCTAGGCTTGCATTCCTTCTAAAGATATTTTTGGGTTTCTTTAGCCGCTTGGAGTGAGTCAGAGAATTAATTAATACCAGAATTTTGATGAAATAGAGAAAGGTTTTATTAAAATAAGCAAAGCTTTGCTGGCAACAGCGGAATAATTTCACAAAGGCTGTAGCAAAAATCAATTCAAATCAATACATGTTAAATACCATTCGTTCCCCCACCCCCCAATACATCACAATTGATCACGAGTTCAAGTTTTGCCCATTCAGGAGTGGGGAACATTACACGCGCAAGTTGTTCCTCTAGCATAGACTTTCATTGTGCTATTATCTGGGCATGATTTTGCAACATGGTCTGAGCTAACTTAGACAAAAGGGCATTTTAAGGTATGCATGGGAATACATGAAACAGTTGAGGAAGTTTGAAACAGAGCTGGAACAGTGAGGACAGTGAGTTATCTAGGTCACATTCCATTCATGGGAGCTAACATAGTTTTCAGACTGCAGTTTAAATATTATACTGACACAGACATTTGTAAAAAGCATTTCAGGTTAGCTAAAGAGAAGCCATTTTAAAACCCTAGTCTACAGCATAACAGATGATTGGTGGGGTGATCCCAAATAGAATCGTTCTGAGTGGTGAATCATTAAATATTTTGCAAAAGCACTGCTCAAACTTTGGATGTTCTGTATTCTGTCCTCGTTAGAAGCATGAGCAGGGAGGATCCCCAGAGAGGACACTTGGCTGAGAACCAGGGAAGTTCTACCCAGCTTGTTTGTAAACTAAACCTGGTACATTTGCACTGGCACATACTCCCTCTCTGGGTCCTCCTGAAATTTGGAGACATTTGCAGTTCTTCTCATTCCCCCAGTCCTCTTGCATCCTGGCATCCAGTTGGTACATCTACTGAAGACACGCATACCACTAGCTCTTTCTTGGCTGTACATATAAGAATCCTACCCCCATCTGAGGTGTTTCTGAGATGGCTTGGTTGGGGTTTCAGGTGCTTCTCCCCAACCTTCTGTGTCACATACTCAATGGGTTGACTTAGCAAGACTGGAGATGGGGTGTGGGGAATGAACTCTCCTTATGCCAAACAGTTTCTGGGATTTTAGGACCTGCTGCATCCTAATCATTCCGAACAGTTCTTGGTCCCAGGCTTCAGCTGGTACATGGGAAGCTGGAGGAGGCTAGAGGAGACCATGAACCCATCTTTCTTTCATTATTTTCATCAGATAGGGGGAAATTTAACAATGAACACTGGCCTCATGTTTCTCTCTCTCGTGTTTATCCATCTAAAGTTACTTCTAGGAAGATGCTCCCTGTGCTGGGCAAGGTTAACCCCAAGGCAGGTATGTAAATGGCATCACCTGCTGCCAAAGCCAAGATAACGGTACCCTTGGATAGCCATGTTATTCTGGCTCCAGAGGCAGAGAAATCTTATAAGCATCTCCCCTTCTTCCAGGCAATAATAATGCAGGCTTGCCTAGAAGGAAACCTAATTCCTGCTCTCCCTTGCTTTGCAGTAGCAGCCATTCAAAGGTCAGGAGCCATACCATGACCTTTTTGGCAGGTCAGATAGCTCAGGCGTGACGTCATAAACAGGTGCATTGGTAAATAGTGCACAGAGTGCAAAGGAAAAGAAAGGGTAAAGGGTGCTTGTGGAAATTCTGAATCCGCCAGAGATAAAGAAGCAGGAAATTGCTGCCGTTTATAATACATCCGTACCTAAGTCTAGAAATAAGAGCCACACACGGCTTCTTGGTGAGGCAGGAGGGAGGGGAAAGAAGCAGCTACAAAAATCAGTTATTATGAGTTGCAGCTTATCAGAAGCTGATCTATCTACTGGAACTGACAGAAAAATAGCTAGCAGCTCAGACACAACGGAAGTGTCCCAAATTTAGGGAGGAGGGGGAAACCTCCCATAAATGTCTTGTCTTCTCTGCCCCTGGCCAATGAAGAGATAAAAATACTGTATACACTTCTTATTAGAGGGGGCAAGTCAGGTGACCTGCTCAGAGTCATGAATTTGTTTCTCGTGACATGAACAAAACATAGAGGAGCTCTACCTGCAGCCACACTGCACCCTTCTCCTGTTCATCATGCCCTCTCAACATGTGCCGAGACATCCTTTTGTGTGCTTGTTCAGAAGCTGAGTCCCACAAGGCTCAGAGAGGGTTGCTTCCGGGGGGTGGGGTGCGGGACACACTTTTGTGATAAATTCATGCTACAACAATCCTGAATGGAAGGATGTCATTCCGCTCCTCCACCACCACCCGAATGTTATCAGGGAACTCATGCTGTGGACCATACATTGGTCATACAACAGAGAGTCTTTCTTGCATCCTTTAAATAAATGTATGAATATTATTCCTTTTAACCAAACCACAACATTTAAAAGCTTTTAGAATAACCCTGTTTATGCAGAAGGCCTTGCAGAGTGATGGGAGATCAGGAGAGGGCCAGCACTACTATTCAAGTGAGGCAGCTACTTCAGGCAGTAGATTCAGGTTGCCCCTGGAAGGGCAGAACATTTTTATTTCATCCCTTTTTAATTGTTAGATTTATTTATTTATTGCTAGTGATTTTGGAGAGAGCTGCTTTTGGAATTTCTTGTCTCAATGTGGCAACATAAATTAGCTCACTTAGGACAAGCCTCCATCTTGAGCTGGGCAAGGTGAGGCCACCTTGGTGTGTTTCAGGTGGGGTTGGACCAGTGTGCCTCTGCTTCCTAGACAAATATATGCAGCAAACACAGGGATCTTTTAGATTTTTGAAAATCTCTGGATTGTGTGGCCTAGGATTTGGTTATATGAATATGCTTAATATGGGATATTTTCAAACAAAATTTGTTAAGAAAATTTTGTTGCTGTTGTTGAGGATTATGTTTTGCACTGTTAAATCTCTTCTGATGTCTGGCAAACCTAATGGGGTCTTCCTAATATGTCAGATTTCAAAGAGTTGTTTTACCATTGCCAGCTCTGAGTGAGTTTCTGTGGCCAAGCTGAGATTTCAACCCTGGTCTCTTGAGTTCTAGTCCTATACACCAGGGCTGTCCAACTTTGAGCAGCCCATGGTCTACTTTTTTCTCCCAAACAGCCCTGCAGTCTACAGTGGAACCTTGACTTACGTCATTAATCCGTTCCAGTGGTCTAGACTTAAGTCAAACATGACTTAAGTCAAATGAACGTTTCCCATAGAAAGTAATGGGGAAGCGGATTAATCCATTCCAGATGATGAAAAAGACCCCCGAAAACAGCAATTTAACACAAATTTGACTGGGATAGGAGATTCCTTCTGGGGATGTAAATGAAATGTCTCTTCAAAGAGAGGAGGAGGCAGTGGAATTATAGTCCACAAGTTATATGCCCCCACTTTTTAATGTTCATAGCAACAATGTCTAACATTTAAGTTTTACTGATTTTTAACCTGATATTCCAAGTTCTGAACAACTCTATGCTTACCATTAGAGTCCCACAACTTTACAGCTCCCCAACTAAAATGCTTCCATTGTGGACCAGACTTCTGCAGCCAGATTTTTTACAAGACTGAGCCGACTGTCTAACCAGCGAGGCCAGCCCCGAGCTCCTGGCCCTTCTTCTCCTCCGGCAGCAGCGGCGGCTTCGGTGAGGCCGAGGACCAGCTCCAGGTGCTCGGAGCTGGCCTTGCCGAAGCCGCCGCTGCTGGAGGAAGGGAAGAAGGCAGGAGCAGTTTGGAGGCAGCAGCCACGATGCTGGGTTGTGGCTGCCGCCCAATTCCGGTGCCTTGCGCCGGGGCTCCGAGATGTAAGTCAAAGCCTGCGACTCAAGTTAAACAGGCCCCTTCTTGCTGCAAGTCAAATATGATGCAAGTCAAGCAGAATGTAAGTCAAGGTTCCACTGTACTTTGATCTCCCCAAGGGCCCCCAGGTCTACTTATAGGAGTGTGTGTGTGGCCAGCGTGGGGAGGAGGGGACCACGCCGTGGCCTTTGAACTGCCCCGCTTGGCTGAGACAGTGGGCTGGCAGACCCAGAACTTTGCTGGGGCAGTGGTGGTTCTTGGGATTGGGGGTGGAGGGGTGGAGAACTTATCCCCTCACTTTTTATTGGTGGCTGGTGCGCTACCTTTGAACCCTTCATGGGCTACCGGTAGCCCGTGGCTATCTGTTGTGCAGGTCTGCTATACACTATCCACTACAACCATACTGGCTCACCAGGAAATGTGCACTTCCAAAGAAAAACATTACAATAATTAAAAGAAACTAGATAGAACAAGGCACATAATGAATGAAGCTTTTCTTTATATTTTGGTTAATGAGCTAAGGTGAAAAATGCCTGCCTTTCAAGTACTGGGCACCAGCAGCAACATTTTTTTATTTCATTGCTGCCACCCTGGGGAGTCATTCCTACCTGCAGTGACTCCCTCGGCAGCCATGATTATCTTTCCCCACTGGCAAGATACAGGATCTTGTCTGTTTCTTAGGTCATAATGCCTCAGTCTTGATCTCCGTGGAGACCAAGAAATATAAAAGGCACTCCAGAGGCATTTAAGTTCAGTTTAACACCTGGAGTCACTGAGGCTGCAGTGATGGTCAAACATTCTGGGATTTGCTACAGGTCTAAAACAGGTGAATTTGGGTGTTTGTTTGTTTGTTTGTTTGTTTGTTTGTTGTTTTTGTTCTTTTTTTACAAAGGGTAATTTGAATGAGTCTAGCCTTTTTGGACAGTCAAGAGTTTTCTCTGCAGTTGTGATTTGAAACAACTTCTATGAGCAGTTATTTCATTTGGCAAAATGTTGGGGTATGTGTCCGTGGGTGCTGTAGTGGTGACGTAGGCAATTAAGGCATGTTGTTCAGGGACTGAAGGAAAATCCACTGTCTCATGCACGTGTATTCTGCTGCCACCATTTAAGTTATGGTGGTACCTCTATTTATGAGCAGCTCTACTTACGAGCAATTTGACTTCAGGGCGGAAACAAGAGAAGTCAAGAAACATCTCTTCTACAGCAAAAGCTAAATAGTAATTTTATATACAGTATAGTCAAATGCATGTTTTCATGCTTTCTTTTGTTTTAAATGCATATAAGAGTGGAAACGGAACAGAACGGATTTGTGAATAACCACACTCAAAGTCACTTTTGATCAGAAATAGACTGATCAGACCACCATTAATCAAGAAATGAAAACAAAAACCCCAAATAACCTCACTCAGGATTTCTAGACCTCATAAGATTAGAAACACATGACGGGAGGGATGTGTCTCCTTGCCTCACCTCCTCAATCATCTCCTAGTTAGGCAGACCCAAGACTAGCAGAGTGGCATTGCCACCCCCAGCTCAAAGTACGGAGAACTCACAGCCACCAGTTGGTGAAAAATCCTACAAGTACTTCTTCCCAAATGAAGAATAACAAAATCTAAGATCTTCTGTTTCCTGTGGATGGATAGTGTTATTTCCTCTTTGTAGGCAATAAAAAAGAAAATATCTGGCAAGAAAGTAGTCAAAGATGAAATCATTCATTAGTCTAAATTAAAGTAGAGCATGAAATTTTTGTGGAAGAAATATCAATAATCTAAAATATCCCTATGATACTGTCTTACTGGGAGAAAGCAGCCATGACTTGAAACAACTTTTAGTGAAAGTCAGAAAAAAAGTGTCAAAGTAGGACTGCAGTTGAACATGAACAAGAGAAAAACCACGAAGAACTATGCAACTTGAATGTTGACAATGCAGAAATTGAAATGATAAAATATTTTGTATACCTCAATTCAGTCATCAGTCCAAATAGAGATTGCAGCCAAGAAATGTGAAGGCTGCTGAGACTCAGAAGGGCAGCAGTGAAGGAATTGGAAAAATGCATTAGGTATAAGGATGTTTCACTGGAGAACAAGACTAAAAATATCTGCACCTTCATATTTTTTATATTTACTACTACTACTACTACTACTACTACTACTACTACTACTACTACTACTACTACTACTACTACTAC
>JAHTLZ010000204.1:93394249-93411307 GCA_023846285.1 Phrynocephalus versicolor | reverse complement strand
CTTCCTTCCTTCCTTCCTTCCTTCCTTCCTTCCTTCCTTCCTTCCTTATTCATTGATTGATTGATTGATTTATATGCCTCCCATCTGCCTACCCAGGCCACTCTGGATGATTCACAGAAAAAAATATTATCAACATAATCAAATTAAACAAAATATATCAAATCATTAAAATTTAAATGTTTGGCAAAGGAAACAGCACTAAACCAAAAAGATACAGAAACCTTTTGGATCTGTGCTCTGTTTAGTACTATAGCACTGAAATAAGAGGAAAATATGAAAAAAAATACAATTTATAAAACGTGCTGCAGTTTTTATCCTCACCAGTGAAAGCAAAAGGCAGGCAAAAGGAGTAGGGTGCAGCCCCCCCCCATGCCCCACTCTACACATCATCAACAATGCCATCTGAAGATGGCCAATATCTGCCCAAAGGAGCAATAAAGGCCATCTCAGGGCGCTTTTACACGACCCCTAAGATCCACTGGCCCCTTAAATTCGGACCAGAGATCTTAGGGGCTTGTCGCTCTTCCTGTGTTCCCACCCCCTCCGCACTTCCTGGCTGCTGGCTGCATGAGGGGAGGGAGAAAACAAAGGAAGGATGACCGTGGCTCACCTCCGTTCTGCCTCGTTCTGCCTCTTGCTCTTGCCGGCTCTTGTCGGGGCAACATTCTTAAGTAGCTCTTAAAGGGGCAGGAGCCAAAAAACAGCAAACAGAAGGGAAGAGAGCCCCGCACTCACTATTGTTGCACCGCATCAAAGAATTTTCACCTCCAGAGAGAAGGTACTTGAAAGGTGCGCTGGGACACGCTAAAGTGGGTGTGGTTGCACTTAATTGCCTGTAAACTCCGGAGCTGGTGGGGAAACATTTTTAAGCTCCAGAGCTTGCAGCCATTTGCTGCGGAGTTTAGGGGTCATGTATAAACGCCCTCAGATGGCAAGACAAAATGTCAGCAGAAACACTGCAAAAACCCACAAGCCTTGCTGGCTGAACAAACTGTACCACATTCTCATGTCAAAAGATTGGATCGACTTGCAGTTAATGAAAATATAATGTTGTTGACAGAATAAATATTGAAAGGAACAATGAGGAACATGTGAGACAAGTATCTGTGCAGTTGCTTCCTAAATTTACAAATAGGATTTGAATGTGGGACCTTGAGCAATCAACTACTACACTAACATAAGTTACGAGGATAACATTCACAGGTACACTGTTCTGGGCTGGCAGTGCTCTGCAGAACAGGGTAGAAGCAGGATAAGTTTATATCTCCAAGGAAAACATGCAGAGCCACTCTTGTTATACCATCAATAAACGGCAAGTGCGTTCGAACAAAGACCTTTGCTGCTGTGTGGGAAGGAGGGGGATGTTCAGCCAGCCCATTTCATCATTAGCCCATTAACTGTTAGAAGCAAGGTGAAATCAATGAAATGGATTAAACTGGAGCTTTACAGTTCCACTAGATGCTGTCAGGTGTTAGTGCATTTGTTGGAAATGTTTTGTTCCCTACATTCACTGGTTGACAAAGAAGCTCCAACCAAGGGCAGAGTATTGTGTGGTCTATCTATCAGGAAGGTGCCAGCATTGGCTTCTTTTTCATATACTCTTTGGAAGGAGTGCCAGCACAGCTAGCCTGAATGCATGGCACTATTTACAGAGTTCTGAAGTAAGCTTAGAGAGCTGGTGCAACATTACCAACAAATTTAGCTTAGCAAGTTAATGCTGGGAGAATTTTCTCCCTTTCAAAGGTGCAGAAGGTATCAAAATATTTTGAAGGTTAATCATGCTCCTTCTAATCTCTTCCCTCCATCGACTACGAGACTACAGGGACATACACAACAAGAATCACTAGAAAATAAGGCATATTAATAGCTAATAGGTGGTAGCCTTTAGTCAGTGTGTGACTGTAGTCTTGTCCTTCACTAAAGGACTTTTTAGAGACTGTGAAAATGTTGGCAGTGGCTGGCTACTAAGGCCAGGGATCTCTTCCCTTACATAAGCACCCCTCCTTCTCAGGTTTGGGCCGCTCCACCCTGCCTACTGATTGGAGGCAGAGATTCAAGGCCTCACCTATATTCTCCTGCTGAATTCACAGCTTCATATTGCATGTGTGTGTGAGAGAAGAAGGGAAATGGAATGGGTAGGATTAGGAAGAAGGAGCATAAGGTGTATCTTTTTTTGCCCCCTTGCTGAAATGCAGAGGGCATAAATGGCATGGATGGGGAAGTATCTGAAGGACCATCTATCTCTGTATAGATGGATGCATATATGCATGATGTGGACTGCCAAGTCTGGCTGTTTCAACAATTTCTGGACCTTCCACCCCACCAGCTACAAACGGGCATAAGGTACACTTGTTCTCCAATTCAGGCCTGTATGTCAATATGAAGAAGAACTTGGAGGGGAACTCTTGGCATAAAGGGCAAGAATGGAAGAAGGAGCATCAGAACCAGATCAGAAAAAAATGAGTTTGGGGTAACCCAAATAGTCCTAGATTCTCCTTGTGACTAGCTCCATGTGACTAGCAGAAGCAAAATAAATTCTGAATGCCAGTCTAAATTTGTATAACATACATTGAAACCAGTTTACTGTCACAATCAGAGCATTCCCCCCCACCACCCCAAAAAAGGAAGGGGAAATGCCTGTGTGTCTTATAGAGTGAAATCATATATATCACACCTTTTCATTTAGAGAGACATTATCTGCACGGGGCCTCTCCTGTCCCCTGTTGCAACCTGGAATCCCCAGTCCCAATCACCTCGTTTGTAAAGAGGTCTCCTCCCTTTTTGCAGCCTGGATTCCACAGCTCCAATCACTTTGTTTGCAACTCTTCCCTTCTGCAGCCAGGGTTCCCCAGTCAAAAATCACCTTGTTTGCAAGGAGGTCTCCTCCATGAATCCTCTGCCCTCCCCTTTTGCAGTCAGGATTCCCCTGCCATGAAACCTTAGGCTAAACATTTTTTATTTTTTTCCTCCTCTAAAAACTAGGTATGTCTTATGGTCAGGTGTGTCTTATAGAGCGAAAAATATGGTAACTTTCCATGCTATCTGTGGTCACAGGCACTTATTATTAGAGCAGAGTTTGCAGAGGATTGCAAACAGGAAACCAACTCTTTTTAAAAATGGGTAACTTGAAAAATAAAACTTGGCTTCCAGAAAGCTGAAGCCAATGCATCACTCCTACACCAGAGGTCACCATGGGTCTCCCCCCCCCACCCAGCTGATTTAAATTCCATCCCTGTGGCTTGAATGAATAGAGAATGCAGCCTTAAAAGCACATTCTCTACTCTCTACTCTAGTTTAGCAAAATGAACAGAAGTGTCAATGGGTCTTGATGTTACTCAGACAACTAGCATTGTAAGCCTTCCGAGCAGTATTTCATCATTTTTCACCCACTTGTGTTATCTCCTGTTTCCACTCACTAGAGAGTTCAAGGTTTGCTTTGGTTCATCATTTCCATCCCCTTCATTCAGAGAGAGCATGACCTCCCATCTCGATGGGCATTGATAATTACATGTAGTTGCTGTGTGATCATCAAGTGACGCTCGAATGCATCCACTAATGGATTTGTTTTTTCATACTGATCTTTGTGTGCTTCGAAGAGACAAAAAAGGAGAAGACAGGAAGAATAGGATGCACAGGAGAGGATGTGCTAGGAGTCTGTCCCTCACACAAACAAAAGATGTCACAATTAAGATTATGTTTCTATCTATTCTGTTTATTATTTTGATTAAAGCAGGCTTTAAATGGTTGAATCAGCAGAGCACTCAATTAGAGCTTAAGTTGATTTCCTAGTTGGTTGAAGTAGTTTGGATGGTGAGGCTGAGAATTAAGGGCATGCTTATTTCAGTCAGTCTGTCAGTCAGGACCTTTATTGGCATCAAACGAAACATACAATACAATGGGCAATAATGCATGCACATACAAGAAGTACGTGCCCAGTTAAAGTTGTGCGGGTGCTAAAATACAGAACAAGGGGGCATGGTATGGCAAAATACAAAATGACATGATATGTCCGTTTGAAATGTATTTGACCATCAACCATGAAACTCTAGCCCACCTGGAGATAGTCATCCTCATTCTAAGAGTGCGAAACAGAAGACCCTGTTGGTAATTGTAACCTGTGCTGCTGGACCAATAGACTAATGTACATGGCAATCTGCCTAGTGTGGACTTTGTTCTTGCCTGACAGCAAATTATGCAGAATCGCCTCCTCTGATCGACAAGGAAATCTGACAAGAAACGGCTCCAGATAGGAAGTGTGGATATCCATGTATACTGCGCAATGAGGTGAGTTTCCATGAACTCCTCCTATGGAAACTCACTGGGAACTGACAATGTAAAATCACTTTTTAAATATCTCACCATAAATAAATATAAATAAATAAATAAATACCCCACTACTCAGCTTTAAATGACATTTCTCTAGAAACGTTGCTGTTCTATGGGCAACCCAAGCAAGAAAGGGTCCTCGCCTTCAAATATACTAAAACTGTGGCAAATACTGATCAAATCATCATATTTTGCCACTTCTTGTGCTAGTCTCAGATTAGCAAAGTGCTGTTTGCTGAGCTACCATATTGTTTTATTTGTTGTTGTTGCTTTTTATATTTGTATTGTTAGCTGAATTGTTCAGCCCTTTGTAAGCCGCCCAAAGTTCCCATGGGAAGATGGGTGGGGTAGAAATTCAATAAATAAATAAATAAATAAATAAATAAATAAATTATGCACCAGCCTCTCAGAGAATGTAACTTTCCACGCTCTCTAGGCCCTGACAAATATACAGTCAGCTGCTCAATGGAACAAGGAAAAGGCTGTGTGATCCCGAAAGGTTAAGCTGTGTAAACTCAAGTCATACTTTTTATTAGACCACTAAAAATCAGTTTGCAAGCTTTCATGGAGTAAATTCTAATTCTTCAGGCTTAGCACAACCCCTTTATCGATAGTACAGAAACAATGTACACAAGAGTCCGAAAACTGGTGGTACGTATCTATGAGAGTTACTATAAGTTTTCTCAAGGCGGGGTCTCAATCCTTTCTGCATTATGGTTTGGAATGTCAACACCCCCTTTTGTAAGACCAAAAGGCTGACAATTACTCTATGATTGCCCACACAAACAAAATTTCATTGCCTGCTTTGAAACTCCAGTTTTTAACTGGCTTTGGAGATGGCAAGAACAACGCAAAATCAGTGTTGTGACCTCCAATGTTCCAGGGAACCTGCAGTGCAGGTGCTACTCTAAGCATGTCTTTAAATGCTGTTGGGGTTTTTTACTAGGCATGGGTGATGCATTGTGAGACTGGCCCCAATCCCATTGCAGGTGAGAGTTCACTTGTGGACAATGACAACGCCTTAGATTGTCACATACGTTTCCCATGGCAGGGTGAGAATGTAAGTAGGAGAGTGAGGTGGACAAGGAGGATAGCTGGCTTGACACCCCATATCGGGAGGCATTTGAGACCCAGGAGGTGCTGGTGTTACCAGAGCACTTGATGGTCAGGTGGGAAACCATCCATCACTGGATCCAGACTCTGGGCATTGTTAAGTACTGTGTTTCTGGTACTGCCCAAGGAAGCAGTCTGGGGATAGAAGGATATATAATCAGCAGTGGGTACACTGCCAGCAGAGGAAGCAGCAGGGGATCTCTCAGACAGGCTATCAGTCAGTCAGCTCTCTTCCTATATAATCTTCCTCTGTGCCACATTACTCCAGTGAGCCAAGCCATATGAAGATAGACTTTGGCCATCCCTCCAAGGAAGAGTAAGGCATTACAACCAGCAGCAGTGATCAGAGAGGGGTAGCAGGGGAAAGAGTACATGCTACGCAGCTCTGGGGACAGTGGAGTGCTTAAGGACATAAGAAGAGCCATTCTGGATCAGGCCAAGGGCCCATCTAGTCCAGCTTCCTGTATCTCACAGTGGCCCCATCAGACGTGTCTGGGAGTGCAAAAGACTAGATATCTGTCTCCTGAAACCACTCCCCTGCATCTGGGCCTGGAAATAACCTGGTTTTAAGCCTGGAGATTACACATCTCTTCTCCATCATGGTTTGTAACCTGTGATGGACTTTCCTCCAGGAATCTGTCCAATCCCCTTTTGAAGTCATCCAGACTAGATTCAATCACCACATCCTGTGGCAGAGAGTTCCACAGACTAACAACACGCTGGGTAAAGAAGCATTTTCTTTTGTCTGTTCTCACTCCCCCAACCCTCAGTTTGAGTGGATGTCCTCTATTTTGTGAGAGGGAGAAGTGTGTCCCTCTATCCACTTTATTTATGCCCTATATAATTGTGTATGTCTCAATCATATCCCCCCGGCACCTTTTTTTCCAGACTAAACAGCCCCAAATGCTGTAGCCTTTCCTCATAAGGGAGGACCCCAGCCCAGTAATCATTTTAGTCGCTCGCCTCTGCACCTTTTCCACTCTCACTATGTCTTTTTTGAGATGTGGTGACCAGAACTGTATGCAATATTCCAGGTGCGCCTTAACTGGTTTTTTTTTTTTTTTTTTTGTTCAATGGCATTAATGTTGGTTGTTTCATTTTCAATCCCCTTTTTGATGATCCCTAGCATGGAATTGGCCTTCTTCACCTCTGCCACACACTGGGTAGACACTTTCATTGAGCTATCTACCAGCACACCAAAGTCTCGTTCCTAATCTGTCATGGATAGCTCAGAACGCATGAGATGATAAATAAAGTTTTGATTATTTTTTTGCCCAACTATGCATGATTTTACATTTTTCTACATTGAAACATTGAATCCAGCATCCTTGTTGCAGCACTCCATGACTAGCCCCAACTGCTTGGGGTGCTGGAATTGGTAAAGGGGGTAGGACTGTGTTCCTACAATAAAACACTGTTGTGAGATTGTTATCCATTTTTATGAACTATTCTGGAATGAGATTAACTCCCTGGTGCCCTAAAATTCCCACGTTTACTGCTGAGACTCATTGGCTTGTCAAGAAGCTTTGCTGCTTCAAAAAAGATTGCTTAGCCCTGCAATTACTCGTTGTGAGATGATGAAGAGGTCACATGGAGGAGGGGGAGCAGTCACATGCCTATATTACACTATGTCTTTTAATTATTTTATTTGAAAAAATAAACTTATTCCTAGTTTTGAGTGTCCTGTGTTTCAATCAGAAATAATCTAAGTAGGATTTGAATGAGTTCCCCAAAGGAATTTATTGATTTTACATGTACATTAATGTCCAAATAATCTGTTTCAAAGAGATTGTGAGCTTGTGCTTCCTGAATGGGGTATTTATCACTGTGTACTGTATTTAGGACACCACATATTAGCATGACAAGAATGAGTTTGGAATACCCAGTTTTCACCATCTCTTTCACTCTAAGACATGAAAACACACATGATTAACTGTCGGGATGGGATTTTTTGGTCTACATATTTTTATTTTGGTCATAATTACTTATTCTGGGTGTTCTACTTGGCAGACAGAAAAATTACAGAGATCTAAATATGGCTCCCTGGAGAAGACTTTGAAACTGAGCTAGGCCTAACTCTGCCTAGCTTCCTGTTCACAAAGCTCTCAGCTAGCACTGGGGCAGGAACAAGCATTCTGAGCTGAGTTTGCCCTAGCCCAATCTCACAACCTTGTTGTGGAGATCTTTCTCCCAGCTATGTTAGGTGTCCGCCTGTCAGGTAGAACTTCCAGAATGGAAAACGATAGGAGTTGTAGCCCCCAAAAAATCCAGAAATCCCATTCCTAGATGACAGTAATCCTGCTTCTGTACCTATGAGCATATTATGCTGGATATGAAAGAGGGAAAGTTTTTAGGGAATGTGATCCCATTAGGGTGGTTTCAGAGAGGTTCATGTACCAAGACATGGGAGGGTCTCCCCTGCCTGAGTCACAAGCTGCATTCTTCCCTATGGCTTCCCCTTTGAGGGTGTCCATTCATTTTTCCAGAATACTTCTTCATTCCAAGGAGGCTAAGGATGTGTCTATGTTTTCCCTTTCTCTTCTCCAATCTCTCTAGCAATTGCCAGCTGTTGCATCCTCCCTCCGGCCATGCTCAGGAAGTCAGGGCAGCCAGGATAAGGACATATTTCACCTCTTCTTTCCTCACTTTGTAGAGTAGAAAAGAAGAACCAGTGAGTAATTATTTAAACATGTCTGAAGAAGAAATAAACCCATCTAGTAAACAAGGCAGTATGAAGACAACTCAGGCCCTTTGTTGAGCTAGCGATACTGTCTTGTTTGTTTGTAGGGCATCCAACTATTCATGGCTGAGTCCTTTCACCTTGCAAGGATTATTTATGGTGAGAGTAGAAATACAAGTGGTCTTCCCAATGTGTTGAGAGAATTGCGTGTCTTCTCAGCCAATTTTGTTTAGAGTTGGCCCTCACAGTTTGCTTTGGACAACTTCCTCAGAAGACTTGTCAACATCTTTCAAAAGTGGAAAGTTGTATTTTCCCAGAACAGCCAGAATGCTGAGTTTTTATATAGAAACAGCAAGGAGAAACTCAGCATGTGACAGATTGCTAACTGGTGACAAGGTTTCCATGGGTGTGCATGCTGGTTTTTCTACTTAGTGCTCAAAGAAGCTAATATTTCAGCAGGCTTCAAAGATTACATGTTCCTCAGTGCTTCTTGTTCCTTTTATTCTGCTCACCGTTTTGTCTTTATACTTAAGACACTTCAAAAGCACTGAACTTCAGCAATAAAATAAAATAAAATAAAATAAAATAAATGCTGCCACGCTTTTGCAGGAGAGCTATATATGTAAAAGTAAGCTTTGCAATTAATTTAAATGGAAATCTAAGCAGTCGCAAAGATACTGTAGAGCAAAATGCCTGTACAGAAAGGAGACGATGCCTAATTCATGATGGTAAAGGCTTTAAAACACTACCTTTGTTAGTGACAGAAATCCAGATTTAGTGCTTAAATGATTAGTGTGCTTAATCAGAATTTAGGAAGATACATAATTTCATGTTTGGTCTCAAATTAAAAGGCTTTTGTCACAGATATAAGCTATATAATTAGAGGAGATACTCAAATGAATGGCTTGGGGTCAGTGAAATAAGCAAGAGTTCCAAGGGTTTATTTGAATAATGTTATTTATTAGGTATTTATTACAAAATAGGAAAACAGAGGATATTAGTACTGCCAGTGGCACAGACAGGAGACAATTATCATTTCCCCGTTTTCTGCCTTATCCATAGAGTTTGTCTGGAGGGTACCGCTTCTACAAACAGAGGCATATAGCACCGAAAATTTCAGGATCTCAACATAAATCTTGGATCCTTTATAAATACAGTGGTGATACTAGTTTCTTCAATTCTCTGCAGCTGCAACCCTAACTCTAAACTTTTGTTGATCCAGGAATAGGGCTGGTCTAATTGACCAGAGCCCTCTTAAATCTATGAGGCTGTGAACTATCATATTTTTGTTCTATGTGGTTTTTCAAGGTTCATCATCCTGTATGATTGTTTGTCTGTTTGTTGTCTTCTTTGTTTCTGTTTTTTTCAAATTGTACATTCGGTTATATCCCCTTCCCATATACAGATCACAACCCAATTGCATTATGATCTAAATGGTAGCCAAAAACCAGTCAGTGACATGTTTACAAGTTAAACTGAGTGACTTATTGTAGTGAATCACTGCTGACGAATGAGGTGCTGGTCAAATTATGAACCCTACACCCAGCTGTGCAACAGGCACATGCCTAGTGATACAGCCAACATCTTGTTGCATAACAACAATTCATGGCAGTGCATTACACTATTCAACTTGTGTGTGTATGAATCACTAACAGCATTCTGGCCACTTGGGGGGACATGCTGATTAACTAAAAACTCCTAGAATTGAAATACTCTTTCTTCTTCTGACCATAAACATTAAACATTGTATTTCTCAAAACTAATGTTTGTACATGAAGTATCCTTCATTGCTACTTGGAACTTGGCCACTAACTCCAGGAGTCCCTTTCTTACCTCAGTCATCCAAGAAACAGCACTAGGTATGCCTGCCACATTGCATGGGCCACTGTTTTTTGAAACGTTAAAACAGAAGCAGAGGGTTAGGGAAGAAGATTATGATTAAGTGTCTTTTAAAATAATAATAAACCCATATTCATGGGTACAAGCTTTTGGGTGGCATGGAATTAGTTATTTGCACTCTTCCTGTTATATGGTTCATATTGCACAGTTATGGCTCCACATGCACCGTTTTCATGTAGCGGAGTTGTTAAGACAAGGACTACTTCTTTCTCTCCTAAAGCTGCTCACCAGGACATGGGGCAAACTCCCAAACCTTAGCACCCCACATCTCTCTTGGGACACAGTGGTGCCAAGAATATGCAATTTGAAGTGAAAAAAGTGATGTGCTTCCCACGCCTTTTCAACTGCAGCGCTAGCCTCTTCTAGCCTCATCAAGTGTCTCCTGTTTGAAAATGAGACATATTGCAACAAGCTTTGCTTGCCGGTGGAGTTCTCGATATAGTAATGATTCCTGCCAGTCCATTTCCAATCCATCACGTTGGAGTGAAAAATCCCAAATAAGAATCTTGACTTCTCATTTAATTCAGGATTGCTGCCGTGCCACACAAAAACAGTGGGGGACGCCACCAGGCATGTTGTTGTTGTTTTTCAGTCATTCAGTCATGTCCGACTCTTCGTGACCCCATAGACCAGAGCTTGCCAGGCCTTCCCGGAGTTTGGTCAAATCCATATTGGTTGCATTGATGACACCGTTCAACCATCTCATTCTCTGCCGTCCTCTTTTCCTTTTGCCTTCAATCTTTCCCAACATCAGGGACTTTTCCAAGGCCTCCTCTCTCCTCATGAGGTGGCCAAAGTACTGGAGCCTCAGCTTCAAAATCTGTCCTTCCAATGAACATTTGGGGTTGATTTCTTTCAGGATGGATAGGTTTGATCTCCTTGCAGTCCAGGGGACTCTCAAGACTCTCCTCCAGCACCACAGCTCAAAAGCATCAATTCTGCGGCGATCAGCCTTCTTTATCGTCCAGCTCTCACTTCCATATATCACTACTGGAAAAACCATAGCTTTGACTATCCAGACCTTAGTTGGCAAAGTGATGTCTCTGCTCTTTAGGATGCTACTTAGGTTTGCCATTGCTTTCCTCCCAAGAAGCAGGCATCTTTAAATTTCATTGCTGCAGTCACCGTCTGCAGTGATCAAGGAGCCCAAAAAAATAAACTCTGTACCTCCATTTCTTCCCCTTCTATTTGCCAGGAGGTGATGGGACTGGTGGCCAGGATCTTAGTATTTTTGATGTTGAGCTTCAGCCCATGTTTTCACTCTCCTCTTTCACCCTCATTAAGAAGCTCTTTAATTCCTCCTCACTTTCTGCTATCAGAGTAGTATCATCTGCGTATCTGAAATCGACCGGAGTGCTGCCACCTTCTTTCGTCGTATCTTAGGTGTTCCAAATATGATCAATCTCTATACCATTGCTAATGAACTGGGACTCCATTTGCCATCAACTCTTGCCTGGACAGCCACTATTAAGTTTTGGCTACGTATTCATTTTCACCCTGACTCCAACTCCCTTGCATACGAACTATTAAGAGACCCCTATGTCTCAAAATGGTATCAATTTATCCAGTCCAAAATTCATCATATTGGAATTGACCTAGACTCCCTAATCAACTGTGAAGAATCCCAAATCCTCAAAATCATCCACCAAAGAATCTGGGATATAGAGCGCCAAACCATCTCATCAGGGCTCAATCCAACGTGCTCTCCTCACTTTTATGGTTTGATGCCAACTCCAGGACTAGGAGCAAATTATATGAAACATCTCACTAACCCTTTTCTGTGGCGTGCTTTTATGCTCGCCAGACTGAACATCTTTCCCTCAGCAGTTCTTTCAGGAAGATACTACAACATTCCATTTGAGAATAGACTCTGTAAACTATGTTTACTGGAACCGGACTCTACCTCTCATATCCTTCTCTCCTGCCCCTCCCACCACAAGCTTCGCCTTCGCCTTCTGACCCCTTACATTTCTAACCTCTCTGGATCCCCGGAGAGTATAACAAAGCGTCTCCTTGAGGACAAACATCCAGAATTGACAGCCTCAGTGGCTGAATATTTGGCCACTGTTTTAAATATTAGTAAATAGTTTGGGGCCAAGGCCTGCTATTAACCCAATTTTTAAATCATTTTAAACCTATTTATTTATTTCCTACCTCTTATTTTACATTTTGCTGCTTCTGTTTTATACCAATGTATGCCAATAAAGGTTCTTGTGATGTTGTGATGTTGTTGCGTATCTGAAGTTGTTGATATTTCTTCCAGCAATCTTAATTACATCTTGTAGCCACCAGCAAATCCTCTCTCTTTCAATTTAAATAAAAGAGCTGTATGGGTAAAAGAAGCTGGATCTTACCATATCCTCTTGATTTCATGTGATTTTTGCATGGGATCATTTCCAATTACCATAAAATCATCTTCTGCGCTGATATATTTCACAGCCCATCTCTTCCCAGATGGATCACTATATCTTATTGGTACATCATCCATTCCTAGGTCCCACCTCTCTGCACACAGATTGCAATTTCTAGCCTGCGGTCATGACTCTCTAGGATGGCATTGGTATGTTCTGACAAGGGAGGGTGAAACATTTCATTTCTTAAACAGAAAATTGTGTTTGGTTACATTATGTACACTTGCTTGTGTTTTGTTTTGTTTCATATCCTTATACAACAGCATGTTGTTTTTTGTTTTGTGCCCATCTATAATGCAAACAGTCAAGAGTCAACTCATGGGATGATACCTCTTGAATGGTGGATCTCAGCTTTTGTTTCTTCCCATGCTTGGCACTTTGTTTGGATCCCAGCACCACTTACCATTGCCCTTGCCCTCTGGGGCTTCCTGGGAAGTGAACTACAGGACATATGGAGAACCGTAGGATTACAAGGCCAGGGAAGAGTTGGACTTCCATCTTCTGCACATCTAGCTTTAGGGTCCAAAAGTGGTCATACAAGGAGGGGAAGAGGTAATCAAGCATAGTTTGTCACTGTACTCAACATCATTATGGATTGCAAGACACGTCTGTTCATGGATGAGCCTTTGCTTCCAATTTTGTGGCTTCGTGGAGCTTGAAGGCATGAAAAAGAAGCCTAGTGCTGCCTAAAAGAGATTTAATTATTGTTTATCAACAGCCGATGTGCTTCAGATTGAAATGTTCCTTCATAATTAAGGCGGGGTGGTGGGGGAGGGAATCTGCAGCAAATATGCAGAAGCTTACTGCTATCTGGTGATAAAACTCTCTTAAGCTGCTTCCCATCTTGCAGGTGTGTGTGTATGGGGGGGGGGGTTTGCTATCATCTCCCGTAATATTAAATGTCTGGTGTAAGCAGAGCATGGGAGAGGGTGCAAACTCAATTTGTGATCAAAGCCTATCGGCTGTGGAAGTTTAAGAGCCCTGATCAGGAGCACCCACTCTTGCCACAGATAGTGGGAGAAACAAACATGCTATGAGTGGGGGGGATCATTGACTGAACCACATGAAGGATGTCACATTCACGTGTGCCTCATTCACACATGCCATCTGTCACCTGAGACCCTAGTCATCTGTTGATGAACATACATGTGTAGATTTTGAACAAAACCTCAGTTTGTGACTAGGAGGGTGCTGCAGAAAATAAAAACACCCCCAAAGAACTGCAGAGTTGTCTGGGGCCTGCCTCCCCCTGGAAAATCATAACATTGGAAAATCATAACATAATCACCAAAAGTGAAGAACCCTTCTACAGACCATTAAATGCCCATTTGTTCCTCTCATCTAGCCATTCATTTGGGATGCATCTGGTGCCAGGAATTAATTAGAAGATCTATATTTATTCCTAGACTTTCATCATTCTGCCTAGTTCAGTGAATTAGATAAAGTGCCGTGTGACACCAATTTAGTCCCTGGCAGGGCTCCGTGGTGACAAATACACATGAAGAGAAATCATTTTAGCAAATGAACCTCCTGCATAGAAATAAGCGAGAAGGGAATGGCTCAGACGCCTCTTGTTCCATCCAGGCATTCAGTAAATAGGGACAAAATGGGGTAGTGGCGGATGCTGTTCTTGAACTCAGCCAGACTATGCCACCTAACTCTCATTCCATCATACACACATTGAGCTGACTGCACTAACCCTGGCCTTTTAATTTTCTCTTTATAATCTGAAAAACTCAATTGTCTGTGGAAAGAGGGGCCACTGTATCCAGGAGGCTTCTCTTTATGGGTCTCCCTTTCATGCAGAGTGGCTGTTTGGAAGAAGCAGGCTTGTTTCTGCCATGAAAGAAGCAAGGGGGCAACGATCAGGCCTTTTGTGGAAGTGGGTGCTTTAAAGCGTAACTCAGTTTGTTTTCAGTTACTGCAATCCTGGCTTTTAAGTGTCATTATCAACTCAGAGAATGGTAGAGTGGCAGGACACTCCAGGGGCCCACTGAGTCCAACCATTTCCTTAGGCAGAAAAATCTTAGTCATCAGGAACACAGATCTATACCAGTAGGCTGAACTAGAAAAGGGGCCACAGGTGAACTTTTAGTTTATTTTTATCCAAAGGGGAGCACAGAAGAAGACAAAAAGGGTTAAGGGGATGCGGGGTGGGGGGAGGAAGATTATGTCCATTGATCTTTATCTGAGGAATCATCCTTGCTAAGGAAATATCATGTCATGAGGGTATAGATCAGTGGTTCCTAGCTTTGGGTCCCCAGAAGTTCTTGGACTAAAACGTTCTGAGACCTTCACCACTAGCATTCGTGGCCAGGATTCCTGGGAGTTGAAGTCCCAAGAACATTTGGGGTACCGAAATTGGGAAATCACTAGCAGAGGAGCCAAGAGGAGAGTGCTGAGAAATAAGGAGAGGGGCCAGTATACTTGAAGGGACTCCAAGATTTCCAGAGTCTCTTTTCAAAGTCAAATCTGAGAATGTGAAGGCACCCTCACGGGTACGGGTACGTAACTCCCTCCAACTAGAGGCCAGGACTGCCTCATCTCTGTTGTCCTTCCGGAAACAGGCACTTCAGGCAAGCTTTCCCTGAATAAAGGACTACCATGTGTATTTATATAAATCTATGGGTTCACATAGACTTTGTGTTTATGACTACTTATAACCATGCTGCTTTAATGTAATGTTTGTCTATTAATGCTGTAAGATGTCCCTCAATTCCTTGTTCTCAAATACTTGAACATGTCTTAATTGGACTGGACTGTATATTATCCCTCATTACTGTAAGCCGTCTTGGGTCCTTTTCCAAGGAGAAAGACAGGGTAAAAATCCTCTAAAATCAATCAATCAATCAATCAAAACAACTCAGCTAGGCTCTAACAAGTTCAGCAGCCATAGGCGACTGAAGGTCAGTCAGTAAATGGGGGTGAGATGTAATGTGGCATAGAAGGGATGATAGTATGGCCTTGTTTGAAGGAAGATGCTAGGGATGTTGGAACCTGGACTGGCTGGCTATAACCCTGCACAGAAACAGTCCAGTTATGAGGTAACTGTATGGTGCAATGTTTTGTCATATTTTGTTATAAGGAATACCTATTAGGATAAAGAATATGCATTTTATTGTGAGTGATTTTCTGCCATTTGGATGCAAGGCATCTCTGCTTGGTCTACAACTCACCTTTAGCTGTTGCACTCCACATAGCTAGAAGGATATGTCATCCCTCTCCATCCTCTTTCTCCATACCTGTTTCTACCTCCATACTCCTCTACTATTTCTAGAAATGCCTTCCCATGGCTCGGCAGTTCGAATCCCGGTTGTCATGCAGCAGAGTAACCTCCCGTGGTTAAACCCAGCTCCTGCCAACCTAGCAGTTTGAACACAGTTTGAAAGCATGTACAATGCAAGTAGATAAAGAGGTACCACCATCAAAAGTGGGAAGGTAGACAATTTTCTGTGCGGCCATGCCGGCCACATGGCCACAGACTTGCACAACACTGGCTCTTTGGCTTGAAAATGGAGATGAGCACTTCCCTAGAGTCGGACATGACTAGCATGAATGTATGGGGGGAACCTTTACCTTTACCTTCTTGTAAACCAGCTCAAGGCAGTTTACAAAAGATTTTAAAGCAAATACTAAAATCACAAAACATTAAATGTATTAAAACCATTAAATCAGTAATATTAAGACAACCAGTGAAGTAAGAAGAAGAAAAAGAGCTTAAAAGTGCAGCATCCACCATGCTTGCCTGTTGTCAGAACAGGGAAGCAAGGAGGGGACCAGCCTGCCCCCCCTTGGGAGGGAATCCCATAGCCGGAGATCAGGTATCACATGCTGAAGAGGGTGGTGACCAAGTGCCAGCACTAAAAGTGTTCTGCTTATATACCGCCCCATACTACTACAAGTAGTCTCTGGGTGGTTTACAATTTTAATTACAGAGTGCAGGCTACACATTGCCCCCCCCCCAGCAAGCTGGGTACTCATTTTACCGACCTCGGAAGGATGGAAGGCTGAGTGAACCTTGAGCCTGCTACCGGGGATTGAACCCAGGTCGTGAACACAGTTTTACCTGCAGTACAGGCATTTAACCACTGCGCCACGAGGCTCTGTAAGTCTCTGAGCTGCATCATGCCTCCTTACAAGCTTTTTATATGGCTGAGACTAAGGGGGTTCTGTAGAGAAATCCCCCTGTGGAGAATTATGATGCCAGCTGCCTGCATGGGCAAGGCCTTTGGGAACCATTAACCTCTCTATCTGAGCAGGAAGGCCCCAGATGGAAGGTGGTGGATTCCATAGATAAGCCCATATACTCAGGAAGCCAGCTCGGCCTGTTTCTCCCCTCAGATCAGCCAAGAAGTTTGTGAGAGGGGGTTGCAGGACAAACAGCTGACTGTTACCCTCAGGTAAGCTCTCCGCATCACCAATGGAATCCATGGCATACGTGACCAAAGATCTTTCCTCCTCCTTTGTCTTCCTTTTGTCCTATTGTCAATGCTTCTCACTCCGCCCTTTCTTATGCTTGTTTACTGTAACTAATAAAAGCCTTGGGTCCCAGGCAAGAGTCACACAGAGACACACAGAGGTGCACACACACACACACACACACACACACACACACACACACACACACAC
>JAHTLZ010000204.1:93357614-93373173 GCA_023846285.1 Phrynocephalus versicolor | reverse complement strand
TAATATATTGGAAGTGTGGAGATACCCAACTTGGATTTAGGAATGGGTTTATTTATTTATATTTAATTTATAGACCACCTGACTTTCCAGAGAAACTCTGGATGGTTCACAACATGTAACACAAACAATTGGTCCATAATGCCCATATATAAAACATAAAACCTAGACATTCAGGTGGATCATTTGGTACTTGGGAAGCATTATTTAATCTTCAAATACTAGTTCAGTGATGTCTCGATGTCAATGTTAATGTTTTTGTTTGCTTCATTGATTATGAAAAAGCATTTGACTCAGTTAATCACGATAAGCTTATTAATATTGGGCTTGGACAATCGTGATATCATATTGATTGGGAATTTCTATTGGAATTGGCATGCTGGTGTCTGGATATATGATCAGATATCAGAAGAGGTGTCAATAACGAAAGGCATTTGTCAAGGTTGTATTCTCTTGCCTCTATTTTTTAATAGTTATTCAGAAAGAATTTTCTAGGATGCTTTCGAAGGAAAGAACCAAGGTGTGAAAGTGAATGGAGTGCTTTTTAATAATATAAGATACACTGGTGATAGCCCTGTCCTGCTTTCAACAAGTCTGGCAGATTTGCAAGGATTATTGGATTCTGTTGCTGCAAAAAGCAATGCCATGGGATTACTACTTACTTTAATGTGAAGACGACGAAATGGGTGGTTATCAATTAAAAAAAAACAGTTCACAGAACCTTCTCAAGATCGGCACTGATATAAATGAGAGGGTATCATCTTATAAAGACTTGGGATGCTATGTCAAGGATAACTGGGATCCTCCATGCAAAATCCATTGTAGAATTGCACAAGCTAGAAATTCCTTCCAGAAAATGAGGAAAGTCTTGACAAACTGAGACTTATCTATCAGACTTTGTACTTGAATACTTCAGTACTATGTATTCAGTATATATCTCTCTGTGGGGTCAAAACTTGGACCCTCACAGACACATTATGCAGGAAGCTGGAATTATTTGAAATGTGGATATATAGACAAATTCTGAAGATACCTTGGACAGCCAGAGTTACTAAGGTGGCTGTAATACAACACATGAATAAAAAGCTAGAAATCCTCAATACCACAAAAAGAAGAAAATTGCAATATTTTGGACACATAATGCACAATAAGAAGTATCATCTGCTGCAGGTTATCCTTCAAAGAAAAATAGATGTGAAGCATGGCCCAGGGCATAGAAGAACATTCTGGCTTAAGAACTTAAGTCAGCAGTGAGCACAGCTGCTCTATTTAGAATAGCTGTAGATAGAAACCAGTTCAGGCTACTGATTGCCAACATTCTATGAGGACATGTAACTGGAAGAAGAAGATCAGTTGTATAAAAATGATGAAGAGAGATGCAAAGGAATTAACAGAAACCCCACACATTTTTGCATTCAGTTTTGCTTGCAAAATTGCAGATTATTGCCCATTTTATTTGTATAAGACTAGTTTAGCACTGCTGGGCAGAAAACTAATGTATTTCTGTGCCATAGCACCTGTATTCTGAACCCCATACAAAGGATGGCAGTTTTCTTTCTGTGCTGTTCATTTGTTGAAATCTCTCTATAAGACACCTTTAGTGGCTACATGCCAGTATGACATACGCCCAGCAAAATGCTGTCACTCCAAAAACCTTCTAGAATTTCATTTGGAACTAAACAGCTGCGGGGTACTGATAAGAACCGAGAACAACCAGGCAGGCATGATTGCAGATCACAGCACCTAAAACAGCCATTGTATTAAGAACATCCATGTCCACTTTGTGTAATTTTATAGAAAGTAGAATTCTCTCTCTCTCTCTCTCTCTCTCTCTCTCCCCCTTTGTGTGTGTGTGTGTGTGTGTGTGTGTGTGTGTCATTTGCATTTGTGGGTGCAGATGGGTGGGTGTGGGTGCAGTAACCCAGTCTGACATCTGACACTTGGGCAGAGGGTAAGCAGAAAAAAGCAAAGCAAAGTGTTCTGCTTATATATTGTCCCCCCATACAGAAACAACATTCATAGATTTCAAACTGAACAAATAAAATGAAAAGACTAATTGTGCTCATCTTGAAAGATAATTATTTAGAAGGAATCTAGGATGCAGGGGCTGAAACACTGATCCTCAAAATCGCCTTTCAAATGGGTATAATAGTAACTTTCCTATAAACTGAACATGTGTAGAACAGACTTACCTCCCAAGACAATTTGAACATTGTGCTCACTACTAGAGATGGTCAGAAAATGAAAAATGAAACACTGTCTTGTTGTTTCACTATGAAACAAAATGGTAGAATGTGTTTTGTTATGAAATGAAACACAATGCCATTTTTCCTCTAGGAATGAAATTATTCATCCTAGAGGAAATGGCAGGGGAGCTTCCTCAAACTCTTTCCTGTAAGCCCTCCAAAGGCTGAAAGGTTTGGGGGGCATAGGGCTGAGTTATTAAACTCCAAAGGGGGTTTCCCTAGGGAAAATCATTCTAATTGAATCAGGAAAGCACAATAGCACCCCACAGGTGAGCAATTAGTGGCTTTGCTGACTTGGCTTCCAAATCCCTTTCTGTGGGCACCCGACATCGCCCCTTCACAGCCACCTGTATTCAGGTTAAATTGCTGTATTGGCACTTTGTGAAAAATTAGCAGGTCTTGAATCACAGTTTGGGCACTCAGTCTCTAAAAGGTTCGCCATCACTGGGATATGGTAACTTGTGTTCTACATTGCTTTATAGAGTTACGTAAGAAGTTGATTAAATCAATTTGGCATCCCACTCTCATTGGCTATAACCCACTTAACTAATGGTCAGAGATAATGGATGGCCGCAGCCACTTTGCCTTGATTGATTTCACCCACCTGAAAACCCACTTTTGTGAAACTGATCTCAAGCTATCCACATGTTTAAACTGAAATGATTTTTTAAAAAATGATGTTAATGTTGCAGAGTTGTAGTGACACTGTGGAAGCACATCGATTCACAGAGCGGAATAACTTCAAGCTGTCCAGGTAGTCTTACAGCCTCACTCACTCCAAAACATGAAATAATAAAACGTGAAATTATAAAACATGAAAAAATAAAAAATATCTCATTTACTTACAGATCAACAGCAATCTGACAAAACTGACTACTTTCAGCAACAGACTTCAGCAGACTAAAGAGATAGAAAGAGAACACAGACTCTTTGAATTCAGAAGCAGGAAAATAATTGGTTCATTATGGAAAAACTTGCAGTCACCCCAGCCCAGATACGTCCCTCCCAACCAAACTCACTAAAGATAACATGCAATATTGTAAAACTTCCAACAGTTCAACCCTCCTTGTCCCAAAATCATACCTCTTCAGTAGGGATGGGCACCAAACAAAAAACAGAAACTATTTTGTCGTTTCTTTAGCTAACAAAATGAAACGAAAGAAAATGGGGAAGCAGCAGTTCGTTAGTAATGAAACAAAATGGTTTGTCAGATGTTGGAGAGTGGCAGAAATCCTCTTGCTTAGCATAGTAGTAACTGGTTTTGTTGTTGTTTAAAACAAACTGATTCATTTATTCAAATGAGCCTACTTCAGTTGCAATGTACTTACCACAGTAAAAGCCAAAGGGAATTGCCAAAGATTGCAATTGAATTGCCATCTGACAGGAAGCCAGTGGCAGATATTGGCTATTGAAGACGCTTCACCCCATCTTGATCCTCCTAAAGCTTTTCCCCAAGACAAAGGTGAGCCCTGGGAACCCTTGGAACCTGAAGAAAGAGGACAGGAAGCTTTCAATCAATATTAGTTAAATATCCCAGTCACTGGGTGATGACATCATCCAGTTAATGTGACATGACTTACGTAAATTGGTTTCTGGTCATTAAATAAAGAGAATTTAATGCAGATTCAGGAAGTCAATGGAAATATAGGAGAACACAACCGGCTACGTCCAGATAATGTTAGTAAAGGTTGTAACCAGAGCTCTGCTGGAACTGTTTGTGCATCAAGGATACACAATGGGACAGCAAAGATGAGATGCAGAAAGAAAAAGAGGTCTGGAAACAAAAATACAGCCAGTGGTGCTGATGGTGGCACCTGTAGCTTCCTTGGTATTTAGTGCCTCTTTAGAATCCCTATTCACCAAAACTTACATTCCGATTCTATATGTTTTAATACAGAAAACACTACATTAACTAGTGTTCTGATAAACAAAAGTAAATAAACCTTGCCCCAAGCAGGTGTACCCCATTCATTCATTCGTTCGTTGCTTGCCATTGTCAGCTGGCTTGGATTCGGCCTGCCTGCCTCTCTCTCTCTCTCTCTCTCTCTCTCTCTCTCTCTCTCTCTCTCTCTCTCTCTCTCTGTGTGTGTGTGTGTGTGTGTGTGTGTGTGTGTGTGTGTGTGTGTGTAAATTGAATCTGCAGGGGAGCAGGGGAGGTGGCCAAGTCCTGCAATATATGCTGGCCTCCATATCTATAAGAAGCAGAAAGTAATCAGCTCATGGACAAATATCTCAATGAGTATATTCCAAGTAGTGACACTTTGCAGATTTACTAATTCTTCTAAAACAAAGCTGTTGGTTGGGTGTTTCTTGCACAGTTGAACATGAGCAAATGAAAGGCAACAATAAAGCAGCTTCCAAGGGAGATTTTTTTCTCAGCAATGTTGTTTTCATTTTTAGAGCTACACTGATAAATGAACTATCATTGCTCTAGGGGAAAAGAAAACAGGATGACAAATGGAAGCATCCAAGATTGAGAAAGTAAGTCTTTATTCTTATTCATCTATTCTTATTTGTCTTCTACATAAAAGGTAAATCATAATAATGCAGCATTATCAACATAAAATACCATCAACGCAGAAACCAGGGTTTGAGTATAAGGTAGAGCCACAAAAACAAGAACGGATTGTTATTTCATACAATTTTTATGTGGAATCCTCACCAAATTACAATCAAATCATAGCTCTCATATATACCCACAAAAGGCACGGGCACCACAGAAATCATGGATCATTCAGTTCATGGATTTGCAGTGGTGAAAAAACATGGATCAGTCATATGTCTGTGAAGATTCTCAGTCATCCAGTGAGTTTATCTGCTACCTATCTGCTACCTATCAGGCAGTGACTTCAACAATCCCCAGACAAATAAAAATACTTCACACCTCCCCCACCAAGGCCATAGCTAACGGCCCATACTTTATGGGTTTCCGTACCTTAGGCCATTCTTCACCAAATGGCCTATTGAGACTATTGTCCAACTAACAAGCCTATCCAGGCCATTATTCATCAGATGAGCCTATTTCAAACCAGGGTGACATTAGATCAAACTGAACTATAAAATGGAGGACTCCCGCAACTAGCTTTCCTCAGACTGATGAAGCTGTTTGGATGAGCAGTGAAATGTTTTCTCTCAAGAAAAGAAGTCTAGTTGCCACGACTCAATTTCCAGTTATGGCCCAGAGTCATGCATCCCCATGATTTCATATGGTTTTTAGATGAATTCTCTCTCAACCACCTCAGGTCATAGATCTCATATTTCCTCACAGATTACAGCATAGAAACCATGGGTCCTTCAGAGCATGACTCAGTAGTGGAGTAAAAACATGGATCCAAGGTACAGATCTTCATGAATCTGAGGGACAGATCCTCATTGGTCCACATTATATTTATGTAAGATCTGGCCCAATTATAGGCTCCATTTTGTGCCCACAGATTACAATTAGACATGGGCACAACCAGAAAAAATGACGTTTTGAGTTTTCGTTTGTCGGAAAGGGTCCGTTTTGGGTCGTTTCCGTTTGTCGTGAAATTTTTCAAAAATTTGTTGTTTCCGTTTGTCATTTGTCATTTGTTGTTTGTCGTTTCCACCGCGATTTAGCGCGATTTGACTTCCCAGAGCATAGGGGCGTCCCGCAATCAGGGCCATTGCTAGGTGTTTTTGCGCCCTAGGTGGCGGGTGGGGTGGGGGTGGCAGGGGGAGGTGCGGGCGGGCGGCGGTGGCGGGGGGGCATGGGCGGGTGGCGACAGCGGCAGGGGGCGGGCGAGCGGCAGCCGCGAGTGGGCGAGTCGGCGGGCAGCGGCGCGGGCAGACGGGCAAGTGGGCAGTTAGGATATCACTTAGGATAGAGGTTCTATTCTTGGCTTGCACCCCAAATGTGTGTGTGTGCAAGCAAATTGAAGTTGGGAAAATAGAAAATAAATGGTAGTATATAATATATTTTTAAAATAAATCCACACCTCCCACTCCCAGTTGAACCTCCCCCCTTTTCCAATATCAGAAAAAAATCCTCACAAACTGCCAGAGAAGAAATAAAGAATAAACTGCTATTCCCTTCAGCAGACAAAGCTGCAGGGAATCAAAGAAATTATTTTCTAAATTCAATTCCCTCCCTGCCTGCCTATCTTAAATCCTAAAGCCTCCAGCCTCCCTCCTCAATCTCAATCGGATCACACCAGCACCAGCAGCCAGCCCTCCTCCCTCAACCACATCCATACACCCGACTGCGATTTCTGGGAGGTGCCTTGGCTTTTTATGCCCTCCGAGACATCCAGAAGTGTCATTCAAAAACCTGGCAATGCCATTGGTGGAATGGTTCAAAAAATTTGCATGGTCCCATCCCATGCCCAGCCCAAATGGGCAGGTCTAAAAAAATAAAAAATAAAATAAAATAAAATAAAATCAATACGACATTTTATTGCTATTAAAAACCCACTGCTGCTACTATTAAAAGTCAGGCATTTAAAATAAATAAATTTCACATGTTTCTGTGGTGATTTGGTGTGTTTTTTGACCACGATTTCTAAAGAAAAAATTTGGTCGCCATTTTGGATCCCCCCCACCGCATGGCGACTGGCGAGACGACAAGGATACCCCCCCCCAGCCTGGTGCAAGCAGTCCAGGACAGGAGAAGAGGGGGGAGGCCGGGGACACCCCAGAAACCACCCCTCTGGTAGGTGGCAAAGCCTCAGGTAGGCATATTTTTTGGCCGGGGGTCAGGGTTTTTTAAAAAAACTTTTAAAAACTTTTTCTGTGCTTCGCATTGCGCGATCACCACGATGCCACAAACGACAACGAAAAACCCGACCAAATTTTTATTTTTTCGGTTCGAGTTAGAGTTCTGACGGCTTAATTATCGTTACCGTTTCCGTTACGCAATGGAAACGATAACCGAAACGGAAACGACAATTTCGCCTAGTCGTGCCCTTGTCTAATTACAATAGAGAAACAATAGGTTCATTAATACATGCCTTTGCATGGCAGAAAAACATGGGCATGGATTCCTATAGATCCACATGATTTTTACATAGGATCCTCCCCAAATTTCTGTCCAATTACAGTAGTACCCTGACTTAAGAGCAGCATGACTTAAGAGCAATTACACTTAAGAGCGGAAAAATGTTGGTGTTTTAACTGCCGCCTTACAAACTTTAGATATGGTCTGCCCAACTCACAATTTTAATTTGTTTTTTAAAAAAAGATTAACTTATTTTTTCAATTTTTTAGATAGGTACCCTGACTTAAGAGTAGTTCGACTTAAGAGCATGCTTTTGGAATGGATTACAATGGTACCTCGACTTACAAATTTAATCTGTTCCAAATGTGTGTTCTTAAGTTGAACTACTCTTAAATTGGGGTACCTATCTAAAAAAATTGAAAAAATAAGTAAAAAAAACACACAAAAATGGGAAAAAATTGTAAATCGAACAAATTCGTAAATTGAGGTACCACTGTATAGGCTCCATCTGTCCCCACAGAATACAACATTGAAATCATGGTTCTGTCCACATATGGCTCTGCAGAGGATCCCAGGCAGGGGACTAGCAGGCATATATTGTTATGTGGCAACAAATCAGAACTGACTTAGACCTTATATGATTTTCAAGGAAAGTGAGATATTTCAGGAGTGGTTTTACCATTTCCTCCCCCCAGTGAACTTTCATGGGAGAACTGGGAATCAAACATAAGTCTCCTGAGTCCTAGTCTATTGCCCTGTTCACTATACAACACGGGGTATACAGCCCCCCTAAATATGTCTAGACCAGTGGTTCTCAACCTGTGGGTCCCCAGATGTTCCTGGACTGCAACTCCCAGAAGCCTCCACTACTCACTGTGCTGGAAGGGTTTTCTGGGAGTTGCAGTCCAGGAACATCTGGGGACACACAGGTTGAGAACCACTGGTCTAGACCATGGAAAAGTTGCTGTTGTGACACATGTCAAAGAATCCTACTGGCCATGCTGGCTAAAGGAGTCTAGTAGTTGTTGTCCAAAAAGTAGTTTTTTCTAAATACTGCCGATTTTTACTATAGCCCCATAAAATCGTTCTTTCAAAATTCTCTGTATATTTTGTCCAAAATGGAACCGACTCTTTTCTCTTTCGCCTCTTCTTAGGGTCTTTGGATAGTTTTTCCTCTCCGTTTCTCTTTCCTAGAAATTGCAGTGACCTTCTCATTCTGTGCTGCTGACATTATTTGAATAAACAGGGCTTGCCATGTGCTTGCTGCTTGCCAGGGATTGCCGCCGTGGATGAAAGCACATTTACAGCAAAATCCAAAGGATTATAGTGTTAAAAAAGAGATGGAAGAGAGGGTGATACTTTTTATCTTAGGGATCACACTGCCTATTCTTTGGGTATTTGTACACGACCCCTAAACTCCGCCACAAATGGCTGCCAGCTCCGGAGCTTACAATTGTTTCCCCACCAGCTCCGGAGTTTGCAGGAAATTAAGTGCGACCACTCCCACCTAAGCGCGGCCCAGCGCACTTTTCATGTACCTGCTCTTGGAGGGTGAAAATCCCGAGATCCGGTTGTAATCTGGTGAGTGCCCGGCTCTCCTCGCTTCTGTTTGGTTTTTTTGCCTCCCGCCCCTTTAAGAGAAGGAATCAGGATGGGGCTAGCGGGCGGCTTCGGAGGTGAGCCTGCATTTTTTCCTCTCTTTTTTTCTCCCTCCCCTCACGCAGACAGGAGCAAGGAAGTGCAGAGGGGTGGGGACGCAGGAAGAGCAAAGAACCCCCAAGATCTCTGGTCCGAATTTAAGTGGCCAGCGGATCTTAGGGGTCATGTGAAAAGGCCCTTTGTTCTTAAACAGAGAGGGAAATACTGCACTGGCATAATTGACTCAAATTCTACCTATGGGGATCTTAAGTTAATGTGGCATTATTCTACACTTCTGCTTTTTCTGTTTGTTATTTATTGATTTATTTTTATAGCCAACTACTGTATGTTTCAGAGACCCAGGACTGGGCTTTGTTGCTTAATATGCACAGAAATATACTTACAGTATACCCACTCTGTGTCACTTGTCCACCGAACCATTGTTAGCAAAGTTGCCAAGTTACATCTGTGTATTAAAGAAGATCAACCACCAGCAGCTGGAATCAAATTCCTCCATTTTTGTTTCCTCTCACAGAATGGTCCTGTGCCTGGTGGGCCACAGGGCTGGCACTAGTTTTTTTTTTTTTTTGCGCCCTAGGCAAGGGGCGGGGGAGTGGGGCGGGTGGCAGGGGTGGCGGCAGGGGGCAGGGTGGGGCGGCAGTGGCGGGCGGGGCAGCAGGGGGCGGCGGATGGCAGGGGGCGGCGACAGGCACGGGGTGGGCGGCGATGGGCGCGGGGGGGCAGCAGGCTGGCCAGCGCCCCCTCTCCATTTTGGCGCCCTAGGCAACTGCCTAGTTCGCCTTAATGGACGCGCCGGCCCTGGTGGGCCATGATGTTGAGAACCAAACATTACCATCACACTCATGGCCACCCAGTTCACATTAGACCATAAAGATGAGTGGCCTAGAATGCCTAGAACACGTTGCTTCCCCTCCCTTCTTGGTATATGGATTCAAACAAAATACAGTGGACCCTCGTATAACAGTTTGTATAACATAAAATCTGTACAACATAAAATTTGCTTAATAGAATCACCTAAGGGGCAAATCCGGAAATTTGCTTAATAGAATCACCTAAGGGGCAAATCCGTACAACATAAAAATGGCCACGATTAGAGATTACTCTGTTTTCAATTCATTCCTATGGGAAAATTGTATAAAGGAAAATTTGCTTAACATAATTTCATTTGGAACTAATTAATTCCTTTATTCAAGGTACCACTGTACATTTAAAAGGAATTCAGGGATCCCTGAAATTAATTCCTGCTCATAAGGGAGGGGGGGGCAATTTTAATCATTCCTTCTTCCTCCCCAAAGTGATGGTTGTATGTTTCCACCACTGTATAGACACCTCTTGAAGATGGTTTTTAATTCCATTTATTAAAGGCTACAGATGGGAGCATTTGAAACCATGGCTGTGCAAGAGAGAGAAAACAGAATTCTGTAGTAACAACTTCCTATTTGGACAGCATTTCTTTATCTGTAATATAATGTCCCAGACTGGAGACTTCCACCTTGCACCCCGGAGAAGTCTTCCTAACAGACTTAACGAAAGTGGTACAAGGTAGGACAAATTAACTGCTGGACAGCTCAGTGGCTTAGCTCCCAACTTTGGAGCCCTGCTACGAATTGGGATGCATCACCATAGACCTTCCTGAGTGCCCATTATTTCCCCTGTGGACAACCATCCTCAATACCTTGGACCCTGGCATTCATGTGGATGTTGCTTTGACATGTACTACCTACCTAGAGATTGGTGCAGACCATGTACACTCCTTTATGGCAATGCTGTTCCCTGGTGACAGTGACCTCTTTCAGCAAGGTAATGCACCCTGCCACACTGCAAAAATTGTCCAGGAATGGTTTGAGGAACATGACAAAGAGTTCAAAGGTGTTCCGTTGGCCTCCACATTCCCCAGATCTCAATCTGATGGGATGTGCTAGAACACCAAATCTGATCTGTGCAGGCCCGACCTTGCAACTTGCAGGACTTAAAGGATTTGGTTATGCTAGCTGCCTAGATGCTCTGAGCACATCCATTCTCGCCTGATCTTGGAAGCTAAGCAGGTTCAGGCCTGGCTAGTACTTGGATGGGCAACCACCAGGGAATACCAGGTGATATAGGTGCTGGAATAGGCACTGGCAAGCTACTCCAATAGTCCTGCCAAGAAAACTCCATGGCAATGGGGTCACAAAGAGTCAGTCATGACTGAAATCACACAACCACCACCACCACCACCACCACCACCACCACCACCACCAATGTCTTCATGGCAGACACCACATGAGACATTCAGAGGGCTTGTGGAATTCATGCTTCAATGCATCAGAGTTTTTGGGCAAAAGGATGGGGACCTACACAATATTAGGCAGGTGGTTTTAATGTTATGGCTGTTCAGTGTGCATTGATGAAAGGATCTTTGCATGCAATTTAGGTCAGGCTGCTGCACCTCCTTGGAGATCATTATGACTATACAGTATAACACCAGCAGTGAAGGTTAGTGGTAAGGTTGGCAGCCAATACCTGAGAGGAAGGAGCAGAACCTTAGGTATTACTGAAGTTGAACTTGGAAGGTTTGGGAGAGGCAGATCTCATTGTGGAAATGGGCATAAGTTGAATCTGAGTAAATGAGTTCCGAATAAAATCCAGCACTAAGGGTAGGGGAGCACATCCCCCTCCCCACACTTTGGGTCCTTTAACTGGGAAATATGGGCCAGAAATGAAAAGTAACAAACAAACATCTAAGAGGTCTCTGGGTAGATAGCCTCCAGCCTCCAGTAGTTCCAGCAGTTACTGGACACCCATGGCACAATGGGAGTTTTCCCGGACTTTATAGTGCTACTGGTAATTATTAAGAGGACCACTGCCAATCCACACTTTCAAGACCTCTGCCAGGACTTGTGCAGCAAGAAGGCTCATGAGTCATGCCCCTAGAACTTTGCTCCTCACTTTGCTTGAAATGCCATGATGGGCCTAGGTGCTTGCACAACCACTAGATGTGCCAATATTCTGTAGACATGGCATCATGCAAATGCCTTCAGGCTGAGCCAGCTGGAAATGGGTCGAGATAGGTGCCTAGACTTTAAAGCCAGTAGTTTGCATGCACACACATGTGCATGCACACACACACACACGCACACACACACACACTACTCCTATGCAACCCTGAGATATCTCCAGCTTGAATACCTGGACAAGCATAGCAATTTTCTGAGACTTTGTTTGGTGTCCTGTGACCCAGCAACTGTAATTAATGGCTTACTTTTTAGAATATGTTCAGTTTGATTTTCTTCCATACATATGCATTGAGACTTGGTGGTTTCATTCATTAATATATGGAATTCTTTTGGGATTATTTGTATTTACATAAGTTCTGTGAACTATGTCTCCGCCACCTCCACCATCATGTTATGCATTTTAATCAGTCAGTGTTTCTAGTGAGCCATGTTAATATAAAAGTGGCATATAAATAAACTAAAATTAACTTACAAAAGAGATTGCATGTCAGCCTGGCTTGGTGTGAAACATTGCACTCTTAAACATGAAACTCATTTGAGCAAAGTGTGAGGGGACAGTCTTTGAACTGGATTCATCTGGCAATAATTAGCAGGTTCTGAGTCACAGGGAGCATCATGAGAAGATCAATATCTCACAATCAATTGAGCTCAGTTGAGCACCTAAATAATCAAGCAGGCCTGCTTAGTGTGCCAATGAGACATGTTATTAAGAGCTAGAAGGAAAGAGCAGAGCACTAGCTTGAAGGCTGTGATGACACTGCATAAAGGCGGAATCTCTTAGGAATGGCCAACAGGCACTCATCCTGGGCTGTCCACTCTACCTCAGATAGCAGAGTTGGGGTATTTTAAAAGGACAGCAAATTGTTAGTCTAAAATAATGGGGTTGTTGTAGGATGTTTACTCTCAGAGTGGCAGAGGGAGTTACCTATGGCTTTTTCTGCTTTAGGCATCAAAATAACCTGAGTGACGTTGGCCTACTATCTGCTATGACTTTGAAGGCTGGAATGTCATTTGTGACTCTGCTGCAGGTAACATAACACTCCATCTTAGCTCAACGCATGTCTCCAATGGGTTATCATCCATGGTATAATCCTGCCATTCTGCAAGGGGCTTAAGTGCCAGCACTTCTTCTGAAACCAGGACCCTGCAGGGGCCTTCCCTGTTGGCTCTGTCCCATTCACCCCTCCCTACCATCCTCTCAGGCAGTGAGAGGTCTTTGGACTGACCTCTCCTTTCACATCTCACAGGGGTTTCTCGCTCCTTTCAGACTCCTTTCCATTTTGGATGGGGAAAGGATCTTGCCCCTCCTGCCCAGGTCTTGCCCTCTCACTTGCCTGCCTGTTTTCCTAATTAGGATGGCTTGGGTGCTGCTTGGCTTTCTGAGCCTCAGTCTTTGTGCGAGTACAAGGCGTCATCTAAAGAAGAGAAGAAGAGCCACCTTGTCATCAGGCTACTTGAAAAATTTAGTCTCTCTTCTTCTCTCTCACCCCGTTCCTCTTGGGTATGTGTGCATTTCATGGTGATTACAGATGGGCACGAAATGAACAATTTTTTGTTTCCATTTTTGTTTTTTTGTTTTGTTATGCAACGAAACGACAAATGAATTTTGTCTCTAAAATGAAACGAAATGAACAGAAACACCGGAAATTTTGTCGTGTGCTTCGTTTCTGTTACTACAATATGAGTGAATTGCTTAAAATACTAAAAAAAATCACAAAAAATCAAAATTAATGGTAACGAAATGGTAACGAAACAAACGAAAACGAAAATGATTTTTTGCAAAAATTCACGAAAAATGGAAACGAACTGAAACGGACCCTCCAAACGACAAACGAAATGCCATTTTTTTATTCGTGCCCATCTCTAATGATGATATATTGCTGAGCCTGGGAGAGGGAGGAGCGGGGAGGTTAGAGGATTTGAGACTGAACTGGAAGGCAACATACTGTTGAAGACAAGGAGATGTTGTACAATACTGTGCAAAGTAGGCAGAATATGGATAAACGGTTTCCCCCTCAAGAGTACCATTACATTAAGTAGTTCCTATAAAGCTATGGACTGTTTTAATTAACATATGATGATTCTGCAGGTTTGCAAACCTTTGTGTGTTTAATTGGAAAATTAATCAACTCAAGCGTACAGCCTGAATGAAGTGTGCCTAACCTCATGGAAATCAGCAGGCTTAAATTTACATCATTCCAGACTGCTTAATTGGTTATACAACAGTGTGTTAGTTTTAATCGGCGAGGGAAATTTTAAGTCTTTACATATTGGACTCATGTTTTGGTATGATACTATATAGACTGTGTGAATATTCAACAAAGAAAGATATGTTTTGTTATTAGCGTGAGCTCTAAAGAACATCTCTGTTCCATTTTTATTGATGTGCACATTTATATCTGGAAGAAAATTCTATGTAACCTTCTTTCTCTCATCTATTTCACTCTTCTGTATCAAGAAAACCTTTTGAGGGTGGTGGGATAAATGTGTTTTTAGTCACGTGCACCCTTCATGATAGGTACAGTTGGAGTTGGAAGTGGTCTAACCCAGACATTTTGTCACTTTACCTGCTTCTTATGAAAATGAGGTCCAGATTTGTTACTGTTGATCAGTAATGGGTCTTTATCTGTCCCATTTTATTTTTTTAAAAGTATGAATAAATAAACTGATAAATAACATTATGACATTATTCTCCCTCCAGGTGAACAAACAAAAACCTTATAACAGAAAGCTTCAACAGCATGTCAGGATGCTGAATACAAGTACTGTAAGCTTCTTTCAGAATCAATTTCACTGAATTGGCTGAATTCATTGCTTGAGAGTTCCTGCAATGTAGCCTTTAACCTGAACATAAAGTGAACAATGTGCTGTTATTAAAAGACCACTTCCATTGTATTCGTAAATTCATTGCTTCTTTTGCCAATGTATGTGTGTTTCCCTATATGTTCGTATTGTGTCAAAAGCACTATGGAGAAGGAGAGTGGAATAAGGTACGGTAGAAACTAAAAAAAGTCACTGTTTGCGCGTATCTTTCTATTTACAAAGCGGTCCCCTTGTGGATTTCTGTATTCATCTTTGCTTCAATGTCAAGCATGACGTAAACAAAGATTAGACAGGGGCTATTTTTGCCCTTGGAAAATTGGGTTTTCATTCTGGAGTGTGCAGGATTTATGCTTCTGTCCAAAAAGTTCAATTGCAGCTCTGTTTGTTATCCATTGCTATGAAAAACTGTTACAACTGCATGCTATTATTTCTCCAACTGGAAGAAACACAAACTTGGAAATACACTAGCACTGTGAAGACTTAGCAAGGGTGAAGGTCTCAGCAGGCAGGTTTTGCCCATGGTTTTTTTTCCTGCCCTACGAGTTACTTAGCATTTGAAGATTTACAAGTCTAAGAGTGAATGACACCAGTTCAGCTTCAGATGAAAAATATGCTGTAATATTCAAAATATATTTAAGTAATGTGGCATCTCGTCATGCTTCAAAAAGCTCATCCCAGAGACCTCACAGATGAATAGTTCATAAATCAGAACCAGCAAATGTAGTATTTTAATGTACCGTAGTTTGATATTGTGTTTTAATATTTCATTTTAGCCCGAGAGGGAAGGCCTAAAAGTAGTACAGGGCAAAAACATGTTGGGCACTACAAAATAATATAGATAGATAGATAGATAGATAGATAGATAGATAGATAGATAGATA
>JAHTLZ010000204.1:93296715-93357604 GCA_023846285.1 Phrynocephalus versicolor | reverse complement strand
AGATAGATAGATAGATAGATAGATAGATAGATAGATAGATAGATAGAGATAGGTAGGTAGGTAGGTAGGTAGGTAGGTAGGTAGATAATGACTCTCATTCTGAGGTTTTTCTTCATTGAGTTGGCTAATTGTAATTTCTCTGACAGAAACTAATAAATGCTTCAGGGTGGTGCACAAGAGAACATGATGTTCCACAAGTGTTTGAAAAACAAACCTTTTTTTCCCCCAAGGACTTCTTTAAGTTAGAATTTCTAAACTGTCCAGAGGAGTATTTTTGGGTGATGGTTAATGACACAAAATAAGCCGGAGCCCTTTATAAGCCTACCTGAGGGACAAACGGAAGCTTTAGTGAACAATTTAAAGAAGCAAAGCAACGGAAGAGAAAGGATCAGTCCTCACACCACAATCAGATTCAACTCCCTCTGACTGCCCTTGTAGCTGCCTTTACGTGAAAACAACAGTAGAGGAGAGCTTTACAATTTTCTTGCACTACACAAAACGTGGCCCTGACTGAGATCTAGTCTACCATGTGTCACTAAGGTTGGGAATGATAAACACCTGTATTTTGGGAGAACTATGGTTGCTAGACATCGTTTTTGCTGAATATTTCAAGCAGCACCTTATATAAATAATATACATATTAAATAAACTCCTGGTGGACAATATTCAGATACAGAGATGAGCACAAACCATAAAAATGGCAGTTAGCAATGGTTTGTTAGCCACAAACCAGCTAGAAAACAATCCAGTTTTATGATTTTCAGTGATTTGGGCCTCTCCCCCCCACACACATCATTGCCTGGCCTAGTCACCACTGCCATTTCCTCCATGTCTACCATTTGTCAGAAAAGTTAATTTGGACCCCTCCATCTTCCCATCCACCTTTCCAGGATGGCTCAGTGGTTGAGGTATCTGGTGGTGGAGCCAGAGGTTGGAAGTTTATTTCCCCACTGTGCCTCCTGGACAGAGTCTGGCCTCAATGACTGATAGGGTCCCTTCCAGCTCTACAGATCCAAGGTCATTATTATTTCCAAAACGCCTCAGAAATTCTGTTTTGTTATATCTTGAAGTAGGATCGTGGAAGGCGTATTCCAGTTTAGCAGACAAAGCACATAAGGAGGGCAAGGACCTCCTCATTTGTTTCCCTGTCCCATGAAGAGTGGCTTTCTTCTTATGTGAAACTCGGCTTTCAGAAGACTGGGGGAAAAAAAACAACCAGTCATCCAGGTTTTGTGAAAAACCTCCCTGACAGAGGTGACTCTTCTCGACATAACATTGCCTTCCTCGTGATGGGAGCAATAGATGTGCACAGGGGCGTATCGGGGGGGGGGGGGAGAAGGGTACATCTGCCCCGGGCGCAGCAATCTGGGTGGTGCCTGGAGGGGGAGCAGGAGGAGGAAGCTGTGTACTCTCCCACCGCCCAGCAGCCCTCCTTTCCCCTAAAGCTTGGCAATGGCACCTTCTCTGCTGCCTCCGTTGCTGGGCACCAGGCGAGTGGGGTAAAGCAGGCAGGCAGGCAGGAACACGGTGGCTGCAGCGCCCTCCTCCTCCTCTTCCTCACCTTGGTGGGAGAGGTGTAAGGCACGCATGTGCTACCACACACACACACACACACACACACACACCTGTTTGTCCATGCACACGCACCCCACCCCAGGCCCGCAGGGTTTACACACACACCCGTTGCTGGGTGGGTGCGATGTGGGGGGGACAGGAAGGGTGCAAAAATGAACATTGTCCGCAGGCGCTCCAAAATCTGGCTGCTCCTCTGGATGTGCATGGGGAGAGCTGAAGCTACTGCACCTCTACTTCTTGTCTAATTAATCTATAATGACTGCAAGGTGCTATTCTTGGAAGGGCCCTGACAGAGGGTTCAGACTCTTTTACTGCATATAATAGTATTGTTGCAGAGTTTTAAATTTTGGTTAAATGCCTCTAGCTGTGCAGCATAAGTCTAGGAAGTCATGGACCAGAATTAGCTTCGGGTACCCCAAATTAGTCCACTCGTTCTCTCTGATTAAAAGAGAAGGAGTGGGCTAATTTGGGGTACCTGAAGCTAATTCTGGTCCATGATTTCCTAGACGCTCATTAAAAGGGGGCGGACTTCCGGTGCTGGTCGGAGAGGCTGTGCAGAGCTTTCCTCCTACATTTTGTCTAAAAACTTTTCCTTTTGTGTGAAACCAACTCCCTAACTTCTATCAAAAGGCAACTGACTATTTTGGGAGCTGCCAATAAGCCTGTCTTCTTTTTATGGAAAAGTGAAAGTGCACAGAGAAGCTAATTGAATCTGACCGTGTAACTGCAATCAACAGAAACTGAAACTTACAGCCCTGGAGTGCAGAGAGTGTTTGTTTGTCTGGGAGAGGCCTTGTGCTTGTCCTTGGGTGGCAGTCTGCATGCACTGAAGTCTTCATCTACAGGTCACAACTGGCTACAGTGAGAAAAAGGCTTCTAATGAGCAGGTGGAATAGCTTATCTGTAAATGTTTAAACAGCTTACTGGGACTAAGAATGTTTTTCCACATCGCTGCCACTGATTGTAGGCCCAAGTGAAATTCTCAAGTGTCTACAGAAAGGAAGAGTATTGAGGAGCTTGTGTAAGACCTGTATTTCCTTCCTATTGAGCTGAAACACCTACAGTATATCATCTTAAGGAAGGACATTAAATAAGCAAAGTTTGTAGAGTGCAATCATGGTAGCCACTAAGGCTAAAAAAACTGTGGCAGGGCAAAGAAAACTTCCAGAAACCTGGCACAGAAATCAACAGAAGATTTTTGTGCAGTATCAGATTCCATTAGCCAACATGCACATTCCACCTCTCCTAATCAAAGGCCATTGAGGGAATTTATATCAAGCACCCCATTTTTACCAGAAAATGCAGGCACAAGTAATAAAGAGAGACACCAGCATAATGTTGGGGAAAACCCTCAATATGGAGAGGAAATTGGAAACTGGTCCCTGGACCCAGGACTCCTAGTAGAGGCTTTCTCAGCTTCTATGGATTCACACACACCAGAGCCTGGACCCAAGGGAAACCACACAGAGGATAAAACAAGCTCTCAAGGCTTCCAATGGCTTGAAAGTGAAGAACCCAGGATTATCTACACCCAACTACGTGACCAGTGCCTTTTCTCAGCTCAATCCAACCAAAACATCTTTAAGAAGCTGGATTTTCTAAAGCAACAGCTTGCTGATATTAAAGCAACATTACAATGCATTGCTGACCTGATAAAGCGGGGAATCCTAAAAGCAGCACATCCTTCAAATCCTCAGGATACTGAACAGGATGGTCCTCAGGCAGAAAAGGAGATGGGTACAAAAGATTTATCACAAAAATATGCCGTCAGCTTTAAAGGGTCAGAGCTCTTCACAGCCTCTGGAGAAAACAACTCAGGAGCAAGTGCCCAATTCCAGGGAGACCCAAAAGACTTGGGCAGACCAAGATGACCTACTTAAAGCCAACAAGGAACCTGATTCAATACCTTCCTATATAGAAATATTAACTGTTGATGAATGGCCAGAAAACACTTTAGAAGAATCCTATCCTCAGCATTCACCTGCAACGACAGCCTGTGGGAAAAACACAGAGATAGAAAACTCCCAAAGGACAGCAACTTTAGACATTGAGTCCACTCTGGCTGTCACCTCAGCAGCCAATTCCGTGTACCATATTACCATATACAACTGGCTTATAAAGAAACCCAATGGTACCTAGGTCTCCAACCCAGAAGTATTACAACAGATACAGAGACCTTTGGGTAGTGGGCGGCATATAAGTTGTAAAAATAAATAAAAATAAATAATACTAGATGCACTAGGTGAGGATTGGGACTATCAAGCAAAGATAAAGTGTTTCTGCATGTATCCCAGTAAACCCGGGGTGCTAAGAGGCAGGGTGCATCTGTTCTTTGCAGATAGCAAACAGGCCCATTATTTCTGGAGTCTACTATACAAATTTGAAAAAATAGCAGTATCTTTTAAATGGGGAATACACACAACCTATTCAGAGTTCAACTTTAAACCATCCACAAAACTGGACAATCACAAACTAACAAATAAAACTAGAGGAATCAAGGTACCAGAACAAAGAAATAGCTTCTCAGCAAACCATTCAAGGAAGAATTTTGTAACCTTCCCAAATAACATCATAATCAACAAGTCCCGTGATGCTACAAACAAAACTAAAACACAGAGTATCCAGGGGGGAACTCTCCTACGATCACAACCTCTCCCAAATGGTATTAAATCTCCTAGAACCCGCAGAATACATCAACTATACAAAGAGAAGACACATCCATCTTGTACAACTGAGACTACCCTTGATCCCATGTCTGAGTGGCACATGAACAATAGATATGCCCCTCTGGCAGGTCACCCCCAGAATTGACTACTGACAGGCAAGAGACAAAGCCAAGCCATGAAGCCTCTGCCCTGGAACATTACCTGGGGGGAAATATGACAAAAGCCTCAAACAAAGCCAAAAGCCTCCCACATATTATAGAGACTCAAGGAAACCAAACTGTCAAAGACTGGTCTCATAAAGACTATCCCCCAACTCCAGCTGCTTCTCCTACCTTCAGCGATGCACCTCAGCTTGCTCTGGAGAAGCAAATAACATCTAAGGAAGAGACCCCCAACAAATCACTCTCTGCCACTGGAGTGGAAATGACTTCAAAGGCACATGAAATGAAAGATCACAAGCAAAATGGGGCACCAGACATACAAGCACGATGGGGTGCATCAAAAGACAATCAAACATCTGTCTCTTCAATTGAACTCTTATCGTGGAATGTTGCAGGCTGGACCAGATGTATTTCCCATACCTATGACATCCCTTTCTTTCGCCGTAAATATATTATCCTTTTTCAAGAAACCTGGTCTGACAAAGACATAATATTAGACGGCTTCAGCTCTTTTATGGTAAGGGCAACACCAGGGTGTGGACCTGGGAGACTTTAAGGGGGGGTTGGGTATTCTAATATCTACTGCTCTAAATGTGATATCTAAAGAAAAACCCTCCCTGAAACAGTTGGCCATGGCAGTAATACTAACAGGGGGCATGAGGACTTTATTGATTGTAAATGCATACCTACCCCCCACTTCTAAAAAAAACAGAAATAGAGGAGAATTGGTCAGCCCTTGAAAATTATATAAGAGAACACCCAGATCCCCTAGTTCTGATTGGTGGGGATCTAAATGCTCGCATGGGCCCAGATGATGATTACCTGGTAAACAAATTCAAGATGATAGCCAATACAGAAAATGAGAACCCAGAGATGCTGAACCAAGATAGGGTTTTTAAAGATCAATGTGCAAACTATGCTGGGGCCTGTCTGTATAAATTTGCCTACAGACTGGGCCTCTCTGTGTTAAATGGCTCAACTATAGGTGATATTCCAGGCAAATTTACATTCATGGCAGCATCTAAAGCAAGCACAATAGACTACATCCTGGTATGGAGGGCTCTCCTCCATATGGTTGAAACTCTCCAAGTGCTCCCTTATCTAGAGGGGAACCATTTCCCCTTACTTCTGTGTATTCACTTAAATATCAGTAACCTAGATACAGAGCCCAGATACCACACTGAAATTTCAGCATTAGAAAGAGTGGGTTGCCGAGTAAGATGGTCATCCAAACTGGCACAAAATCTGAAGCAGTTTTTAACCTTGGAAAACCTGATTGTCTTATTCAACCCAATAGGAAGCCAGCCAATTTATCAGAACCCCATAGACACTTACGAAAATCTCCTACAACAGTTAAATCCCTATGTGGTCCACTCGTGTAGCGGAAATCTCTAAACCCTGGTTCAATCAAAACTGTAAGGCTGCAAAACAGTTATTAAACCAGATCTATCAGGAATACCTGAGAGCAGAAAATCATGCTAAAAAAGACGCTCTCCTAAAACTATTATTACAAAAAAAAGAAAAGAATATAAACAGCAGATACACCACAGTAAGAAAGAATATAATAGAGAACTATGGAGGAAGGTGATAGAAGCAGCAAAAGATAAAAATCAGTCTCTTTTCTGGAAATTAATCTCAGGCAGACTATCACAGCCCAAAATGGCTTCCAGAGTATAGCTATATTTTCCAGCTGCATTTAGTGATGCTCATGAGCAACAAACACAAGGGGTGTCAACCTTGTTACATGGTTTCAAGATCAGGATGAGTGCAATCAGTATCCTTCCCATTAGTTCTGGCTGCTGCAAGCTAAACAGAATGATTTTTAATACATGGTGATTTGTATCACATGTTAATCTAAGCAGCCTAAGGATGTTTAATCAAGGAAGAAGTCTTATAATTATTTAAATTATAGCATTGCCTACTGCTGTAGATTCTCCCTTTGAGACAAAGTATCTGAAATTAAAAGAACTTGAATAAAGTAACCAAGGATAACCAAGGAGACTTTCCCCCTGTTATCAAATCTAAAGGAGTGCAGACAGAAACATGCCATTAATTCCATGCTCCGGAGGGATTTGGCATTTGGATTTTTCAAATGGAAGGTCCATCTTAGCTTCAGAATTTGCTTTGGAACCTACGAGCAGCTGTAAAAACATAGTAAAGGCCTAATCAGCAGAAACCACTCTGCAAATTTCCAGTGGCATAAGAATCCCTTATTTTAAACCTGCATATGACTGTGGACTGTTGTATTAGTGTGCATTTTCCCTCATTCCACAGAACTACCACACTTTAGATTTGAAGCGCCTTTTCCTTAAAGACGAATCACCTTAAAACTCACTGTCTGCTTTTCAAATCGCTTTTTCTGAAGAGCCCCTTTGGCCACGCTCATTTTTGACCACTGTGTCAGTTTTTCTTGTGATAACCACTGGGGGTGGTGTTTTTTTTAAAAAAAAAAAATCAGTTCCTGCACCTCTTTTTAAAGCGATTTGGTTGTATTTGCGGACACACGTAGTTTAAAGCGGTTCAGCCAAGTGCAAACGGGGAAGCCGATTGCTAAGCAACCACTGAAGTGCGGACTGCCGACCTGCTGTAGCAACCATGTGACTGTGGGAGGAGATAAGGCTTTGCAAAATAAAAAGCGGCTGCTCAAGGAAGTGCGGTAGATACAGACTTGTGCAGGCATGTCGAAACTTCGGCCCTCCAGATGTTTTGGACTGCAACTACCACAGTCCTTTGTCATTGGCAATCTAAGCTTAGAATTCTGGGAGTTGTGGTCCAAAACATCAGGAGGGCCAAAGTTTGGACATGCCTGGACTTGTGTAAAAGCAGGCTCACAACAGCACCTTCTTAAGATCAATGGGGGGTGGAGGTGCTTCTCTCTCGCAGGGGGCTCAGCACAAGGGAAACTCAAATGGAAAATGTTTATCTCTGCACAAGGAAGAGGCTGGCTGTTCTCAATCAGCTCTGACGTATGCTGACTACAGATGGGCATGAAGTGCTTTGTCACGCTTCGGCCCAATTCATCTGTGTGGCAGTGCAGCTGTTGTATGTGCCTTTATCCCCATCCACCCCTCACTGGCACCTCCACTTACCAGCCGGCTGTGGTAACAACTGTTTCATCCACTGAGCTCATGCTTTGCTATTACCAGAAGTGTGCATTGAGGTATCAACTCTTACGGTTTGATAGCACTCCCCTGCCCACCCCCTTTTACTACTTTTAGCTTCCCAACTGAAAGGTAAGGCCTCCTTCTCCCTCCTCCACAAAGCATTTGGGTTAATTAAAAATCAATATCAGAAATGTTTTGTTTCTGAAATAAATGCATTAGGCTGGGACTGCTTTATCACCACAGCTGTGATAAATTAGCCTGCCATTCATGCTGTCTCAGTGGGCTGAGAACAGGCCGTTCAAATGATATGTAAGCTATGAGAGAATGGCTCCATCTCATTGGCATTTCCCACAGGAAATATTTTTCTTTTACTTACTTTTTTAAGGGGAGAATTGTTCTTTTACTCTTTTTAAATGTGAGTTTTTAACTGGTTTTATTCCATGCTCTTTAATAATAATGGCAACATCACACATCTGTTTATGAGGTTACATTTACTGTTCTCATGACTGTAAACTTTTACTATTTATTGGTTCTCTACTTATCATTCTATTCTATTTATTTATTCATTTTATTATTGTGGCAATAAAGATATGACTGGTTGATGGACTGGTTAACGATATGCTCATTTTAAAAAGATGGTTATGTTTGTAATTGCATTTAATGTTTGTATTTTTCATCTGTATACAGCCTTGAGTACCTATGCAGGAAGAAAGGCAGGATAGAAATTAAATGAGTGATTGAATGAATGAATAATTTTAGAATATTTAAATATTAAAACAGAGTTTAAAGCTGCCAAGGAAAAAACTTACAAGCATCTTCCTCCAATCTATTTCAAGATAAAAACTAGATGGTAAAAGTCTGACTAGGGGCTTGTGGAACCTACATAAAGGAGATAAGATGGAATTCAAAGTGCACCACAGATAAAAGGGAGGTGATTACTGAACCCTTTCCCAGCCTTGTGCTCTTTCACCCCAACTAGTGCATGACTGCTGCTTACCTCTGGAAGGGGTTTCACTTCCATTTTCAGAGCACAGTGTGGAAAAGCAAGTAAAGTTCTGTAGGGTGGTGGAAAAAAGCAGAGGGGAAGTGCTGCGCTTTAATAGCCCCACTTTCTTGACTTTTCACAGGCTTGAATGCAGAAACTGTTTTAACAATTGACACCATCAGATCTCGTTTGGTCCTAACTTAATTCCACTTCTCAGCTGTGGTCAATGGAAAAGATACAAGAACAGAACAATACAAAACAGAACAGAACTGGCAGAGGAAGAGTTAAAACCAGCAAGAAGCCTCACATGGGAGGGATGGGAGGGGAGGCAGGGTGCCTGCCCAAATCCAGCAAAGCAGGGGAAAAGCCCCCCCCCACCCTGATGTGTTGGGGGGAAAACCCCTCAATCAACTGGCTGCCATGACCCTGCCTGTCACAGAACCTGACTCTGAGGGGCTAAATGGTGAAGAGCTGCTGGAGGAGCCTTGCAGCTCAAGTCAGCAGGCAGCTGGGTCTGATGACTCAGCTGAAAACATATCTTCTCCCCCTAGAAGGGCTATGAGCAGGATTCTGCAAAAACGTGCTACCAGGAGGGCTAGGGAAAGGGTCTTTGATGCTAGACGGGGAATCAGGTCAGGAAGCCCTGAGTACTAGCAGGAGCCTTTCCAGAAGTAAGGGTGTGTTCCCTGTTTTGAGATAAAGCTGGTAAGCTCACCTTGAGCTCTCTGTGGGAGCAACGCGTCATTTGAACTTGCAACCACGTTCCTGTCTGTGACCTTGGCTCTGTTTCCTGATTTCGGACTGGCTTCCTGGACCATGGCTTGATCTGTTTCCTTGGGTTTGGCATCTGGTTTCCATGAGATATTCTGGTTTTGACTTGGACTGTTAATTGCTGGGAGTTGGATTCTGTTATTTATCTGACACTTGATTGTAGCAACGGACTTGAACTTGCCTGGCTTTCCACTAAAGATCTTGGCAAAGAACTGAACCCTGTTTGTGTGTGTGCTCTGTGTGCGGGGCTTGACAGTTTGCTCCCACCCAACCTTCTTCAAGCAGAATGGAAGAGGAGGGGGCTGTTGGGATGACACCGCTGACAGCTTTGTGAAACCAAGTGCTGCTTTTATCTCAGGCAATTACTCAATTACAGCACGCTCCAGCACCACCTGGATTGCAGCCCCATTGCCCTTTGCTGCCTCCTGACCGGTTTGAAGGCAAGTTAGAAGAATTCCCTGCATTCTTGGCTCAATGCAAGCTTTTTATTGAGGTGCGTGCTCAAGAATTTCCTACTGAGATGTCTAAGGTCTGCTTTATCATCAGTTTGTTGAAAGGACAGGCGGCTAAATGGGCTACTCCTTTACTCCTAAATGCCTCACCTCTACTGGATAATTATCAGGCTTTCCTGAATCACATTTCTTCAGCTTTTCAGAACCCCGTACAGGCTGCTACTGCCAACAGGAGAGTCAGAGCTCTGAAACAGGGCATAGATTCAGTGTTTGACTACACCACTGCGTTCCGTTTGATAGCACAGGATCTGAATTGGAATGAACCGGCACTGATTTCTCAGTATATGGAAGGATTGGCAGATGAAGTACTTGATGAACTCTCTAGGGTGGAACAACCAAGCACGTTACAGGAACTCACTACCCTGTGTCTCAGGATAGATGGACGCCTGGAAAGCCGTCGCCTTTTCCGAGGCAAGAACTACAACCAGCAACTTCTGTCAGCTGTGCCTAATCTGCAATCCGGTGAAGCCCGCAGAATGGATCCAGAACCTATGCAACTGGGAGCTGCTCGACCACACCTCACCCCAGAGGAAAAGGCAAGACGACGCTCTCATAATCTCTGCCTGTACTGTGGAGGAGAAGGACATTTTGCTTCCAGTTGCACTTTGAGGCGCTCCTCAGTAACTGCTGCTACCTCTTCAGCAGTAAAAGGGCAGCTCCATCCTTGAAGGAAGCCACAGGAATGGAGCATACCAAAGGGTTCCCAGACAATACCATCACATCCCAAGGACCTTTCCTGGTACCTGTAACTCTAGGACTTCATGATGGCCCGAAAGTACCTGTGTATGCTATGATAGACTCCGGAGCAGCTCACTGCTTTGTGGATGCTGGGTTTGTGCTGTGCCATTGGATTCCAGTACAGAACAAGGAATCTCTTTTGCTGGTAGAATCCATTGAGGGTTGGTTACTTCGTTCTGGGCCGATAGCTCAGGAAACCTGTTCACTTACTCTTCAGGTAATGGACCACAATGAGCAGATTTGCTTTAATGTAACTTGGATGCCGCGGTTTCCTCTTGTCTTGGGACTTTCCTGGTGGCGAGCTCATAACCCATTGGAGGATTGGGTGCAAGGGGAATTGTACTTCAAGGTTCCTGGCTCAAAGAAAAATTCTTCTACCATCCTGGCAGCTGCTCATGCTACATCTGACCCTGTCTTGCCCCAGGTATACCAAGACTTTGTGGATGTATTTGAGGAAAGGGGGGCTGACAAGTTACCTCCGCATCGGCTCTATGACTGTGCCATTGATCTGATACCTGGGGCACCCCTCCCTGTGGGACGAGTCTATCCTATGTCTGAACCTGAGTTAGAAGCTTTGAGGGCTTTCCTAGACAAGAACTTTCGATGTGGGTTTATACGCCCTTCCAAATCACCATTGTCCACACCGGTGATCTTTGTAAAGAAGAAGGGAGGGGAGCTTCGTCCTTGTAATGATTACCGGGCATTAAACAAGATCACTATTTGGGACCGGTACCCTTTACCCCTAATCTCTGAACCTTTGGACCGGTTAAGAGGGGCAAAATGTTATACCAAGCTGGACCTTCATGGGGCGTATAATTTGGTGCGTATCCGTAAAGGAGATGAGTGGAAAACCACGTTTCGAACCCGGTGCAGCCAATATGAACATTTAGTAATGCCTTTTGGACTGACAAACGCACCCAGTGGATTCCAGCGGATGACGAATGACATTTTCCATGATCTACTAGATCGTTGTGTGGTCGTTTATTTAGATGATATCCTGATTTATTCCGCTGACCCAGCTCAGCATGTTCAAGATGTTTGTCAGGTCTTGCAGCGTCTTCGGGAAAATGGACCATATGCTAAGCTGGAAAAATGTGAGTTTGACATTAAGGAAGGTGAATTCCTGGGGCATATTATTTCTCCCCAGGGAATCCACATGGACCCTAAGAAAGTAGAAACTGTGTTGTCCTGGTGGCGACCACAAAATCGTAAGGATTTGCAACGGTTCCTCGGTTTTGCTAACTACTATCGCCAGTTTATTCCTGCCTATGCTGACATTGTTGCACCTTTAAACCGTCTCCTTTGGCCCAAAGAGCTTTTCCAGTGGACTCCAGAAGCAGAAGAGGCTTTCTCTACTTTGAAAACTCGCTTCACCTCAGAACCCTTGCTCCGTTATCCTGATCCATAATTACCCTTCATAGTGGAGGCTGACACATCTAGCGTTGCTTTGGGAGCAGTGCTATCTCAACAGGATGATCCCTCCCAAACCCCGCGTCCCTGTGCCTATTACTCTCGGCAGTTAAAACCTGCAGAGAAGAATTGTACTATCTGGGAGCGAGAACTGCTAGCCATCAAGACGGCTTTTGACGTAAGGAGGCATTACCTCGAGGGAGCTCGACACCCTGTTCAAGTATTGACTGATCATCGAAACCTTGAACATCTACAAACAGCCCGACGATTGACTCAGCGACAAATCCGGTGGTCATTATTTTTCCCCTGGTTTGATTTCCAGATCAAATACATTCCTGAGGCTCAGAATAAAAAAGCTGATATGTTATCCAGAAAACCTGAGTATGCAGCGCCTGTGAAAGAGACATTAGTAGCGCCCATCTTGCCTCCCTCTGTGTTCGCAGCCATGAATCCATGTCTCAGCTTGGCAGAAGAAATCCGTGAATCTCAAGCTAGCGATTCCTGGACTCAACAACGTCTTCAGGAAATCCAGAATGGGAATCATGGAGAGTTTTCTGCACAGCAAGGGTTATTATTACATCGAGGGCGGTTATATGTTCCTGCTGGTCCTCTTCGTAACCAGGTGTTGCATCTCTCACATGACTCTTTACCTGCTGGACACTTTGGACTTTACAAAACCCTGTATCTTCTCACAAGGGCGTTCTGGTGGCCACACGTCCGTGCTGATGTTGCCCGATACATGGGTTCCTGTGAAGTTTGTCGGCGGGCAAAGGATGTTGTGACCAAACCCTCCGGTCTGTTGCATCCTTTGCCAACACCCTCTGGTCCCTGGAATGCTGTCTCCTTAGATTTCATCACGGATCTTCCTCGCTCAGAAGGGTTTACCTGCATCCTGGTCTTCATGGATTTATTCACCAAAATGGCTCACTTCGTTCCTTGCCCTAAATCCCCTACTGCATCAGAAACAGCTCATCACTACTTGTAACACCTCTTCAGACTTCAAGGTTTACCTGCACATCTCATTTCGGATTGTGGGCCACAATTCACCTCCTGCTTCTGGCAAGCAATGCATAAGGCACTAGGAACACAAGTTCACCTGTCATTAGCTTATCACCCCCAGTCAGATGGTCAGACTGAATGCACTAATGCCACCTTAGAACAATATTTACACTGTTATACACGCTACCAACAAGATAACTGGGCGGATTTGTTACCTTTAGCTGAATTTGCATATAACAATGCTGTACATTCTTCCACTCGCCAGACCCCATTCATGGCTAATTATGGTTATCATGCTCGGTATTTTCCAACTACCCTTCCTTCCACCTCTGTGCCGGCTGCAGATGCATACATTCAAGAACTCCATGGCATTCAGGAATTATTGCGAGAGCAACTTGACCATGCTAAGGAAGTATATAAGAAAGCAGCGGACAAGAAAAGACAGGAAGGGCCACAGTTAAATCCAGGCATGAAAGTTTGGCTATCTACTCGATACCTGAGACATCCTGGGCGATCCCAAAAACTAGATCCTCAGTTCATCGGTCCTTATCCCATCTTAGAACAAATCAATCCAGTTGCTTTTTGTCTGCAACTACCTGATTCCCTTCATATTCATCCAGTATTCCACCGATCCCTCTTGGTTCCAGCTGCAGACCCTGACCCCAACCGACCACCGAATCCTGAACCTCCTCCACCAATTTTAGTAGTAGAAGAAGAAGAATATGAAGTCTGTCAAATCTTGGATTCTTGAATACACCGTGGAGGATTGCAGTATTTGGTAGACTGGGAAGGTTATGGACCTGAAGATCGGTCATGGGAACCTGCATCCAACTTGCATGCTCCTGAGTTGGTTCAACAATTCCATGACAGCTACCGTGATAGGCCTGGCCCATCGGAAGACGGGGACCATGGGGAGGGGGATAGTGCCAGGACCCTGCCTGTCACAGAACCTGACTCTGAGGGGTTAAATGGTGAAGAGCTGCTGGAGGAGCCTTGCAGCTCAAGTCAGCAGGCAGCTGGGTCTGATGACTCAGCTGAAAACATATCTTCTCCCCCTAGAAGGGCTATGAGCAGGATTCTGCAAAAACGTGCTACCAGGAGGGCTAGGGAAAGGGTCTTTGATGCTAGACGGGGAATCAGGTCAGGAAGCCCTGAGTACTAGCAGGAGCCTTTCCAGAAGTAAGGGTGTGTTCCCTGTTTTGAGATAAAGCTGGTAAACTCACCTTGAGCTCTCTATGGGGGCAACACGTCATTTGAACTTGCAACCACGTTCCTGTCTGTGACCTTGGCTCTGTTTCCTGATTTCAGACTGGCTTCCTGGACAAAGGCTTAATCTGTTCCCTTGGGTTTGGCATCTGGTTTCCATGAGATATTCTGGTTTTGACTTGGACTGTTAATTGCTGGGAGTTGGATTCTGTTATTTATCTGGCACTTGATTGTAGCAACGGACTTGAACTTGCCTGGCTTTCCACTAAAGATCTTGGCAAAGAACTGAACCCTGTTTGTGTGTGTGCTCTGTGTGCGGGGCTTGACACTGGCAGCGAAAGGCTGCTCCTCAACACCTGCTAAAACCAGTCTTGGGCTGCCGGTTGATTGAGGATGTTCCCCGAACCCAACAATGTGGGGAAGCTTTTCCACTGCTTTGCTGGCTCCCGCTCTTTGACAGCTATGTTGGGGTGACCTTTCAATATTTATTTATTTATTTATTTATTTATTTATTTATTTATTTATTTATTGTATTATTGTATTATTGTATTATTGTATTATTTATATACTGCCCGTCTTCCAAAGGAACTCCGGGTGGTTTACAACAACAACAGTACTAACAAACAAAATAATAAAAGAAAAGAAAAACAATAATAATAAAGATGAAAAGAAAAAATAGTAAAAATAATCATCATAATAAAACTACAATAAAAATTCACTGGTAAGATGGTGGGACAAAAACAGAAAGAAAAAAAATTAAAATTAAATTAAAATTAAAGGTTGCCAAAGGCGTCACGAAAGAGCCATATGAAGAACAACCCATACATGCTGTGTGTAGCATTTCAGAACTGGGGCATCAGTTTCCAATTCAAAAGGAAATCATTGGAAACTTCCCTGGTTCTGGAAATGCTACACACAGCATGCATGAGGTCGTACTTTGTACTGAAAGGGAATAATTGGAAATGGATACCTTGGTGGCACTTTGGGTTGTGTGTGTGTGTGGGGGGGAGTCCTAACATGGTATCCCTATTTCCAATGATTTCCTTTCATAACTGGAGTTTTTTGTAACTCAAGTTTTTTATAACGAGGTACCACAGTACAATATTTCTGGCCTGGTAGCTAGATGAGTGGTATTAAAAAAAAAACAACCAACCTACCAACAGGAATGTGTAGAAACTCAGCTGAATTGTTCATGTGAAATATTACTGACATGATGTTTGCTTACTGGCTTCCTAAAAGCAAAAAGGACAGCAGTATCCAGATCCAAATCAGGAATAGAATAGATATCTGGCAGCCAACTGAGATCTGGGGATGTAGACCTTTTGTGTGAGAGAAATGGAAGACTGGAGAGGGCACCTGGAATTCCATGTAGAGGAGCATGCTAAACCCTTCACCTAATATTGACATTGAACCTTCTTCCACCGCAATCTTTACCTGGACTTAGGAGGAGGCTGCATGGAAAGGAGATGGGTTAAGCTATTCTCACCCATTTGTTACTTTTGCCATATGGCGTCATCAACACCATCATCTGCCACATGGAGCACTACATTCCACTTGGTTTGCTGTGTTCCAAGGATTTGGCCAAGACTTGTTTTTCTGGAGCTGACTTGGCTGCAAAGCATGCAAAACTACCATAATCATTGTTGTTGTTTTTACAGTTTCCCTTAATTGCTGGTAGATAACGTTTTCAAAAGAAGAAGCAATTTATAGTGAGAATGACAAGCGCATACATCTTGCTCTTGACATCTCAAACACCCCCTGCATGTGTGGAATCTCTTTGAATTTCTAAGTTTTGCATTGGAAACTTTTGTATGTCAGTCTGGAAGCAAGCTGAAACGGGAACAAAAAAGATGCACCAGCTATATGTTTGGTAGCACATTGACTGTGCCCATCTCCCTGTGTGCTGTTCCATCCTATTATGTTGTCCTTCAAGACACTGTTTTCTCACCTTGGAAAGGCTTCTATAAGAATCAGGATCCTTCTCATTCGGCTGGGATGTGAATTCTTTTCAATATGCAAAATGTAAATGCTCTTCATATGCCTATCTCTCTTTGAATGCAAATCACGCAGTGAAAATAGTTTCGTACATTAAATATGCAGTACATATTATTACTCAAGCTTTTAAATTAAAGCTGGGCAGACTAGTAAATTCTACAATTTCCTGAGAGCATTTTGCATTTGAAATGTGAAAATCAAGCAACATGTTTAAATATAGTTAAGAGATTATTTCTTCCTCTCAATTACAGGGAGGGGGGGAAGGGAGAGGCACAGCAATGTAACCTCTTTTCCTTTCAAAACTCTTTCCACCCACCAGGGAAAGGTTCCTAGGTTTATGAACACCAGGCTCCAGCATCAAGGAATGCTCTGCCTGTGATATTATGTAATGCATGAAGAACCCTCTGTGCTCTCCCCTAGCCAAAAATCTCAGTTTGGGGAGATAAAACCCAGCAGATAATTAGTTGGATGGCCTTTTCAAAGGCAAGTAGTGTTTAAAATGTACTAAAATTATAGTATGTTGTCCTTGCATGTAAAAAGAAAACAGTTCAGGAAAAAAAACATGCCGTCTAAGGCTCATTTGGGAGAGGGTATGTCATGTGTTAAGTTTCTGGTTGCTGCAGAAAATATACATTCTTAAAACAAGGAACATTGCAAGCTTTCGAGTTCAAATCACTCTTCTTCAAAGCAGGTCCCAGAAGTTCAGACATGGTAAAAGATATGCTTTACCAGGAGGCTATATTTAAAGTCCTTGGTTAGATGATGTTTTTAAATTCCATGGCTAGATGATGTTGCAGCCAGGGCAGGAGTCTTGTTAGAGGCAGGAAGTTGGAGGGCAGTTGTAAAAGCTGCTTAAGCATTGGGTTTCACACACCCCATTCTTCAAACAAAGGCGCATGGGTCATACACCGCCCCCACTCCCTCACCCCTCTCCATATGGCTCTACGAGACATATAAATCCCTGTTGGCCAGAGATGGGAGGGGGAGAGAGAGAGAAAAGAGTTGATGCAGGGGACCACATGCTTCATTCTGGGACTGGGGTAAAATTTATTAAATCCACTAGGGGCCTTTTTACACGACCCCTAAGATCCTCTGGCCACTTAAATTCGGACCAGAGATCTTGGGGGTTCGTTGCTCTTCCTGCGTCCCCACCCCTCCGCACTTCCTTGCTCCTGTCTGCGTGAGGGGAGGGAGAAAAAAAGGGACAAGAGAATGCAGGCTCACCTCCCTCTGCCAGTTGAAGCCCCGTCATCTTCCTGATCCTTCTCTTAAAGGGGCAGGAGGCAAAAAAAACCCCAAACAGAAGCGGGGAGAGCCCGGCACTCACCAGATTACATTCAGATCTGGGGATTTTCACCCTCCTAGAGCAGGTACATGAAAAGTGCGCTGGGACGCGCGTAGGTGGGCGTGGTTGCACTTAATTTCCTGCAAACTCCGGAGCTGGTAGGGAAACAATTGTAAGCTCCGGAGCTGGCAGCCATTTGTGGCAGAGTTTAGGGGTCGTGTACAAATACCTTAGGTTTGCCAATTGGAACCAGATTGAATTAAAGTGATATTACATAGTGGTTGCAATCTTGCCCTTTGGTGTTGAAAGTCCCTGTGCCTCATTCCAGGTCCATGGGGGAATGCCTGCTCTTTCTTGGTATCTTGCAATTGTATTTTGTGGTGGCCACGCGGCTCAACCCCCTTTTTGCTTTGGATGGAATTCTTAAAACAGGGAATGAAGAGCTAGCTATTCATGATAATATTGTCCCATGGTAATTTTGCACAGTAATTTGAATTATTTCCTGCTGAGCCAAATGCTATAATGAATAATTAAACCTGCATTCAATTTGATTTCCTAAAAAATAATTAAAACTGAGCTCAGTGCAGCTCATTGATGGAGATACGATTCACAAATTTCCTTGTAATTTTCACTAACAACCTTTTCAGGAGAAATAATTCTGATATTTTACATAACAAAGTTTGGTGTATGAAGGTAGTAAAAGATATTAATTTTCAATCAGTATAATATTCCCTGGGTGTCTATAGCTTACATTTAAAATCAGATTCTACTGAATACTTTTTCAATTGTTTTAATGTCGAGGCCCTCTGTGCATTGAAGTGTGTAAAAGTTATTGTTAAATTTGTCAGTCAGTATTTCTCATTTGCTAGTGAAAAGACAAGGTGACTGTGTAAACCAGCCTGAATTTAATGTGTCTGAAAAATATATCAGTGACAGATTAGAGGACATCAAGTAAATACAGTATAGATCAAATATTGATTGTGCTGCATGAAATATGTTAAAATGGGTGTGCTCACCTTGTGTAATAGATAAATTCGTTCCCAGCAGTCAGTCATATTATTGCTGCACAGGAGTGCAGCAAATGATATTGGGCACTAGAGCAAATCACCATTCTACAAGTTATTGCTAAAAATGAGAGCACTCCTGTGGCATTCACCCTTTCCCTGATTCAAGTGTCTAACCAGGAGGGGGATAAAGGGTTAACACCATGGAGGCGGAGCCCAAGTGCATAAAAGGCTCAATCTGAGTTTTAGTCTGACAGGGAAAATTCATCTAGCAAGAAAGGGCTGAGTTAGTTTGTGAAAGGTTTGAAGTAAAAGACAGAGCTTGAGTGTTACTGCTTTGTGAACTTTTAAGTATTTGTACAAAAGTGAACTTGAATCTGAAACATCTTTGTATTCAATAAACTTTATTTTATTTGGTTCTATGTTACACCTTGACTCGGACTCAGTTATTTTAAACTGGGATACTCTGGATGGTGGCAGTGTAAGCAACGTCTCAGGATTCCATGCCGCGGTTTCGGGGAGTCGAGAGATCAAAGACACGCCAAAGTTCCAGAGAACGGAGAAAAGCTTTATTGCATCGTTGGCAACGGGCGCCCAGCCGAGTAAGCTCGGGAAGACTGGGGCCAGGAACAAAGAAACTCTAAACTTTTTATAAGAATTTTAGTCGCTCACAGCCCCTCCCTTATCTAAATTGATAAGGGAGCAGCTGCGAGTCATAAATCGAATGTGAAACAACAGAAGAATACAGCGGATACAAAGTTTATACAAGGTTACAAATCAATTTGAAGGGAAATTGAAAGGGGAAGACATTCATCTTGCGCTCTGGCGCCACCTGTCTTGCACTTCCCGGGACTCCGCGCCGCTCCGAGATGGGAGTTGTTTTGACAGCTCGCAATCGATAGCTATTTCAGGGGCTTCTGGCTTATCTCCAGCGAGGACACCCTAGCTAATCGTCTTCCCACAGAGCTAAGTGTTTATACAGGCATCGATTTATGACATTGCTTCACAGGACACACATTCCAGAGCAGAATGCTGGCTTTAGATAACACACTTGGGGGGGGGAGAATGAAAGGGGGATACAGCAGAGAGAGAGCATAAGCGCTGCCATTTTAATTGCATAAATGGCAGTTATAGGCTTTATTGAATTATCATTTCTATCATTCCCTCCTCTTCTTGTGGACACTCATTTTGAGTCATCCACGGGTAGGGACTCATAATCTTGTAATAGGGCAATTAGCTTAGGCGCGGCTGTCTGTTCTACAACCCTTTGAATTGTGGATTGTAGAAACCGCATTAGACAAGGGATGCATAATAAAAGGAACAAAATAATACATAAAGGAGCTGTTAGCATACTTCCCAGGGCTTTTATCCAAGTTTGAGGCATCAGATTATCTAACCACTGCCATTGCATTCCTTTCCATTCTTGCGTCAGATTAAATGTAAGCTGTTTGATTTCCGTGGCCAGTTGATTTACAACCTTTCCCACGGGATCAATTTTTAGGCAGCAGTTCGTGAGATTAAATTTTCCACATACGCCATTCTCTGAAGCCAGCAGATAGTCCAACGCGAGCCTGTTTTGATAAACAGCTGTTCTTAATTGATCTGTCACTTCCGCTATGGTAGTAAGTGCGGTAGTGATGCGCTGACCTGCCAAATCCAAAACTGCTTGCAGTCGGATTATTCTATTAAGTAAATAAATGGGAGTTCTGTACCCCCATGAACCGTCTTGAGTCCAAGTTGCTGGACCATAAACACAAACAATTCGTTGAGAATCCCATATATCTCCTACATATTCCTCAGGATTCTTACATGGAAAGCCTGCAAACGGGGTGTCATCGCGCTTCCTCCGGTTTAAAGGGCCATACACCGGAGCAGCAAGATACTGCTGAGTTTCAATTGGGATAAGAAAAAATGATGGCTTAATAAAGCCAAGTACACAAGATCCTGACCATGAGGGGGGCAAAAATTCATAAGCCATATTACCACATATCCAATACATATGTAAGGGTGCTTCCCATGCTTTTAAAGTTGCAGAGTATACATAAGGTAACAAAGTAGTGTCAAATTTTTCTGGCCGGGAGGCATTAGAAGGCGAAAGCCAAACACCATTTTCCCATGTTCCAATGCACGTTAAATATCCCACGGGAATAGTGCCATTTTGGGAAAAGCAGACACGACCAACTAACTGAGACGTAATGGTCCATGTCAAATTTTGAGAATGAGTTCTCTTCGTGATGTTTCCAATTCTTGACATATTATTATAAAGCTCTGGGGTCACCTCCATTGCCTCCCAAGGCCACTCCTCCCCCATATTAGTCCCCCCACAAACATAACAATTTGTAACTTCTAACTCTGTTGCTATTGATTGAGCCATTTCAATGATAAATTCTTAGCGTGTTCAGGGATTTCAAAAGGATTTTCTTGCAATTTCTCTAAGGCATTTTCAACAGACCATGTATGGCTTCTTTTCTCACCATCACGCACTTCAGTGCGAGTGATTGTCAAATAAGTGACAGGATCCTTGCCAATCCCGTCCATTCCAAATCCATATACTTGAATGGGAGGATGTGAATCGCTGATTACCAAGCTAACATAATTGCCCCACTGCTTTTTAAAATGTGAAATATGTGGGCAACCTTTATAGCCTCCTCCTGTAAAATCACATACACAACCCCATCCTGAACACAAATTAGTCTTGCCGCACGGTGCCCACCTTTCAGGATTACCTGCCTTGCCACCCATGTGGGGATAACACAAATATTTATGCTCAAGTTTGTATCCATCAATCCATCGTGTAGTCCAACAGCGGGACCCCATACCTTTTCCAAGGGCAGCACAAGCATCAAACCACACTATTGCTTGTTTGTTACTGTGCTTAAGCACAACGGTGGAATTTATATAATACAAACGTCCACCACCTTCAGGATTATCTCTTCGGGGGTCTCTGGTTTTTGCCATTCCAGCCCACACAGTGTAATTAAATCTAATTGGGACTTCAGGCTTAAAACAAAAATATTTTCCTGAGGTACCCATGCATATGTGATACATCAAATCTTGATTTAGGCATGTTGCCACAGCATATTTACATTCGGGTGGCTGTTGAGTATAATAAATTAGAGTGTTTATTACTCTATTTCCTTGACGGGCAGCAACAATGCATGGAGTGCACGGCTCCACATCTTCAGGTTTGATAGCTAAGCACACAGACAGCAAAAACAAAAGGACAACAATTCCCACTGACTTTGGTACCCCACAAAACCTGCGCTTCCAGTGACAGCAAATTAAAATTATACCAAACACAAACATAGGAGACACAGCGAGCCAAAACCACCATGGAATTTCAAACCACATGGTTGTTCAAGTCTCTTTGAAGTGCTCTGACAGCTGCAGAGTATTCTCAAGCAAGCTGTCGCACCAGCTGCTGTGACCAAGTCGCAGGGTGATACCGGTGGGCACTATAGCCAACAGTGCATAAATATGCTCCGATGAGACCAGGGGGGTGTTGGGGACTTGTGTGGGTATGTTCTAACACAAGTTCCTCTGGCTCGTCTCTTATAGAGAAAATAAGCAAACAGCCACAGGTATAAAGTCTCGCACACACTGGATGTTGCCAGGGGCTGAGCACTGTGATGGGATCACTCAATTCCTCCACCACAACCTCCCTCCTCTGCCAAAGGGGGTGAACTTGGATGTTAGAATGTCTGATGCTGAAAGAAAAGTCAAGGCTTCTCAGAGGAGAATCTCCTCCCATGCAAACTAGTTCAGGAAGTCAGTATTTTACTCTGACTTCCTGTTTTCAGGACCAATTCTCTTAAACGTCAACTTCAAGCTGTCATCGGGATTGGCGCGGACTGTCCACTCTTCTTCTTCACTTGGCGGGGCAGCTTGCTTCACACGCGTGTGATGAATCCACGGGACCACTTCAGACACCTTGACAGCTGTGGGAGTTGACAACAATACGGCATAGGGACCTCTCCACTTGGGCTTCAATGGCTGCTGATTCCAGTCTTTGACCCAGACCGAGTCTCCCAGTTGGAAACGGTGCAGGGGTTCTTGCAAGATCACCGGTAGCCTTCCCAGCGTCCACCTGTGAAGGGAAGAAAGAGATCTGCCAAGCAACTGAAGGTATTTGACATGTGTCAACGAGGCTACACTCTCTGGACGTAGTCCATACGAAATCGGAACAGGCCTGCCATATAAAAGTTCAAATGGGGATACCCCTAGCTGACTTGATGGAGTAGTCCTGCTCCGGAAGAGGGCGATAGGCAGCATTTCCACCCATCCCCTGCCGGTTTCCTGAGTGAGCTTTGACAGATGACTCTTCAAAGTCCTGTTCATTCGTTCCACGCGTCCAGAACTCTGGGGTCTGTACGCTGTTTGCAGATTCCATTTAATCTGCAATGCCTTTGCAAGCCCCTGAAGGACTTGATGAACAAAGGCCGGTCCGTTGTCGGATCCTAAAGTGCGGGGTATTCCATGCCTCAAAATATGGTCCCGCAAAAGGCATCGAACCACCTCACTGGCTTTCTCAGTCTTTGTAGGATATGCTTCCGCCCAACCTGTAAATGTACACACTGCCACAAGCAAATAACGGTACAGTCCACACCTTGGCAACTCTGTAAAATCTACTTGCAGATCTTCAAAAGGTTCCTGGCCATAATGTTGAATGCCAGGGGGGGGCAAATATCCAGACCTAGGGTTGTTCCTTTGACAGATCACACATCTTTGAGAAATGTTTGAAGCCAACTGACGAAGCTTGGCTATGTATAGATATGGGCTCAGTTGGTGATATGCTACCTCGGGACCCTGATGAGTGCTGTCATGATGATTTTGAATCACTTGGCGGGCTAAACTTTCCGGAACCCACAATTGTCCACTTGGCAGCTTATACCATCCCTCTGGGGTCCTGTCAAATTCCTGCTCTTCCGCAAACTCATCTTCAGCGGCAGAATAAAGCGGTGGGGTTGGTGGAAGTATGTCAATAGGGATGAGGCTAAGCTGCATTTCGACAGCACCCTGGGCTGCCTCTTTGGCAATTCGATCTGCCAGCCTATTTCCTCTGGCCTCTAGATCTGGGCCAACCTTGTGTCCATAGCAATGAATTACTGCCACCTCTTTTGGTTTCCAAACTGCCTCCAAAAGTTGCAACAAAATTTCAGGATTCGCTACAGGAGTGCCCTCAGTGGTAAGAAGACCTCTCTCTTTCCAAAGAGCTCCATGTGCATGGAGTCTAAGGAAAGCATATTTGGAATCCGTATAAATATTGATGCTTTCCCCTTCTGACAGTTCCAAAGCTCGAGTGAGAGCTATGAGTTCAGCCAATTGAGCTGAAGTTCCTGGAGGTAATTGTCTGGCTTCAATGACAATGTCCTCTAATTCTACAATAGCATATCCCACTTTCCTTATTCCATTAATCACTGAACTACTTCTGTCTACGAACCAAGTCCTCCACTGTGGGTGAGGGGTATCGTGGAGGTCTGGCCATGACGAATAAATTTCATCCATTGTATGGATGCAATCGTGGGTGGCCGATTGATCACTGATAGGCATCAGGGTCGCTGGATTAAGACCCTCTGTAGTTTAAAATGTAAGGCCTGCTCTTGAAAATAATTTTTGACACTTCATCATTGCGGTTTGGGACAAATGATAGCCACCTTTAGCATCTAACAGGGGTAATACCGCATGCCTTGTAATGCAACTTGTTGGCTGACCAAAAGTGAATTTATCCTCTTTCTTCAAAAGCGCCGCAAGCGCCACGACTCCGCACATGCAACACGGAAGTCCTTGTTCAGTTGGGGTTAATCTCTCAGATAAGTAGGCAACCGGTTGCTGCCAACTTCCTAATTTTTGACATAAAACTCCTTTTGCTACTCCTTGTTCCTCATACACATACAGATAAAAGGGCTTATTAGGGTCTGGAAGACCCAGAGCGGGCGCCTCTAATAAAGCTCGCTTAATTTCTCGGAAACTTTCTCGCTGTTCCGGTCCCCACAGGAACTCATCACTTTCTTTCCCCTTTGTAGCAGAGTGCAGGGGCTTCGCCAAAAGACTAAAGTTCAGAATCCAAATTCTACAAAAGCCTGCTGCTCCTAAAAAGCCATGAAGCTCCCTCCTATTTCTCGGTTCAGGGATCTGAATAATTGCCTGTTTCCGTTCTTCACGGAGTTGACGCCTTTTTTGGGAAATATCAAAGCCTAAATATCGCACCGACTTTTGACAAATTTGGGCTTTCTTTCTGGTAACTCAGTAGCCTGCTGCTGCCAGATGATTTAAAAGGTCAATTGTAAGCTGTTCACAGTCCTCTTTAGTTTCTGCTCCTGCCAAAATGTCATCTACGTATTGCAGGACTATTTGGCCAGGTTTCCGGGGGAAATTGGCAAGATCTGATGCCAAAGCCACCCCGAATAACGTGCTCGAGCTCTGGAACCCCTGGGGCAAATGAGTCCATCTGAATTGTTGTTTTGTTCCTGTTTGTGGGTCTTCCCATTGGAAAGCAAAAATGGGCTGGCTCTGGGGCGCTAACAGGCAACAAAAATAGGCATCCTTCAGATCTAAAACTGTAAAATATTTGGCTTCCGGTGGAATCAAACTAAGTATCGTGTACGGGTTTGGGACATTCTGATGGAGCGGTTCGACAGTCTCGTTAACTAAGCGGAGGTCCTGAACCGGACAAAAAGTTCCATCTGGCTTTCGAACAGGCAGCAAAGGAGTATTCCATTGTGACTGGCACGGGACAAGGATGCCAAAATCTATCAGTCTCTTAAGGTGGACCCAAATTCCTTCTGCTGCAGCCCTTCCAATGGGATATTGTGGCACTGACACTGGACCGGCAAATGGCTTAAGCTGGACAACAATTGGAGGGATGTTTCGTGCCATACCCGGGGGATTTCCTTCTGCCCACACATCTGGATTAACTCGATCCAAGAAATCTTGGGATAGCTGGGTGGAGTCCTCTTGGACCACCATCAAACGCCATCTTTCTCTCAAGGGGTATTCTAAGCACACTTCACCTTCCGGTTCCTTATTATCAGTAGTTAAGTGGATTTCTCCCTTGGGGGTGAAAGTAATTTGGGCTCCCAATTTAAACAGCAGATCTCGTCCCATAAGGGGAATGGGGCAATCCAGCATATGTAAAAAATTTATGCTCGACAACCTGGCCTCCCAATTTGCACTGAACAGGCTGCATAAAGTGGGCGTGCTGTGCTCTTCCGGTGGCTCCCATTACGTTAATTGAAAGAGTCCGGTCTAGAGGTTTGACAAGCTGGGGAATTACTGAATGGCTCGCACCCGTATCGACAAGGAACTGAATCGTTTCGTTCCCAGTTTGAACTCTGACCAAGGGCTCACGGGAACAAGAGCCCTGTCGCCTTCAATACGGGACATCTTCCTCCAGAACCATTGTGTTTTGGCATGGCGGGATCCAGGCGGGACCCTGTCCTCCCTGGGGTCTTTGTTGAGCAGGAGCCGGCTGACTTTGGGCTGGACTAGCGGACTGAAATTGGCTCACTTGTCCCTGATTCACCTGGAAGTTCCTCGGCTGCTGGTAATTAAAGGGGCCAGGCGCTGACTGCCGATTTCCTGGCTGATTATAGCCGGACGGCGCAGGCGCTGAATACCTTCCAAAAGCCGGTGGCTGCCAGGGGCAGCGCGGACCTTGATTAAAACTTCCTCGCCTTTGATTTTCAGGATTTCGAAAACAGTCCTTGCGCCAATGTCCTCTCTGTCCACACAGTGCACATTGATCCTTTACTAACGGCCCACGCCGGGGTCCAAAAGCATTGAAATTGCGGGGCTCGGGGACTTGATTTAAAGCCATTAATTTTTTAGCTTGTCCCTTACTTTTCTGGCTAGTTTGGTCTTCCTCCCTATTATTATACGTGGTCTGCGCCAGCTGCAGCATCCATTAGAGGGTCTGCCCCATAAAATTAATGTCCTTTTGAATCTTTTTACGAATGTCTGGGGCAGATTGAGCTATAAAAGCTGTTTTTACAATGTTTTCCATTCCCGGATCTTCTGGATTAATAGGGGTGTATTTCCTAAATGCTTGGAACAAGCGTTCCAAAAAGGCTCCAGGGGACTCATCCTGTTTTTGAACCACGTCATTTACTTTTGACATATTGATTTTCTTCCTTCTTGCTGCTCTTATGCCCTGAAGTATTGCAGTGTGGTAGATTCTTAAAGCAGTGAGACCTCCATCTACATTGTAATCCCAATCTGGTGGGGTGCCCATAGGGACAGCGGCTTCTGCCTGCGCTTGGGTGTCTCCTAAGGCTATGCGGGATTTCCTGGCTTCCTCAAAAATTTCCCGTGCCTCATCCAAATTAAAAAGGCCACGTATGAGATGTTGGACATCCTTATAAGTGGGCATATACACATTAAAAATACTGTCCATAGTTCCATAGACCTTACCAGGATCATCCTCTAAACTTGGCAGGGTATTTTTCCAATTAATAATGTCACTGCTTGTAAATGGCACGTGCTGCATTGAATATGTCCGAGGACCTTCTTGATCCGGAGGCAAAGGGTCGTACACTCGCCTTAGGGGCAAAAGTTTTGCCTGCTCATCAATTTTCTTTTGTTCAAGGAATTTTTCATGCCTCTTTGCCGCATCGTATGCCCTTAAAAGATACTGTTGTCTCTTTGCCCAATTTCATTCCCCTGCAGCTTCTAATGCATGACTTCCGACTTCCAATACTAATTCATGCCTTTTAACTAATTCGGTTATTCTCTGGTCATCTGCTGCGCCCCATTCAAAATTTCCCTGCACTCTGTGGCGGAACTCCTCCTCACTCTCCTCTTTTTTTTCGTCATCCCCCTCATCTTTTTCATCTGATTTTGGAATTCCTCCTCCAGCTCCAAGCTCATCTTTGGGTGGCTGGCCAGAGGGTCCAGGCTGCGGGAGATCCTCTGGTTTTGGGAGAACAATACCTGCAGGAGGTGCTCCTGGAAGGGGAGCGGGTGCTGGTGCAGGATTTCCCTGAGGGAGAACGGGTAACAGTACTGGATTTCCCTGAGGGATGGCCAGAGCATATGGGGGTGGCAGAGTAAGTGTATCATAATCTTCCGGGCGGCATTCTAAAGCCGCCTCCTTTTTCTTTAAAGCAAACAGCTTAGCTTGTGGTGGCAACTTCCTGCAATCTTGTATCCACAGGGGATTCTTCTTAACATTTCCTCGCCACACTTCAATATACGGAACATGTTCTGGACAGTTTTTAAGAATCTTTAGCCACAACTGCCTGATGACACTCTCATTGAAAGTTCCTTCGGCCGGCCAATCTGGTTGCATAACTGGCCATTCTAACTGACATAAGGTCTGCATTCGTTCCCTTTTCATTTTGATGCCAAAGTCATAGTTCTTGGTGGCAGTGTTCCAATTTAAGATGAAACAATCTAATGGGGTCGTCGGTTTGCTGGAATTTGCCCCCATGTTTTAATGACTTTTTAAACAATATTCCTATTTTCTCCTACACAAACGTCACTCGATCCGCACCTATGCTCTTTTGATTTGTTACATCCACACAAGACTCACTTCCGACTGTAATCTGCCCGGTCGCCCGTGGTCAGAAACTGCACAGCCCAGACTCGCTCGACCAAGGGGAATTCTAAACCCCGGCCATTTCACGCTCACACACACTCGTTGGATCAAAGTGACCACACAAATTCCCACATTTCAATGCCTCCTCCCAACTTAATCTGGTTCCCCTGCCTATTGAGGAATCTTTTCAACTATTCTATTTGACAGCTGAGATCTCCGTCTCACTGTCTATACCCAGTGGGTTTCCTGCCCACTATTTCTCACGGGATGTTAGAGCACTGCTCCTCTCCTCCCTCTGGGATATCAGAACCATCGTTCTTTTCCCTTCCACACACCGGGGGCCAAACCCCTTATCTGGGATGTTAGAAACAAGCTCTTCTCCTCCCACACTGGACCGGTCCCAAATCTTACCAAATATTCTGTGAAGTCTTCCCCTAGCCGGCTAGCTTTTCTCCCCGAGCGATGCCGTCTCCGCCACGAGGCTGAAAGAAACAGTTCCCCTTTTCAAGTGGAAAGGTGTGCACCGGAGCTCCTCGTCCAACGCTGGTTGTTCGACATCGCTTGGCCTGGCCTCTCATCCCGAAAAAGGGGGGCAATCCCGGATGAGCCCCCAAATGTAAGCAACGTCTCAGGATTCCATGCCACAGTTTCGGGGAGTTGAGAGATCAAAGACACGCCAAAGTTCCAGAGAACGGAGAAAAGCTTTATTGCATCGTTGGCAACGGGCGCCCAGCCGAGTAAGCTCGGGAAGACTGGGGCCAGGAACAAAGAAACTCTAAACTTTTTATAAGAATTTTAGTCGCTCACAGCCCCTCCCTTATCTAAATTGATAAGGGAGCAGCTGCGAGTCATAAATCGAACGTGAAACAACAGAAGAATACAGCGGATACAAAGTTTATACAAGGTTACAAATCAATTTGAAGGGAAATTGAAAGGGGAAGACATTCATCTTGCACTCTGGCGCCACCTGTCTTGCACTTCCCGGGACTCCGCGCCGCTCCGAGACGGGAGTTGTTTTGACAGCTCGCAATCGATAGCTATTTCAGGGGCTTCTGGCTTATCTCCAGCAAGGACACCCTAGCTAATCGTCTTCCCACAGAGCTAAGTGTTTATACAGGCATCGATTTATGGCATTGCTTCACAGGACACACATTCCAGAGCAGAATGCTGGCTTTAGATAACACACTTGGGGGGGGGAGAATGAAAGGGGGATACAGCAGAGAGAGAGCATAAGCACTGCCATTTTAATTGCATAAATGGCAGTTATAGGCTTTATTGAATTATCATTTCTATCAGCAGCAGAGCTAAATAGGTAGCGAGTGCAAGTCAATGGTCCGTGAAATGACTGGCGACTCTAGATTTTTTTGTTTGGTTGGTACCACATTTGTCAGGCACATAGCAGGCAATCTGCTTTTGCTCTGTGTCAAATTTAGGGAAGTTTGAACAAAGGAACCTTTTTTTCTTGCAGATTTAAAACAGCAAATAAATTGAAAATGCCTATCTTGTTGCAGAAAGTTAAGTACTGATGCTCAAAAAAGGCCTTTTAAAAGGGGAAAACTGTGACTTTTCTATAAACTACAGTGGTCCCCTGCCTGTTTATGGTTCATATACTGAGGTCCCACTATACCCCAGGACTGCAGTATATGAAAAAAGGCCCCCTGGGGTAAAGGGGGGGAGGCCTGTTTCAGGCCTCCTGTATTTACCCCAGGACTGGCACTGCCCCGAATGGGCCTGCGAGGACATTCCCAGACCTTCAGGAGGCCCTAAAATGGCTTCCCTGTGAACTGGAAGTCACTTCTGATTTGCAGAAAATCATTTCTGAAGCCTCCAAGGGCCTTTCTAGGCCTGCCAAAGGCCTCAGAAATGATTTCCGGCAATCTGGAAGTCACTTCCGGTTTACTGGAAGTCACTTCAGGTTCGCAGGGAGGCCTTCTGGGAACCTTCAGAAGGCCCAGGAAGGTCCTCGCAGGCCTGTTTGGGGCAGCGCCAGGCTGGGGGTAAGTACAAGGGCCCCCAGCTAGGCATCTCCAGGCCCAACCCAACCTGCATCCGCATATCGCAGATTTTCAATTATCATGGGTCAGGTCTGGTTCCTAACCCCCGCAATAGGTTGGAGGGGTCACCATACCCTATTAGTGAAAAAATTCCAGAGTTAGACACATTGTTGCAGCTTGTAAGCCAGGAAAAAAGATCCGAACTTCTGACCCAAAGTAAATGAGGCTTAAGAGAACTTTGTAACTCATTTCTGATGAAGCAGCCATTAAAAGGGGATTGTTTCTGTTTTTAAAAATAGTTTAAAAGATATTTAGAAAAGAATTGATGAAGCTTCCATAAACGCTATAAAATTAATTAATTAATTAATTAATTTTTAAAAATTAATTAATGTCTGTTAAATGGTTTGATAAAGGATCAGAATGATATTAATGTGCGTTCTTGTTCTGGGAAGCCTAATGGATGAATCATGTTGAGACAGAGGCCTCTCTTCAGGAAAAGCAAGTAGGCTTTGCAGTAATTTAAGATGATGAATAATATGATTTTGCTCTGCATTATTCTTCTGTAGCATGAAATTGCTTTTTCCTCCCTCTCCATAAACACTTTTACAGTCTTTTGTCTAGGGGATAAGAGGAAACTGATTATTTCAGCCTCTGAAAAGAGTGCTTAACTAACTGCACAGAAAAATGCAGCACTACGTTGCTTTGGTTGTCCAAGGCAATTAGAACTTCTGCTTATGGAATTAAAGAACTTGATAAAGGGAGTGAAATTTCTCATTGACCCAATTGAACCCAACAGTCCAAGCTTTCAGTCATTTTGACAGTTGTGGTGTACCCCTCTTTTTGAACCCCTGGCATGGTTTCAAACAGCATTGATGTTGCTGGAAAGGAGACACCTGTCCCTTTGTAGTGGCCATATGGTCCATTGCTTAATGACCTGGGATGGAAGAGCAACATATCTAGAGCAGCCTTCTGGTGTTCTTTGGGTGTGCCCAACTACAAGCTCCATCAAGCCTCATTAGCACAGAGGATGGGGATGGCGGGAGTTGTAGTCCAAAACTTCTGGAGGAAATCAAGTCAGGGCAGGCTGCTCTAAAGACAGGGGGAAGGTATTAAGATTCCCAACCCTGGCTCCTCAGATGGTCTTGGATGAAAACATCTGAGGACCCAAGTTTGGGAAGCACTGAATTATCTAGAGAGAAAGAACTCTGAAAATAGAGTGATGGGCTGAGGCTTTGTCACATGCCTCTGACTCCTTGCACCGCTCCCTTTCCCTCCTTAGTGTTCCACAGCACTTTTTTGTGGTCATCAGCAAAGGAGAAGACATGCTTCCTAGTGTTTTACACTGAGATCTAAAATGATGCCTTCAACAGGGATTGATTAAAAAAAACTCACTTAAAGGAACATGTATGGTGCATGACAGTTGGTGGCAAAGAGCTGTAGAGTACACCCTGTTTGGGCAGTACAAGAGATAAATTGTTTGCTTCACAGAAGATAAGTAAAAGAGAGAAGATCTGTGGTTTTCGCCTGTACCTCTCATTGTAGCTGCAAGGGGAATTCTAAGGACTCTACTCCAAACAACACAAATCTGAGCACATTTAATAGCAAGAGAGGACAGTTGGAGTTTTATAGGTAGCTCTATGTGGCAGGTAAAAGAGAACGAGAAGGAAGACTTCCTGGGAGGTTGATGCTGGAGTCCAAGCTAGACAGGATATTAACAGTCAATGATACAGTGAAATCTCAGTACAGTATTCCAAAATTAGAATTTTAGTATAGCTGGACTCCTGCTGCTGGAGTGGATAGATGGGAAGAGCAGCAGTTGCCTTCCTTTGTGATGACCCGGGTAACTAAGGTTTTTTTTTTGGGGGGGGGGCTTTGGATCCTGCAGATTTGGAACCTGTTCTCTGCAACATCTATCTCACAATCCCAATCTTCTCCCCTTTCTCCATTTCTCTGACATCTGCACCTTGGTTCCAAAGAGGTGGGGTTGCAGAGCTTTCCTCAGGAGTACAAATAAATTTGAGCCAAGGTCAAATGTCCCCTTCCAAGGACTGACCTCTGCCCCTCAGACCAATAAAGAGCCCCATAGCCTCCAGGTCTCTTGCTCTTCTCTGGTAGAATAGTTGCATGAGTATCTGCAACAACTGTGGGTTCACCTCCCTTCTCCACTCCGTTACATGTCACTAAAGCCCTGCTGTCTTTTTTCTTCATATTTCTCCTGTTTGGGGTGTTTTGTTTTATTTTAACAAGTCTTTTCATCTCATTTCTACTGATATGTCAGTTTGTTAAGCCAAAATTATGTCGCTTTTTTGTGAGCATTTTTGGTGGCACTGAAAGCAAACAAATCGCCTGTCCTTGAAAAATAAATTCTATTTATACTGCCTTGTTGGCTGAGCTTGCATAGTCATATCATTGGTTTCACTGAATGATCCCTGCCGGGAGGACGCTAAAACATTTTGGGCTCTTTAGTCTGGAAAAAAGGCACCTGAGGGGGGATATGGTTGAGATGTACAAAATCATGGAAGGCATGAGTCAAGTGGATAGATGGACACTCTTCTCCCTCTCACAAAATACCAGAACTAGGGGACATCCACTCAAACTGAGGGTTGGGAGAGTGAGAACAGACAAAAGAAAATATTTTTCACCCAGTGCGTTGTTAGTCTGTGGAACTCTCTGCCACGGGATGTGGTGATGGCATCTGGCCTGGATGCCTTCAAAAGGGGATTGGACAGATTCCTGGAGGAAAAGTCCATCACAGGTAACAAACCATGATGGAGATGTGCAATCTCCAAGCTTAAAACCAGGGTACTTCAAGAGCCAGATGCAGGTGAGTGGTATCTGGAGACAGATATCTAATCTCGTGCACTCCCAGAGGCATCTGGTGGGGCCACTGTGAGATACAGGAAGCTGAACTAGATGGGCCTTTGGCCTGATCCAGCATGGCTCTTCTTATGTTCTGATGAAGTGATACCAATCAGGAATGGCAAAACTCCAAGTGCTTACTTCCAGGAGAAAGCAATATTGTTTTCTCCTGACAGTGCTTACTGCCAGGAGAAAGAAAGCAAAGGGATGATAATGGTTTATCTCATACAATGATGTTCCTAGTTTCCATTTGAAAACTGATAGTGTGAACATACAGTATACTAATGTGGAAGGTCCACAAGGCATGCAGGGCAAAACATCCTGCCTTGACTATCCAAAAGTTTTCAAGTCTAAGCAGAGCAGTAAAGAGAGAAATCATTTGAGGCACAGGCTGGCTGTCTGTCCACCACGGGAGGCTGTTGGGCACTCAGCTGGTCTGACAGATGACAAGTTGTGAAAGCGAACTGTAAATTAAAAGAAAGAAGTTTTGGCATTGCACATACTGTGGGGCAAAAAAGACTGCACGGCCAAGAAAAACAGAATAATCGGAACAGCACAGAGAACATTTCCAGGGAACGTTATACCACAGAGAAGGAGAAGAGGAGAACGCGACCCCCCCCCGTTGCAATTTTTACCTTGCAGGCTAGACAGCTCAAGTTCCAGGAAATGGAATCACACATTCTAGTTAATTCGATTCAGAAGAGAACAACATCATGCTGTGTGGAGGCAATCCAATAGAAGAACACTGGTGAAGATTACTGTTAATGCAGCAAATCTGTCACTGTGGCCATGGGAGTGCGCAGAAAAGCGGATGCGAGGCCTGGTGAAAGTGCATTTTATTTATTTATTTTTATTTTGAATAATTTTTTACCCTGCCTTTCTCCTTGGAAAAGGACCCAAGGCAGTTTACAATAATGAGGGACAAAATACAGGCCAGAACATTTAAGACATACTCAAGTTAGGAACAGGGAATTAGAAGAGGCATCTTACAACACTACGATTACTGCAACACTCTCTACGTGGGGTTGCCCTTGACCCTTGTCCGGAGGCTTCAGCGGGTCCAGAACGTGGCGGCCAGATTGGTGGTTCGTGCACGTCGCTATGATTGTATCACCCCAATTCTGGCCCGTCTGCACTGATTGCCTGTTGTGCTCCGGATAAGGTTCAAGGTCTTGGTTTTGGTTTACAAAACCCTCCATGGCTTGGGACCTGGCTTGGGACCTCAATACCTGTTGAAGCGTATCTTCCAAAGATCAACTGAGGCCTGGCCCACTAGAATGTTGCAGGCACTCTCACTCTGATTGGCCACACCTAGGGAGGTGCGGAAATCTATCATCCATAACTGCGCCTTCATGGTGGCTGTCCCCTCGCTTTGGAACCATCTTCCGAGTTGCGCCTTGCACAGTCCCTGCCCACCTTCAAAAAAGCGTTAAAAACCATGCTTTTTAGGGAGGCATTTGGCAACCTGGTTTAGGTTCCCCCCCTGCCATCTTGCCAATGATTTCTCGACTTTTTTGTTGAGTTGTTTTATCTCATATTATATATTATCCCTTATTTTTGGATTCTTTATTTCCTCTTCACCTGATGTATTGTTTTCTTTGGGCCTGTCTTGCCCTTTTTGTTCACTGCCCGGAGTTCCTTTGGGAAGACGGGCGGTATAAAAATGAACAAACAAACAAATAAATAAATAAATAAAATAAACACTGCTGAAATCAGGTATAACAAAGGAGACCTCATGGCTGGAAGAAAAATGTAATAAAAGTATGAAATAGCCATTCCCTGGAATATTTCACTTTAATCTAAGTCAATTTCCCCACCAAATTTCTATCGTTTCCCCTGTGACCATCATACATTGCTTGGACCTTCCTTCAGCCTGAAATGGAGTGAGATGCAGGAAATACGAATGAGGATCTTCTTGAGACTTCTTGGAGCTTCCTAATAGATTGACCTGCAAGTAGAGATGGGCACGAAATGACCATTTTTTCATTACCGTGCTCTGTTATTCATTCCGCTACGTAACGGTATGAATAACGACCGTTATGATGGGGCAGGCTCGAACCGAAGAGAACCAAGAAAATTTTCTTCGGTCCTGTTCATTTCCGTTATTGCCGTCGCACCGCTCGCATGATGAATAATGGAGCAGTGGAGGGCAGCGAGAGGGTGCTAGGCCTGGCAGAGCCTCTTTGCCCCCTCCCCGCAGGAGCCAATGACACGAGACTTTGCCGATCTCGCAAGAGGCGCGATCCAAGCCCTTATGGGCTGGGCTCCGGTATCTCGGCCACGTGGCAAAGCGGCAACAGTGCAGCCGGCTCAGAAGCTGGAGCAGAGGGCGTCGTTGGAGCACTGGGGGGGGGGGAGTGCAGTGTCACCCCCCCACAGGTTTCCCGGGTCTAGGCCCGTGGGTGCAGGCCGGCGGTCTGTTGGGGCGGCGGCACCTGGGGCGGAGTGGTTCCCAGAGAGAAGGGCCCCAGTTAGGGTGGCACTGCACGGGGCTCCGGGGGTAGTGACCCAACAGGGGTGGCAGACGGTGCGGCGGATCAGTCCTTGGGGAGGGGGCCCAAGGGAAGGCGGTGCTTGGCAGTGGTCCAGGGGTGGCGGCCTGTCGGGGGTGGTGACCGGAGCAGCACCCGGCTCCGGGAGGTCTCCCCGTAGCCACAGGATTGCTCTCCTGCTGGCAGGCTTGCCATGGGCTCCGGCAGCGCCCGACCCCAGGAGGGCTCCCCGTGGCTGCGGGACAGCTCTCACAGGAGGCTTACCCCGGCCCCGGGAGGGCTCCCCGCGGCCGCGGGAATGCTCTCCCAGCCTGCATGCTGCCGGCTCCAGTGGCACCCAGCCCTGGGAAGGCTCCCTGCGGCCACAGCTTGCCGCACCCGAAAAACGAAGGAACGGAAATGAAGTGGACCCCAGGGCCTGAATAATGACCACGAAATGCCATTTTGGTATTTTGTGCCCATCTCTACCTGCAAGTCAGTATTAAGGAGCCCCTCTAACTTTCTCTTGCCCAAACTCCCCAAACCCAAGTGATCTGGCTGCATAGCTGCAGTGCTTATTCCTGGGAATTTGTCTGTCTGAGACCCTCCTTCATGATACAAGGAAGGTGGGGAAGGGGACATAGCACAACTTCACTCACCATTTGGCATGCTGGATGCTGAGTGAGCTACCAGCTTCCCTGCACAATCTCATTTTCAGTGGACAACTGACTGCATACAAAGTTTCCCTTACTTTCATTTATTTGGGGTGGGGGGTGGGGGGTCCTTTAGATATCCTAACCCTTGGCGGCAGTCTTGTGGGTCCTGGTGGCAATTTTAGTGTATTGCATATTAATATATTTTAATTGTATTGTATTGTATTGTATTGTCTTAATTGCTCTTAATTGTTCATTTTAACTCTGAATTAAAAGCCACCCAGAGACTTTCAGGTAGTGGACAGCACATAAATTGTATTAAATAAATAAATAAATAAATATTTTTGTTTTGTTTTGCTTTGCTTTGCTTTGTTTTGTTTTGTTTTTACCCTGCTTTTCTCCTTGGAAAAAGGACCCAAGGCAGCTTACAGAATGAGGGATAATATACAGTCCAGTACAATTAAGACATGTTGAAGTATTGAGTTGAGGGACTACTTACAGCATTAATAGAGAACATGACATACAAGAGAGCACAAGCAGTTAAAGGGGAGTAATTTTCCATGTAAAGTTATGAGTGACATTGAAAGCATAACGTCAATGTAAACCCATAAGGTTATAAGTAGTTATAAACACAAACTCTATGTGATCCTGTAGATTCATATAAAAGACACATAGTAATAGGTAGTCAATCATTCAGGGAAAGCTTGCCTGAAGAGAAAGGTCTTTGTCTGTTTCTCAAAAGACAACAGAGATGAAGCAGTCCTGGCCTCTAGTAGGAGGAAGTTCTAGAGTCTGGGCACAGCAGCTGAAAAGGCCCTTTCATGTGTACCCATGAGAAGTACCGGTGAGGGTGGCAGGATGGAGAGAACAGCCTCTTCTGATGAACTTAACACCCAAGTTAGTTCATACTGTGAGATTCAATCTTTGAGGTAGCTAGGACCCAGGTTGTACAGTGCTTCGTAGGTTAAGGTCAGCGCTTTGAATTGTGCCCGATAGCTAATTGGTATCCAGTGGAGCTGCTTTAATAGGGGTGTAAATATGATCTCTGTACCCCACCCCAGTCAGCAATCTGGCTGCTGCATTTTGGACCCATTGAAGTTTCCTGAGATTTTTCATTGGTAGCCTCACACCGAGCGCATTACAGTAGTCTAGCTGGGATGTCACTAGGCATTCCAGTTTTTTTCATTTGAAGGGTGACCCCATCCAGTAGAGGTTGCATGCCTATCCCTTGTTCTCCCTTTCGACTGACCAGGAACACCTCTTTGTCTGGGATTAGTTTCATTTTGTTCATCCTCATCCAGTTCATTACTGCAGCTAAACACTCATGTAAAGTTGAGATAGTAGCTCCTTTTTTTCATTTAATGTGGGGCCCCCTTTTTGCAGATCCTAGTTCAGCTGCACCATTTGCAGTATTGCACCATATGGTCCATGGTAAATTTGGCTACGGAAAATTTCTGTGGTGCCCCCTCTTCCCTTGATGCCCCTAAGCACGTGCTTATTGTGCTTAATGGTTAATCCACCCGTGCCATTGGAACGTCTGAGTTGACGAGTGGCAGTTAGTGTAAGAAAGTGATGACTTGTGTTTCCTTGTCCCCCATCCATGTAGTGGTGCTACCTTTTAAATTACCCAAGGGTTAGTGCTGGCATAGTGACAACAATCATAGTGACAACAACAATAGCCACAGGTCATTCGCTCAGTCCTGCCAGGAGAATATGCCAGGTACTGGGTGGCAGCTATGACATGACTTAAGCAGACTTTACATATAGTTAATTGTTTGTTAATTCTGGAGAACCTCCAACACAGATAAGGGGCAATCATCACATCCTGCAGACTCATAACAATACTGTAAAGAGAGAAGTTTAAAAAATTAGAAATCTAGTACAAGGGGTGGGGGGAATCCACAACAGGGAGAAGTAAGGATGCAAGCAATTTGAAAGAGAAAATGACAATTCCAAAACGAATAACAATTTGAAATATGAAAATAATTTGAAAATAATTCTGATTATGAAATACGTGGCTGTTGAGATGTTCTTTGTCTGCAAGTTTCATCCACCCTAGCCATCATAGCCTCTAGTAAGGACGGATGGGGCTTGTCACCTGAAAAGGCCTAGAAAGCCACCCATAAGGTAGCTGTGATGGTGTGTGAGTTCATCAGTCTGTTTCTTAGTTCTGTCATGAAGAGAATGGGAACAGACTTGACTTGAGCACAGCAGCCTTTTCTGAGTTGCTGGTGTTTGCTACCGACTCTTAGAAACATGAACAAAATGTAGACGTTCACCTGGAGAAATCAATAATCTTAAACCCCTATATTGATTCTTTACCTGAAAATGAAATGAGAATAGACTGGTATTTAATTACTGCCTGGTTTGCATCTAGAAAAGCAATTCCTCCTAATTCTCAAAATTAAATTAAATCTGCAATTATAATACTGAAAAGGAGAAAGAAACAAAATAACATTTTTACTGTATGTCTTCAAAATATCTGCTCAGGAGTATATCAAAGCATACTTGTTTGAAAAATACTTCTGCATCCCCAGGAAATACGGATTTTATGTAAAAGTTACACATGTCACTTATATGCATAGTTATGACTTTTGAATCAATTAGTGTCATATAATTGGATTACATTGTTTTTTCCCTGCAGAAGGAGACTGAAACCTGTTGACCTGTAAGCCCATCTTCTGTCTAGGTATGCTAAGTGTTAATAGGGAACTCAAAAGCCCCTGGTTTTTCTTTTGTATTGCAACTGGCTGTACTATTCGGCAAAGTGGGACAACTGCCACAGACAACTGGTTGATGCTGTTCAGCAGGAAGAAGCATCAACCAACACATAGCCAAGTGTTTTCTCCTGAGCCTGTATTGGAGAGTAGCGCAGCCAGGAGAATCTCCAGGATAAAGTGGGAATCTGAGCCCTATATATACCACCCAGTCGATATTGGCCTCCTCTAAACTGCCTTAGATGCAGTGGAGGGTGCTATTCCATTACCATGTGTGTGTGTGTTGTGTTGTTACAGTTGTACCATACTTGCCAATTAAATATGGGCAGGAGCCAGAAAAATTGTGGCTCCTGATGGCTCCTGGTTCAGGGATGCACAATGTCATGCCCATATAACCAACAGGGGAAAAAATGATGCCTCGTCTGGTTTCTACCATCCACATTTGTTGAAAACCAACCTTGATAATTGGTCTGTGGTTGGTGATAAGTGGTTTACCGGTGAAGAAAAGGAGTCAGCTCAGGGATATTTCCTTGCTTAATGTCACCTTGTGAATAGTATTGAGCAGTGCACTTAAGTGAATTCTGTAGACCAGGGCTGTTCAACTTTGAACAGGCCTAGATCTACTTTTTCTGGCCCAAAGTGCCTGAGGGCTACTACACTGAAACCTCTACTTACAAATTTTATCCATTCTGAGCACATGCTCATAAGTACAAAAAATGTAAGTAGAGCAGTGGGTTCCCATTGGAATTCATTGAAAACCAATTAATCTGTTCTGGAAGGAATAGATTTTAATGCACCATGGCCCTTGAACTGCCCCGCTCGGCTGAGACAGTGGGCTGGCAGATCCAGAACTTTGCTGGGGCAGTGGTGGTCCTTGGGATGGGGGAGGGAGGGGTGGAGAACTTATCCCCTCACTTTTTTCTTGATGGCCAATGGGCTACTTTTGAACCCTTCACAAGTTACCAGTAGCCCACGGTCTACCTGTTGGGCAGGCCTGCTGTAGACCATCTTGACAGCTCCCACTGTTCTCCTTAACATTCAGGCTGCCCTTTGCTATGTAAAGCCTGGCATCCTTTTTTCTTGCTGGCAATGCAAGCATGTCATTGTGCAGCGATACTGCCCCATTTTCTGGCATTTTGAATTGTGACTACAGAAGCATAGTATCTCCCCTTGATAAATCGGAGGGTGTTTTTAAAGGATTGAATACTCTTAGGTCTTGTCTATACAGGCTCATGTGAAGTGGGCGGAATAGGTTCACTTAAGATTGGATAGAGGTCTGATATATTATTGGGTGCAAACCTTGCATTCCAATGATATGTTTACCAATTCTTGGAGTGAAAAAACAAATTAAAGTTATTTCATTTCATTATTTCAACCTCCATTTCCTCTTTGTCTGCCTCATCACTCCTGGGGTTGTCCCCCACTGTCTTGCTATTTCTCGGTTTTAAATTCTCTACCCTTCCTTTTCCCCTCTCAGCTGGCTCCTCTTTCACAGGAGGCACTGCCATCTCCAAACAGCATGCCACAAGTGGCCCTCCCCAGCTCAGGTGGCACCTTTCAACATCCTCTCTAGATTGGTCTTGCCCTCTGCAGGCTTTTCCTTTGGCTCTACTTGATGCCAACATAAGTCCACTGGCATCTTGTTGCTCAGATTGGCAGGCAGTGCAGTGGTGGGCCCAAGCTGATCTGCTCCACTCACATATATAACATCCAAACTGCCTCCTAACCAACTTTCAAACCAGTTGCCAGCATCTACTGTGGATGTGATCAGACTGCAAAAAAGGATCGTGTCTGATCACAGCATAAAAAGGGTCACTGGTGGGAGAAATCTCCCTTAAAAGGATTATTCCGTTTGTGTAAGAATCACTCCAGCCCAGTTCTGAAACACAGAATCCCTGCTGCTGGACCAAAAAAGTGCAGCTTTGGCATGGATCAGGAATGCACTGGTTCACAATGTCCTGTGTGTCATTTGATCACCAGGAGAATAGCTCGCACCAGACCATGCCACAAGCCCAAATGGGAGCTATTTCACCATCTGTATTCTTGAAGGCTTTCATGGCCGGGATCTGATAGCTGTTGTGAGTTTTTTGGGCTGTTTGGCCATGTTCTGGAAGTTTTTCTTCCGGGCATTTTACCAGACTCTGTGGCCAGCATCTTCAGAGGTCAAGGAGCTCAGGGAATTAGGAGTTCTCTCTGAGCTCTGGGCTATAGAGTGAGTGAAACTGTGGGTTTTTTAAAGTTGTGGGAAAGAGGAAACGCCCTATGCAGGAGAATATGTGTTATGCAGGAGAATAGGTGTTAATCACAACACTAGAACTCAGGGGCACTCCATAAAACTTTTGGGTGCTAGATCTCAAACAAATAAGAGAAAGTCATTTTTCACCCAGAGGATCACTAGTCGATGGAATTCCCTGCAAGAAGAAGTGGGGAACAGCTGTCAGCCTTGACAGCATTAAGAAAAGATTAGACAAGTCCGTGGAGAACAGGGGTATCAATGGCTATCACTATAGATGCCTAAGGACAACCTCTGGGTTGGAGAGATAGGCAGGATATCTCTCAATGCCATTATCAGGGAATCATAAGCAGTTGAAGACATCTGCTTGGGAATACCCTAAGGTAAATGGTGAGCCACTATGTGAGACAGAATGCTGGACTGAATAGCCTGTGACCTGTTCCAACAAGGCTGTTCTTATGTTCTTATGTATTGTGATGGATGGATTAAGAAGTTTCACTGCAATCAGGGGTGGCAGCAATCCTTCTCTGCAGTTGATGGGTGTCGTTAGCTGTTCTATTGTGTGAACTAATCACTGGTGTTTGTGACTGGGTGGGAATCATTGAACTTTGATCTTTTGCAGGCTGTAGTTTTCAGTACTGGAAGCCAGGCTTTGTCGATTTTTAGACGTTCTTCTTTTTTTTGTTGAAACTGTGCATATGCTTGTGGATTTCAATGGTTTCCCTGTATAGTCTGACATTGGTAGTGTTGTCTGTAGGAATCTCACTTTGAGGCTCGGGCACCCTGAAACCCCAAGGGACCTGGTGGGTGCTCAGAAAGCCATTAGCCCCTGGACGTAGAGCCATGTCCATAGCAGAGCACAGGCAAAGATCCGCCTCCAGTAGGGATGACTTGGGAGAAAAGCTGCAGAGGAAACAGGTTTACCACCAAGAGATTAGGCACAGAGGGCGCCCACTGGTCTAGAAGCAGACGTGACCCTCCCTCTCTCTTCCCTACTGTCAATGATTTATTACCCAGCCTTATTTACTGTACCTAATAAAAAGCTTGGAGGCACGTGGGACTCCAAGCATCCTGCTTCAACCCCACGAATGTGTTGCATCATGGCTGCAACAGTTGTTCAGTACCTTTGCGTCCTGGAAGAGGATTTCATGTCCAATTTGTTTCCAGTTTGAAACAAAATGGACATGAAATCCTCTTCCAGGACACAGAGGTACTGGAAAACACTACCAATCACTATGTCAAACTACACAAGGAAACCATTGAAATCCACAAACATAAGCACAGTTTCAACGAAAAAGAAGTAAGTCTAAAAATCAACAAAGTCTGGCATACTGCACTGAAAACGACAGCCTGCAAAAACTCAAAGATCAATGATTCCCACCCAGCCACAAGCAACAGTGATCAGTTCGCACAATAGAACAGCTAACAGCACACATCAACTGCAGAGAAGGATCACTGCCACCCCTGACTGCAGTGAAACTTCTTAATCGCTCCATCACAATACAATGACTAACGCCTATTCTCCTGCATAGGACAAGTTTCTCACAACTTTGAAACCCCACAGTCTCACTCACTCTATATCACAGAGCTCAGAGAGAACTCCTAGTTCCCTGAGCTCCTTGCCTTCTGAAGATGCTGGCCACAGAGTCTGGCAAAAACTTCCAGAACACGATCAAGCAGGTTACAAACCATGATGATGTGTAATCTCCAGGCTTAAAACCAGGTTACTTAAAGGACCGGATGCAGGGGAGTGGTATCTGGAGACAGATCTCTAGTCTTGTGTGCTCCCAGATGCATTTGGTGGGGCCACTGGGAGATACAGGAAGCTGGACAAGATGGGCCTTGGGCCTGATCTAGCATGGCTCTTCTTATGTTCTTATGAACCTCTCACAACAGCTATTTCCCCATCTGATTGCACTGTTCGCTTTCCTCTCATATCTCATCCCTCTCTCATTCTTGTTGGCAAATCAGCTGTCTTGAATGACAATCTAGTGCATGGTCATGTGAAAGAAGGTCATCACCTAAGTGGGGCTCAGGAAACAAATAGAAAAATACAGGGTCATCAATAAATTTGTTCAGAACTTCATCAAACATACAGAGAAGCAGGCAGAAGAATGACAGAATAAATAGAGGGTTAGAAAAACAAATTAAAGCTGCCTGCTCATGTGTTCTCAAACTGCTACCTAGTGATAAGTCTGAAATTTTAGGTATTTTTAAAATGGGTTAACTATCACGGCATTATTTTGATTCACATTTGTGAGGGTTCGAATCTCTCCCTCGGCGGATCCGAGTCACAAACCGGAGACGAGTCAGTTTTTAATAAAATATCGAAAGGATTTTTATTGGGTTTTGAATCAAAGTTTCTATGGGCATATTCAGCAACTTCGGGAGTCAATTCAGGCATAACAGGCGTAACATCTCCCTCAACGTGAGGGTCTTCAAGAACAACATCAACGGATGTTAAACGTAGGTTCGGGTCTCTTACGGGTGAGGGGGAGTAGCCGATCCTCGCCCCCAACATTGTGTCCCGCAACATGGGTGCTTTGCCCACTGCGCCACAGGAACGGCAGGTCTCGTGCTTTTCCATTCTTGAAACCTCCTAGAGTTTCCCGGCCACGGCAGGGGTCTCACATGGACAGCCCACACCCATTCATCACCTTTATGGACCTTTGTCCATCCGGCACACCCGCAATCTAGACCCTTGTCAGTTTGGGTCCCCGTCTCCTTCAACCGCCGGTCCCAACTGTCATTCTCCTCTTCCCTCAGCTCCTAACGCTTTTTCTCCCCTCGCACGCGCTCACCCCATTGGTTGGAATTTTCCTCCACCACCCAATAGGCATCTTTTGCTCCTCCACCTACTTCTGCTTCCCAATCTTCTTTTATGTCATCATCTAATTCAATGACATGAAGCCTTTCAATATGTTTCTCTAGTTCTTTGCCTTCTTCGCATCTGCTCTTGAGGAATCCAGACGACACACCTTCTGGTTCGTCTCCAGTATGTTCCACCTGCTCACAACATTATATATTAAATGTACAAGGGCATCAGCTTGCTGACAACTTCTATATTCTCTGAGCTCACAGAGCTGGCAAGACAGACTTAGGTAACTTCTGTTAACATCTGTGAAGCCTTAACCACAGAGGCCTAACCACAGCTTCCTGTAGAAGAAGAACCTGGAAGAGGAAGTGTTCGCAGTAGAGATGGGCACAAAATGAACTTTTTTTTGTTTCTGTTATTGGTTATTTGTTTCATTACATAACGAAAAGAATAACGAACATTGTGATGAAATTGGAACGAACTGAACAGAACCACGAAAATTAGGTTCGTTACGTTTCGTTTTTCGTTAATGGTGACGCGCAATAAAATGAGCTGTTTTAAATGTTAAAAAACGCCCTGGACATCCATAAAAACGCAGCGATAATTAGTTGTACTGTCTGATAACACCTACCGGGGGGTTGGGGTCCTTAAAATGTTTGTTTTTGTCTTCTCCCATCACGATGTATTTTTTCTTTTCCCTTTAAGGATGACAAAATGGATGTCGCCAGCCACAAAATGGAGGCAAGCCATGTGCTGGGATCATGTAAATTCTTGGACAACTTCAACCAACAGCATGCCCAGGTTGCAGACTGGGCAGGTCTGGCAGCCACAGAGGGCATAAAAAGCTCTGGCAGCCCCCATCCTCCTTGCAGTCTCCGGTGGGAGTTAGGATGGGATTGCTGTCTCTGTGACTTGTTACTTTCACTTTAGGCCAGCCAGGCAGGTGTGTGTCTCTGTGTTCCTACCAGCTGCAGCCTGGCTCTTAGGGGAGAAAAAGAAGAGATTTCTCTCTAGCTTCAGTCCTGCAGCCTTCCTGTGTGCGTGCATGCGTACCTCTCAGTGAGTACCCTCCCCTGCCCCACAGTGCAGTCACTCTGCAGCTGCCTTGCACCCTGGGCAATGCCCGCCACTGCTTTTGCAGCCTCCCTGTGTACCTAGTCTATACTGTGTCTCTGCCAGTATCAATTTTTTTTAGTGTTTTCCCTCTGGTCTAGGGCATTGGGGGACGACCATGCACGAAAATGCTTTAAAAATTGCACAAAATGCGGGTAAAAATGAAAAACGAATAAACAAAAATGATTTTTTCCAAAAATTCATGAAAAACGAAAACGAAGTGAAACGGACCCCTCAACGAAAAACAAAAAACCAAAATGCCATTTTTTCGATTCATGCCCATCTCTAGTTTGCAGATGGTGTTATTGGTAACCAGGTCTCTGAACACAGTATGGTTTCATAGAGGGTTTTGTCTGGTCATTTTGCAGAGATCTAAATGTATAAAGTTGAGGTCATCTGAGGTACGGAAGGAGGGAATTTCATGGCTAGGAACTAACTGGTTTGATCTGGTTTGATCTTGTTCCCATAAAAGCGGAACTGCTGTGGAAGATTCCGGACTCTGGGTGGGCAGGCTAAAAGGTATTTAAGGAAATGTCCTGGACCATTTGGTTGTCCAGAATTTCTGTGACACCCAAATTCTGTGACCGTAAATGCATTTAGTTTTATGTCTTGTCTTGTCAAGTATTTTAATATCTTTACATTCTCTTTGCTTTGTATTTATGTTTTGCAATAACGCTTTACTTACTCCAGACAGCAAGATGTTGATGAAGTGGGTTTTTTAAACAAATTTAAACTTATCAATAGCATTACATTATGACTCCCCCAGCCATCATGTCAGAGAGAGGTTTCTCCAATCAATATAACAGATGACATCCAAATTACAAGCATGACCCAAAACATGTAGCATTGGATGGGTGAGGAAGATATGAAAAAGGCATGTTTTTATACTCAGCTTGCATTCTTAGATGTTTTCTTGTTTGTGTCATAAGTTAACTCTCTTATCTAACAGAAAAAGGACACAAGCTTAGACCAATGCCTCAAAGGGCCCCCAGCTTCATCTTGGCTGTTTGCACTTTGCATCAATTAAAACAAAAGGATCTAAGAATGTAAAATTATAAGCAGATTGCATAAGCGTATAACCCATGGAGAGATTAAACTTGACCATAACACTTTGTTTGCATTATTGGCCAACCAAATGGTCTCCACTTCCAGTAGCTGGGGGAAAAAACACTCCTCTTGGTCAGCCTGATAAGCATGCTTACTGTCTTAGTTTGCTAAGCTCTTTTCCAGGATATTCCCAGGGAAGGGTGCAGATTAGGCCTGCTCTGCACAGCATAGATCTCTCCAACCATGTGGGGTTGAGAAATCCATCTCTTGCTACTTTTCATCTTCTTTTTTCTTATAACTTCTGGTCGTTTATGAAGCCTGCTGAAGAGTAAAATATATTTTTCCCCTTTTCCCCTAACAGTGGCCTCCTGAGTATTATTTCTGGACACCACACTTTAAGAAGGATGCTGACAAACTGGAACAAGTTCAGAGGAGAGGAACAAGGACAATTAGGGGACTGGAAACCAAACCCTATGAGGAAAGGCCTAAAAAACTAGGCATGTTGAGCCTTGGGAAAGGAAGACTGAGGAGAGATAGGATACAACTTCTCAAGCACTCAAAAAGGCTGTCGTACAGAGAAGGAGCAGGATTTGTTCTCAGTCATCCCACAGTGCAGGATATGTAATCATGGGTTCAGGCTACAGCGGTGGTTCTCAACCTGTGGGCCCCTAGATGTTCCTGGACTGCAACTCCCAGAAATCCCTTCCCGCACAGCGAGTGGTAGAGGCTTCTGGGAGTTGCAGTCCAGGCACATCTGGGGACCCACAGGTTGAGAACCACTGGGCTACAGGAAGCGAGACCTCGGTTGAATATCAGGAAAAACTTCCTAACCTAACTGTTAAAACAATCGGGCAATGGAGGTGGTGAGTGCTCCAGTGCTGGAGGCACTCAAGAGAAATTCATACAAACACCTGGAAGATGTCCTTTGATTTGTATTCCTGCCTTGAGCAGGGAGTTGGATAGGCCTCTTCCAACTTCATGATCCTATGATTCTATGCTTTCGACAACGTTCTGCTTAGGGGAAGGGGTGGTTTAATAAAGGGAGACATGTGAGTTAAATTCTGATGTGAAGACGCTGGGCGTCTGTTGCACATTTGAAGGGAATCGAGACACCTCCTACAATTCTTAATAATTTTCACCAACAAATCAGCAACGAACGGTGTAAATGAGCATTCCAACACCCAACTGTCAGTCATTCCAGCACTCTTTCTATGCTGTATTCCCAACCTGCATACATTCATATGCACAACAACACACAATCATGTATATACATAGAGTGGAATTATCACAGTGGGTTCTTCAATGCATGGAATAATTGTCCTTATCCTCTCTCAAGGGTGCAAGAGGATTTTTGGGGGGGAGGGGGTCAGTGTGCTGCCCCCATTGTTTATTTTAAGAATGGCACATACTGAGCAAATAGGTATTCGGGTGAAGTTTATTTGGGGCTCAGGGTCTACAGGCAACCCACAGGACATGTTGGATTATCCTCTTTCTGAAACTTTGTACTACATTTTTTAAAAAAGCAGAGCTCGCCTAATTTCTGTTCAAAAGTGTTTCTAGAGACTTGGGTGACGATGTTGGCATTAACTGGCAGATTTAATTGCAGAGTAATGTCATCCGCCAACAGCCTCCAGCCCTCCCAAAAGACAGCCATGGGGCTTGCTTTCATGGTGAGAGCTAATTGAGTAATAAAAGGCTGAAAAGGGCCCAGCTTAAGGCGAAGGAGGAAGAGAAGGAACTCTGGCCTGCATCAGGACTACCATCACTGCTACCACCAAGATTAACGATGAATATATAAAATTTAAACATGTTCAGCACCGGCTGAAGAAGAGCAAACAACTGAAGAACACTATATCGATTCCAATGCCAAATAGCCATGTAGTAATTTATACTAAGTGCACAGGGCAACAAAATGTACTGGAATCCACGGGCTCTGAGAGCTGATGAAATGTAGCCAACGTACTCTACCCCTTGGCTGATGGAAGCAATTAATGTATTGTTTTCCATGATCAGAGTGGAGGCAGCCTAGTTGGATGGAAAGATGCATTTCTCTTGCTGTTATTTCCTAGCTGAGGAGTTTCTTGCCAGCCCCAGCGAAAGGGGCACTTAGGCGTTGTTTAAACAGAAGATGTTTTCTTCTCACAAAAATAGGCTGGCCTTGGAGGTTTGTGACACATCTGTGACCATGAGGTAAAAAACAAATAGGGGCCAGCTTTTTATGGCCAATTATAAAATCCATTTTCCTTACTGAAAGCAAAAAAAAAAAAAAAAAAGAGCTAAGAGACACCCTCTTTTCTCCCTCACAAAGCACAGTATTCTCTCCTTTTACTTTTCCAGACTTTCAGGCATGGAATCCGGTTAGGCAAGCTTATACAGGGTTGACCCATAGGCACGTGACATGCCCGACCGTTGGTGGTCCAGCCATGTTCATTTCATTCTGCTGGTCAAGAACATCAAGGTGTTTTTTTTCCTGCTGTTCTGATGTATACTTAAATTATGGGATTTTCTTCTGAGGAGCATAAGTAGTTTTGAAGACGAGAGAGGATGAGGAAAAAGGAAACAAATGGAAGAGAGAAGAAAAGGAAGAAAGGAAAAAATGAATCCAGGAGAGGGGGAGGGGGGAGAGAAATGTCATTGCCCTTCCAGCCTGGGACTAAAGAGGCAAGACACATTTGTGGCATTAAAATTGGGCCACAATTTATTGATATGAAATTCACTCAATCCAACTGTTAAACATCCCTTAAACAAGGGAGCCTGAATGTAGTGCAAGCGGATCAGTTAATGATTCCAAATATTATTGGAAGGGCGCTGCCCACCTGTTCAGCACCCCCCCCCCAAAAAACCTGTGGTCTGGGCAGCCCTCATTCCTAATCCTGGGACCTATTTATACCTAACACCTAATGGTCCTAATGGTCCTAATTCATTTCCTAATTCATACTGAAAGGTACTGGATCACTAGGGAATATTATTCAATAAAATTCACCTGACTTAAGTTTTCCGCTTGCACTACCCACAAATTGTGTCCAGTTATAAACCTCCCCTTAGCCTTAAAGAGAATGGGATGGGTGAAAGCACACTACAGTCCAATTAGAGTAGCAGCCAAAAATTCCCATCTGGCCTTTACGCGACCAGCTAATTTCATTCTCTCAATTGGGAGGGAGGGTGGGAAGACAGCTAGATCACAAAAGAGGCCTCTCACCATGTGGTGAAGACTTATGAAGATTCTGACCCTTGCTGGGCAGCCCCTAGGATGCGCCAAACGTGATGGTAGCCAGGCGGGGGACAAAGTGGCCCCGCCCGGCACTATGGCTGTTCAGAGCATCCATATTTATTTCATGAGGTGAACTGGAATATTAGGTAGAAGAGATGGAGAGGGAATGCAACATTTTTATTCCCTTTGATCAGGAGAGCAATCAAACCAAGGCCAGTGTTTCCTTGGCGGGGGGTGGTGGTGGCGGCGGCTGGAATTCTGCGGTAGACATAGGCTCCTTCTTCATTCTGTGAACTCGGGAAGGAAAATTTGTGGCCCAGGCATGCTCAGAAGCACCAGTCAGCATGGGAAGCAGAGAAGATGTAGGAACTGGAGAGACACTCCCTGCTTATTGTAGGATCTCTCTTGCTTTGGTCAAGGAAGTAGACAGTGAATGAAACAAACAAACCCACTGAATGGGAAGACAAGAAAGCAAAGGTTAAAAAGAACCAGAGGTCTGTTTCTTTTGTGACGGCAGCTGGAGGCAGCAAAAATATTCTCACTGGGAGTGAAGAAACAGACAATGTATTTACATATGCAGAGCTTCCTGGTACAGTGGTTAAATGCCTGTACTGCAGGTAAAACTGTGCTCACAACCTGGGGTTCAATCCCCGGTAGCCGGCTCATAGTTGACTCAGCCTTCCATCCTTCCGAGGTCGGTAAAATGTATGGGATGGTACATAAGCCAAACACTTTATATATAGGTACTACCATTTACAAGGAACTAAAACTCATGGAGTAGTCCCAGAACTTTCATAACTCCCCAGTTGCCACATTCAGCAGCCATACAGTTAGTACTGTGGTTGCCTTCTTGCACCCAGGTCTTATTTTGTTCCCCACCCAGTTTTTATCCACTCTGCCCTATACATAGTGGGCAATCAATAGTTATTTAGCAGTTTCAGCATAGTCACGTGCAAGAAACTGGATATCACTTTAAAATTACCATAGTGTCCATGATCTCTGAATCTTTCCATGGAGCTGAAGAAATGTGTGTGCCTCACCATCCACATACATTGCTGACCACCCTCTGCTTTTTATTACTTTCAAACCAAGCCTGGAACAACAAGCAGGGCATCAGCAATGCCCTGAGTGTACAGAATCTGTACTTTATGCTGCCCGGGGCAGGTGAAAGCCATTTGCAGTCAGCATCTGCAAGGTCATGTGTGCCACACATGCCTCCTTTAAACCATCAGGGATATCTAGGTGTAAAGCTTTTTCCTGGATTGTATCAATTTAGAGTTAGAGGGAGAGCTCTGTGGATGAATTCCCCTTCCTCAAGAAATTCCTACACAATAAAAAAAAAAAGCAAAGTGGGCTGAGCTCTTTTTCTGAAGATGCCAATACTTTGAGACTAATATACCTCTAATGCTTTGTTATTAATAATGGAAAACATTCATTGATCTAGTCTCAAACCCTTTAGCTTTGGTTCTGTGAATGTCAACCAGTCTTCTGTCACCAGGGGAAGAATAAACGTGTGGATCGGCAAAGGTGAGCAAAGTCCCATAGAGCTTGCCATCTCTCCCCCACACCCACACCCATACCCACACATTTCTGATCCACTCCCTCTTTTTGTTTTAACAAAATGGCAATTTCAGTCCTCAGATGGACCCAGGAAGGTAAATAGTGAATGGATAGCAAATAATACCCTCCTCCAAGCTTCTGAGAGTGCTATTTGCCTTTGCCAGATTTTGTAGGATATACAAGGAAGTGTAGCTGTCCATGGTCTTGTAGAGGATGAAAATGCCCCCAAGGTGCTCCAAAGTTGCCCATTCCTGTCCTAGAAAGATCTCAAGCTGGAAGGAGATGCTCTGGTATCTCTTTTATGCTGAGAGTCTGCTCCAAGCTTTTATTGATCCCATTTCATGCGGCTCAACAGCATGTTGCAAGAGATCTGGCATTACATTCTAGCTTGTTAATGGGCTTGCCACAAGAGGGAGAGCCCCTATGGAGCACTTGCCTTGTAGCTCTGCTGACCCCATGGGGCAGGACTGCCAATAACTGTGTTTTGACACCCCCCCCCCCCCCCCCAAGGAGAGGGCTCTGGTCTTTCAACAAAGGAAAAAGACATTTGCCATCCTCCACCCCATGAACAGGAGAGGCTGTGCTAATTGTGGCCTTTTGTCACAGCTCTTCTCTGCGTGAGGTGCAGTCCTTGCGAGAGGTTTTTCTCCCAAAAACTCAAAGAAGACAAGTACACCTGGCATTGTTGTTTTCTTTAATCCCTTCCAGGCTTTTCTCCCAGAATTCCCCAAGCAAAATTCTGAGAATTTTGCTCACAGGCCCACACCAGCACACACCTTCATTCACTCACCTGGAAAAAGGCGTAGTCCTCTAGGGCTCTATCTCATTCTAGGCCTTCATTTCCTACCACAGTGCTTGGGGCGGGGGCGGGCGGGGGGGACGTGTTTAGCAGAAATCAAAAGTTAGCAGCCAGAATGCTTCCTGGGTGAGGTTGCTTTTCCAAGAGGTACTTTCACTTGAACCTAAAAAAGAGCTTGTTAAGCCCACCACCTCAAATTTTATGTAACAGTCCTCTAGTTGTGCTGCAAATAAAAGTGTTCAGTCAGGAGCATACAGAGAAGGTTGGCTTCACACCTACCTCAGCAGAACATGCCTTTTTCATTCATTCACATAATTCACATTAGCTATGTTTATAGTACAGTATATAGATCTTAAATGTCTTCAAAGAAGCTGTGAGTGGCATACGTAGGCTTTCCCCCAATTTAGCCTAACAACCCTACGAAACAGGTCAGGCTAGGACCTCACTTGACAAGATGCTGATTCCTTATCTAGAGGCAGTGAATCTTGAACAGGAAAAGACATAAGTTAGTTCAGGACACACTAGATAAGGAATCAGCATCTTGTCAGGTGAGGTCCTAGTCCAGTGTTGGCGAACCTATGGTACCGGTGCCAAAGGTGGAACTCGGAGCCCTTTCTGTGGGTACCCAACATTGCCTCTTCACAGCCACCTGTATTCAGGTTAAATTGCTGTGTTAGCACTTTGTGAAAAATTAATGGGTTCTGAAATTGCAACTTGGGCACTCCATCTCTAAAAGGTTCACCATCACTGTCCTAGGCCGACCTGTTTCATAGGTTTTTTTGGCTAAATTAGGGAGGGGGAAACATATAGTTACAGTCACCCCCCGCCATTTCGCGGTTCAGGTACTGCGGTCCAACTACATTGCGGGATTGCAGTACCTGCACCTCGGAGCCGCGTGGGGGGGGGCAGGGGGCGATCGGGTCGCTCCGCGCTGCCCCCTGCTCCTCCGAGAAGCCTCGGAGCTGCGCTTGCCAGTTGGTGTCTGTTAGATATAAGCCTCAGTTCCAGCCTGAAAGCCAGGAGTTTTAGTTTGTTTTGAGTCTAGTTTCTTTTATTAACGGAACAGCCTGTGAGATAAGACACTTGGCTTTCTAAGGGAGGCGACAGCAGCTTATTTTGAATGCTGTGCTCCCCTTTTCACAACCTTAACAATGGAAGAGAGTGTTCCCTGTCCTAATATTGAAACTAAGGGAGAACCAGCTTGTAACAGCTACATTGTTTATACAACCCACACAAGTCATAACTCTTAAAGGAGCCACAAGTGGAGATAAAGCGAAGGGAAATGATGACTGCTGGCTGGTATTCAACCCAAATCACATGCTTACTCCCCTGCTGTGAACTAATTCTCTCAGCTCTTGGGGGGAAATACAGGCTTTTAAAACTTATTTTTCAGCACCGAAGCAAGTGCCAATGGCCACCATTGGCGCTTGCTTCATTGCTGCAAAATAAGTTTTAAAAACTCGCAGTCCCCCCCCACACACACACAGTGTGCCTGATTGGGCCGGGGAACCATGAGGTGTTTTTTTAATTGCCACCTAAGCCCCACACGCCAGCTGATTGGCACTTGCTTTGGGTGGCAACAAAAGTTTTAAAAGCCTGCGCTTTCCCCCACCCGATCGGGGCCATTAGGGAGGGAAAGCTGCTGGCTTTTTAAAGCAGTTTCCCATAAGGAAAAAGAAAAATGAAACGGAACAAAATGAAAATTTCCATTTCGTTTCCTTTCATTTTTCTTTGAAGCGGCAGTTCATTTTTCATTTTGTTAGGGAACGAAATGGAAAACAAAACAGAAAAAAATTCATTTTGTGCCCATCTGTAACAACAAGATATTAGGCCCCGAGCAAGCAGGTTTTTGGGAGGATATGTCTGGGTGGAAACCATTGCTTGGCACAGTCACATCTCATAGCCAAGCAGGTGGCACATACTAAGATTCATCTGTATGCTGCTTTCTTAGATCTAAAAGCTGCTTTTGACTTGGTGGATTTAGAACTTCTGTGGATAAAGCTAAGGGCTGCTGGCCTATATAGGAGATTGCTTCTGCTAATTCACCAACTGTATATGGATAACACCTGTTGTATTCAACTATCCTGCCATGGCAACCTCTCCAATGAGGTCCCCATTAACAGGGGAGTCAAGCAGGATTGTGTTCTTGCTCCCACTTTATTTATCCTGTATATCAATGATCTTGCCCCTCTCCTGTCAGAAGTGAATAGTCACTGCCCCAGATTGGGCCACTTGGAGTTCCTATTCTTATCTATGCAGATGACTTGATATTACTTTCATGCACTAAGGGCTCGGTCCCACGTCCCTTTAAAAGCAGTTTAAATTACTAGAAAAACCTGTGTTAAAAATGCCATCCCCACGGCCACCGGGCTTTTTGAAAAAAATAAAAAAGAAAACCCGGTAATGCCCCTTTAAGCGAGGTTTCTGTGACTCACCCAGGAGGTAAGGAATTTTTGCCTCGCTTTGATAATCCACCTTTTAAGGAAGCAGACGCCGTGGGACCACACAGATGATTCGGGTTTCTTCTTCTTTTTAACTCATAGTACCGACCGTCTGTTCCTGGGGCCGATCAGCACTGTTTTTTTAATTGCTTTTCACCTTCGGAGAAACAGGAAGCTTCCATGTGGTGCCCTAAGCCTTAATTTCCTCCAGCCAAGTGGTCTGTTTTTTTTCAAATGCTAACGCCACCTGCTGGCCAAGGGGGCTGAACTGCACTTTTAAATTAAAAATCAGCTTTGGACGCGTGAACTCCTCTCCCACTTATTCAGTCACGTGATGGGACAAAGAGGATCAGGATCAAAACCCAGGTGAGATAACAGCCCAAGAGGAGCAATTTGATCGACCCCCTAGTGGTGGTATAGGATGATGCGGTTAAAGTACGCTTCAGGGGGCGTGGTCGACTGGGGTGCCAAAATGCTGTGCCTTGGAGTGGAGGCACGATCTTTTGCTGCACAGTCATTCGCAGCAAACACAGCACCAAAACGGTTGTGTGACCGGGGCCTTAGAAACAAACAAAAAAACCCAGCCACTGGAAAAATGCTTGCATGAGTTTCAGGATAGTAGCTAAAGAAAAGAAAGATATCACTATAGCCCGGTTTCTCACAAACCTTTGCTGGATTGCAATCAATCATTTAAATGTAATTTTGAAGTACTTACTTAAGGCTGACACAATATTGCAAACACTGAATCACAGAGAACACAGGAAAGGTTCTGTGCGTGCTGATGTTCACTAACATGCTACAGCTAATTTCTTAACTTTGCACCCATACACAGATATGTATGGGTGCAAAGTTAAGTAATTCTTATTTATCAAAAGAAACACACAGCAAACAGAAATACAGTACACATCACCATAACCAGTGGATTATCCCTGCCTAATCAGTCTTAATAATTGTAGATGGATGATGTGCTTCTTACTCTATTTTAAAAGTGGATAGGAATGGACACACCTTCACAGGTAACTTCAGGTTGAACATTGAGAGCTGTCCTCTCTGAGGCAACAGTGTTCTATGGTACTTGTAGAAGACATTTGTAGTGGCAAAAAGCTTCAGTGTAGTCTGCATCAATAGGCCTCTCTGTGCCATGTGCATAAGACTCTGTAGGCTACAGTGAGGCACTGACAGGCACCAGAGTTTACTAGGGGGAGACTTCACTACTGGGAACTGGCAGCAACCACTCCTTTGATGAGGTCACTGGGGAAAGGGATCAGCTTTGTAAACTCCAGACATTCTGGGTTGAAGAATACTTAGGTCCGACAATCCTAAGAGGCATTATGTTTTGATGTCTGACTCATCCTTTGGTGCCTGCTTTATTATCAGTTGGCTCATTAGTAAAATGTTCTGTTTTCCTTTTGTCCATTAGTAACATATTAAATTCCAAGAAGCTGGATGACAGAGATGCGATGAATGAGCAGATACGTGTTTTGAAAAGGTATATACATGTCAAGATTTTGGCCTGTGCTGAGCTTCAACAGATACCAGGTCCTCAATGCTGCTGTGCAGTTGACTCTGAAGGGTCACCCTCTGCCATTTTTCAATGTTTCATGACATGCTGAAGGTATGTGAGAGGTTTCTCACTACTTTATGATTCCACTCCTTATGTTTTCTGCTCTACTCTTTGATAAGGTATTGTGCCTCCTCCATAGATGTGGTCATTGCCACTGGATTCCAAAAGAACCCTTGTCAGCCTTGAATGGACCAACATGTTCTCTCCTTCATACTATGTTTACAGATAAGGCCTATTGAATTCAATGGAGCTTACTTCCAGGCAATAATACATGACAAAACTATATATATATATATTTGTCTTGAATAGATTCTAAGCCATGATGCCCAAACCAGTCCAGCCTCTAGTCTGCTAATTTAAGCATTGTTTATTGAGCCTCCACACAAGGCTGGTGAGCTGCCTTCTTAGGATATAATCTGTAAAGGCTTGAATTAGTCTATAATATGACAATTTTCTTAAACGAAGTCATTCCTACTTTATTCAATATTTAACAGTAATTAAGATTATGGGCTTATTTGTTATTGGCTGGATTACTATGGAATTAAACACGAAAATGAAATGTCTTTTAAACAGGTAGGAAGGTCAGTTGATGGATAGCTATGAATTAGATGAATGCACACAAAATATTCCTTCATGGCAATAATGAGAGAGTTTCTCATTACCAAAAAAAAAACCAAAAAAGATTTAAAAAGCTATCAGTTCTTTATCAAAAAGTGGCACAATATAAATAATGTAAAACAGGAACTCGATCGCTTCTATTTCAAGTCATGAGTCAGCTACCGGCTTATGCAGCAAAGAGACATTTTAAATGGATTGCCTTTACTCAGTGTTCTTCTGAAATTTCTGGAACTGGTTGTTAGCAAAGGCAGCATACCAAATGAGATGGATGTCAGATCTGAACGAGTGCTTGCTCCTCTCCCCTCTGACTAGCCCATTTGCTAAAAATGAAATTGATGCACCCGTGCCAATCAGCAAAAGAGAGGAGCCATTTCCTATCCATCCATTTTACATGTTCACTCCGGGGGTTTTAGCTAATCCCTTCAAGGGGAGATGCTAGCCCATAGATTTCATTAAACATGGAAACGGGGTTCCCCTCCATCTCTTTAAGAAGAAAAAGGGCTGGAGATCTCTAGATTTCATCTTATTTATTGTGAGTAATTAAACAGATCCTCAGCAAGGAGCTGAAGAGAAAAATCTTCCTTTGAGCGTTTCCAAAAGATATATCAGCTCAATGCTGAAACATTTCCCAGTGTCTGTCTAAGGGCTTTATGAGACAGGTGTTTGTAGCACTGTTTGGTGCACCGCGGGGGTGAGGGTGCGCTCTTTACCCCCTAGTGATCAAATGACCCGATTACTAGACTGAAACCAATCAGCCCCCAGAGTGCCTCAAGCGGCACTTCTCTGAGCCCATCAGGTGTGGGTGGATGGATGCACTTCAGTTTGGTCTGTTTCCAATGTGTATAATGGCTGACAACAGGCCAAAATCAACTCTTGCAGCTGTCAAACCTGCCAAGGCTCCTTCCACCATTCTTTTTCGGCACTGTGAAGTGGCTTAATGAGCAGACCTCTTCAGGATATTGGCAAATTGGACACTTCCTTTGTGACTCTGCAGAGAAGTGGGGAAGTGGAATTACAATCGCTAGTATTTGCCTCTGCTAGATCATCACTGATGCACTCCATCACTTACATTTTTTTAAATAAATATTGTCTTTGCGGTGTGTGAAGTACTGATTGCAACTGTGGCTGTGGGCAGTTTCTCAGTGATGCTGGAAATTGACAGCAGAAGGAGCCAGATTAAAGAGAGTCGTTTGAGGATGGAAGGATTGCACCTAATATCCTGTTGCTCTTCTCCTCACCTGAAATAGCCCTATTTAGATTGCACTAGCCCATTTCAAAAGGGTCTCAGCTAGTCTCCCTGGAAACCAATGTGTGGTAAAGTTGAGACCTACCTGCAAATTCCTTTTTGGTCATGGAAACTCAGAGAAGGATAGCAATGGTAAATTTCTCTTTAAATTTCTCACATAAAACCAAACCCTACTCAGTTCACAGTAAGTCAGATGATTCCCAGTGGGGTGTAGTAGATGGAGTGATGGACAATGACTCTGGAGAACAGAGTTCAAATCCCCATTTGACCATGGAAATTCACTGATGGTGTGGAACCTCGTAAATATCTCACGTTGAAATTCCTATTAGGGTAGCTGTAAGTCAGTTCTGACTTGATGGCACAGAGCCCAAACACAGATGGGGCTTTTGGTGGCACATAAGACCATCATTTTGCTTCTTAAGGTCCGCTGCCAATGCTGTGACCAGTGAGCCAATAAAAACAGGAGCACAGTGATATGTTTTCTCCACCCAGCCCCCAGCAAAACGGCTTATAAACATCAATTGTAAAGTCTTTGATCTAAATGCAAAAAATATTGACTTAGCTTTGCTGTAGAACAGTTTCATTGATGCATTATTTGACTGCAGGGGCAAGACGAAAGTATCCTGAAAATCCTCCCTCCCAGTCCCCCCATGTACTGAGTTTTCTCCACTAGGTTCTTTGTGGAGTAAAATATCAGTATGGTGTAACAACAGACTCTGAGTAGAGAGACATGTGTTCAAATCCCTCAGTAATAAAGCTCATGGCATAACTTGGGGCCAGGCTTTCTCCCTGAGTCAGATCACACAAATCATAGAAAATCATAGAATAATGGAATTGGAAGGGGCATGTAAGGCCATTGAATCCAGGCCCCTGGTCCATGCAGGAATACAAATCCAAGTATAACCAACTGATGCTTTTCTAATTTTCTCTTGATTGAATCAATGCATATTTCCTTCTTTTCCGATATTATCACTCCAGACATGCAAAGGTTTCACTGCTTTGAGCCTCAGGTCCCAAACATGCAGCTGCACCCAAGGACACATTTGGTGGGGCCACGGTAAGATACAGGAAGCTGGACTTCATGGGCCTTGGCCTTATCCAGCATGGCTCTTCTTATGTTCTTATGTTCTTAATGTTCATTTCTCAATCTACCATTTTTTTTAAAAAAGCATGTTATTTGGTAAACGTGGATTGAGTTAACTTTATGTCAGTCAAGACCTTTATTGGCATCAAACAAAGGCATACAGAGCAACAGACGACCATACTCACAATAGAGAGGCGTTTGTGCCCAATTAAAATTACATGGGTGCTAAAAATGCAGAATAAAACATGGTATAGCAAAACATAAAATAGCATGCTATATTCATTTAAAGGGCATCTGGCCATCAACCATGAAACTTGGTCCCACCTGGGGATAATTATTTTTCTCCTAAGAGTGCAAAACAAAAGATTTTGTTGGAAATTGTAACCTGCCACACTGTATTAATAGATCGATGTATTTGGCAATCTGCCAAGTGTAGACAGGTGAACATACTTTGCGGGCTGCTGCAAAGAGATCTTGCCTTTCGATGTCCAATAGCCAGACTTTTAACAGTCTATATGCCCGCACAAAGGACAGAGCACCCAAATGATCAGGGGAGATACCCATAGTTTGAATCGTTTGAGAGAACAATTTAAGATCGGGAGATCGGGATTGGATAGAATGCCTGCTATTAGGGGTCTTCATTAGACACAAAACATATTCTCAGCCTGTACTTGAATTGTCTCAACTACAGTGGACCCCCATATAACAAACACTTTGTATAACATAAAATTTGTACAACAGTAAAAAATCCGGAGATAGGGGAAATCTGCTTAATGCAATTCCCTATGGGGCGAATCTGTACAACTTAAAAATGGTTGCAATTAGGGATTACTCTGTTTTCAATGCACTCCTATGGGAAATTTGTATAAAGGAAAATTTGCTTAACATAATTTCATTTGGAACGAATTAATTCCTTAATACGAGGCACCACTGTACGTTTATATACTCAGTCTGGTTAATCTGGCATCCAGGCACAGAGCTGCATAAGGCAGGCAATGGGGCACAGCAAAGATTTTATAAAGAAAAGAGGCCTGGAGTCTCTCCACCAAAGAGTTGAAAGCATCCAGCCAGACTGCCATCCCCCTGCCATCAGTGGGGAGATGGCCTTGGCTTTAAAGACTCACAGGGCAGTAGGAATGTGCACATTGCCCCATATATGGAAAAAGCAAATAATAGCTTGGATAGTCAGCTTTACCAAATTGTTGATTATGTGACAATATTTAGCCCATGAATTATGATGGTGAAAAATTAGTCCTTAGTACTTGACTTCTTTAAGATGTTGGATTGCTCTCCCATGAAAAATCCACGGTTGGGGTTTCCACATCTTACTGAATACCACTGTTTTACATTTGCTATAATGTTATTACAGGAGAGATAATTGATACATTTTGTGATTAACCATCTTAGACCTATCTTAGGCTGCTCTCTCACCTGGGTTTTGATCCTGATCTTCTGAAGGTCCGGCTTTTCCTTGCTTAAAGGGGCATTACCAGGTTTTCTTTTCCCTTTTTTTTTTTTCAAAAAGCCCGGTGGCCGTGGGGATGGCATTTTTACCTGGTACAGTGACCAATGGGATAGGAAGTGAGAGATGAGAGAAAAACAAAGGAGTTACTATAAAGGTGCTCTGGTACTAGGGATACACTGCCACGTTCTCAAACTTTCGCATGAACTCTTGCAGTAATACTAGAAAGCCGACATGCCGGTAATCAACAAGCAAATCACTTTAGGTGAGCATGACAGAGAAAAGCAGATCAATAAACAGGGAAAATATGCACATTTGGCAAGATGGGACACACAGAAATAAGTATAATACACCCCTGTTGTCGGGGCGTTAACTGAGCACCAAACGTCACGTGATCGGCCGCAATTTTAGTACAGATCAAAATATTATGCACAGGTAATAGCCGTGTGATTGAGGCCTAAGAGCCAAATCTTAAATAAGACCAGTAAAGCATCAGAAAAAAGATGCTGTGTCAGTGGCGTATGGGGGGAAGGGTGCATTTGCCCCAGGCCCACAGCAATCTAGAGGTGCTGACCTCCATCCATCTGCCCACCCGCCCAGCACCCTTCTCCTGGCGCCTCTCTCTCTCTCTCTCTCTCTCTCTTGCTCTCACGCTCACCAGGATTAAAAGGGAGCGATCCACACTCAGGAGCCTGGCAAAGTGGGTGGGGGAGGACAGTGGCAGCTGTGTGGCGAGGAAGGGGAGGGAGTTCTCTACACACATGTGTGCGCGCTGCCAGATGCACACCTTGAAGGGAGCCCACCACCTTTTTTGCAGAGGCATTCAGGTGCCGCACCAGCTGAACGCAGGAGGCACCCCATACATACACACATTTATCACACATGCAGCCACCCACATCTACACACAAAGGAAGGGTGCATGTGTGGAATCCAAGCTTGGAATGTCTCCCCACAGCATACACACACCCCATCCATTTTAATAATAATAATTTATTGTCATTGTATGTATATACATAGTATACACATACAACGAAATTCAGACACCCAGAGACCAGA
>JAHTLZ010000204.1:93260171-93296705 GCA_023846285.1 Phrynocephalus versicolor | reverse complement strand
ACACACACACACACACACACACACACACACACACACACAAATCCCTGAACACTCCACCACCCACCAACCCGCCCCCCTAAAAACACAATCATTCACACAGCAGGCTGGGTAATCCTGTCCATGTGCTCACTGCTGGTGGTCCTTAAGTTCATTATCAACTTCAATTATAGCTCTGGAATAAAAACTATTCAGAAGATGTGTGGTCTGAGTTTTAATTGTTCTGTATCTTCTGCCAGAAGGCAACAGTTTGAAGAAATTATGAGCAGGATGAGTAGAGCCTCTCAGAATGTTGTGTGACTTCCTCAAACAGCGAGATGTGAAGATGTCATCCAGGGTTGGTAGCTGGAGCCCAGGAACATTCTGGGCAATTTTAATTATTCTCCATAGAGCCTTTTTGTCCGCTACAGAGCTGCTCCCATACCATGAAAGCATGCCATAGGTTAGGACACTCTCAATGGTGCTGTGATAGTAGGACAGAAGCAGATGCTAATAGAAATTCATCTTCCTGACTATTTTCAGGAAATACAGCCTCTTCTGTGCCTTCTTCACAACCATATTGGCGTTTGCAGTCCATGAGAGGTCCTCTGAGATGTAAGTGCCCAGATATTTAAAGCTACCAACCTGCTCCACCTCCTCACCATATATGTACAGTGGTAGATGTACATCTCTCTTCCTCCTAAAACCAATTATAAGTTCTTTAGTTTTTTGGTGTTAAGTATAAGCTTATAAGACACATCTACACACAAAGCGAGGGTGCATGTGTGGAATCCAAGCTTGGAATGTCTCCCCCCAGCATACAAACACACGCCATCCATTTTCAGTGCCTCGGTGTGGGTGTGAATGTCCCTCCTTGGGTGAATGTGTGCAGGCACCTGGCTGTGGTGTGTCTCTGCTCCCACCCCCACCCCTCTCTGTGCGGTGCTTCTTCCAGACCCATGCAAGGCTCACTCTCTTCCTTCTCTTCTCTCTCTCTCCCCCCTCCCCTCCACTGTCCTCTCCCACTACCACCCCATCCCGATTCCTATCCACCCACCTCAACACCCTTCTCTCTCTCTCTCTCTCTCTCTCTCTCTCTCTCCTCCGCTCTCAAACTCTGCCTCTCCAAGCCCTGAAAAAATGCCTGCCCGTGAAACAAGGAGAAGGCACCAGGTCTGTAAATAAGAAGTGAGCCTGTGTGGCATTGGGAAAGCTATTTGGTCCCAGAGAATAGCTAGGAGAAAAGAACAGTAATTACTTCTAAGCAGTATTATACTTTGAAAAACTCCAAAAGAGTCACCATCAGATAGCGCTGGCAACATCACGTCATCATCACCATCACCACTACTACTATGTGTCTCAGTCATCAGACTTTCAAATTAGTTCCATCTTTATTTTATAATGCCAAATTGAAAGTGTGCCAAATGCATCAATGGAAATGATCACATGCTATGACACACAGATGTCTTTTAATCAATTATGGTGGCAGATCTGGAAAAAATTGTGATAAGTATATCTCCTAGATTGATTCTTTGCTTGAGTAAGAGGCGTGTATGGTTGTGGGGTGAGCATATTTTCAGTGAACAGTGTGACAGACTAGGAGGCTTCAGTTTAAAATCAACCAAGGAAATTCACTGGGGGAGGGGAACTGGTAAAACCACTCAAATATTTCACTTCCCTTGAATGCCCTATTAGAGGCTGCTATAAGTTGGTTTCAATTTGTTGGCACATGATAACATTTATTTTAATGACAAAATTAAAATCTATTTTTGTTAAATGAGATACATACAGAAACAGGATGGGTTTGATGTAAATGAAATTGATTTAAATTATGATTTACTTTTTAAAAAATTGGACTTTTTGATGATTTTAATTGTTTTTGTTTCAATTTGATTGTTTAAAAAAACCATTGTTTTTTTTTTTATCCATCCTATTCTAAACTGATACATTTTATGGGCAACTGGTTGTTTGCTTTTCATTTTTAAAATAGTAAAAACTGGGATTTTTGGAAAACAAGAAAACACACTAACCTCCTCTGTATCCTAAACATTGGGGCACTCTGTCCTGTGTCCTACATCTTGAACTGTTCCATCCAATACAATATTTATGCATTTCCACTTTTCTATTTCTTTGTTTTTTTAAAGGAAAAGCCTGTGAAATGGCAAAAACACAAGCAACTATGATCCATCAAGGCCACAAACTACTATAATTGTGTCACTTACACACTTAAAGCTCATACCACAACAACCATCCTTCCACAATTACACACTTGCTCAATCTTAATAATGTAATAATATTTCAGTAAAGCTCAAACATAGCTAAGAGAAGAAAGAAAAATAATATTCTGAAATACAAAACATCTATCTGAAATCTTCAGTATTACAGTATTGAGGTATAGTTGCTACTTGCCTTCTCCTTGGCCACCAACACTCACCCCTTTTTAACTCTATAAATGTTATAGAGTTTGCAAGAGGTATGGAGTGGCTCCTTGCTCAGTTCTGCAGTTGCTTGAGAAATGCATAACCCTCTCACCCCAATTAAATGTTTTCACACATTCATTCATTCATTCATTCATTCATTCATTCATTTTGACTTTTTCCTTATCCATCCAGTGCCCAGGGCGCTACTCTGGGCAGCTTTCAATGAAGCATTGACAACATAAGCTAAAAATCCAATAACACCAACAAATAAGATGGGGGACACAACCAACCCCTATTTTAATAGGTGATAAAATCTATTCTAAGATACAATCTATAAAATCCTATGCCATCAAACTTAGAAAGACAAAACAAGAATTAATTAATTAAACAGGGTAAACATTATGAAAAGCTTGAGTAAATGGCCAAGTCTTGCCTCTTTTCCCCTGAAGCCAAGGAGGGATGCAGCCTGACATACTTCCACATCTTCGTTTGTCTGAAGACATTGCATCAGCCCATTCATAATTTACAGTTCATAACAGAATGCCACTCTTTCAATAAATAATCTAATTTGTAGTCCCAGATCTGAGAATATTCTGCTGTTCGCAATTCAGATCTTCAGTGATGAATATTCTACATTGGGAACACAGATATTACATTCTGAGATAATTATATGACAAATGTTTACTCTAGTAATAGGAAGATGTCTCATTTCATGTACATGTTATCTTGGCCATGAATAAACTCTCTGGTTTAAGGAGACTGGAAGCAAGATATTCAACCCTGTTATTTGAAATGAGTTATTAGATTAGTGCTGCCTGGCATACATCATCTTGCCAAGAACTTTAAGAATAACCTCCTGGCAAACACATCTTTTTTCATCTTTGAACTTTTGGTACTTGCTTTGAAAAAGAGGGTGTTGCACTCGAAAGCTTGCAATGTAGCCTAGAAAGGAAAAGACAATCAGTCCAGTCATTCATTGTCCATAAATCAGAGAAAGGGGCCAGGTCACTTTCTATATAAAATATACACATTCATGGGCTTAATCCAACGCTTAATCTCCCTGCAGCAGGCCCACTGAAATTGGTGAGACTTCAAATACTTGCAAATAAAAACTCTCTGTTTCATTATATCTACTGTAGGTAGAATTCACATTCAGTACAATGTTTTGTACATAATGGTGCTTTAATTCTATTTTGATATATGCAGATTTTGATATTTCTCCATCATAATCTCTGCCCAATATATTCTAAAGATTCGCTTCTAAAGGTTCCCCTGTTGCATTCACGTCTTGTGCATAATTTATGTTTCAGCCACTTCGGGTATTGTATCTCTGTATCTTATTAGCAATATCTTTGATAGATTCTATGGTGGAAGAGGAGGATGTAGCCAGCATGGAAGGGGAAGAAGAACCTTTTCCTCAACTGCACTCTCAGGGCTGGCTGCAATGTGGAGGGAAGGAGAAGGAAAAAGTGCCATGTGCTACGTTGGACATAGGCCTGTGGCCGCATTTTCCTTTTCTATAAGAAAACATCACATGACTGAACAAATGGAAAAGTCATGGAGAGATCCCAGCACAGATCTTCTGAAGCACGTATCGCTTGGCCCACAAAATGCCTTCTTGGCAAATCTGGACGATTATGAGAGGAAGCCATATGGCATATATGCAACATGAAATGTTGGCCAGACATGGTATATGGTCACCAAACACTCTGATATATAAGATACAGAGATGGGACTTTTAGGGGGTGGGGGAACTGAACCCTCCAGACCCATAATTCAGCCTGGGGAGGTTCTCTCATCCCTTCTAAGATATGCTGCGTAATTTTCAACATTGTTACTAAGAGGCACAAGGAAGCCATTCAGGGTTTCAGCCTTGGTACAAGCTACTCATGTGCACAGTGGTGGGGGCATAAATTCACACTCAATTCGCCAAGTCTGTGACCTGGCTTTTTAGTGTCTCTTTTTCCTCCAATGCACTCATCATCCATTCTGCTTCTGGTGAGAAGTTGTTTTCTGTTTGGGGATCTTCAAAGAATTCCTTCTCTTTATGAACCAGGTCAAAGGAAACAGGCTGAGAGCAAATAATAAAACGATTGAAAGAAACCACAATGGATATTAGTAGATCTATTAATCCTTTCAGAAGAAGCAATTCTCCACCCTCTATTTACATTTACACGAGCACAAAAAAAACTATACAGCTGGAACCCCTCCATGTATCAGCATGCATGCAAGAGCCTACGGGCATGGAAACATCTTTTACAGGGTCAATAAAATATAAACAACAGTTCATTGATTGAAATAGCCACAGGAAGCATACAAATCATTAGGATAAAACACTTCTGTTTACACATAATTGCATTGACGTAGAAACTAATTGTAAAAGAGAGCAACAAATCTGCCATATCAAACAGTGCATTTCTCTAGAGACTGGGGGAAAGGGTGTGGAGGGTGCCGAGACCAGATGATATAGGCATATAGTATGGGCTGGATGTGTACTGTGGCATCATGGCATACAAGAGGGGGATCTCATCATACTTTATGGGTGTTGGGAAGGTTGTAAAGGTGGGCCATTGTCCACCAAATGAGCCTATTGTCCACCTAACAAGCCTGTTCAGGCCATTATTCATCCTATGAGCCTATTTCAGACCACGGTGACAGGAGGTCAAAGTGAACTATAAAATGGAGGACACGGAACTAACTTTCCTCAGACTGACAAAGCTGTTTGGATGAGCAGCAAAACATTTCAATCTCTCAAGAAAAGAAGTCCAGTTGCCATGACTCAACTTCCAGGTAAACTCACCTGGATGACTGAGAATCTTCACAGACACATGCTCACCAATGGCTGAAGGTTAAAACATAACTGTGGCAGTTCAGCATGTTCAGACATGGACTTTTCTAATCACAATTAGAGATGGGCATGAAATGCCAGATTCTTTTTGTTTCTATCTTTTTTATAAACAAAATTTGTTCCAGAAAAAATCATTTTGCTTTTTGTTTGTTTTCATTTCTCATTCTGTTTAAAAACTTTGCGATGTTCCCCCACCCCCAATATGCCCAACTTGGGGGGGGGGGAAGTGTGGGGTTTTAAAACGTTTTTTAGCCACTGAAGCAAGTGGCAATGGCCCCGGCCACTGTTTGCTTTGGTGGCTAAAAATAAGTTTAAAAGTCCCACACATTCCCCCCTATCTAGCACATTTTTTTACCCACTCACTCGCTTGCCCAGCAACCTGTCGGGTGCAGGGGGGCAGGAAGCTGCTTGCCCAGACTCCGTCACTAGCCCGCTTGGGCCCGGAAGGTGGGCCCGCTGCCATTGCAGCCACTTCCCCCCCCCCCAGCCTTCATAACCCTACCACCTCCTTTGCCCAGTCCACAAGTCGGGCCATGTGACCTAGCCGGCCGCCAGGCTGAGCCATGGTGGAAAGGACACTGCATGGCCAGACATGGAACCATCAGTGCGCTGGTCCTGGCATCCCATGTGGCCTCCAGATGGTTGGCCCCTGTGCAGTAGGCCAGGCCTTGGCTTCTGCCTGCAGGCCTCTCCCAGCCCACCGAAGCAAGCACCAAAGGGCCCGAGGAGGCTCATTGGTAGGAGTGGCGGCGCTGGGTGCTGGGAGGCCTCCCCACAGCCTTGGAAGCCCCCCCCCATGGGGGGGCTCAGCAGCATCAAGAGGCAACGAGAGGCCTCAAGTAGGGAGTCCCCTTTTAAAGACTCGCCTGATTCGGGGGGGGGACAAAAAAAAACAAAAGGAAACAAACAAAAAATTTCCAGTTTGTTTCATTTCATTTAAAAAAACAGTTTGTTTTTTGTTTTGTTCTGAAATGAAATGAAAAATGAAACAAAAAATCATTTCATGTCCATCTCTAATCACAATGAAAGAGAGCAGTGGCAATGCAACAGTGGAAGGATAACAAATGCAGGCCTCTTTTCCTACCACAGTCAATTCATCCTCAGCCTCCAAAATTGTCTCTGGATCACGGAAGGACGATTGCAATGAGGGCTCCTTCCCTGTAACTGGCAGAAGTCTAAGCACGTGGAACTACCACTCTATGTTCTGCATGAAGTCCATTTGATTGCCATTCAGAACTGTTACTAAATGACAGAGGTATATTGTGATATACACATCGCAGACCATGGCCATAAACACGCTCTTGATCCCACAGAGACAAAAATGAAATGCATTAGACATGAGTGACGACGTGTGTCTCTTACCTGTGCTAGCAGATTGCAAGTTTGCAACTGTCTTGCTTTAAATGCTGTTGCTCAAGTTTCCTTTCCTATTTCACACTGAATCTGAGGTCCATGGCCGAAGGTGCAGGAAAATCCAGAGGCGGGTTGGAAAAGCGTATGCAGAGCAAAAGAGTGAGTGGAGAGCAACATGATACAAGAACAGATCCCTATAGCAGGAAGAGAGTGCTGTAGCAGGCCAGCAAGCCTCATGATTCAAAATCAAGAGGGATGCTGTTTAGCAGGCAGGCAAGTGCAGAGAAAATTTAAAAGAGATGTTTGTGCCACAAAGCAGGTATGAGTTGTGTTGGAAATGGATTGGGGAAACAGAGCAAACGAGGAACTAGAGTGGAAACTTGAGAGAGGAGGCTCAGCTCCAACTACAGAGAGATTTCAAGCCAGAGACCAGCCAGGCTGGCACAGGCAGACACACACAGACAGCAACTTTGCAGATGGCTTAATTTTTCTACTAGGTAGTACATATCTGAAGCACGGAAAAGGGTCCTTTGGCTTTAGTGAAGAAGGTGCAAAATTGGTTCAGGACTGCTGAAGCCTCAGGACCTGTAGGGTCATAAAAAGGAAGACATTGTAACTAGAGATGGGCACGACTTAGCGGTATTTTCGTTTTCGTTTTCGTTTTTCGTTTTCGTTACGGAAACGAAAAGAAAACGAAAATCGGCACCAACCTGGACCGGAAACGGAAACGAAACGACTAATTTCGAGCCAATTTTCGTTTTTCGTTACTGGAAAAGCACTCAATTGAGCTAAATGGGGAGAAACGAAAAAATTTTCGTTTTCGTTTTCGTTTTTTCGTTTTCGTTACGTAACGAAACGAAAACGAAAAATTTTGAAATTAGCCCACGAAAACGGAAACGAAACGACTCAGACCCTAGCCGAAAACGAAAACGAAAACGAAACTTTTTTTCTGAGTCGTGCCCATCTCTAATTGTAACATTTTTCCCTGTTAGAAGTGTCTCGGAAGCAGAAAACCATTTGCAGCAGACACCAGTCAAGCGCAATAAAGGGTGGGCTCATGTAATCAAGGAAAGGACTTTGACCTTTTCTCATGCTCTGTGTACCTAGATTAATGGACTGACAGGGCTCAATTTAACATAATATAACAACCCTAGACTACCCTTGCAGATAGGGACAGGAATACCTTGATTTCTCCCCAGTGCTATCTAAGAAATATTGTGGGCTCCTGTAAGAGTTGGTTGGGGGTCCCCGCAGACCCCCAACCCTTGGGGAAAGAGGCAACCTGGCCAGAGGATGTTTTTTTCATTTGTTCTCCCCCTGATTCCCCCCTGCTTTCAATTCTCTTCTTCCCTTTGCCTCGCAGATTTCTTAGTTTCCCCTTCTTCCTGCAACAACGAAACAATAAAAGAACTTTTAGCTTTATATCCATCTAAACACAGTCTGCCTTTCAAGCCTTAATCTACTCTGCATTTCTTTGTTTACCTGGAGCCACACCATTTGTCAGTTTATATTCACACGATTGGTTAAATTCTGTTTACCTGGAATTACGCCATTTGTCAATTTTTATTTTTAAAAGTTCACACCATTGGCTAATTCTGTTTTACCTAGAGTTCATCCCATTTGTCAATTTGTATCCTGGAAAATTCACCCGATTGGTTCATTTTGTATTCCTCTGTTTCCTATAAAAGCATCCTTGACCCTGTTCTTGGGGGCAGATCTCTGTCTTTTGCCTCTCAAAGGCATGGTCTGTAGTTCCTTTTTTGGCCAATAAACGAACCATTTATTTGAACTCTCTCTCATCAGATTGGGAACTTAGATCTGGTGTTTGTCAGGAATCTAGCTCTGTGACCCAATAACTTGGGCTCCCTAAACAGCATTTGGGGTTCCCTGACCCAACAGACCACAAAAATACGGACCCGACTTACTGGGTCTGGCGTTGTGGTCCGCAGCCCAGCCGAACCACCGAGGTTTCTCAAAGATGGCGCCGGCCAGTGCGCTCACGAGGCAATCCAAATGCCGTGCTGGGTGCTGGAGCCAATCCAGGGCGCCCAGCGTGCTTTGCAGCCGCGGGCATCCGGATACTGGCCAGCCCGCGCAGGTGCAAAGCCGCAGCCGGCGCCAGCCCCTTTAAAAGGGGCCGCCGCCTCCGGAAGCCCACCATTTGGTGCCGGCTTCCTCAACGTTCCCCACCTACCCACACCTCCAGGCATTATGTGGTTTATTGTTAGGTTGGTTATGTTAACTTGAATTGTTTTTGTTATGTTTTGTCACAGCTTTGGCGGTTTGATGGCATTGGGACCGGATCCAAGCTGAGGTGGTTGCAGGACGGATCCTGCACGGCACAGAAGCAACAGGTGGCAATGGCGGACCCAGGAGGGAGCTGTGAGTGTCCTGGCTCGGGTGGGGCAACAGATGGCCTCTCCGTTCAGCTTGGCGAAGGAAATCTCGAAGGAGTCTGCACCCACGGGGGTTTTCGGAAGCTGAGAATCAAGGGTGCTGCCACCTGGGGCATCGGGGGACAGGCGGGTTCCCCGATGGCGTTGGATCCGACCCAATGCCTGGCCAGAGTACTGCAGGTTGTCACCATGTCAATAAAGCTGTGGCCTCCACAATTTGCCCATAAGTCCAAGCGTGTCAGTGTGGTTAATGGGGGCAACAAATACCAAGGCTTGGCGCTGGACCACAACTGTAAGGGCCACATACGTCCTATTCAGGTAGCTTCAAAGCAGGGAAACTGTAACTGTGATGGAGGTGGGGTGTACCCATCAAAACCTATGCACTGAAGTCTGCCACCCAACTGGATGTCGATCAGTCCTTCACATGTTTGGTGCAAAGGCCTGAAAAGGCACGTGGAAACATATTTGGCCAAATGCACATCCATGCAGGATTCCTGTCATCAGGAGCCCTGCCTTGTTAAAGTTGCTGTTCACAAGGCCCCCAATCAACCAAATCAGGACCTGTCAGGACCTTCAAACTAAACTTAGCAAGATCTGATTGACTGTACAGCAGGACCTTGGAGTGGGGTTCACATTACAGCCCTCCCCAATAACTAGTTAGCAATGCTTGTGCATTAAAACTGCAACACCGGTGCCGTTCTTTGCTTCCTCAAACATTTATGGATAAGAGTGTGGATCATGCGGATATAAAGTTGCCCTTGCTAGCCCTGAGATAACAGGTTAAGTCTTTTGCAAAGAGTTCACAAATTTAGTTCAAAAAGTGTGAAGTGACACCGCCCTGATGTCTTGATGTGGCTTCATGTTCTTGTTTTGCACGAGACGGATCCTGGGACGTTTCTCCAGGCCTTTTGCTACTGTTGGAGCTTGTTGGAGGAACATGGAATATGGTTGTTCTATTTTTAGTGCAGAGAAAATACTTGAATGATCTGCCTGCCCTCACCACTTCTCTTGGTGGGAGGAGGCAAGATCTGTTTGGATACTTCTTCGTTCAAGGAAACAAAATAAATATAAAGTTTCCAGAAATGTCACATCTCTAATGCAGAGTTACATCTCCAAGCAGCTACCTTCAGAGAGCACAACTTGGAGGATGGAGGATAGGAAGCTGACCACGGATGTGATAGGATGGAAAATGGGGTCTCAAAGCCTGAAATGTGTGTGGGGGGAGGGAAACACAGTGGCAGGTACAGAAAAATGCTCAAGTGCTTTAAAAAAAAAAGAATGTGACAAGTTGTTTTTCCAGCATTTTCCTGGCCTTTCATTGCTATTCTCAGGCCTTGCAATGAGCCTCACAAATTGGGAGGCTGAGACTCTGTTCCTTCTCTTGCTCCAAATGAAACCAATGTGCACACGCCCAACTTTATACCGAGTTCCTTCCCCTTCCTCCTCTTTCTTTTAATGCACCAAATGCACCAGTTAGCACTGCTGTCAGTTGGGAGAAGGTGGAGATGACCAACTGCTTAGACATTAAAGCCATTTCATATATATAGATTGCCCCCTCCCTTTCCAGTGCTACTTTTAATGAGATTTGCCTCCTTACTTGGAGAAGGATAGCAATTTCCTGAGATTTCAGCTGGCACTTGGATAGGTCAATGAGTTTCAGATTTCTGGCTATGGAGCTGGAAGGTGTGAGTTTGATTTCCTATTTGTGCATCGCATTAGAGCCAACCTGGGTAGTCTTGGGCAAGCTGCACAGTTCCAGAGAACTCCCCAAAAGGGAATGGCCAGCCCCTCCCAAATACTTTCTACCCAGAAAAGCCTGAAAATGGCCAACTTAGCAGTTCGAAAGCATGTAAATGCAAGTAGATAAATAGGCACTGCTGTAAAAAGTGGGAAGGTAAAACATTGTTTCCTTGCAGCCATGCCAGCCACATGGCCACAGACTTGCACAACACTGACTGTTTGGCTTGAATGCGGAGATGAGCACCACCCCTAGAGCTGGACACGACTAGCACGCATGTGCAGGGGGGGGGTGGGACATTTACCTTTTTATTTAAGTCAAAGTCGACTTGACAGCACACCACCACCACCACCACCACAACAACAACAACAACAAGACTTGCAACCACAGGCAAGAGGGAAGATCAGACAGTTCACCATCGTAATCAAGTCCAAGTATGCTTTTCTATTCACCATTTCGCAAATTCAAGTCTCTCTACCACTCAGGGCTTGCTGTGCTGTTCATTAGGCATCCACAGGTTAGTAAAATCAGGCAGAGAGCTTGAGACAGGGGATGGTCCAATGGTTTGGGCAAATGGGGCCGTCTTTCAACACATGGGAAGTTCACAAGGTGTACTGAAAAGACGTAAAAGAGGAGGCTGAGTGGCAAACTAGATGCAGTGGACTCCATCTCTTGGCAAGGCCTCTCTCTTGTCAGTGAGCCCCAGTGGGCATCCAGCGCCACTCCTGAGATGCAATTCAATGAACTTGGGCCCATACGCGTCAGGCAGAAGACAAAAATGAAAATAAACTGCAGCAACAGAAGAGATAGCATTTTTTTAAAAAATAATTTTATTGGGTTTTTAAGGGGGAAAGAAAGGGAGAGGGTATGGGGGGGAAAGGAAAAAAGGGGGGGATACAGTTTTAAAATTTACATTGAATATGTCAAGCAAAGTAATAATAGAGATGTAACATATTGATAAATTGCCAAATATTATCACAATACTAATAGGTTTGTTACTTCTTGCCATCTTTTCCGAGAGATCTCATCATAGTCTCCCTTTAAATAGCCAGAGAGTCTGTCGATTTCGATGCATTCTCTTATCTTTTCGTGGAAATTCTTCTCTGTTGGCACGTTTGATTGTTTCCAGAATTTCGCATACAGTATCCTTGCAGCAACAATTAGATGATGAAGTACATATCTCTGATCATATGAAATATTTATATCTACTATATTTAATAGGAAAAGTTCTGGTCTAAGCTCTATCTTAATTTTCAGACATCTTTCTAAAAATAATTTTACCATTTTCCAATATGCCTTTGCCTCTTTGCATGTCCACCACATATGGTAGAAGGTTCCACAATCATATTTACATTTCCAACATTTAGGTGAGCAATTATACATCTTAGATAATCGGTGTGGTGCGAGGTGCCATCTATAGAACATCTTATAGCAATTTTCCTTAAAAGAGATAGATTTAAAGATTTTAACTGTATTCCACAGAGAGTCCCATTTATTTAGATGAATGGAGTAACCAAAGTTTTCTGCCCATCTTATCATAGTATCTTTGACCAGTGTATCACTCATTTTTTCATTTAACAATATACTATAAAATTTGCTAAGAAGCTTGGATCCGCCAGAGGAAAGTATTTTATCAAGTGGAGTATCAGTGGTCGTAAATCCCCCCTCTTTGATAAGATCTTTGAAGTGTGAGTATATTTGTTGATACTTCCACCAATCTAAATTATAGCTTTCTGATACTAATTTCCCTAATGGTTTCAATGAAAGGTCAACATTCAGAAGGTGTCTATAAGTTATAACATTTGGAGTTTCACTTGTATGGGAGCTAAAAATTGCTCCCAGCGGAGATAACCACAATGGTGCTTTAGAGTAAAATTGTTTTTTAATCAATAGCCATATTTTAACTAAGGCATTCCTTATCCAATGCTTTTTATAGAGAGTAGGTATATTACCCTTATACCACATATAATAATGCCAGCCCTTATCTAGGCCATAACTCTCAAGCTGCAATATTCTTTTATTTGTCATCAGAATCCAGTCTTTAATCCAGGTCATGGCAGCAGCCTTGTAGTATAACACTAAATTAGGAAGGGCAAAGCCACCAGCTTTGGTTCTATCCTGTAGATATAGACATTTTTAATCCTTGCTTTTTTCTTTTGCCATATAAATATACGTATACTTTTTTCCAGATCCGTAATGATCTTAAAGTTAGGTAATATAGGCAAAGATTGAAATAAAAAAAGCAGTTTAGGTAGAACATTCATTTTAACTGCAGCAATTCTGCCCATTAAGGATAACTGGAGTCTTGACCAAGTTTCGAAATCAGCTTTGATTGTTTTTATAACATTAACATAGTTATCTTTAAGTAAAGAGTTACAACGATTGGATACAGTAATACCCAGATATTTTACCTTACTAGCATGTTGGAAGCCAGATTGATTTACCAGTTTTTCAATCATGGATGAAGTCATATTTTTAGTAAGCAACAGTGTTTTTTCTCTGTTTACCTTTAGTCCAGAGATTTTAGAGTATGCCTCCAAAGTCTTCAAGAGTTCTAGAGAGGAGGTCTGGGGGTTCTCCATAATTACCAACAAATCATCTGCAAAAGCTTGTACCTTATAGACTTCTCCTTTGCTTTGTAAGCCTTGAATACCAGGGGATTTCCTTATAACATGAAGGAGTACCTCCAGAGTTAGTATAAACAAGAGGGGAGAGAGGGGGCATCCTTGCCTGGTACCTTTATATATGTTGACTTTGTCTGTAAGGTGGCCATTGACTACAGTCCTGGTATTTTGGGTGGAATAGATTTGTTCAATTGCTCGCAGCATTCTATGGCCACACTGTAGATAATCTAACTGAGTTTTGAGTAAAGACCAGGATATGTTATCGAAAGCTTTCTCAGCATCAATGAATGCGAAAGCTACTTGCTTCTCAGGGTGGCATTCGTAATATTCCAACACGTTGAGGAAAGTTCTAATGTTGGATTGAAGATGCCTTTTCGGAAGAAAGCCAGTCTGATCATGTGATATCAAAGAAGGTAGGATCGTCCGCCATCTATTTGCCAAAATTGTTGCAAAAATTTTGTAATCCACATTAAGAAGGGCAATTGGCCTGTAGTTCTGTATCAAATCTTTAGATTTCCCTTCTTTAGGAATTAGTGTCGTATGTGATATTTTCCAGGAATCTGGTATGTCTTCGCCTTCTAAAATGGATGTAAAAAGATTTTTCATATTTCCAGAGACTATCTCCGAAAATTTTTTGTAAAACAGAGCCGGTATTGAGTCGGGTCCAGGGGCCTTGTTCATTTTTTGATGATTGATAGCCTCTGTTATTTCCATCATTGTAATAGGAGCATTCGTCTGGGCTCTCTGTTCTTCAGTAAGTTTGGGGAAATTGGCTTGTTCGAGGTAATGAAAGATGGCATCTTTGTCGATCGTCTCCGGCTTAAATAGGTTCTGGTAGTATTCCTCTATAATTTTTTGAATTTGTAGCTGCTCTGTCTGATTTTCCCCAGTTTTATCTTTGAGTGATAATATAAGTTTTTGAGATTGTACCTTTTTTAACCTGTAGGCTAACCATCTGCCTGGTTTGTTTGCATTTTCCACAAAATTCAGTTTGGCCAACTTGATTTTGTGAGCTATATCTGCAGTCAGTATCAGATTTAGTTCATGCCTACAAGAAGCCAAGTCTTTGTTCAGCTGCTCATTGCGGGGATCGTGAATTAAGTCCGTTTCAAGCTTTTTCATCGTATTAAGAATTGATTCAAATTGCTTTTTCCTCTCTTTATTCTGTCTTGCCATATATTGAATGACAAACCCTCTAAAATAGGGCTTTGAGGCATCCCACACCGTTTTCAGTGGTGTACCCTTGTTCAGGTTCATTTCAAAATATAGGTTCAAGTCTTTAGCTGCCTCTGAAATAAATTCTTTATCCGTCCACAAAGCTGAGTTGATTTTCCAGTGTCTGGGCTTACCCGAAGATTTCAGTGTCCATAAAATGGCATTATGATCAGATATTGTTCGGGGCAAGGTTTCTATATCTCTTGTATTTAGTAGAAGATCGGATGTGGCCCAGCACATATCTATACGGGAGAAAGAGGCATATTGTCTTGAGTAAAAGGTGAAACCATCTTTTAGTGGATTTTTCCTTCTCCAAATATCTTGAAGTTCTAAAATATCAGACATGTCCAGGAACGATTTGGGCAGTGTGGAAGATGAGGTCTTGGATTTTTTCCCTTTTGATGTTTTCCTGTCTACAGATGGAATATGTACAGCATTGAAATCTCCCAATATTATTAACTGATGATTTTCGTATTGCAGCAGTTTCTGGGCCAGTTCTTCAAAGAAGGTTTGTCTTCCATGGTTATCATTGGGGGCGTATATACCAACAATAATTGTTTCTTTAGATTGAATATTTGCCTGGACAAGAATCCATCTGCCTGATTCATCTTTTTCCAGAAGGGTTGGGAAGAGCTCTGGGTTAATATATAGTGCCACCCCGTTTTGCTTCTTTTCTTTGTTTGATGTAGAAAATAAATTCCCCAATTTATTTTGGATTAAATATTGTTCATGCTTTCTCAATATGTGGGTTTCCTGTAAACAAATGATTGAACATTGTTGTTTTTGGAGGAGATTAAAAGTCTTCCGACGCTTCTGTGGGGTGTTCAATCCATTAATATTCCATGTTAGGATTTTTTGAGCCATCTTATTTTACTTCCAGCGATATTTCTTCTTCCCTGGTTTTGGCCTGAGATAGTGTTTCGGCCTGGCACCTCCCACTGCGCCATAAGAATCTTGATCATGCTTTGAGGTCTCTTGTTTAGGAGTCTGATTGTCTCGGCTGTCATCTTTGGTGGTGGTTTGAATATCAGTCGTATCCTCATCTTCGGAAGAAGGTGGTGAAGAAGAGGTGGGGGAGTAGCCCAACTTCCCTGCATTTTTTTCGGCGAAGGCTCTAGCTTTCTGGTGGGATTCGGTTTTCTGTAATTTCCCTTCCCATTGGAAAGACAGACCTTGGGGGTAGAGCCACTTGTATCTTGTATCATGCTTGAGCAGAAGTTTGGTAAGAAATGTATATTCTTTTCGCAGTTGGCGGACTTCCCAGGGAACGTCTTTCAGTATTGTCACTTTGGATTTATTGATTTCGACCTCTTTATCTCGGATAACCTTGAGGATGCAATCTCGGGTGTATCTTCTGACCAGTTTGACTATTACCTCCGGAGGGAGTTTATTTCTTCTAGTATAAGCTGTAGGTTGATGGTAGATCACGTCTACCTCATGAAGGAATTCTTCAACGGGTGCCTCAAGTAAGGTGGCTAGGCTTTCTCCAACTATAGTATAGAGGTTTTCATCTTTATCAACAGTGAGATTTTGGATCCTTAAAATTTTGGAGGAGGCTTCAATTTCCTGCGTGAGAACCAGTCTGCTTGTTGATTCCATTGTGGCTTCAATTTCTCCTAGACAAAAGTCAGTAACGTTCATATTTTCTTCCAACGCTTGTAAACGTCCACCAAAGGCTTCTAGTTTAGTGTCCACATTTGAAAAACCCTCTTTCATTTCCGCTCTTAATTTAGAAAACCCAGTGCTTTGATCTGATACCAGCTTAGCCTGGGTTAAATTCAACTGGTTGAGTGCATCTAGGATTTGGCTAGATTGACTTGACTGCTGGGACATGGTTGCTAGATGAGCCAGAGGTGAAGAGGTGGGCTTTTTTATGGATGGCGTTTTGCTCATTGCTGAAGGTTTGCAATACAGGAATTCTACTGACCGAAAGAATCCAGGTTGCAGCGTGGTAAATTTACTATATTGTGATGGTAAAGAGATCAATTGCCTCTTCTCAGAAATATTACAAAGTCTCAGAAGGATTAACAAGGGCTTGTTTAATCATATTCAAATTGGCTTGCTGCTTTTGAGAAATGTATGTGTAGTTGCATACATAGAAAGGTCCAGTAGATGGCGTATTTTACCCACTTTTGAGCCAACAGAGTCCGAAAACCATATCAGAGGTGAGACGGATACTTTAGGGTTAATCTGCCTTTAACGAAGAGAAAGTGAAACTGCAGCCCTTCCGAGAGGCAGATAAAGGCGAAATAGGCAAAAGAAGTAATTAGAGAGAAGCAAATTCTTTTCGGTGAGTTTTGTTTGATTTATGTTTGGAAGGGGCTGTTTGGTGGAAAGAAGCCACTCACGATTAGAAGGGTAGAGGCAGCTCAAATTCCGTCCGGATCTCCCAAGGTCTCAGCCGCACGGGAATTCCCCCAGGGGTTTCAACCCCTCACGAGGAGGGGGAACCGCACCTGGGTGCCCCGGATCGATTCTGGGATGTCTTCTGCTCCCAGCGGGTGGTCTTGAAGTGGAAACACCCTCTTGGGACCTGGGATACATTCGACGTTAGCCGGGCTGCTTTCAGCTAACGTCTTTGCTGATCGCCGCCATCTTGTCCCTCCTTCCAGAAGAGATAGCATTTTGGTATACCGAAATACCTCTATAAAAACTCATTTCATTTCCTGCTGCAGAATATTATGGAAGAATCACACAATTTCTGGGAGTGGAGACGATTGGCTCCGCTCATAAATCAAGTGATTTAGAACTTGACAATAGAATGCTTAACTACTGTTCTGCAACAGCCTGTATTATATCAGTTTCCAAACCTTTCCTTTCATGTTAGACAAAGTGTTCTATCACATGTCCTTTTAAATTCTGATTAATTTCAAGATAAAGCTTTTCCAAAAATCTTGTCCCCATGGCCACCAGGCTTTTTAAAAAACGGTTATGCCCCCTTTAGCGAGTTTTCCAAGAACTACCAGAGAAGTTGGGAATTTTTTGCTCCGGTAAAAAATGTGAGCCAGAAGTTTGTGGGAGCTCGCATATGATCTGGTTTTCTGCTTTTTCCCCCTAGCCCCAACCAGCTCGTCCTAGGGCTCATTGGCACTTTTATTTTATTTTTTAAATTTCCCTCCCATCACCGCTGATCAGCTGGCTTTCGGGCTGTCAGCACTGTTTTTTTCTAGCACCATCTGCTGGCCCTGGGGCTGGTCTGCACTTTAAAAAAAACCTTGTGCGTGGAAATGGAGATCCCACATCTTCAGTCATGTGACCAAGAAAGAAGAAAAGCCAGAATTCTGCAATATTTGGATCTTTCCCAAGGTGAGATAGCAGCCATAGTGACACTTACAAGTAGGGAGGAGGGGGAGCAAGCTTATCTCTGGTGCTTTAAAAGCTTACAATGCAGTTAGTCAGGTGATGTAATTTAAGAACATAAGAACATAAGAAGAGCCATGCTGGATCAGGCCAAAGGCCCATCTAGTCCAGCTTCCTGTATCTCACAGTGGCCCCACCAGATGCGTCTGGGAGCGCATGAGACTAGATATCTGTCTCCTGATACCAGCCCCCTGCATCTGGCCCTTGAAGTACCCCAGTTTTAAGCCTGGAGATGATACATCTCCCTCATGGTTTGTAACCTGCGATGGACTTTTCTTCCAGGAATCTGTCCAATCCCCTTTTGAAGGCATACCTGTGGCAGGGAGTTCCACAGACTAACAACACTCTGGGTGAAAAAATATTTTCTTTTGTCTGTTCTTACTCTCCCAGCCCCCAATTTGAGTGTATGTCCTCTACTTCTGGTATTTTGTGAGAGGGAGAAGAGCGTCCCTCTATCCACTTTACTCATGCCCTGCATTATTTTGTATATCTCAATCATATCCCCCCTGAGGCACCTTTTTTCCAAACTAAAGAGCCCCAAATGTTTAAGCCTTTCCTCATAAGGGAGGTGCCCCAGCCCAGTAATCATTTTAGTCACTCTCTTTATTGGACATAGTAAATTAATGAAAGTGCCATTTGGAGCAAACACGGATTTCCTCTTATGGCATCAGAATTGAGAAACTTATGATGGTCACAGATATTTGTGGGTGGTGGGGGAGGGACCGCTGCATCCCAATCTAAGCATATTTATTATTTTAACGTACATAGGTAGACACCTATGCCATTGCGTTGTAATGGCATAGGTGTCATTCAGAGAGAAGCAGGATGCAACACTGTTGGCTCCCTCCAGAGACATTTTATTAACAATTATCTTATCAAAGGGAATGGAAAGCATGTGCCCAGAACATTGTATTCGGTGTTTAAGATCAGAAAAAAAAAGCAGAGCCCAGTCCCATCGAGACCAAACACTTCTAAGTAAGCCTTGTTGAAATCAATGAGTGCCAAGTGAGACACCATAAGAGTGTACTGGTGGAGGGAGGAGGGCAGGCAAAGAAAGCAAGATGGCACCTTTCCCCCCAGTTGCCTCCAGGAACCAAGTGGAGGAGCAACTGGATTTTACTAAAACATTTGTTTCCCTTTTAACTTAAAGCAGCTGGCTACCTGAGGGAGCCTGGGCTGTACGGTTTACATAGCTCTGCCATCCAATAAGAAAAATAACATTACCGCTCCCCCATCCTCACTTGAGGCTGCCAATGCACTTTGCCTTATGTTTGGGTTGGCCAAAATACTGGAGAGTATGTTCCCCACCCACACTGAGGAACTGCCTCAGTGCTTATGTGTTGTACAATGAAACAACAATGAATCAGAAATTAAGACAAAAACAAAACAGAGAAATCTCTACCCCTGTGCAACATTTCCATTTTTATACCAAGTGACCTCGTAGTTAGCATCAGAGCAGAGAGTTGAAAATTCTTTAATATGGGGGCTTCCGGTTTAATGGCCGACTGCATAAGACGCTAGGGGAATTCCTCCGTGGGATCCCCAGAGCGCACGGGGGGTTTAAAGAGTCTCGTGAAGGCTCCGCGGACTCTAAAAACCTCAGGGAGGTGCCCTGAGGGGTTGGGTATCGGCTGCGCCCTTTGCGGCTCTCCTCTCGCCCCGATCCGGAGGGGTTGGGGAGAAGGATTGAGCTGCGGGCGCTCTCGCCATCGCTACCCCTGTGTTTGCGAAGTCTCGTTGTCTTAGCAGGAAGCCATTAGCCTCCGAGAACTCTATAAAATCGTTTCTATCGGAGGAAGAATCAGCAGAGGTTGTTAAACGGTTAATTTGAAGATAAGGAACATACCCGAAGAAACGTGAGTTGGTTTGTTTACATCGGAATCCGTTCGGAGCGTGGTGGGAAGAAGCCGTAACTCTCCTTCGTGATGCAAATTGGAACCGTGCGGTGGGGTGGAGGAGATATCCCTTCATTTGTGAAGTGAGTTTGAACTATTATTATTTATATTGAAGTGGAAGAAATATGGGACTTGGGGAAGCTTGATCGTGAAGTCTGCAACTCAGAACTGGTGTTTGAAGTCACCCCCCCTCTCTTTGTGAAAGGACTGAGTGAATAAAGAAGAACGTGGGGGGGTGGATAAGGGGGGCAGCCCATCTTTTTTCTTGATTTTACATTTTAAAAGACACTGGTGTTTGGAGTTACTCCCCTCTTAAGGGGGAGAGTCTGTATTATCTGATTTTACACTTCCAAAGACTTTGGAGAATTGATATTTAGAGTATCCCCCCTCCTTTTTGTGAAAGGATTGAATACTTAAGAAGAATTTGGGTGGCGGACAAGGAGAAGAGTCTGCTTTGTTTGATTTTATATTTCAAAAGACCTCACCAGAGCTGGAGTTACCCCCCCCCTTCTTTTGAGGGGGAGCTATTTTATTTCATTACCTTCATTACTTTCGGATGCTTCAGTGCTTTGTTTTTTTATTTCTGGAGTTGTTTTTTTGTGAGCAACTTTGGAGTCATTGTTAACTGGAGTCATTGTTAATTTTTCCTTCTCAATTGGATTGGGCCACTGAAGAGGTTGAAGAAAAAAGGAACTTCTCGAACTGGCAAGAACTTTGGCGGGCCGTTTTTTTCTTTTTCTTTTTCTTTTTGCTTTCTTGGCTGCAGTGGAAGCGAAACTAAGTTTCTGTATGCTCTTTTGAGGCTTTCGTGAACAGGGACTCCATTTTCTCCTATCTGAGAGCTGTGTGGATTAGGCCTGGAAGAGGCTGAAGAAGTTTCCTAAACTTTTCCTTTAATTCTTAATTTTTAAGGGTTTTTGTGGGTCTCTCTTTGTGTATCTGGCTGCAGCGAAAACGAAACTAAGTTACTATGTGTTTTTCTTTGAGGCTCTCTGTGGCTTGAAGGTCACATTGTAGCCAAAATAGGATAACGCTACAGCTGTGAATGTGACTGGAAAGCTCATTTCTTAGGTTGGAGTGCCATCTGGTGGATTTTAAAAATTATTGCATCTGAAACTGGTTAGGAAATTTATTTCTTATGTTGGAGCGCCATCTAGTGGATTTGGAAAATTATTGCATCTAAAATTCAATCTGAACGCTGTTTGGGGTGGGAGAGTGTTTGATTATATAGAAAAACTGATAAAATTTGATAAATTGTTATTAATTTGATATGTGGATAATTTAAAGTTAGAAAGGATAAAATGAAGTTTGAATAAGTAAATTCAATATTATTGATGGTAAATAGGTGATCATTAATCAATGGAGTATCAATTGACTAATTTGATTGGTTGAAGTTTATTATTGCTTACTGATTGAATTAATCTCAACTTGTGATTAAATTGTGCTCCATTGGAATAGAAGTCAATTAAAATTGAGATGGCAGGAGAGAAGGAGAAGAAGAAGATGACACCCTTAACACAGAGAAGAGATTCCAGACAAGAGGAGGGTAAAGAATGGGAAGGACTAATGATACACATAAGGAGAGAATTTGAAAAAAGCGAAAAAAGTATGGACAAGAAGTTATCAGAACTAAAGGAAGATATGCAGAAACAAATTAAGGAGGCAGTTGGGGAACTATCAGCTCAAGTGAAGGATTTAACGGTGAAAACAAAGAGTATAGAAGTTAAAGTGAAGAAAGTGCAGACAGAGGTTAAACAATGGAGAGAAGAAACAGAGAGGAATAGAATAGGAGTGTCAGAAGTAGAGACTACACAAATGAAATTGGCTGAGGAGCTTGCTTTTCTTGAAATGAGGCAAAGGCAACAGAATCTTCGTTTCCGCTTGATACCATGGGAGGAAGGAGAAGATATTAAGACCAAAGTAATAACTGAACTTGCGAAGTGGCTTGGGTGGCAAGAAGAACAAGTAGCTGGTGCAATCTCCCAAGTGTTTAGGATAGCAGTCATATCAAAGAAGTTGAGAGCGAAGAAGACACCAGGTGATGTTATTGTGTCAATGACATCTATGGCCGTGAGAGATAGAATCCTGAAACACAGTTATGATAACAGATTTGTGATTGAAGGACAACAGATCCTGATATATAAGGAGATCCCTCTTTATTTCCTGAGAAGAAGAGGAAGTTATAAACCTCTGGCAGAAACGTTGAGAAGAAATGGTCTGAGATTTCGTTGGGAGTTTCCGGAAGGCCTATCCTTCATTTACAAAATGAAGAGATTTAAAGTAACATCTGAGTTGGAGATAGGCAAATTTCTGAGAAAATATGGAGAAGAGCTTGGGTACAGGAAACCATCGAAAGAGGGTGATAGATTACTTGAGGAGAAGGAGGACCAAGGTTTAAGACGAGGTGAAGGTGAAGAAGAAGAAGAGGAAGAAGAAGAGGAGTTAGAACTCTCTGATGAGGAAGAAGGCAAAGCCGACTTAGCTATGGCCAATATTTGAATAGAGACTGATAAAAATATATTTAATTTGAAATCTGCAATGGCGTTGAGAGTATTAACATGGAATGTTAATGGTCTGAATGAAAAGACCAAGAGAAATAGAATTACGCATTTATTGAAGAAAGAAAACCTAGACCTGATTTGTCTGCAAGAAACACATATTGCAACGAAACATATGAAGATTCTAAAAAACAAAATTTTGGGACAAGAATTTGTATCGTCTGATAAATTGAAGAAAAGAGGAGTAGTGATATATGCAAAACATAAATTAGAACCTAAGTTGATAATGAAAGATGAAGAGGGAAGATTTTTGATGATGCAAATTACTTGGCAATCTGAAAAATTTTTCATTGTAGGAATTTATGCGTCAAATGAAAGGAAATTAGAATTTTATAGAGATCTAGAACAAAGATTGTTAGACTATATGGATGAAAAACTCTTTTTGATGGGAGACTGCAATGGAGTAATGATGCCGGATCTGGATAGATCCCAGAAAAAGAAAGGCTCAGAAGGGAAATTACCAAAATCTTTTTTTGACTTAGTTGAAAACTTTGGATGGACCGACATTTGGAGACTGAGACACCCAATAGAGAAACAGTTTACCTTCTTCTCTGAACCAAATTAGAGTTGGGGAAGAATCGATTACATATTTGTTCCTAACGATATCTCACATAGAGTGACAAAAGTGGAAATTTTACCTAAAACGATCTCAGATCATAACGCAATCGTGATGGAAGTTAAAACAAAACTGCAAGGATTATACCACTGGAGATTGAACGAAAGTTTATTGGACGAGACAGAGACTTTGCAGATAGCGAAAAAAACTTTTAGAGATTATTTGAAAAATAATTGGAGAAGAGAAACACCAACAAATTTTGTATGGGATGCGAGTAAAGCTGTTATGCGAGGCCTCTTCATCCAGAGAAATTCGTACCAGAAGAAACAGAAAGAAAAAAAGAAATATGAGATCTTAAAAGAAATGGTGGAGATAGAGAAGAAACTGGTGGAAAAGCCAAAGGAACAGAAATGGATTCAAAAACTAAAGATGCTCCAAACTCAGTTGTCAATGGTTATCAATCAAGAAATTGAGTGGAAGGTTAAGATGATGAGACAAAGAAATTTTGAATCGGCAAACAAAGTAGGGAAACTGTTGGCTTGGCAGCTTAAATGGAAGCAAAAACAAAAGGTCGTGAACAAATTAGTAGTAGATAAGAAATTAGTGGAAGATCCAAGAGAAATTGTAAAGGTGTTTCGGAATTTTTATAGAGATTTATATATGAAGAAAAAAGAGGATCCGGAGCAGATTGATAGATATTTAAGAGAGAACGGATTGAAAAAAATCTCAACAAACCAATTGTCGATATTGAGTGAGAAAATTACCCCACATGAAGTACAAAGTGCAATAGAGAGGGCGAAAACTGGAAAATCACCGGGTCCAGATGGTTTGACAGCAAAATATTATAAAAAATTGTCAGAAGAAATGTTACCAATAATGGTGGAGGTGATGAATGAAGTTTTAGAAAAAGGAGTTGTACCTAATACCTGGAAGGAGGCGTATATAACACTGATCCCAAAGGAGAATTCAGACGTGACAGATGTCAAAAATTATAGGCCCATTTCCCTTTTGAACGGAGATTATAAATTATTTGCCGATGTTTTGGCCAATAGATTAAAAAGGGTTTTAAATGAATTGCTACACAAAGACCAAGCGGGGTTTCTTCCGGGCAGACAGATGAAAGATAATATGAGAAATATAATTGATATAATAGAATATCTAGAAGTCAGGAAGGAAAACAAGCTGCTTTGATATTTATCGATGCTGAAAAAGCTTTTGATAATGTTTCTTGGCAATTCATGAAGAAGAATTTGGAACATATGGGAGTGGGAATAAAGTTTTGGAATGGTGTTAATGCAATATATAAGGAACAGAAAGCAAGTTTATTGATTAATAATGTGATAACAGAAAGTTTCCCGATTGGGAAAGGTACAAGACAAGGGTGCCCACTGTCCCCATTGTTATTTATTACCGTACTGGAAGTATTGTTAGTTAAATTGAGAGACATGGTGACAATTAAAGGTATAAGTGTGGGGGATAAGGAATATAAACTAAAAGCGTTTGCTGATGATTTGGTTTTGACACTAGAGAATCCAAAAGAAAGTATTATTGAGGTGATGAAGGTAATTGAAGAACTTGGTAACCTAGCCGGCTTTAAACTGAATAAGAATAAGACGAAGGTCTTATTGAAAAATGTAACAAAGAAAGATTGTGAAGAATTTGAAAAACTGTCCGCTCTCTCAGTTGTGAAAAAAGTTAAATATTTGGGAATTAATTTATCTCTTACGAACTTAAATCTCTTGGAGGATAACTATAATATGGTTTGGAATTCAATTAAGAGAGATTTGGAAACATGGAATAGATTGAATTTGTCGTTGATGGGAAGAATTTCGGTGATAAAGATGAACGTGTTACCAAGGTTGCTATTCTTATTTCAAATGATCCCAATAATCAGAGGGATAGGCCACTTTAAGGAATGGCAGAAGATATTGTCTAAATTTGTCTGGCAAGGTAAAAGACCCAGAATAAGGTTTAAATTATTAACAGATGCCAAGGAAAGGGGAGGATTTGCCATGCCAGACTTGAGATTGTATTATGAAGTGGCCTGTCTCGGCTGGATAAAAGATTGGATTACTTTAGTTGATGAGGATCTTTTGGATTTAGAAGGTCATGATAATAGATTTGGTTGGCACGCTTATCTTTGGTATGATAAAGTGAAAGTACATAAAAGTTTTATGAATCATGTAATTAGAAAGTCACTACTTCAGGTCTGGGAACGGCTGAAACCTTTATTAGAGAGACACACCCCGAGGTGGTTATCCCCGATTGAAGCATCGGCGATCAAGAGGAAAGATAAAGAAGGAGTGGGGATCACATATGGGGATGTGTTATTTTTCTCAGAAAAAGGTCCTAGACTGAAGTCTTATGAAATGTTAAAAGAGAAGGTAACAGGTTGGTTCCAGTACCATCAGCTACATGACATTTTTCAGTAAGATAGAAGGATGTCTGGGTTTGGAGAGAAGGAATCTAAGTTTCAAACCATAATCATGGGCCCAAAAAAGAAATTGTTGACTAGATTATGTAATTTCTTGCTGGAGTTGAACCTAAAAGATGAACAAGTCAAAGAATGTATGATAAAATGGGCTATGGATTTGGATCACAATATTGAGTTAGATGTGTGGGAAAGATTGTGGAAAAAGAACATGAAGTTTACCGCATGTACTTTGATAAAAGAAAATCTGTTGAAAATGATGTATAGGTGGTATATTACTCCAACGAAATTAGCAAAGATGTATAGGATGAAAGATGATCATTGTTGGAAATGTAAAGAGAAACAAGGTGATTTTTATCATATGTGGTGGACCTGTGAGAAAGTGAAAGAGTATTGGGCACTGATATATGATGAACTCAAAAAGATGTTAAAGTGTACATTCCCAAAACGACCTGAACTTTTTTTGTTAGGGTTGGTGGACAATGAAATTAAAGGAGCAGATAGGACTCTATTTTTATATGCAACAGCAGCGGCACGAATGCTCCTGGCACAGAACTGGAAGACAACGTATATACCGTCTTTGGATGAATGGAGGGCAAAAATATTGGACTTTGCAGAGATGGCCAGACTGACGTGCAGACTGAGGGATCAAGACAACCAGAGGTTCCAAAAAGACTGGCAAAAATTTAAGAACTACATGGAGACTTATTGTAAGGAATTAAAGACTCTTACCGGATTAGGGTAGAACTCGAAGGATTACTACTTACTTTTAGAATCTTTTTTATAAGTATATAAAAGGGGTTTGTTAGAAAGGAAGGCTAGGAGATGAATAACGTTAAAACCACGTGAAGAACAGAGGGAAGCCAAACTTTAGTGATAGATTGATTTTGTATTGTTAACGTTTTGAATTTGATTTTCTTCTGTATATTAAAATTTTCTAATAAAAATGTTTAAAAAAAAGAAAAGAAAATTCTTTAATATGGTTTCTGCATGCCAAGATTTGCTTTGACATATCAAATGGCAGATACAGTAAATTATATCCTGAAAGCCTCAAATACATTATCTGCTTGACATCTGGAAGTTGAGTCATGGCTACTGGACTTCTTTTTTGAGACAGAAACATTTCACTGTTCATCCAAACAGCTTCATTGGTCTGAATACAGCTAGTGCAAATCCTCCATCTTATAGTCAGCTTTGACCTCTTGTCACCCTGGCCTGAATTAGGCTCATAAGATGAACAATGGCCTAAATATGTCTGTGAAGATTCTCAGTCATCCAGGTGAGTTTATCTTATCAGACCGATGAAGCTGTTTGGATGAACAGCGAAACGTTTCTATCTCTCAAAAAAGAAGTCCAGTAGCCATGACTCAACTTCCAGATGGCCTAAATAGGCTCGTTAGGGAGACTATAGTATCCATAGCCTTAAGGTGAACAATGGCCTAAGGTGCTGAAACCTATCAAGAATGGGTCGTTAGCTATGGCCTTGGTGGTGAAGGCTTTTTGATTTGTCTGGGTACTTTGGAAAGCACAGCCTGATAAGTAGCAGATAGACTATGCCAGAGCCCACCACCTCTGTTGAGAGAGGGGGTTTCAGTGCTCACATGAATGGCCTCCCTTACTCCTCTCTCAAACCACCTCTCTTCTTTGTCTAATATGTGTACATCCTCATCTTTGAAAGAGTGCCCTTTGTCCTTCAAATTGAGGTGTACTGCTGATCTGCTTGACAGCTATTTTTCAACAAGTTTTAAATATGAAGTGAAAGGGACTTACCATGTATTGGGATAGAGGTTCACACCCCTAAGTGTAAGTTTGGTGACAACTTCCCACACTTAATGGACTGAATGACTCTTGGAGGAACAGTAAAAACAGACTCATCATAAACTGAAGTCTGGGATAAATGCCAGCAGAATAATTAGGACAAGCGATGTCCTAAATTTATTCTCTCCTAGTTAATTCCCTCAGTTGTCTTCCCTATCCCAAATTGTCATCTAATCAATTTCTCACTTACGGCCCATAGCTACTGCATCTCAATGTACCTAAACATTCGATACTCGGAAACCTGTTCAGGCACTACCCAATCCAGCACTGGGGACACAATGCTGCACACTCCCATGGTTAGTTTGTCCACACTTATAGTGCTGTCTGGAGAAATTCCTGTTCCTTTGTTAGGTCTTCACAAAAGCAAAGAGCTCCATTTCCTAGAGTTATCTGCAAGCAGGGATCTCTCCTTTTCAGGCATATCACTGCTCACATGGTGATGATGGAAGGGCTGTGGCTACTCTTAGGCACTGTCCCCAAAACAGGTTTATGATGCTGGATTTTATAACACCTGAATACGGTTCAAGAGTTCACCTCGCTTTGCACTCTCTCTACTCAAATATCCCAGATAGGGTTCATTCCACTAAGTGAAGTAAAAGGTTGCTCCTGTTTACGTTTTCTGTGGCTCTAACTGGGTCTTGTTCTGTTTTCTTGAGCAGGATTGGGGATTGTGAGGCCCTTCAGATGTGACAGGACTGCTGTTCCCTTGCCATCTCCCTCATCAATGCCCATGTGAGGGAGAGCTGGTGGGGATTAACCGCCCCACAGGCTCTAGAAGGCCAAGTGTGTGGATGTTTACATTTTGAGAAACATACCAAACACAGTCATGACTGGAGACTAGGGAGAGGCAGCAAACAAAAAATGAAATGCTGATTCGTCAGTATGTTACATAACGAAATGAAATGAAACGAACCAAAGGAGCAGCATTTTGTTACAAATGAAACGAAATGGCATTTTTTGTTTAAAATGAACTGTTTTGTTCCGCTTGTAAGAGGCCCGCTGCTGAAGAGGCTCTGGCACGGCCGCTTCCCAGCTGGGAGGTGGCGAGGAATTCCCCCGGCAGGAGGCTGAGAGGGCAGTGTTGATATCAGTGCTCCCCTCTCAGCCCCCTGCACTGGGATTCTAGCTGGGAGGCAGCAGCAGGCAGAGACTGTCAGAGGAGGACTCATGCACCTCCTAGCTCACTCCTTTGCCTGCTTCGGCGAGGCAGCCGTGAAGGTGGGTGCAGCTGCATGAATCCTCCTGGGACATTCTTCTCTGCCCACTGCCACCTCCCACCTGGGAGGGGGGAATCCAACAGCAGGGGGCTGAGAGGGGAGTGCTGATGTCAGTGCTCCCCTCTCAGCCCCCTGCCGTGGGATTCCCTTACCTCATTTTGTTTCATTATTCGTTAACAAAAAAAATCGCAATTTTTTGTTACAATACAAAACGAAACACAGGGGGATGAAACAGAACAAAACATAACTCAATTTTTCCATTTCGTGCCAATCCCTACTGGAGACTCTATTGACTGGGGAGTTCTCCCACACCATCCCCATTAAAACAACTCAGCTTGTTTACTACTGTGGTCTAGTATACACACACACACACACACACACACACACACACACAAATTTTCAGTGGGGTTTAAGCACAAAAGCAACCATAATGGATTAGGTTTTTCCACAACTGTTCCTCCCCAAAGACTTACAGTTATGCCACTTATGTGCAGACCAAAATTTTGAAATGGTCTGTCTGTGTAGTAGGCATGAGGTAAATAAAACTGGGTGAAGAGATGGAAAGCAATCTGTAGTACCTCATAGGGTTAATTTTGAAACATTTTCCTACCTGGGCAGAAATGTGAAGAGCTAATCGGATTCCACATTTGATTAACCAAACCTGGACTCAGTAGCAAAATACAAAGACCTTTTTGATGGGTGTTTTGTTTTGTTTTGTTTGTTTGGGTGCAGCACAATCTAAATCAGGCCAGTTTATAATAATTATGTGAGACTTTCATGAAGAAATTAAATAGTGCCCAGGTTTTTCAGCTGCATAGACTAGGTTGGAGTGGGGATAAGGGGAATTACTTTCCTAGGACACTTTCAGTGGTCTGTTTTGAGAACATTGAATCATAACTTTGGTAACTCAGTCTTTCATGTATACAGCTTGTTTTGTGAATTTCTCATTGGAAAATGTCACGCAAAAGACCATAAGAATTGCCCAAGTACCCAGCTTATATCTTTAGCAGTGTATACATCTAAATAAATATGCATACTTATAGATTCTTCTCCAGCTGCTAGTATTGCTATTCCAAGAGGGGCTGCTAAGCTGAGTCAGATCTTCATTCTTCAGAAGGGTTATTCACGTGTATGGCAATGTCCACACAAGCACCTTGAGGTTGGACAGGGGCATGACTGTTTCTAGCAGCCATTATATGCAAACTAGGGTTGCCATCTCAGCAACATCCCATTCCTTGAAATTTTTGGAAACCCTAAAATCAAGGAGAAGGTCCTGTGATGTCATAGAGATGGGTCTTTGTAAGGGCACAGAGGCAGGGTATGTGAAAGGTGGTAAGAGGTTCTTTCCCAGGCATTCTGCTGTACTTACTAGAGTATGCAGATCAAGAAAGCATAGGCCCCAGTCACACAACTGTTTTGGTGCTGTATTTGCTTCGAATGACTGCGCAGCAAAAGAACATGTCTCCACTCCAAGGCACAGCATTTTGGCACCCCCGTCAACCACGCCCCCTGAAGTGCACTTTCCTATACCACCACTAGGGGCTCGATCAAACTTCTCCTCTTAATGATGTGCAGTTTTTACCACAATAATTGCAGTGCGACCAGTGAAAATTCACACCATTTCAGTCCCCCACGCCACCCCTTTTCTGCCTCTTTCTGCTGTCCTACTTTAACAATCAATTGCTGGCATTTCAGTAACTGAGCACTACAAGCTGCAAATTACTTGGTACAGTGACCAATGGGAAAGGAAGTGAGAGACGAGAGAAAAACAAAGGAGTTACTATAAAGGCGCTCTGGTACTAGGGATGCACTGCCACGTTCTCAAACGTTCGCATGAACTCTTGCAGTAATACTAGAAAGCCAACATGCTGGTAATTGACAAGCAAATCACTTATATATATATGTGTGTGAGAGCAGGACGAAGAAAAGCAGTTCAATAAACAGGGAAAAGATGTGCATTTGGCAAGACAGGACGCACAGAAAGAAGTATAATACACCCCTGCCATTGGGGCGTTAACTGCGCACCAAATGTCACGTAATCGCATGTAATTTTAGTACGCATCAAAATATGATGTGCAGTTAACAGCCATGCGACCGAGGCCTTAGGTGTCACAATACCTCTCATCCTCCCTCCTCTAGGCTTGCTGGGCCATTTGGAGCAACATCCACCAGCATATCCCTTGATGTTGTGATAATATCAGCTGGTGTCAGCTTAGATTGCATGGAGATGGGCACCCACGTTCTAAATTTCCCTCACATAGGAAACCTTGAATGTTCTCTTCCTCTGGCGTCACTTGTGCTGAGATTTGTTCCCCTGCATGAGCACTCACTGAAACACAAAATTTATCTGAGACTGCTGTTGACACCTTGCCTTCTGGCTACTAGTAATTTGTCTATAATGTCACACAGCTGCCGGTGGCCTAGGTCTCTGGGACTGCTTGTCCTTGACCTCACTGCCAGTTCATCTCACTAACCATCACCATTTATTTATTTATTCATTTAAATTATTTCTATCCTGTGTTTATTCGCAAAAGGACCCAAGATAGCTTACATAATTAAAACATTCTTTAAAAGCTAATAACATTAAATATACCAATATTTAAAAAGAATTAAACCAGTATTATGTTATAATGGTAACAAAGATCAAAATTAAACACATATAATAATAATAATAATAATAATAATAATAATAATAATAATAATAATAATAATAATAATAATAATAATAATAATAATAATAAACTTTATTTTTATGCTGCCTTTCTCCCCGAAGGGACCCAACAACAAAGCACAACAATCCATTAAAAATTCCTCTCTGACCACTGGTTATTAGAGAAAGCCTGCCTTCTGATGTCTTTAATAATATATCTTCGCTGGTCAGCTAATCGTAACTCAAATCTTGGAGTTCTGTTATTCTAGTTTCCATAATTGATGCATCTGCTTTTGGTAGCCTCGTTTTTCAGGTTCTGCTCTATAATAGCATTTCATGATTGCCCGATTCTCTGATAAAGTATATTTCTGCCGCTTCTGAGATTGTTCATCTTCCAGTAATTCTACAGGCTCAGCAATGGGACCCGTGACCTGTAGCCCATTTATCATGGATGCCCAGGTTTATCAACACTTGCTGCGGTCCTTGTTAACATGGGTGATGACCAAGCTGGTATAGGGTTCTTCTGATTATATTTCACCATGATTCATGGGTTGTTAGGTGGACTTAGTTCTGCTTCTCAGTCGAGACCTCTCTGGTATGGTTGGACCTACTGGTAGTTTACACTACCGCCAGTTCAGCCCTCAACATCACTGGAGCAGTTAAGCCTCCTGCCACAACAAGGCAGCACCCTTGGGGTTGTTGTTGTTGTTGTTGTTGAAGAACCTCTTAATGAGGGTGAAAAAAGAGAGTAAAAATGGACTGAGCCTCAACATAAAAAGAGATAATGGCAAATAGAAGGGGATGAAATGGAGGCAGTGACAGAGTTTATTTTCTTGGGCTCCTTGATCACTACAGATGGTGACTGCAGCAATCAAATTAAAAGACACTTGCTTCTTGGGAGGAAAGCAATGGCAAACCTAGGCAGCATCTTAAAGAGCACAGACATCACTTTGCCAACAAAGGTCCATGTGGAAGTGAGAGCTGGACCATAAATAAGGCTGATCACCATAGAAGTGAGGCTTTTGAGCTGTGGTGCTGGAGGAGAGTCTTGAGAGTCCCCTGCATGGCAGCGAGATCAAACCTATCCATCCTGAAAGAAATCAACCCTAAATGTTCACTGGAAGGACCAATTTTGAACCTGAGGCTCCAGTACTTTGGTCACCTCATGAGGAGAGAGGACTCCTTGGAAAAGTCCCTGATGTTGGGAAAGATTGAAGGCAAGAACGGGCCAAAAAAGACATTCAGCAGTTCTGCCTTCTTTTAGAGGCCACTAGTATAATTTCTCCACATGCTCCCTTGTTCTTCCCCCTGATCCAAGCATAGCTGAAACACCACTGTAGGTTGATTTCAAAGTTGCATACAAATCTTAGCCCATTCTGAGCCTGAGTCTTCCTAAACTTCTTTTTGCAAATATTGGTTACTTCTTTGTAATCTTCCAAGGTGGTTTTCCTTTCCTTCCGTTTCCTATGCCTGCTTCTTTTGAATCTGAAAGCTCCTTATGCAGCTACCCCTGTTTTCATGGATGCCTGACCCTTTCCTGTCCCATAGGAAATATTTGGGATTGTGCCTTCAGTATCTGGGTCTGACAAAACTCACATCTCAGATTCCTTTCTGAGTATTTCTGGGCACAGAATATGAACATTTACTAAATCTCACTGAATTCAGCAAAGAGCTAGTTATATTTTTCTCTGTCTTTCTATGTTGCCCATAGTGATAACAAATTTAAAAATGATTTATTGTCCCCTCTCGCAAATATTTCAAGGCTTATGCGTCTTTGTATTGTCTGCAAACTGGATTATGTATATTTGAACACATTATATAACCATAATAAACTTGCTATGTAATGGCTGTTCTTAGATATCCTTTTTCTTATATAAACAAATCTCAAGGAAGGATGGTTATTTCCACCAAAATTTCCATTATTTCCACTTCATTGATCAGTTCTTCCCTATCCAGAGAAGCTTATCCTTGTGTCATATCTTCCACCTGGAAGATGAAGTTTTTCATACTATTGCTGTATATCTCATCTTTGAATGTTTGGTTCTCTGATCTAGAAAGGCATCATCCAGATATTCAGTCTGATTAGGATCCCCACAATGATGTCACTTTTGTTTCTCTCGCCTTTGATTACTACATTATAGTCATGAGTCTCATCTTATCTGATTTTGGTAATGTCTGTCACATTTGCCTTCCTCTGTCAAGAGTTCAGGTTTAGAGCTGGGCACGAAACAAATTTATTTTGTTTCATTTTTCATTTTTTGTTTTGTTCCCTAACAAAACGAAAAACAAAATGATCCATCAAAGAAAAACAAAATGAAAGGAAATGAATTTTTTTGGTTCATTTCCTTTAATTTTTTGTTCCCCCACCCATAGCATGCATCTTCCCCTATCTGAGGCCAAGGAGGCCTCCTGCTGCCCAGTGCGGCTGCTGCTGCCAACAACCCCCCATAGGGAGGGCTTCTGAGGCAACGGGGAGGCCGCGGACTGGAAGGGGCTGCAAGCCAGCTGATTGATGTAAAAAAAAAAAGTGCCGACGCGCAGGGCCCTGCTAGCCAGCTGGTTGGCAGTTTTTTTAAAAAAGCACCAACCTGCCAGCAGAGCCCCAAAACAGTAGTAAAAAAAAGAAAAATGAAAAAATGAAACAAAATGAAAAATGAAAATATTTTTTTTAATAAAAAAAATCATTTCAAACGAAAGAAAACAAAATAAAACAACCCAAAAAAAGAAAACACTATTTTGGCGTTTCGTGCCCATCTCTATTCAGGTTTATCTTACTTCATTACCCATGTTTTGTGTGTTTGTATAGAGACATTTGAAACCCTTGACTTCCCTGTCATTCTTTCTTTTCCATTCATGGGTTTCACTACCACCATCCCCATTTCTGCTGCATCACATTTTCTCCAATACTTATCTTCTTGTCCTCTGAAATAATCTCATCCTCCCAGCAGAGCTCAGTCTAAAGACCTCCTGATCAGATTTGCAGATATAGCTTGGAATACTTCTTATTTGTGCTCAGATCAACTGCAAAACACACTTCAAAGTGTTGCTTGTTTCCTTGTTTGTTTGTTTATACAACTTATATATTAATTGCTTACCTTAAAACCCAGTACAGTTTAGGACTAAAGGGTTGTCTCCTTCATTAGTACTGTATGCCTAAAGACAATTATGAAATTTAGAGGTCTTCAACCCAGTGTCACTACCACCTAAGATTACATAGTTATATAGGAGTGGGAACTTCTGAGTTAAGGAATCACTTATGATTTGGTACCAAGTTAAAACCTATTAATTTTCTCCTACTTTTAAAACATTCACTGGTTTTAACCCTACTATGTCTGAGTATCTCTTTATTTGATACTAGGATGGGGGTTGGTTTTTTTAAAGTTTTTGAATTTTTAAATTAAAAATCATTCTGTTGCAAAGTGCCTTGGAATTATGAGTATCTGCTGAAAAATTAAATAAATATTTATAAATTAGGGAAAGTAAAATAAACAATAGTGCCATCTAAATACGTAAGCTGCTCAGTTAAACCACAGACACTTCCCTAACCTAAAATGCTGTCCAGTACATGGGGCAAACCATGATCATCTGCAGAAAAAGCAGTTGGGGGGGGGGAGAGAGATGGGAAAGTCACTATTTACAAAAATAATGTGTATGAATAGTGATGTATAAAATACAAATATGAAAGCTGAGTGAAGAGGAAACATGAAGGAAGGGGGGAGCAACTGGTATCCCTTGTGCGTCTTCCCTGGGTCTTCTTTCCCCACCAGACAAGCTATTAGGAAAAGCAGCATTCATAAGAACTATGTTCTGGAGATTCATCTGGATGCTATAAAACAGTGCAGTTCATTTCTGTTGCTCAAACATCACATCGCATTCCAAATGTGGATTTTAAAAATGTCCCTTCCCAACTCTCAGTGTGGAATTATTGAGGGACAAGTTGTCCTGGAAAGATATTATTGTGAAAGGTTGGCAATGAAGCCTCATTTAAAAAATCATTATTCTCTCTCTGCTGCCTCCGGTGTGGTTTAAAAATGGTAGGAATGCTGTCTATTGAACTGTGAACTGTTGCCCTGATTTTTGCATCTCTGGCACGTCATTCCGATTCTCTCAGCGATGCTGCTTTCAGCAATTTCAGTTTCATTAAAAAATGTGATTAAAATGGCTTGCAAGCATGTGCATCCAGATCATTTATAAACACCCAAGTGGCAGATTTATGCAGACCTGCTTCTTCAGAAGTAAGCCCTGTCAGTTCAGTAGGACTTGCAATCAGGTAACTGTCCACAGCATTTCAGCAAAAGGCTTTTATCTATTCAGTGGTGATAAAAACTAATTTAAAAATTAGCAGATAATGCCCACAACCCCAGTCTAAGTTCCCCTATCAGCTCTTGCTGTGTCTACTGCCTTCTACTCCTTCCAACGAAATCTCTCAAGCTTTAATCTGCTGTTGCAATTGCCTTTAAAGGTACCACTTTGTAGAAGTCCTTGTAGGATGGCCACGCTAGTTTAGAATCATAGAATCATAGAATCACAGAGTTGGAAGAGACCTCAAGGGCCATCCAGTCCAACCCCCTGCCATGCAGGAACCCCCATCAAAGTACCCCTGATAGATGGCCACCCAGTTTCTGCTTTAAAAACCACCATAGACTCCACTACTGCCTTCTGTGGCAGCATATTCCACTGACAGACAGCTCTACTCATCAGGAAGTTCTTCCTAATGTTCACATGGAATCTCTTTTCCTGGACAGTTTGAAACCATTGCTCCAAGTCCTAGTCTCTGGAGCCATGGAAAACAAACCTGCTCCCTCTTCGATATGACATCCTTTCAAATATTTAAACATAGCTATCATATCCCCTCTCAACCTTCTTCTTGCAAGGCTAAACATTCCCAGCTCCCTAAGCTGCTCCTTGTAAGATATTTCTTCCAGACTTTTAATCATCCTGGTCGCCCTCTTCTGGCCCTGTTCAAGTTTGTCAACATCCTTTTTAAATTGAGCTGCACAGATCAGGACACAATACTCCAGGTGGGGTCTGAACAGAGCAGTATAGAGTGGTACTATCACTTCTTTTGATGCAACCAAGAATTGCATTGGCTTTCTTGGCCTTGAACATGAGTCACACTGCTGACTAGAAACGGGCACAAAACAAACTTTAAGTTTGTTTCGTTATTCGTTATTCATTTCATTATGTAACAAAATGAATAACAAAACCCAGAGTGGATTTTGAACAAAACGAAACAAAATGAAAACAATTGGTTCAGTTTGGTTCATTTCATTAATGGCGGCACCAGAGATGTCTCCTACCTGGTGCTGGTCCTGGAGGTTTGGTCTTCCTGGATGCAGGGAGGGGCAACCAGGGGAAAAAAGCTGACCGGCCTGCGCTACAGCTGTAGTGCAGGCCACGTGGTCAGCAGTTTTATATATATATATACCAGGCCCGCACGCTGGATGGGTGTTTCCCCCCCCCCCAAGCACTGACCGTG
>JAHTLZ010000204.1:93222470-93259307 GCA_023846285.1 Phrynocephalus versicolor | reverse complement strand
TAATAATAATAATAATAATAATAATAATAATAATAATAATAATAATAATAATAATAAATCCAAGCACCACATTCTGTTTTTTACGGCTTTTAGCACCTTTTTGGCACCTCTGTTATAACAAACTACTGTATCTGTTTCAGTTTACATTTTGGCTAAGTTTGGTTTTCCTTTCAGATATTTCCAAAAATCTGCCCTGATCTGCTGCTGTATCACCAGTTGTACATGCGTTCTGAATTTCATTTTCCATGGGCTTTAAATGTTATTGAAGTACCCTGCTTCACATCAAAAGCTGTCTTAATTATCTTAATTTAATTTGTTTTTAATTTTATCTATATTTCATATATGTCTACCTTTTGTTTTATTTATTTAAATAGATTTACATGTATTGATTTAGCTGATTGTAAACCATCCTGAGTAGTGCTGTCTCATTAACGGGGCAGTATACAAATTTAATAAACAAACAAACAAACATTTTATTTTATTTAGCTTGTATGCTATCCCATACTGCATGACACATTCTGGGTGGTTTACAACTCAGAAATTAATCCCATAAAACACAATGTACTATAAATATACAATTTATAAAACAAGAATTAACCCCATGCCACAACCAACCAACCTAACCTAAATGAAAATAAGCAAACATCTTAAAATCCAGGGCTGTTGACAGGTCTTCAGGTCTGAGGTCTCAACCTGAGTCTCAGGTACCAAATCCCTATTAGAGATTAGTTCTTTCCCCAAGGAAAAGAAGGGGGAGTGGTGGGTGGGTTCTGAATCACAAGTACTGGGGGCCTTTAACCTCCATGCCAAGGCAGCTCTGTCAGGGGTTTCTGAAGACTTCATGTCATCCATGACAACCATGGGTCTGTCTCAAATGGCATCTGCCCCTACTCATTCTGCAGGCCACACCTTAGACCTGGTCTTCTGCCCGGGTATGGATATTGGGAACCTTGGGGTAAAGGAACTTTCTGTAGTCCATTATCATGGACAGACCATTATCTGTGCACTTTAGGCTCAGTGGAACTCAAAAACTGGGCAGGGGTGGAAGTCAGACAAAAGCAATTTGTCCAGAAGTTTGATGGATCCAGATGGTTTTGTAGTTGCCCTAAGGGGGTTTCCCACCTCTTTGAGGGATGATTCCATTGAATTCTTAGTTGATCTCTGGAATGGAGAAATGAGCAAAGCCATTGACCTGATTGCCCCTAACATCTCCTTCCTCAAAGTTCAGCCAAACTGGCTGCTTGGTTTATGGAGGAGCTGGCAAAATTGAAAAGGGTGGTCCGTAGAGCTGAAAGGCGTTGGAAAACCCAGGGTGAAAAAGATAAAGAAACAGGGAAAGGTCATTGGAAAGCTTATTCCAAGGCAGTGGATGCAGCCTGAGGATGTGGTCAGGACCCTTGGGGAGATGAGGGCCACCACATGTCTGTTGGACCCTTGCCCTTCCTGGCTCATAAAAGCTGCCAAAGAGGGTCTTGCAGACTGGTTAGGAAGAGTAGTGAATACCTCCTTGCAACAGGGCAGGATTCCAGCATGCTTGAAAGAGGCAATAGTAAAACCACTCTTTAAAAAGCCCTCTTTAAATCCAATAATACTGAACAATTACTGACTGGTACCTAGCATCCCATTATTGCGTAAAGTACTAGAGTGGGTTGTCACCTCACAGCTCAATCTGGCTTTAGGCCTGGTTATTTATTTATTTATTTATTTTTAAACTTATATACCGCAGCCTATTTCCCCACAAGGACTCAGTGTGGTTTACACAAAACGATAGTAAGTACAAGAGATAAAAGCACTAAAAAAACCATGAACAGGATTACTCAGGACGGCGAGCCAAAATAGGCAGAGCAGCAAAAAGCAAGGGGGGAGGGGGGGGAAAGGGTTACCCCAGGAGGTCTCCAAAGGCATCCTTAAATAGCCATGTTTTTAAGGCTCTCTTAAAGGACGCCAGCGATGGGGCTTGCCGCAACCCGCTGAGAGGGCACTGAGAGGGCACTGGTTGCCTTGGTAGATGACCTCTGCAAGGAAAGGGAGAGGGGATGTGTGTCTCTTTTGCTCTTACTGGACCTCTCAGCTGCTTTTCGACACCATGGCATCCTCCTGACCCATCTCTCTGAAATGGGAATCGGGGACACTGTCTTACTGTGGCTTCAGTCCTTCCTGCAGGAGAGAATGCAGAAAGTGGCATTAGGGGACTCATGTTCAACACCACGGCCATTGACCTGCGGGGTACGTCAGGGTTCTATTTTGTCTCCTATGTTATTTAACATTTATATGAAGTAACTGGGGGAGATTATTCAGAGTTTGGGGGTGAAGTGTCACCAGTTGCCGATGACACTCAACTCTACCTCTCATCACCTCCGGATTCCAAGGAAGCTATTTCGACTTTAGATCAATGCTTAGCTTCAGTAATCAACTGGATGAGGAAGAACAAACTGAAACTAAACCCAGACAAGACGTGCTTCTGGTCAGTCAAAAAGGAGATCAAGGGATAGGGATGCAACCTGTACTGGATGAGATCACTCCCCAATTGAAAAAAGAGGTGCACAGCTTGCGGGTGCTCCTGGACTTATCTTTGAGCCTAGATGCCCAGGCCACAGCTATGGCCAGGAGCGCATTAGCAAAATTAAAACTAGTATGCCAGTTATGCCCGTTTCTTGAGAAGCCTGCTCTGGCCACTGTGACACATGCCCTACTGACCTTCCGGTTGGATTACTGTAATGCGCTCCATGTGGGGCTACTGATGGAAAGTCTCTGGAAACTTCAACGGGTCCAGAACGCAGTGGCCGGATTGCTGACTTTGGCGGGTTACTGAGATCACATTACCCCCTACTAAAGCAGCTCCACCGGCTACCAATCAGCTATCAGTCACAGTTCAATGTGCTGACCTTAACCTACAAAGCACTCTACGACCTGGGTCCCAAAGATTGAATATTGCAGTATGAACCAGCTTAGATGCTAAGGTCATCAGGAGAGGCCTTTCTCTCCATCCCACCACCTTCACAGGTGCATCTCAGAAGAACACATGAAAGGGCCTTCCCTGTTGCTGCTCCCAGACTTTGGAACTCCCTCCTGCTGGAGGCCAGGACTGCCCCATCTCTGCTGTATTTCCGAAAGCAGGCAAAGACCTTCCTCTTCAGCAAGCTTTCTCTGAATGAGGGACTTACCTACTACCTCCATGTTGCTTTTCACCCCTCATAATGGATTTTTCTTTTCTTCTTGCATACTCTTTGTAGCTCTAATATTACCTTTTTAAAAATGTTCTAAATGTTTTCCAAGGAGAAAGGTGGGGTAAAAATATTATAATAAATAAATAAATAAATAAATAAATAAATAAATAAATAAATAAATAAAATAAGTCAAATCTATCATTGATTCCATCAAACCAAGAAACAAGTCCAAGATGATTCACTGGTGTGACCTAAGAACCACATGACAGCAAGTCCTGTGAATTGAGTCTCCTCCCCTTACCTCCTTCAGTGTAGCTTCTCTTAGTATCACGGACTGTGATGGGACAGTTAGCTGTTTTATGGGAGAGACACTTCAACAAGTATCGAGGTCCTAAACCATTAAGAGCTTTATAGGGAATAACTAGTGACTTGAATTGTCCAATGAAATTATAAATTGTGCAACGCTTTGATACTGACCAAAAAAAGAAAGCTATCCAGAGGCAAAGGTTATGTGTAAATGTATGTGTTCTCTGAAGGAAAGGCTAAAAGCCTGCATCCTTATAGCTGCTGCAATTACAGTTCTTTATCATACTTTTGCCCCAGCACATACTAGGCGTTCAGTATCTTAAAAGAATTTCATGCAGGACATTCCAGAATGGAAATTTTCGATACAATTCTCCAGCCGCCTGCTTAGCTGTGCATACTCGAGTGTACAGCTCCTGCTGTTGTAGTTCTGTTACCCTTGACTAGAGGGTTACAAGTAAAATCGGGAGTATAGATGCTGTGTCTCCAGAGTAGTGTGAACAGTGCTCTGTCAAAAGTAGCTTGAAAGTCCAAGCAATAAGGGTGAACATGTAGAAGCTTTGGAACATGGAAGCCCATCCAGTTAGGATGTAGATGAGGTGACAGCCCTCATGAAGTAGCACCTAAGATGCTTATGTAGAGTAAACATGGCCATTACATAGTAGAGAGACTCGGTGACCCACTGAACTTTCGAGCTCAGTTGTGAGGTGTCTATGTGCATCTTCATCCATGAAGACACACTTCAGAGTACCTTTTCCTGGAAGTTGAGTCATGGCAACTGGGCTTCTTTTCCTTGAGAGATTATCTCAAGGAAAAGAAGTCTAGTTGCCATGACTCAACTTCCAGATAAACTCACTGAGAACCTTCGCAGACATATTCAGAGTATCTTGGACATCTGTTTGTGCACCTATAGGTAGGAAGTGGATGAAGAAAATATACAGTACATAATATGAGTAATAAGCAAGTTGCTAGTGTGAGTATGTCTTAAAGCAAATATTTGTTCTGCACAATGTACAGAAGGAGAGTAAATCAAGCCCAAACAATCTCTGGAATCAGAAATGTTGAAACTGAGGTTGTCCTACCTTGGGCACATCATGAGAAACTACGATTCTGTAGAAAAGACAGTGGTACTGGGAAAGGTGGAAGGCGGCAGGAAAAGAGGGAGACCAGATTCAAGATTGACTCCCTAAAAGGAGTCACAGGCTTGAGTTCACCAGAGCTGAAGAGGGCTGTTGAGGACAGGCTGTTTTGGAGACCACTCATTCATAAGGTCACGTTAAGGCAGAGGTGACTTGTGGCATGTAACATCAACGAAGGAAGTAGAGGCATGAGCAGGGCCCTTTCTGTAAGCCCTTTGTTACTGAAAAGGGAACTTCCAACAGAGAATTGTCATTCTTGATTCCATTGGTAAGAACAGAACCATGCACATTTAAGGCAACAGCCTCAGCTAAGCCCTTGGACTCCTCGTCAATTATCGGCTGAAGTGTGTCAATTCTCTGCTTAGAGGCATGCTTTCTGGGCACAGGAGACAGAAAAGCCTGTCACCAATGATCAAGAGTACAACAGCCGCTACAGCCAATGCTGCTGCAGAAGTGCTTAACAACTAGAGTATTTTGAACTTGAGGTCAAGATAGCCATCAGACTCTCTCACAAGCGTGCTCTTAGTTTCAAACACCAGCTTCTCTCATCCTGCTCCATGAAATGTTAACACTAGTAAGCTTTGACCACAAGAATTTCTCTCTGAGCCACAAGAACCTCTGATCGGGTCTCTCTGGGAGTGGAGTGACAATGACTGGATCACTGTAACATGGTCTACATGGGACTGCCTTTGGAAAATGTTCAGGAACTCCAGTGAGTCCAAAATGTTGCAGCCAGCTTAACTGGAGCTGGTCCTAAGGAGCATATTGTATAACTCCCCTGTTGCAGCTCCTCCACTGGCTGATCGTTTCTGCTGGTTTTAACCTATAGAGCCTTAAATGGCTTGGATCTAAGCCACGCATGTCCAAACTTCGGCCGTCCTGATGTTTTGGACCACAACTCCCAGAATTCCAAGCCTGTATTTCCAATGGCAAAAGACTGTGGGAGTTGTGGTCCAAAACATCTGGAGAGGCGAAGTTTGGACATGCCTGATCTAAGCTATCTAAAAAGACCATATCTCCCATCATGAGCCTACCAGGGTATTAAGATCATCAGGAGATTATCAGGAGAGACACTTGGTGGAGATGTGAGAGAGGGACTTCTCTGTTCCTTCTGCCAGACTTTGGAACTCTCTCCCATGGGAAGCCAGGAAGGCCCAATTTCTGCTGAACTTTCTCAAGTTCTGTAAGCCGCCTTAAGTCCTTTTCCAAGGAGAAAGGCAGAGTAAAAATACTCTTAAATAAATAAATAAATAAATAAATAAATAAATAAATAAATAAATAAGCAGGAGACCTTTCTCTTCAGGCAGGCTTTTCTTTAAATGACTGGTTGACCAAGTGACTTTTTAAGGGAGTGCTTCACTTGTATTCTGTTCTTTACTTGTGTTTCTAATATTGTTCTTATGAGTTTTTGTGCTTTACTTGTGTTTTTTTAATTGTTCTTATGAGTTTTTATATGACAGCTGTTTAACACTATTTTATATTGTAATAATTTAACAAAGTTTTTAACTTTGTTTCTTTCAAATAATGTAGAGCAACTTTGGATTATTTGGGGGAAAGGTGGCATATAACTATTTTAAATAAATAAATAAATAATGTTGACTCTGTGACTTTGGAAAACAAGGTCACTGGCCAGATGCCAACAGTCTTTTGCACTGGGGTGCAAGCCAGAAGAGCAAAGAAACTCTAAAGGAAGGGTCTACTCTAGTTTCAACCTGCTATTTTAAACCCGCTATTTCAACCCTTTTGAAAGAGCCATCCCTCAAGGAGGTGAGAGGGATGACCTGTAGTAGGGCCTTTTTGGCAGGTGCCTCCAGGCTATGGAATACCCTCCAGAGTGAGATCTGCCTGGAGCCAACATTGATTATGTTTTGGCACCACGTAAACTTTCCTGTTCCAGAAGTTCTTTAACTGATACAACATAGATTGTGGGCTGTAGTGGCAATTTTAGTGCATTGCATTTTAACGTATTTCAATTGCATTGTATTGTATTGTAATGTTTTTAATTCCTTTTAATTGTTCATTTTAACTTTGAATTGTAAGCCACCCAGAGACCTTTGGGTAGTGGGAGGCATAAAATTGATTAATATAAATTAATAGATAAATTTTGATATTATTTATTTTATTTTACAGTATTTTACCTTATCTTTCTCTTTGGAAAAAGGAGCCAAGGCAGCTTACAGAATGAGGGATAATATACAGTGCAGTACAATTAAGAAGGGATGGGCACAAAATGGAAAAATAATGTTTTGTTTCATTTTGTTTCATGCTCAACCCATTTTGTTTCATTTCGTTTCTTACAAAAAAAAATTAAACATGTCATACGAAATGAAACAAAACGAAATGGCTCCCCGGGTCCTAGAGGCACCAGATTTGGTGCTCAGGACTCCAGGAGCCGTTTTTAAAGGGCTCCTGCCAAGCTGTAAATGGCTGGAGCCCTTTAAACCTGGCCCAGCCGGCACCAGGGGGACCCCTTGGTGCTGAATGGGCCAGGTTTAAAGGGCTCCAGACAATGACAGCTCGGCAGGAGCCCTCAGAAAATGGTCAGGAGGGCAGTTCCAGTGATCATACTGCCCTCCTGAGCATTTTCAGAGGGCTTCTGCTGAGCTGTCAATGGCTGGAGCCCTTTAAACCTGGCCCAGTTGGCACCAGGAACACCGACTAGGCAGGTTTAAAGGGCTCCAGCCATTGACAGCTCAGCAGCAGCAAGAAAACGATGGAATGAAACAGTTCATTTCAATGGAAAACAACCATTTTTTCGTCTATAATAAAATGCTGCTTCCTTGTTTCATTTCATTTCTTTTTGTTATGTAACGAAATGACAAAACAGCATTTCGTTTTTCATTTCCTACCCATCCCTACAATTAAGACATGTTCAAGTATTGAGAACTGGGAATTGAGGGACATCTTACAGCATTAATAGGCAACATTACTTTAAAGCTACAAGAAAACGTAAGCAGTTAAAGGGGAGTAAAGTTCCATGTAAAGTTATGATGTCAATGTAAAGCCATAAGGTTATAAGTAGTTATAAACACAAAGTCTAAGTGATCCTGTAGATTCATAGAAAGGACATATAATAGGTAGTCCATCATTCAGGGAAAGCATGCCTGAAGAGAAAGGCCTTTGCCTGTTTCTGGAAAGACAACAGAGGTGAGGCAGTCCTGGCCTCGAGTGGGAGGGAGTTCCAGAGTCTGGAGGCAGCAGCTGAGAAGGCCCTTTCATGGGTTCCCACGAGATGAACCTGAGAGGGTGGTAGGATGGAGAGAAGAGCCTCTCCTGATAGCCTTAACACCCAAACTGATTCATACTGTGAGATTCAATCTTTGAGGTAGCTAGGACCCACGCTGTACAGTGCTTTGTAGGTCAAGGTCAGCACCTTGAATTGTGAATTGTGCCCGACAGCTGACTGCAGCCAGTGGAGCTGCTTTAATAGGGCTATAACGTGATCTTTGTACCCTGCCCCAGTCAGCAGTCTGGCTGCTGCATTTTGGACCTGTTGAAGTTTCCTGAGGCTTATCATCAGTAGCCCCACATAGAGTGCATTACAGTAGTCTGGCCAGGATTTCACTAGGGCATGTACCACCATGGCCAGAGCTAGTTTCTCAAGAAACAGGCATAACTTGTGTACTAGCCTTAATTGTGAAAATGCGCTCCTAGCCACAGCTGTGACCTGGGCATCCAAGCTCAATGATGAGTCCAAGAGCCTCCCCAATCTGCTTACATGTTTTTTTCAATTGGAGGGTGATCCCAGCCAGTACAGGTTGCAACCATATCCTTTTTTCTCCCTTTCGACTGACCAGAAGCACCTCTGTCTTGTCTGGGTTTAGTTTCATTTTGTTCATCCTCATCCAGTTCATTTCTGCAGCTAAACACTCAGGTAAAATCGAGATAGTAGCTCCCTTAGAATCTGGAGATGACGAGAGGTATAGAGCTGGGTATCATCGGCATACTGGTGGCTCTTACCCCCAAAATACCTGATAATCTTCTCCAGTGGATTCATATAAATGTCAAATAACATAGGAGACAGTACAGAACCCTGGGGAACTCCACAGGTCAGCAGCTGTGGTGTCGAACATAAATCACCTAACACCACTTTCCTGCAGGAAGGACTGGGGGTCTATACTATCAAAAGCAGCTTTGAAGTCTAGTAAAACCCAAGGGGTACAGATCCTCTATCCATTTCTCTGTGTAAGTCATCTATCAATGCAACCAGTGCCATCTCAGTCCCATAGCCAGGCCTGAAGCCACATTGAAATTGATCCAAGTAGCTTATCTGATCCAGAAACCTCTGGAGCTGTGAGGCCACAACCCGCTCTAGAACATTCCCTAAGAATTGGGTATTCGATACCAGCCGGTAATTATTCAGCATCATTGGGTCTAAGGAAGGCTTTTTAAAGTAGTTTTACTATCGCCTCCTTAAGCATGCCTGAATCCTGCCTTGTTGTAAGGAGGCCTTCACTACTCTTCCTAACCAGTCTGCCATACCTTCTCTAGCAGCTTTTATGATTCATGAGGGGACAGGATCCAGAAGACATGTGGTGGCCCTCATCTCCCCAAGGGTCCTGACCACATCATCCGGCTGTAGGAGCCGAAATTAATCCATTAATGCAGGAAAGGAGGGTGGGGTGTTTTATTTACAGGCTCTGCATCAATATCAGTAAAGTAGCACAGATCTGTTCAATTTTGCTTGCAAAGTGTTATGCAAATTCTTCACAGCGAGATATAGAGTGGTCTGTGTTATCCACCCGTAGGTCAGCATGTAGCAGACTTTTGAATACAGTATTCTGAAAAGCTGCCCTGGGTGATTTTGTGCCAAATCAATGGTGGTAGAGAAAAATGATTTCTTTGCCACCTCCACTGCCTTGGAGCAAGCCTTCGAAAGGCCTTTCACTGTTTCTTTGTTGCAATCTGGGTTTTCCATCAACACCTTTCAGCTCTACCGGCCACCTGTTTCAATTCTGCCAACTCTCCAGTAAACCAGGCAGCCAATTTGGGTCTATTTTGATGAAGTTGTCGTTTAGGAGTTATCAGGTCAATGGCTGCTTTGCTCATTTTCCCATTCCAGAGTTCAAGAATTCATTAGAATCACTCATCGGAGAGGTAGGAAACTACCCAAGGGTGGTTATCAAAATCATCTGGATTCATCAACCTTCTGGGACATATTGCTTTTGTCTGACCCCCTCCCCCATCCTGGCCAGGCTCTGAGTTACAGCGAGCCTAAAGCACACCATATAGTGGTCTAACCGGGACAATGGGACTACAGAAAGTTCCTTTACCTCAATGTCCCCACTGTCCATATCAGTGCAGAAGACCAGATCTAAGGTGTGGCCTGCAGGATGGGTTGAGGTAGATAGCATTTGGGCCAGACCCATTGTTGACATGGAGGCCATGAAGTCTTCAGACACCCGTGACAGAGCTGCCTCAGCATGAATGTTAATATCCCCCAGAATGATGAGCCGAACGGACTCCAACATCAGCCTGTTATCAATTCAGTAAGCTGAGGTAGAGAAGTTGTTGTGCAATATATTATGTAAAAAGGTGAAGCCAATTTCTTATAAAGTACCAAAAAGCTGGATTACATTACAAGACATGTTATCAAGAATAAGTAGATTACTATAGAATGATTAGGCTTAACAATCATAGTGGAACCTCCAGTTTCAAAGGCATTATAAATACTAGATGCTAGGAACAATAAACCACTGATGGCCATTGCTGACTTTAGCTCATTGTAAGCTTCCAAAGGGCATATGGTAGCCACTCCTGGACACTCGAAGTTGAATCAGGTGGTATTTGCTCTAACCACAAATAATATAATATGTGTTAAGTGTGATGCAGAGGGATTAAAGAAGTTACATCACAGAAATATCTGGCCTTCAAAATTTATTAAAAATCAAAGAATACAAAACTTCACATAAAAATATGTATTTTAGCTTCCCACATTGTTATACACACAAAAAAGAATAACATGATATTTTAATCAGCTATCCACAGCGGCATAAAACATAACCAGAGTGGTAGCCAGTGCAATTTATTGGTTTACTGTGACTGAAATGGAACATGATATCTGCTTCTCTTAAGCCTATCCTTTTCAATAGACACTGTTTAGGACACCGAGGTTTCCTTAGGTTCACAGTCAATATTGCTAGCATGTGAGTATAGGTCTATAATCAGCCCTTGAATACTGGTTTATTCAAGTTTCAATGCCTTATTGTACCAGCTTCTCTTAAAAACCCCTTCAGAAGATTTAACCAAAAAAAAAAAAATAACAGTCAAAGAAAAGAAATAGATCCAATGTCAAGCAGGGCTGAGATTTTGGCAATTCAAAATCCAGTTGTGGTTTTACTCACTGGTTATAAAAATCACTTATTTGAAGTTATGCTAACTACGGCCAGAATATGAAGAGCCATGTGCACGGCTGCTTGCGGACAGAAAGCACAGGCACACAACCTGTTTTTCTTCTGGCTCAAATCCCTTATTCTTCAAATGCTGCTTGGGGGGTGGAGGAACCCAACCTCCAGAAGAAAAGATGGGGTTAAGAGACTAAAAGTATATTATGTTTGGGGATCTCAGCCCCGATATTTAAGAGTTATCCCCAGAGGAATCAGCATCACGTAGTGTATGAACATAGTGTATGACTAACTATATGGAGCATAGATCGCTAATCTCCAGTTGCAGGCAGTCCAGTCATTTCAGGTTGCATGTTAAAAATCCTCTGCTTTACTCACGTTTATCTTGCCCCTGGTGATCTTCCAATAGTGGCTGGTATATTTATCCATACACTTTATGCCTGCCTTCCTGAATAGCTTACAATCAATACTAATAGGAATATTCATTCCTAACAAGTAGAGAATTCAGAAAGGTTCTCTTCTGGTTAAATCTGGAGCAAGAGGAACGGCAGACAGAAAGTGTGCTAATCTATTTGGAATGTTGCACTCTCTGCTCACTACCCAAAGGGCTTGCATTAATTATGACAATTGTTCCAAATATGTGCCAGACCAGCTTCCAAGGCATGCCTGCAGATATTAAAGCTTATTATTAAAATAATCATTCCATGTCAAACACGCACTATCAGTTTAAAGTATATTCATTTCTGCATGTAATAAAGATATCATGGTAGAAGATTTCTTTCTAAGCTCCTTCTTCAAGCAAAAATACTTACAGTGCTCTGGAGATCAAGAATACTCCTTTTTCACACACAAAAAAGAAAACATGAAAAGATGGCAGCCAGTAACAATGAAAATATGATTTTTTTAAAAAAACAGGGCAAAGCAAGATATACACTTTCTTGCTTTAAAAAAGTTAACAGAGATTGCCACGGCGATACACACTTGCATAGTATAGCTGTATGCATCTTTAAATCCACCCCTTGCCACACAGATATTGGCCTAAATCTGGTGTTGCACTAACAGACATCCATTGTTAGTGCAATGGAACTTTCTTTCCCACTTCTCACCTCTGCATCCCTTCATACCATCCCCAAACGTTCTCCAGATGGATTTTCAAACCCTCTGGAGCAGCATTTGAAAGTATACAGCAGGAAAACAGTGAGGAGGAGGAGGAGGAACTGCCCTCTACCAGTTCTACTGATGAATGCTGTTCTCCAGTGTAGGTAACACTGGTCTGTGCTCTTTTACAAGACAACAAGACTAATACTTTAAAAGCACAGATAAGCTAGAAGGTACTTTTAAGTTAGTTGCTCTTAACAGAACGAATGGACATTGCTAATCAGATTCCTCAACAGAATCAAATATACATTCCTTTCTCCACATTCCTTAAGTTGGATACTTTATTCAGCAATACTGTTTGGACCCAACCAATCAAAGGTTAAAAGAAAAAGAAAAAATATATATACTTTGCTATTTAGAAGTCAGATTCATCCATCTTTACTCTAAGAGACTAGGATTTTCAGTGGTTTTCTGTGTCCAGGTTTAAGGAATCAAGTGTGAAGCTTCAAATTCTTCTGCCTGATACCTACTGAAACAAATAAGCACAATGCAAGAGTACTGGATTATTCCTAAACGCATTAGTTGCTTGTTGAATTACTGTTACGTACCAGTCTAGTGAGCTAAATGGAAGGGTCAAGATGCTTCATAACTCAATATTTGTATAAACGTTTAAACCAGATCAGCAGTTGCGCTGCAAATTAAAAAGCATCCAAAAATTATCAGTTTGGTGAGTTGAATACTTAGCTCACCTAATCTACTGGGACCTTGAACCCAACTTAGAAAATGCAACCTGGGAAAGGATTTTTCTAAATGAAAAAAGAAAAAAAAGAAAACAATGACATCTCCATCCCTCAAATATAACTTATATGAAAAAAAAAACAAATAAAACATTTTGAGTCATTGCACAAAAATTATGTTTGATATGAGCTAAGGCAACAAAAAAATGTAAACAAGGAATGGGAAGGCAGTGGGCAAACACACAAAGATCTGTTACAACAAAAGTAAAATTCAAACCATCCATTACATCTGACATAACAAAACAAGCCCTAATGGACAAACAGAGCTACAGCAAAGTGCCACAGCATTTACTGTCCTCACAATACTCCTGCCAGAGCTGTTTCGGCACTGTAATCATGGATAGGCAGAAGACAAACTTCCACATTAATAAGGCTTCACAGATAAGCACAATTATTTCTTTTAAGATGGACTCAACCACCACACAAAGAAACATGCAAAGGTTGGATGCAGGTACTTGGCAACATCCACAAACTGATGCGTTCGGTGCTGGTCTCAAGTCCCTCCAGAATAGTGTCACACACACTGAAGTAGACACCATGATGGTGACTATTATCTGCTAAGGCTAATAGGCAAACTGTCTCTGTACTTCTTTCTTCTCCAGATATTACGGTTATGTTGGTAGTGCCCTCTGTTGCCAACTGGCTGCCTCATGGTTCCATTACTGGCAGAAGAGTATCCATTGCCTTGATTATGATTATGAGCTCCCTTCACAGTAAACTTCATTCCATTGTGCTGCTGGAAAGGCAGGAAATATTTAAGATTAATGTCAGCTAAAGTACAGCTTTAACAAAATGATTCACTTCTTTGCCTATTGGCAATTCTACAAGGATAGACTCAGAATATATTTTCCCAATGTGGTGTATTGGAAATTATATAAAACAGGACACTCTACACTGAGATAAACTGCTTTCAAAAGAAAAACAAAATGCACACTAGAGATGGGCACGACTCGGGAAAATGACGTTTTCGAGTTGTCGTGTGTCGGAGGCAGCCCGTGTCGGCTCGTTTCCGTTTTTCGCGAAACTTCGCAAAAATTAGTCGGTTCGTTTTTTCGTTATCGTTATACTGGTTTTTTTTGGGGGGGTAGCGGGCTCCTGGAGGCACCTCTGTGGGGTGGGTGCCTCCTCTGGCCCACTATAAAGGGAAAGTGGGCTCCTGGAGGCACCCGTGGGTGCCTCCTATCCTCACCCACTAGGAAGGGACAGCAGCAGCAGGCTCCAAGAGACCCCTCAACATGGGGGTCTCCCCTCCTCACCTGCTGCTGCTGCAAAATGGCATGCATAACCATATGGATATGCATACCATTTGCAGGCAGTGAGACCTGCTCAAGTACCTGATCCCCTGGTACGAGCGTGTCGCACCTGCCATGTCCCACAAAGAAGGGAATCGTACTTGCGTGTGTAGTGCAATGCAAGTAGATCTGGCTATGGGCTAAGGTGGCTTAGTGCAAGGGCTAGGGTTAGGCTAATGACGAGTAAGGTTACGGTGGGCTATTGGGTTGCACCTCTGGGTGCCTCTCTGACCCACTAAGAAGACAGTCTGTGACGTATGGGTAAGGAGTCAAGGATTAGGGTTAGGGGGTTAGGGCAGGTTTTAGGGGGCTTTTTGGCACATCCCAGAAGTCTCCATGGCCAAGTGGCCATGCAATTGGTGGGATGGCTCCAAAAATTTGCATGGTCGTCCCCTCCCATATGGCTGGCCAGGCCACTGGGCCAGCCCATCATTGTGCACTGCACAGGTGTAAAAAAAAATAAAATAAAATCAATGGAGGACAGAGGAGGAGAGGAGAGACATTTTGTTGCAAGAAAAAACCCACTGCTACTGTGAAAAATCTGGCAGTTTATAAATTTCTGCGTTTCTGTTGTGCTTGTGTGTTTTTGGACCACGATCCACGATTTCAAAAACCATATTGCGTTCGCCGCCCCATTTTGGATCCCCCGCCCGCACCGCATGGCATGGCAACTCGAGTCCGGCTGCCCAGGATGGGGGGGAGGCGGGACCACCCCTCCAGAAACAATCCCTCCGGTAGGTGCCCTGCGCCCTTAGTCAAGCAGGCATTTTTCTGCCTGCTTTTTGGCCCGGGAATGGGTGGGGGGGGAGACCCGGGAGAGTTTTAAAAAGTTTTTTCCTGTGCCGCCCATGCCGCTTGCTTGTGCTTTGGCGGCCGGCGGCGAGACTGGGCTTTTTGCGGCGGGCGAGCCTGCGGCGAGTCCCACCAGACCAGAGCATCCCAGGACGGAGGGGGGGGGAGGCTGGGACCCCCCCTCCAGACCAGAAACCCCCCCTCCGGTAGGTGCCCTGAGGCACGGCAGGCATTTTCCGCCTGCTTTTTGGCCCGGGAATGGGTGGGGGGAGAGTTTAAAAGTTTTTTCCTGTGCCATCCGTGCTGCTTAAGCCGGCGGCGAGACTCGTGCCGTGCGGGAATGGGTGGGGGAGAGTTTAAAAGTTTTTTCCTGTGCCATCCGTGCTGCTTGAGCCGGCGGCGAGACTCGTGCCGTGCGGGAATGGGTGGGGGGAGAGTTTAAAAGTTTTTTCCTGTGCCGTCCGTGCTGCTTGAGCCGGCGGTGAGACTCGTGCCGTGCGGGAATGGGTGGGGGAAGAGTTTAAAAGTTTTTTCCTGTGCCGTCCGTGCCGCTTGAGCCGGCAGCGAGACTCGTGCCGTGCGGCTTGTTGCTGCTGAGAGCCTGCGGCGAGTCCCACCACCAGAGCAGCCCAGGAGGGGGGGGAGGCCGGGGACCTCCAGAAACCACCCCTCTGGTAGGTGCCCTGAGGCACGGCAGGCATATTTCCGCCTGCTTTTTGGCCGGGAACCGGGTTTTTTAACTTTTAAAAACTTTTTTTCTGTGCCACTTGGCATCGCGCGCGATCGCGCGATGCAAGTAACGAGCACGACAAATCAGACCAAATTGTTCGTTTGTCGGTTCGAGCTCGAAGTCTGGCGGAGTAATTCCCGTTACCGTTTCCGTAGAGTAACGGAACCGAGTAACGGAAACGGAAATACCGCTAAGTCGTGCCCATCTCTAATGCACACCTCAGAGGAATACTCTTAATTGATAGTAGTAATTGATCTAAATTATTCTGTGTGGTTGATTATAGGAGACAAAGAGGCAACAACACACACATCGGGTTTTACACTAGGTGGGTTCCCCACCCTACCCATTCCACACTTAAACTATCTACCAATTGTCCCATGGGAAAGAGAGCAGGACAGAGGGAGTAAGGCAAAGGATAAAACCAGATGCCTGTTCTTACCCCAGTGGACTCTCTGCTCCCTCACCCAACATGACCTTACACGTTAACATAGTGTGTTGTGATCTAATCAATAGATATTCTATGTCATTAGTAATCTACTTTGAAATACAGCCCAGCAGGTGGGATTCAAGTAACTATAATAAGGAAGGAAGGGAAGGGGCATAATGTTCCACAACCACAGCTGTCCAACTACTGGACAAATTCCGTAACGGTGACATACCTGATTATTAGTTGCCATAATCAATGTTCTTGCAGGCACAGATTGCGTTTTACCACTTGGCACAGGCAATGCTGGTGGTAAACCAGCTGTAAGCTGAGATGGTGCTTGCAAATTGAAGTGGTACACATTAGGAGTTGTGCAAGGTGGAGTATCTGAATCCTTGTGACAGAAAAGAATGGAAAAAATGTAAGAAGCTCATGTCAACCAAATATACACACAAATAGTTAGTTCCAATACCTTGATCATTAAAGAGGAAGAAAAGAAAAGAGAATTGAATTATGTATCAAAACTGTCTCTTAGTTCTCTGTGTCAGTTTTACTTGATGAAGTGTTCTCCAAACAAGTGAGAACAGTTCATCTTTGTTGCTACTAGGAATCTGTGTACAAGCAAGACATGCTTTGGAAAAAGACTCAAATATAATTTAATCTTATAAAACTGTGGGTTTTAAAAGTAGAATTAAAGCTACCTCATGTCGGCTCACGCTCCATAAAGCCTGGAAATTGAAAGCAAAGGCTGATGCCTTAACAGATGCGCCCTGTAACCAGAAATGGTAATGTGCTATGTCACAAACTGTGCTTGCTTACAATGTACCTCTTCACATATCCACATTCTGCTTTGGCTTTTCCAGATGTGAGGGTTTATTTCTTTATTTATAATTAAGTGCCAGAACCAGGGAAAGATGTTCTACCCAGTCTTGTTTTATAAAAGTTTTCATCCATACGAAAGGAATCCCTGTGCGAGTTCTCTCACGCTACATTAATAAGTAGTTGAATGGGAGGCTGGAGAGCTCAGTGGTTTAGATATCTGGCTGTGGAGCCAGAAGTTGGGAATGTGATTCCCCACTATGCCTTCTGCAAGCACAGCCAGCCTGTGTAGCCTTGAACAAGCTGCACAACTCCAGGGCAACCCCAAAAGGTAATGGTAAACTACATCTGAATATTCTCTACCTGAGAACTATTGAACTGCTTCTAACGAAATGAGATTTGATGCTCGGAAGCATATCGCCTAGCATGATTGCACTAGATGAGGGTGTCACACTAACAGGAAACGACAAAGCAGATTTTTAAGAGGTACCGAGAAGCATCTTAATAGTGCATGGGTGGGGAACATACTTTGAGCAGGATAGAAGTGTTTTGAGCAGGATAGAAGTGTTTATATTATTGTGAATTGTTAGGCTAGAGATTCTTGCCCTTTATACTGCATTCCCACGGACTTCCATGGAGTTATTAAATTTAAAGCAAAAAAGTGGTGTTCTGGAAGAAAGCATTTAACACCTTCATTTTCTCTCTTCTTTTCAACTGCAACACTAGACCATCCAACCATTTTTATTCCCACCAAGCATTCTGACATTCTATCCTCAGTGCAGAATGATATTGGTGGTGGAAATCTCAATGTGGTAATGGGTGACATCTCATACCCCCAAAACATCTTATCCCAATCAAGCAGCTCAAGTTCAAATACTTTGCAACATGTATACCAGTAGAATTTTCAATGTGGTAGAGAACAAGATATATATTATCATTTCCTGTATGCAGTTCCAAATGCCAAGTCAGAAACTCAAATTTCCTATAGCTTCACATATAAACTAACATAATGACAATGAGAGGCAGGAGCAGAGGGTCCCCGGCCAACAAATAGGGAAGAAAGAGGCCAGGCAGGTGCACAGGGGATACAGCAGGGAGGCACAATTTGTTACATTCCACATTATCATCCCTGCTCATGGCATATTTCCATTCAGACCCAAGCTGTACCTTCCAATTTCCGTGCCTGAAACAATATGAGACAGCCTTAATTAATTTAGATGGAGCTCACTAGCCTTAACCACGGCATTTGTCACTTTCAGTTCATCAATTCAGTTTCACACATGTATTTATTCAACTGAAGCAATATGCAGCCTATATGAAGTGAAGCCTTACTGAGGAGTTCCCCTGACCGTGAACAGGGCTGAAAATGAGATGTAGACACACACATTGTTTGCCTGTGAAGGGAAATGCATTTATCCAGTGTGTGCTGGACCATTTGAGTGCTGAGTAGGGGAGTCTACAAAGACAATTGTGGACCATGTTCAGCTTTTCAGACCATCACACCCAACATATAATGGTCCAGACCGCTAGTGGAGTACACCACCGCTTAGGAGCAGGGCTTAGGTACTTATGCATATCACTGTCCTCAGCTTCAGCCCTTTATGTGTTCAAGTCAACATCTAAAAAGGGCTTAAGATTTTTTTTTACCTGAGTACAAATCAGGTATGGATCTAGATAGGGATTTTCATAATTATTTCCATTAATATATACTGTATACATAATATAAACATTTGTTCAATTTAATAGTTGAGCACCTCTTGTGCATTCCATTGTATGTTTTGTAGTGTTATTTCTTTAGTCCTCCTCCAGTTTCAGCATTATTCAAACTGACAAACAAACAAGAAGTTTTATAATCTTTCTCATGCTGTTTAATCTCAAGCTAGTCCCTAAATCTATCCTTTGGAAATACTACCAAGTTTATTGTCTTGTGACACCATTTTCAGCTACACAATTTCCGTACAAATAACCAAGTAAGCAAACAAACAAGACCAGAAGGATGCAGTGGGCCAAGTGAAATATATCATCCCTTGTGCCATTTAATAGCTCCCTTTTTTCAAAAATTACTCATGGCTTTGAAATCAGAAAGCCTTCGTGCCCAAAATACAATAATGAGCCTAAAATGGCAGTATTAGAAAGGCAGCAATTATTTTTAAAATAATTAGTAAAATTAGCAGTTTTTAAAGGTTAGGAATGGAGACTTCAGCATATGCTAGGGCTAATCTCCTACCCTGCGTTGTTATACAAAATTGAAGCTTGGTGGTAAACCAGAAAAAAATATGTACAAGCAAGTAATGTTGACTTTAAATGATTTTCCAGGTTTATATTAAACATTTGGATGAACTAGGACATCACAGGACCCACAAGCCATGTGCTATTCATCTGTGATTTCACCATCATTATTGTTATGTGTCATCAGTTTGGAAATGACCTCTAGTACAGTCACCCCCCGCCATTTCGCGGTTCAGGTACTGCAGTCTCACTACATTGTGGGATCGCAGTACCTGCACCTCGGGGCTGCGTGGGGGGGGCGATCACGTCGCTCCGTGCTGCCCCTCCGCACTCCTCTGTGAAGCCTCGGGCCACGGGGGGGGCGGCAGGGGGGTGATCGGGATGCTCCGCGCCGCCCCCGTGCTCCGCCGAAAAGCCTCGGGCCGTGGGGGGGCAGCAGGGGGTGATTGGGTCGCTCCACGCCGCCCCTCTGCGCTCCATCAAGAAGCCTCAGGCTGCGTGGGGCGGTGGCGGGGAGCGATCGGGTCGCGTGGGGGGCGAACAGGTCGCTCCGCGCTGCCCCCCACACTCCACCAAGAAGCCTTGGGCCGCGGCAGGGGGCGATCGGGTCGCTCCGTGCCGCCCCCCTGCGCTCTGCCAAGAAGAACAGTGATGGCGAACCTTTTAGAGACTGAGTGCCCAAACTGCAATTCAAAACCCACTAATTTTTTTTGCAAAGTGCCAATACAGCAATTTAACCTGTATACAGGTGGCTATGAAGGGGCAATGTCAGGTGCCCACAGAACCATGCCATAGGTTCGCCAACACTGCCCTAGAAGGAGGGAATGGCAAACCACTGCTGAGTATTCCTTACCTGGGAAACCCTGCAAAGAGTTGCCATGAGTCAAAACTTATTTGATGGCACATAATTGATTTACCAATTCCACATCCCCTGTGAATATCTATGTCTGATTCGAACCCAGGCCTTTTGATTCTCAGTCTGTCACTCTATCCACAAAACCATACTAGGTATCTTGAGGCATTACTAGATAGAATTTAAAATGATTAGCTGATTCCCCCCCCCCAGTGGAGGTAACAGATTTTAAGTGCTATTGCCTATAGTACTTAATATTTGTAGAGACACCATACTTTTAATAATAAGCTAAGGTAACAGGAAGAAATTTAAAATTTAGTTTCAAGAATATGAACAAGAGTCAAAGAGAAAGCCATTTGGAAGGAGAAAGAAATGGGACTTACAATATCACTGCCAGAAAGGGAGGATACAGAAGAAGCAGATGAGCCTGATGATAAGTGTTGTGTACCAGTAAGCGACAAAGTCAAAGGCTGGCTGTACAATGGGTCGGCATCTCTGTTCTGGACTATGCTGCATGGAGATACTGCTTCTCTCTCCTTTATTTGACTATCTGTTAGGATAACATTTATCAGTTTTGTATACCAATGTATCACGTTTCACGTTTCAGAAATTCTGTTTTAGGTGAAGAACATTATACAATTATGTCAGTTCTATTGCTTGTGAGTCACAAATTTAGCTGTTGTGATTAACAAGTTCGATTCCAAAAGCACGTACAACTACAGTTAAGGGTGTTTAACTATGGTTTCCTGCAGAGTTTGAAAAATGGGTTGCCTTTGTAACATTTGTTCTTCAAGTAGTATTTTATACATTCTAATAGACAAGACTATGACTGTGCAGAACTATTCCTTTCAGAATCCTCAAAATGACCAGTGGTTCTCAACCTGTGGGTCCTCAGATGTTCCTGAACTGCAACTCCCAGAAATCTCTTCCAGCCCAGCAAGTGGTGGAGGCTTCTGGGAATTGCAGTCCAGGAACATCTGGGGACCCACAGGTTGAGGACCACTGCTCTAGACAATAATGCATGCTCGATACTGTCTTCCCCCATTTTGAAAGACAGAAATAGAGGATACAGAAGAAACAGACAAACAAGTGTTGTGTACCCCTAAAAGACCAAGTCAAAGGCTGCTTGTACAACGAGTCAGTAACTCTGTTCTGGACTATACTGGACAATGTTGAAGTGACCATAGCCTTACTAGAATAGCTTCTCAGCAAGCCGAATGGTCTCTTAGCCAACTGATCCAGAGTAATCACTTAAGGCTTTCACGGCTGGGATCTCATAGTTGTTGGGAACTTTTTGGGCTGTTTGGCCGTGTTCTGGACGTTTTTCTTCCGGAAGTTTCACCAGACTCTGTGGCTGGGATCTTCAGAGGGAAAAAGAACTCAGGGAACAAACTCTCCTCTGAAGATGCTACCACAACTGATCTATGTGAACACTCATTGTCAAAAATATCACTGACATGGTGATGTAGAGTGTGCTCCCCTCCCCAAAGGTAAGGTTTTAACCACGAACTTCTATTTCACCTATCTGTATGTGCTTGGGAAGGAAAACACAAATAAAATGTATCAGTAGCAGTGTTGTAACAGTTGCCAAAGCAGCAGAGACATTTGTTGTGGTCTTTGGAGATGAAAATTTTCACTCGATACCTCAAAGAAAACCTCAGGAGGTGTAGGATCCAACAGCAAAATATACTAGTAACTATGATTTTTTTTCTGGAAACACATAAATAACAGTAGGAGGTCCTACTGTACATACAAGAAAAAATAATGGTCTTTTTCTTTCCAAACCAAAGTTAGTTAAGGCTGTGACTGCTGTGGCAGACAAGACAGAAGAGAGGAAAGCATATTGCAGCATGCGTTAAAGATGGGGAAAGGGACCAAAGATCAAAAGTCCTCAGTCCCAAGGATTCTGAAAGGATCAAGTCTGCATAGGTGGCACCTATCAGTGTGAATGTATGGAGACCACGACAAAAAGTGTTCATTTAAAAAAAATAAATTGCTGCATCATTCAATAGTTTGAGGCAGCCAGGACGATTTGTTAAAAATCAGTGACTTCTGTTGGGCATTCATGCATTGTGATGTTCTTGCAAGCATTTCAGAAAATTGCAGGGGAATATTATTTTGTATTCCCAGAGCACAGAGAGAACTCTTGAGTTCCCTGAGCTCCTTGCCCTCTGCCAAACATCATGAAGAAAAACTTCCAGAACATGGCCAAACAGCCTGGAAAACTCACAACAGGTATATGAATATTATCTTGTCGTCCCCACTCCTGTGGCTAGCACTGATACTGCAACATGGAAATTCAATAAGATTAAATGAAAAAATATTTCCAGGGCCACTTATAATTAACGAAATAGCATAAAACTTGCAAATACCTTTACAAGTAACTAGAAAACATTGTTCTTTTGAAATATAAGTAGTACCTCTTAAGACAAATTTAATTCGTTCTATGGGTCAATTCATTTAATGAAATAATTGTCCTACAAAACACGGTTTAATGCAGTTCCCATAGGAATACATTGAATTTGTCTTGCGAGGCATCCCACAGGAAAAAATCGTCTTACGAGGTTTCCTATTTCTGGTATAACTTGGAACTAGTTATTTTCAAGGCTTAGTTTCCTGTGATGTCTTAATGAACCACTGCTTGTGACAGGTTAAATTAGGATCAGAAATGGCAGTTTATGCTAACTGTAGTTTGGTGTGGTGGTCTAAATTAAGAGACAATAATCAAGATTATTATTCTGCATCACAAGACTCAAGTTCTGATGTGTTGACCAACAAGCATCAGCAGCCTAAAGTATGTTTTGATGCACATCTGAGGGGAAAATCTTAATGTTAGAAAAATAGATTCACTATAAGGTATTAAAATTCTTAAACTGAGTTTTAATATCAATTTTTTACATACCTAGATCAGATGATATGTTAATTTTGCTTCCCCATTTCTTCTTAATCCAAGCTCTGTAGTCAATCACTTCCTGTGTCACTTTGATGATCCGTCCCAAAGTACTGGAAGAAATGTTGGATGTATGTAAAAAAATGTAACATAACATTGAGGTAGAATTCTGAACTATACATATTTATAGATTAAAAACTTGTGGTAGTTTTAAAAAAGTACACACATGATCAACAGTGCTCTCAGTTTCAAATCCTGACCAATCCTTTCCCATAGCCATAGAGTACAAGTTCTAAAGAGATTCCAGAACCTGGTTTGACTCAAAGAGTGATGAAGCTCTTTCACAAACGAGATAAGGAGGCTTAGACAAATGAGAACATTAAGGTGGGAAGTAACTAAAACACTGGGTTGTCTGGGTTGACATGACATTTTCTATATTTTAGTCATTATTATAAGCTTACACTGAAAACATTTAATTATCTAGGGAAGTGTGCTGCAAGTACACAAATTGGGTGCATTTCTTCTCATAGTACACCACAGCATCCTCTGCCGTTATCCATGCCCTCTTCCTCAGCAGCCTCCTTCATTTGTTCATTTTATGATATGACCTAGTACTAACTTGCTGAAGCTGTTTTTTGTCTCCATGCATCATCCTGTATAACGGGTGTTTATGTGTGCTTGGGTCTTCCAGAAAGGAAAGAAGCAAATTATCTGTTTTTCTTCTGTTTATCTTATTTATTTTATTTCTTGGACTTCTATATTGTTCCCATTAGTGCTAAATGCACTACTTGGGGGGGGGTTACAAAAATAAATGTTAGAATAAATAAAGTAAAGCATTAAAATCACTACAATGACGATAAAAGATGGTATAAACAGACACATTTTAAAAAATCATATACAGAACACCTGATTGGGTAGGAAAGAAATTTGCTGCCTGAAACATGGAGGCCAGCCAGAGCAACTTGGGAGCTCATTCCACAGTGCTGTGGCCACCACGAAGAAGGCCTTACCTCTTGCAAGGAACTTAGAGACGTCCATCAAGGGTGTCCAAATAGAGGGACCTTAACTGGGAGGATCTTGGGGGTTGGACAGATGAAATTAAGGAGGGACACTCTGACAAGTAACAGGGATCCAAACCATAGAAAGCTTTATAGCTACCATATTTTTTCTAAAATCATGGCATGAAAAATTAAAGGACATTGTACACACAGAAGTAAGCCTTTCCCGGGGGGGGGGTTGTTGTTGTAGGGAAGAAGACAAACTGAACTTGCTGCTTCCTTTTTATGTTCTGAAGACTCCTCTCTGCTTTGCTTTTGCAATGATAGGAGCTTTTGTTTTTGCAGAGAAATGCTTGGGGGTGGAACAACCCATTAAGAACTTCATTTTCACACAAAAAGGGTCTGATCCTACAATAACAAAGCAGAGAGGAGGGCAATTAAGTGCCCCTGGAAGGAAAAGAAAAGAAAACAGCAGGGGGTGGGAAACAGCAGGAGGTGGGGTGGAAGAGAAATGAAACAGGAGAATCCAAGCAGACCTAGCTGTTTCATTTCTCCACCATCTCACCTCCTGCTATTTGCCACCCCCTGCTGTTTTCATTTCTTTTCCGGAGTGCTTGATTGCCCTCCTCTCTGCTTTGTTCTTGTAGGGTTGGACCCTTCTTTTTCACTTGAAAATGAACTTCTTAAGGGGTTGCTCCACCCCCAAGCATTTCCCTGCAGAAACAAAAGCTCTGGTTCTTGCAAAAAACAAAGCAGAGAGGAGTCTTCAGAACACGGAAAGTAAAGGAAACACCAAGGGGCAGGATGGGGTAAGGTGGAAGAGGGGGGGTCAAAGAGGATTTATTAATGTTCTTAATTTGGGGGTCTTAAAAGTGGGGAACATTTAATATACAACAGTGTCTTATAGATGGAAATATACAGTAAATGTCAACACCTTTCTCATTTTCCACTGCACCCTTAATCAAGATGTTCATTTGCTACAACACTGTATAGCAGTGATGGCAAACCTTTTAGAGACCGAGTGCCCAGAATGCATTTCAAACCCCATTAATTTTTTGCAAAGTGTCAGTACATCAGTTTAACCTGAATACAGGTGGCTGTGAAGGGGAAATGTTGGGGGCCCACAGAAAGGGCTCCGAGTGCCACCTTTGGCACCCATGCCATAGGTTCGCCAACACTGCTGTATAGTGATTCTGATAGGAAACTAATGAAGGAAATTAATGGTACAGGGTCAAGTTTTCAGAAGCTGTCTATGAATTAACAGACTAACAAAGTTACCTTTCTGAATCTCTGTTGGGATAGGATCTTGCAAGTGGTGAAACAGCATGGCTTAGAACAATGTAGGCATAATCAAAAACTTGTTTTACTTGCATGGCACCATAACAACTTCTTCCAACATCATTGCCTGTAAATAGTCCAATTTAAAATTTAAACAGGTCCTAGTTATGATAGATGATATAAAATATAAAGTGAACACACTATGGTAGACCACCAGGTACATGTTGAAAAACTGAGAGTATAAAATTGATCAATTCTGCCTCTGTATGGAAAACTTTGTGGCCAACAGCATCAAATAGGAAGAACATTTGACCCCACAGTATCATGTTTGATATTAATGGACATAGTTAGTAGTACAACATAGCAATACATAACATCCTACCATGACTCCTAGATGTTATATGGCATTCATTGAACAAAACAAAGGAAGATAACAACATACAAAAATATTGTGATGGAAAACAGTGCAGAAATTCAGACAATGTTACAGAATGATTCTGAGTAACTAGTTAGGTAAAACAAGTAGTATCCTTTAAAGGGGTTCTTCAGAAGCTGTTTAGCTCTGCTCTGTGCTATAACTGCATTCTTAACGAAAAACATAAAGTGAGTTGGGTAATCTTACCAGGCATAAGAGGGTCTTCAATGCATAACATTGATGGTCGATATCCATTGGTCATGGCTTTCATGATTTCTTCTTTGGCAACATAGGCACCTCCATTTTTTATTCTAATACCAGTTTTCAAGTAATTAAAATTCCTTCCATAGAGTTCAAAAAATTCTATTAGAAGCATTCCAAGGTTTTCATTGCATCTTCTGGCATCAAATCGTGGATGCAACTACAAAAAGCAAAATAAAAATAGATTTTTATTTTTATTAACGTATTTGTCCCTTTGATTTCTTTAGCAGGTTTATAATAAAAATAGACCAGCAACCTAAAAATGCTTACATTATTGCAATGTATCATACCAGCTTCATTCCATGTTACAAATACGACAGCAATTGCCAGTGTAACAGGGCTCAGAATGTGGCTTGTCAAGGAAACTTCATATTCTGATGTATGAAACTGACACAGGTTTCCACATCTAATCCTTAAGGGACTTTTAAGCCTGAAAGGTGAAATGATGGGACAATTCTGCCTGACATACATGTTGGTTTCCACAAAGCCTGGGACATGGCTCTCTGAAACTATAATCTCCTATGAGGAACTTATTCAGATTCTGAGAACTCTTTGTCCCATCATAATCGCAGCATGCCTGGTGAGGGTGACAGAAGATGATGTTTCGCTACCGCTCAACTGCTCCCAGGCATGGAAACTCCCCTCTAAACAAATCTAGTTTGCCACGCACACACATCCACTGTTCTTCTGCTGACAAAGACCTTTTCATTCAATCAGGCAAAACCAAAAGAAAAATTAAAAAATAAGGAAGACAAAAACATTGTGGCACCTTAAAGACTAACTGGTATATTTTAATGTGAACTTTCACAGACATGTGTGAGGAAGCAGATATGGCTACAAATGCTCACATTGAAATATAGCAGCTAATCCTTAAGGTGCTAGAACATTTTTATATTCTTTGATTTTTATTTTGGTTTTGCCCGATATGTTAGATTAACATGGCTACCTCTTCTAAAAACTATAGGAGTAAGGAGGAGTAAAATATTTTAAATAAATGTATTAAATAAATTCATTCTAATAGACCATCAGCAGACAACTAGCCACTGAAGGAAAAGGTTTTAGTGGACTTGTATTGTGCCACATTTTAAGAATCAAATGCCTCTTATTTATTAAACTATGTTTTAACACACAGCTAAATTGCACTTTAGCAAAATAGCAAAACTTCTAAGATACTTTTCTATGTTTTATATGGATCTATTTGTATCTTCACATTTTAATACAACTGTAAAATGCCTTAGAACATAAAGCAATTTTTAAAAAGTAAGAAAAGCCAGAATTTTGACTTTATAGATGTAAGTTTCTGCAAAAACGTAGAAGCACTTCCGAATTTGTTTTTGAAGAAAAAGCGAAAAGTACATTTTTGAAAAGATGGGGCTGTCTAAACCTCTGACCTGGAGCCCAGGAGGATCAGAATGCACGGTCCCGAATCTTGCTGTACAGAATCATATGCCACAAGGAATCATCCACCTAACTACAGGCAATCGAGTTTACTGAGTTCCATTGATTTATTTACAGAAAACATGTAATAAACATATTGCCCAGTCACTAACAATTTCAGACAGTACCAGGTATGACAGCCAGAGCATTATAGAACTATAAGAAATTTAGTTTTCACTGTTCACAGCAGGTTTGTGGTACCAGCCTCGTGGCGCAGTGGTTAAATGCCTGTACTGCAGGTAAAAAACTGTGCTCACGACCTGGGTTCAATCCCTGGTAGAGGCTCAAGGTTCACCCAGCCTTCCATCCTTCCAAGGTCGGTAAAATGAGTACCCAGCTTGCTGGGGGGGGCAATGTATAGACTGCACACTATAATTAAAATTGTAAACCGCCCAGAGACTACTTGTAGTGGTATGGGGCGGTATATAAGCAGAACACTTTGCTTTGCTTTTTGCTTTATAAAGGACCATGATTGTGCCCTTCAGACTGATTCTGTTGTCCTGGTACAACTTCCACATGGCTGTTTACTCCTCAACAGAACAAGGCTCTTGCAAGACTAGACAACAGAGACATCAGGAACAAAGGGAGATACACAGATCACGTAAGAGCCCTTGAAACAAAAGAATACAGGTAAATAAAAAGGAAAAGCTTTCTCACAATTATTATTTCAAAAGAACTGTCTGAAAAACAAACGTTAATAACAAAGAGCATACCTGTAAGAAGCTAATTGCCATTAAAATTAGGCTATAGGAGCTAATTCCACCAGTAAAAACTTCATTCAAATCCCTTTGAAGAAGGAACTGTTTTAATACTAAAATCAAGTAAGGCAGCACCGTGTATTTCTGAAAGTGAAAAGAAAAGTTAGTTTTCTATACAACAAATTCTAGAAGAAGCATGCTGTGGTTAAGTTTATTTTCGTGATTTATAAAGGAATTTATATCACAATAATAACTAAAGAGAATAAAGAACCTTTATACATTCTTGGACACATGTCAGAAACCTGAGTGTGTTACAGAACTAATATTTTTCCTTGTTCACTCCTTCATTAAAATATTGCAAATTTTCCATACCAAAAAAAGAAAATACAGTCACAGGTATTAAAAAGACTACATCAATAAATGCATATACAGCAAAAGTCATGAAAGCATGCATAAAAGGAATTGCCAGTTTATACAAAAGTGGGAGAATGTGGAGCCCTCAGCTTCTTCCCACAGGCTGCACTCTGCTTAAAAAAATGTCAGTCAGAAACAGCAATGTCAGAAAGGAAAATAAAACAATGTGTGTGAATTTCCCATTTGTTCTTGGGATCTAGTTTATCAATGTACTGGTAAGTCAATTTTAAGTTTTCTTATTAATTTCACCCCCGCCTCAATTATTTTGGGGGACCACAAAAATGTCCCTGGCAGGGAGCCAGAATGTTACACACTTCATCTCCCTGGCAGGTGTGCTCCTAGCACTTGCCACTTCTAAGCCTCCAGGTATGTGATCTATCCCATACGGAGTCTGATGAAGACTTCGCCTCAAACTGTGGATCACAAGATCTGTCAGGTCTGTAAAGCAGTCTCCAAGGCCCCAAATGAGGTCATTTCTATAATGCCACACTGCCGTAAATGCACTTTTGCAGGACTTGTTCTATCAGGAGATGAGATACAAAGCAGCAGCTGTTGTATGGCTACAGTATTTATGACCTTTTCCTTCTTTCTGGCATTCCTGTTCTTGTACACAGGTATTATCCCACAAGCAAGTAACTGCTAAACATACATCTTCACTGAAGATCTACTCTCCTTTGTTGCAAATCATCATTATCATTGTTATCATCATCACTATCATCTTTGGCTGAGCCAATGTCTTTAAATGTTCCTTAATCACTAACTGTGCTCTGCTATGGAAGGTGAAATTGGTTTTCAGATACACGAGAGCTTCACCTATGGGTACAGATTTCTAAAATAGCTTGTTTTTCTCACCAACACATGCTTTGATAGTCACATCATGGTCAGATAGTTTAGGTCCAGCTATTATTGCTGCTGAGTTGTGACTATAAGTCAAGATGCCAAGATGCCTCAGATGTTTTAAAATGCTGTTTTATATTGCTGTTGTTATCTATCAATGTATTTTTGTTCAACTTGTTTGTTTTATACTGTATTGTTCGCTGACTCGTTCAGCTTTTTTGGAAGCCACCCAGAGTTCCGTCTCGGAAGATGGGTGGGGTAAAAATCCAATAAATAAATAATAAATAAATAAATAAATACATTAAGGCTAGTTTCATCACTTGAAACAACTCATGCTAGAGATATAACTGTTGTTCCTGCAAAGGAAACTAGAGTAGGCACTATGAATCCAGGAACCAATTACCATCCCAGCGTCCCCCGCAGGGCTCCGAGGCTTCTCGGAGGGGCCTGGGGGGAGGCGCGGTGCGATCGTCCCCCGCCGCCCCCCCGTGTGACTCTGAGGTGCAGGTACTGCGATCCCGCAATATAGTGGGACCGCAGTACCTGAACCACGAAATGGGGGGGGGGTTGACTGTAATCTTGTATTTGCTCTTCTGAGAACAAAGTGTGTTTGTCTCCTGCATGACCCCAAGGTGTTGGAGTACCTGTACTTTACGAGTACCTGGCAAAGTAATATCTGACAGATTATTTATATAATGCATATCCTTATACAATGGACAGTAAACTAATCTGGAAAATCTGTCCAATTAGGACTAGATGTGTAACCTTCCTATTCTATGGTTCACCACTGGTGGTATCATTTCCATTGTGAATTCATTGTGAATACTTTTCTGAGGAAAAGAGTGGTAGCTTCTAGTTTAAGATTAGACAGTTTATTCTAAGGAGAGAGCCTTTTCTCTCATTGGTCTATATGAACACTAAAATTTGGCATTTAAGGAGGAGCTGTCTACCATAGAAAGAGAAGGTGTCCATAAATTGCCCTTTGCTTGTTGGTTTGCACCATAATCCTTGAGCCATCTGTTTTGCAGATAACTGACCAGAAGCTCACTAGGAAGGAGAACAGATAGACCAGGGCTGTCCAACTTTGAAGAGGCTGAGGTCTACTTTTTCCAGATGAAAGTGCCTCAGGGCTACTGCACTAAAACCTCTACTTAGGAATTTTATCTGTTCCAAGCATATGCTCATAAGTAAAAAAAATTGTAAGTAGAGCAGCGGTTTCCCATAGGAACACATTGGAAACCAATTAATCCTTTCTGGAGGGAACATATTTCAATGCATCCCTATGGTAAGGCTGACCATGCACATGCTTCCCTTGCACCTGCTCGAGACGGTGTGGATGGATGCAAGGGAGGTGCATGCATGCTTGCGCAGATTGCCCCTTCCGCTTGCCTGGGCTGCTGGAAGACTGTTTTAAAAAGGTGCACTTGTACGCCCACAATATCTGAAGAAAGGATACAGAATAATTGGTTAAAATTATTAAGTGCATTGGGCAGGTTGGGTTGTATCAGACTGATCCACACCAGTTAAATAGTCAGGAACTGTGCCATCAAGTATTCGGACAGGTATCAGAGTTTATAAGGTGCACTTAATATCCACTGTCTGATGCTTAAAATGGAATTTGAACAAAACATATACGCTGCAATTCTAAAAACAAAGTAAAGACTAGGGTACAGCAAATGTTCTTTTGCTCTCTTGATTTTACCTTCATGTAGTCTTTGATAAGTTGAGCTGCCTTCACACCAGTTTCCACATTAAAACTAATGTCAACTTTCACTTCTGTTTCCTGGTCTGTAAGCTTTATTATTGGTACCTGGAAAAGTAGTTAAATCAGTTATTCAACAAATGGCAACAAGTAATAAACAACCTCATTTTTCTGGGGTTATTCATTTATTCCGTCAAGGAGTTTAACAAATCCAAGCACAACTAGTAATAATGACTTAATGTTGGATAAATACTAGCGTGCAGAATTCAATGCTCCCCCAACTATTGCTGGACTCTTAATGCCCCTCAGTTCCAGCTAACAAGATCAATGATAAGAGAACTACTTGGACTATGGTTACTATTACATGTTTTTTGAGGGAAGGCCTGCACAAAGTGTTAGAAAATCTCAGTTTTTAAAAATATTTATTAAAAAACCCTAATAGTTTGGGACCAGAATACTTGGAAAATGATTTATCCGCTTCTTCAGCTGTCTGGAGAAGGCTGGACTTGATGTCTCCCAACTCAGATACATGGTTAGCATTCCAACCAGGTGGAAGAATTCCCTATCCAGGGAGATCAAATTGGTTTATAGAAATTAATATTAGTGGTTCCCAACCTTGGTAACACAGATGGTTTGGGACTGCAATTCCCTGAAGCCTTCATCATCAGTTGTGCTGGCCAGGTTTCTAGGAATTGCAGCCCACAAATACCTGGGTTATGCAAGGTTCGGAACTACTGGTTTAGATAACAAACCCCAAATCTTTTTATCCTAGTAAAAGTATAGCTTGGCTCATTTCTTAATCCTGAAGCAGAATATTATGCTTCTAATTACTTTTTACTTATTCTAATTACTTCTTATTCTGATTTTAACTCACTACATTATTGTTTATAAGAACATGAACAGCTATCTTGAATGTTAATTATAAACTTGAGATATACTGTACATATTAGCACAAATAATTTGTCTCTTGTCACTACAAGTGTAAAGAACCAGGAGGGAAGCAAGGAAAAGAAAGCTCTTGAGCAGCTGAAAAGTTAACAGACTTCAACTACTGATTACAACTGAGCAGGACTATACTTCATATGTCACTACCATTTCAGCCACATTGTCTAATGTCAAGTAAGACCAGAAGTAGCAAATACTGTACCATCATCAGATCTCTTGCAAACAAGTCCTAATAATCAGTATCTTAAACATGGAAAATAGTGCCTCAGGAATCACTTACAGGTTCATTTACATCAACAGCACTCACTTTTCAGTGCATTTAGCACTAGAGCACTTAACACTGCCTCCTCTTTTATGGCAGAACTCTAGTCTAAAAACAGCCTAAGTATCTGTTTACCAATAGTTCAAGTGACTGACTCAACCTCTGAACTCTTCAAGGTAGTGACAGCAGTAGATATTTAAGTGAAAACAGAAATGTGTCATTTTAGCTTTTTAACTAGAGTAGAAAATGAGAGGGAAGAAAAATAAGTGAACCTGAGGGTGCCAGTAAAGCGAAGGCTGCCTGCAAACGTTGATGTTTAAGAGACGTGTGGCATCTAATGTAAGTCCCCATCAGAGATTATGACTCATAAACTAAAGGCAGCCTAACATGTGCCAAAAGCAATCTCTAAATGTCAGCACTAGCCAAGCTGGGGACAGCAGAGACAGTATACCATTTGTCAATGATGCTGTCAGAATCTTAGCTTAGGAACTTAAGCAATAAAAACAAAGGAAAATTAAATGCACTGTTTTTAACACAAAAGAAGATTCAACATCAAGACATCAAGATGGCCCTTAAGCCACTATCAAGAAGCCTGAATCAGACAAAGTAATGTGTATGACAAACATGTTTATGTGTGTGATGTGCCATCAAAACTAAATTATGGTGACCCTAACAGTACTATCAAGGTAATGATTTTGCCATTTCCTCTGCCATCTACGTGCTTCCATAGCTGTGTGGGGATTCAAAGCCAAATCTTCTGAATCTTGTCCATCACCCAATCCCCTACAACAGTGGTGGTGAACCTTCAACACTTCAGAAGTTTTGGACCACAACTCCCACAATCCTTTGTCACTAGCAATCTAGGCTCAGAATTCTGTGAGTTGTACTCCAAAACATCTGGAGTGCTGAAGGTTCGCCACCACTGGCTGACACCATAACGAGCCTATTTAGGCCATTGTTCATCTTATGAGCCTAATTCAGGCCAGGGTGACAAGAGGTCAAAGCTGCCTATAAAATGGAGGATTTGCACTTGCTGTATTCAGACCGATGAAGCTGTTTGGATGAACAGTGAAACGTTTCTATCTCTCAAAAAAAAAAAAAAAAAAAGTCCAGTAGCCATGACTCAACTTCCAGATCATGTTTGACTTATGTCTAGACTTCCGGAACGGATTAATGACATAAGTCAAGGTTCCACTGTATATCCATCCATAAGGGTTGCCTGGAACTCACCTGACACCCATTTAATATTCTAGTAAATACTTTCAGAAACCTGAGAACAAGGCCAACCCAGTCTCCATTTTATGGTAAATATTTGAATACAAATCAGATTGGATGGTATTTGCCCATTCCTAGTTTCAAGATGCAATGAAATAATCTGGACTAGATACTTAAGAATTGAATAAAATTAAATGAAAGCTTGAAACTGCAGATAGTTGGGGAGAACACTGGATGCTGTTACTAACAAATAATTTCCAGTTTTTGTAAATGTAAAGAAGTTTGAAGGTTGAAAAAACTAAAACCAAGAAGCAGATAATTCGTTAGGAAAATATGGAAGACATAGGCAAAATTTGTTCTGTGAAAAACAGTTCTACAAAAAAGGAATAAAAGGTGCTGCAAATAAAAACTATGAGAACAATTTGTATTGTTACTACATAAACTGAAAAAAAATTCAGTATTTTATTTGGCAGGATGGGCCTTTTCATTTGATACAACATTACTGTCCCAAATACAGAGTAACCAAGATAGACTTAACTCTACATCTGATGTTTCTCACATATCCAAATGTTGCAACATGAATTTTTGGGACATTTATTTCTGCACTATCCATAAAAGTGTGATGGACAGCCTGATGAAGTTGGATTTTATCCACAATAGCTTGTAATTTTTGTGATTTTTTAGTGGTTCAATTAAGGCAGGCATGTCCAAACTTCAGCCCTCATGATGTTTTGGACCACAAGTCCCAGAATGCCAAGCCTGTATCTCCAATGCCAAAGGACTGTGGGAGTTGTGGCCCAAAACATCTGGAGGGCTGAAGTTTGGACATGCCTGAATTAAGGTATCACCTAACTTTGTATTTGTGATAATCCTGAACACCAACCATTTCCTAATTCCAACGTAAATATTCTATTCGAAAGGCTACATATACAGATCAGTATCCTACCAAGCATTTTCTAAATGGAAAGACTGTCCCATGCAGCAATGTGAGATCATACTGGTTGTACAAGCAATGCAAAAACCTACCTATCACTTATGCAAGCAACTCAATCCCACATTATTACACCAGGAGGACTTCTAAGTATTCCTTAAATATGTTGAACAAAATCTTACTCCATATTTACAGTGGTGGAATGGAAGCAATGTAACCCCACAGCAGCAAACTGCCACTAACATAACTCGCCTTATTGCATATATAAAACATCTAACTGATGCCCAATGAGGAATGTGAACAAGGACTTCTTAATAAGAGTAGTACCTTGGTTTAAGAGCATTTTGCAAGACACGCAAGCACTTCTTCTAAATATTGCCTTGATCAAAAAGTACTGTCTTGATATACAAGTACTGGAACAGGTCACATGATCACAAGTGAGCCAATGGTGGATCTCCCCCTCCCCCTGCTAGATTGTGGGTGATTGTCTGGAACGTTCCGTCTGAGGGAGCCTCCAAAGCAGAGGGAGGAGAAGAGAAATAAGGTCTCCCTTGCATCAGTCAGGAACGTGCTGTGATAAAGGAAAATCAGCGAAATGCAGACCCTCAGCAAGCTGACCTTGGGCTGCTCCTGCCAGCTGCACTTCCAAAGAAAGGTTTTTAACCCCCTCCTGACACCATAGCAAACCTTGCTGCCAGGAGCTTTAGGTCTGTTTGCTGAGGTGTCAGGAGGGGGTGAAAAACTTCTCTTTGGAAACAGTAGCCGGCAGGAGCAGCCCAAGGTCAGTTTGCTGAGGTGTTAGTTGCAAACCTCTCTTTGCAAGTGCAGCCAGCAATAGCAGCCCCAGCTCTGTTTGCTAAGGTGTCAAGAGGGGGTTGGAAGCCTGCTACTCTCAAGAAAAAAAACAGCGATATACTGAGACTGTAATATATGAACCGCGTTGTGGTGGGGGATTACTGTATTTTTCTTTATATTTATAATTAATTGTTTTTTTACAAAATTCTTATTTTTTCAAACCATTTGTAGTCATGGGCCAGCTAGTCAAGTGTGTATAGGGCTACAAATTGCACTTTATTATTATCATATTAAAAATACAGAGTAAAATCCAGTTAGTCCCAAACAGAGCACATTCTGCAGCCAGGTACATAAACCAAGGGATTGACATGGACTTTTAGCCAACTTCTTTTGTGAGTTTTGGCATTTTTGTGTATAATATGTGGTCTATGGGACCCCAGAATGAATTATCTGAGTTTCCATTATTTCCATTATTTCCCATGGGGACATTTGATTTTATATAAGAGTGTTTTGGTTTACAAGCATGTTTCCGGAATGGATTATGCTCATAAACCAAGGTATTACTGTAGTGGCAACTTGCAACTGTGAGTTAAATAATTTCCTTCCACTGGTGTAATTATGCAACAAGAATTTGATTGCTGAGTTTTAGAAGAAAAATCTGACAAATTATACAATTTCTAGAACACAGCCAAAACTCACAACAACTATTATACAATTATACAATTACTTGGTAGTTACTGGAAGAACACAAGTATATAACATTTATTTCATAAGTGAAATTAAGATTTGAATGTTATTGCTGCAAGCTTATATTAACAGTTGAATCAGCTATCTAGGTAATCTGAAACTTTACTGAGAGAGAAACTGATATGCCTTTCTTTTTTAAAAAACTCATGTTAAATATAATTTTATCTTTTCTTTTTATTACAAATTAAATATAATGTATTTCAGCTACTTACCGTAGCTTTATCAAGTACTTTGATTGAATATGGCTCAGCCACATTGTGTTTCCTTAGCGCTTGTTCCAGCTGTTGTAGAGGAGGGCTCTCCCATTTTCCAAAAACCACTAAATCAATGTCACTATAATAAATAAATAAATAAAACAGATACCTAGTTACAAGTTTTGCTCCTGAAAATGGAGTGAAGTGAATATTACTGAGGAGAAGAATAAATATCAGTCTATTAAACAATTTAGGAACATTTAAAGGCTCCCAATTACAACTCAATAAAATCCACACAAAGTATTATATCAGAGCCTCAGCCTAGAATTCTGTATACAAGTGTATGCTGAAATAAACATATATTTCAGTAACAAGAAAAATATCCTTCACACATATCTGTCTGTCTCTCTGTCTGATTGTTATACTGCCCATCTGGCTACTCTGGGCAGTGTCAATACAATGATCAATACAACAAATGTAACAATAATTGAATAAAACAATGTAACATAACATAATAAACTAAACATAACAATGGATAAACAATAACCAGCATCAGAATCAAAATAGGTAAATAGGACACAACCAACAGGGAAAGTAAAAAAATAAAAAAATCATAATATACAAAAACCCATACTAAAACAAATGTCACCATAATATAGTTTTTATTTGTTTGCTTTTGGTGAAACAGATTAACACATCTCTCTCTCAGAAAACTCAGATATAGTTGTTAAACTTATTTTCTCATAAGAGCCAATACATTAAATTGGTTAGAATGTTGGACTGGAATTTAGGAGATCCGGGTGACAACGAGATATAAAACTCATGTGATCC
>JAHTLZ010000204.1:93211860-93222460 GCA_023846285.1 Phrynocephalus versicolor | reverse complement strand
GGGGGGGGGGAGAGGGAAGGGGAGGAGGAGGAAGACAGACAGGTTTGTCTGTACCTGTTCCTCCCACCTTCTTCTCCCCCCCCCCTTTACGGCATGGATGAAGAGGAGAGGCTGAGGTTTTACCTTGTCTGGGGGGTGTTGGGACCCTGGACCCTGTCCTTGCCGTGTGCAGGGCCAGGCTAGATGACTCACTGGATTTCATTCTTCGACCAGGAAGAAGGCAGCCTTGCGGGTGGGTAGGGAGGCTCCTTTCTTTTCAGGAGCTGAGCATCTTCCTTTAATCCAATGGTTTTCAACCCGTGGGTCCCTAGATGTTCCTGGATTGCAACTCTCAGCTTCATCACTAGCTGAGCTGGCCAGGATTTATGGGAGTTGCAGTCCAATCCATGTTTTCAGGGGTCTTTTTCATCATCTACAACGGATTAATCCACTTTCCCATTACTTTCTATGGGAAAAGTTCGTTTGACTCAAGTCATGTTTGACTTATGTCTAGACCTCCAGAACGGATTAATGATGTAAATCAAGGTTCCACTGTACTACACTCCAATTAAATCTATGTTCATGTAACTTAGGTATTAATTAATATCTCAGAACTCACCTAGTTGGCAGATAGAGTCCTGTGCTAAAACTTCCAAATATCTGAACCTGGAAAAGAAAAACATAGTCAGTGCTGTTTTCCTGTTAATGGTTTGGAAAATCTCAAAGAAAATTGCAGTAATTTACACAAAGAACTTGCTGATATTCATTCAACTAGATAAGTCTAATCAAACTGGACTACCCCTTTCACATAAAAACAGAAACGAAATTAGGCCAGCTTCACATGGCCTCTTTTGCAGCCCCTACTCACCTTGCCTGATTTTCATCCATTGAGTCATTGATCCATATGACCAAATATGAGAATTAAATCCCCCAAAAGTAAAATTCTTCTTTAATCAGAGTGTCCACCCACTACAGTTTTTAAAATCTGGAACTGACCTCTGGTTTCAATTTAGCTTAGCAGTTTAGTGGCTTGGAGCCATATGTCGGGAGTTCAGTTTCCCACTGTGCCTTCTGCAAGAAGAGCCAGTCTGTGGAGTCGCGGGCAGTCATACTTGTAGTCAAAGACAAACTGATGGCTGCTAATAGTCCTAGGGTGCCCTCAAAATAAGGGTATGGCAAATCACATCTATGTATTCTCTAACTAGAAAACCCTGGAAGGAGTTGCCATATATCGGAACTGATCTGGCGGCACGCAATCAGTATTATATTAATTTAACTTTGAGAAACTGATGTAGCCCACTGGATAGAAAATCCACCATAACATATCCACTACCTTTAAGAGCACCCCCATATGAAAACATGCTGGTCTGGTCTACAAGTCGTGCTACCTCATCAGGATACCATGATCTACCAATCATAAATATTTCATAATCTGTCCTCTCTCTGTTGTACTGTGCACAACTTCTGTTTCATGGTTCAATTTAACCAATAGAGATAGCCTCTCCATCTTGTGTAGTACTGGGACAGCATATGCCCAGATTAGATGGACATTGCAATGCTGATTTTAGTTGAAGGCACTGATTACTCACCATTCCTCACAAACATTTTAAGACAAGCATGCATGAAGACAGACACAATAAATGTACTTTGGTGCAGTGTTTCCCTCCCATTGTAAAAATATAAACTGTTCTTATACCATTGGTTTAGTAACATAGGCTGAAAAGATTGTTGATGAAAAACTTTTTATTCATATATGAAGGTGATGGCTATACAATATCTGGGGGCAGCAGCAGGGCACATTTTATTTCAAATAAATAGAGTCAGAAAGCATTCATCTAGGACAATGCTGTCCAACGGTCGACCGCGGTCGACCACGGGGCCCTCAGGGGTTGCCCGCCAGGTCCCCGCCCACCTCTGACCCCATTTTTGGGGGGGATTTTTTTTCCTCAGAGGACTTTGTGGGTGGGGGGCTGAGGCTCCACTGCCTCCGCCTTCAGCGCAGGGGGCCTTGGGGGGCGAGATGGAGGCGGGGAGACTCAGCTGACACCACTGGCAGCGCACACCATGGACCTTGGGGGGGTGGAGGGGGGGCGGGGAGGCGGTAGTGTGGCTGCGGTTCAAAGTGGTGGGAGGGGCAATGTATGTGAGCAGTGTGGGGAGGGGAGTAGAAATTGTAGAGAAACCCCAGCATGACCCGCCCAAGGGTAGCAAGGGTCCGTCCACGTCCATTCCCCCCCCCCCGCCTGCCAAGACACGCACTAAGGATCGGGCCCAGCTGAGGTGGTAACTTCCTCAGGCTGATCGCCGAAGGAGGAGAATGCGGCACAAAGCATGGCTGGGTTTCTCTTCCCCCTTGTCCCCGGGAGTCGCCAGGACAGGACAAGAGGAAGGGGCAGTTCCCAGGGTCGTTTTCTTTCTCTCACTGGCTGGCTGGCTCTCTGGCTGGCTGGCTGAAGCACGTGCAGAAGCCGGGAGAGCGCCCGGGAGCACAAGCAACTCTGCAGGGACTGCCTGGCTTCCAGAGAGTTACAGGAAAAAAGGAGGCATTCTAGCGTGCCTTCTCCCCCACACACACCCTTCTTGCCAGCCAGTAATCCCCGGCTGTGGTAGTGCTGAGCTGAGGAGGAGGAGGGCCAGAAGTTTGAGGAGGAAGGCAGGTGGCGGCGGCAGCAGCAGGCATCTCGCACTCTCCACCCCTTGGACGCGAGCGGGTGGGTGGCAAAGTGGCGGTCCAGAAGCTGGGCTGCCTTGCCTCAGGTTCAGCCTTGCAGCGCTCACTCGCCCACCCCCGAGCCCCGCCCCCAGGACTGCTGGCCCATGCGGCGGTAATGCAGGTGGAGGGAGGTGCCACTCTCCCTTTCCCCCCTCCCAGCGTCTTCGGTCCTCCACTTCCTCCGGTGGAGAGCCAAAATGGGTCAGGGAGGGGCTGCTGGAGTGGCCCAAGGACATTTGTGGGGTTAGGCGCATGCGCGCTTGCGCATTTCAAAACTTTGGCCATCCTGGCCAGCGCCTGGAAAAACATGACAGCTATGGGTGCGCGTGCAGCGCTGCTGCCGCCCGGAACCTTGGGGGGGAGAGAGGGGCAGGTGCAATGCCGGAGGGTGCTCACGTGGCCCCAAATTCAAAAGGGCCAAGCCTTCCCTTGGTCTTTCTGAATTTGGTGTGCAACAAGCCCGGGTGTGGAAAGCAAGACCTTCCAGGGGTCCAAGAGTCGACCGCAGCGGACGCTCCGAAGCATCAGGTAGGCCGCCGGCTGTTCAAACTTGGACAGCCCTGATCTAGGACAGTGTTGGCAAATCTATGGCACGGGTGCCAAAGGTGGAACTCAGAGCCCTTTCTGTGGGCACCCGACATTGACCCTTCACAGCCTTCTGTATTTAGGTTAAATTGCTGTATTGGCACTTTGAGAAAAATGAGTGGGTTTTGAATCGCAGTTTGGGTACTAGGTCTATAAAATGTTCGCCATCACTAATCTAGGAGATATGGTGATACAGTGCTGAAGTAGAACCTAGTTCCTCCTATTCAAGGAGAGTCATAGGAAGACTATACCTACCATGTGAAAAAATTAGAAAGGAATTAAGATGGGGAATAGAACACTAGTTTGGGAATTACTCACATCAGCTGCAGGCCAAAGATCTTTGATGACAGTTTCTATTCTTTTCACGACTTCTTTTCTCATAACCGCTTCTTCAGGACGAGGGGACATAAAGTCATAAAAATCAATTATTTCTTCATGAAGCCTAAAGGGAAGAAGAAAGAAGTCAACAGAAACAGAGAATATGCTTGAAGTGTTAATCCTATAACTAACCTGGGATTTGAAATTGGGTATCAAAAACTAACAAAAGCCAAACGCCCATCTATCTACCCACATAGAATCAAAACCCCAGCAGCCACTGTGTTATACTAGGATTTAATCTTCAAATACAGCTTAACAAAAAATGGATGAAAGGAAGTTTTATGTCACAGGGCAAATTATTTTCTATGGTCCTGCGATAAGAAAATTTATCCTGAACTGAGAATTTAGTTCAACACAGTATTTTCTCTCAATTTATAATCTTAGAACTGAACTGTAATAAGAACAATTCTATGAATTCCTACAGAACTGTAGTGTTCATTCCCTACAACACAAAATGTGCAACCTTAAAGATAATCATTACAGTTTAGATGCCACTGAAGGCAATCAAATTGACTTTTGAGTAAACAAACTCAAGATCCCACTGTGAAACTATGAATCCACACCTACCCTCTCTACTCCAAAAATAGAGAATGTCTGCAAACTAAACTGATGAAGTCTGTAGTTTAAAAGGTCCTATGAAATGTCTAGCCATACGCGTCTTTCCAACTGTACTGATTATGTAATTTGGAAAAAATGCAATACCTAGAAAAACAGCTTGTGTGCTGGCAGTAAAATAAACAAACTGAACTGAACTGAACCACTTTGGTGAATATTAACAATTACAATGAATAAATTGAATTTTACAAATATGAAATGCCTTAACAATAAATGAACTGGCTTGGTATAAAATAAATCGACTATGATATATATTTAACATTGTCTAACTACACTCTAATTTCCTCAATATATTCCAGGAACAATGATTTCAGGAGATGGAGCCTTGGAAAATAATGTAGTTTATTCTTAAACTAAAAAAATGACTTAAAAGAGGAAATCAGTAATGCACATTATTTATTTATTTATTTATTTATTTATTTATTTAAAATACTTATACTCCACCTTTCTACTTAAGAGAAGCAAAGATAGCTTATGTATTAAAACAAATACCGTATATACTCGAGTATAAGTCGAGCCGAGTATAAGTCGAGACCCCCAATTTAACCCCCCAAACTGGGGAAACTTATTGACTCGAGTATAAGTCTGGGGTGGGAAATGCAGCATGGGCTGGCAGCTCCTCCTTTGTGAGCTGGGGGAGTGGTGTGTGATGTTTAAAATGATTTTTAGCCACTGATGCAAGTGCTTGGGTCAGTGGCTAAAAGTCATTTTAAACATCGCGTGCCACTCCCCTGTGATGCAGAGGGGGGTCATGAGAAGTGGCATGCAATGTTTAAAATGACTTTAGCCACTGACCCAAGCACTTGCATCAGTGGCTAAAAGTTTTGACCCGAATATAAGCCGAGGGCCCCTTTTTCCAGCCCAAAATTAGGGCTGAAAAACTAGGCTTATATTCAAGTATATACAGTAATATTAGAAACTTTAAAGGAAACAGCAGACACATTTTAAGAACCCCTCTTAGATGGTCAGTCACTAAGAAAAAGGCTGTCTAAAGAGAAAAGTCTTTACCACCTTACAGAAAGACAGGAAAGGGGGAATGCAACTAAGCTTCAGAAATTTAAGAACAAAAAGACTACAAATTACTATCATCAAGATAAATTCTGGATTCTGATTATCAAAATCATGTTTGGATTAGATGCCCAAGTAAGAAACTGACCACATACATGCCACTGTGAAGTGGCTGATATGTGATTTATCAAGTCAGTGTCCTACATTCTATAATATCCATGTAGAAAATATTTCTGTGTAACAAATGCTGTTGAAACAGTATGGGATCTGTCAAATACTTAGTTGCCATGGGAAGAGAGGTACACTTGAGTGATAAATGTATCTTGTTTTATTATTCTTGTTTTTAACTTTTGCATAATTTAATACTATGAGATTGACTAATTTGTAAACTGATCCAGGTAGTGCAGTTTGCACTAAGGGGGTGTACAGAAGTATGTATGTATGTATGAATGAATGAATGAAAACACTTTGAACTTTTAACAGACTTATTTAACAAACTGCATTCTTATCATTACCATGAAAAACAACGCAGTTTCCCATCACTTGCCAAACAAACACACCCTAAAAGCACGCTGGACAACCATAGCTTAAATATTAGTTCCAACACAAAAGTGTTGAGTCACAAAAGCATGTCTATTCAAATGCCACAAAAGAAAAAATCTGAAGGTCTTCATTCAGATAATTCACAGAACTGGGTGAGTTGCAGCATTTGATCTCACGAGCAAAAGGCAGCCAGATTGTAGAATCTCCGCTTGCTAAGCAAACAGGACCAAAGTTGTGGAATCTCAGCTTTTCAAGCTCAGTCTCCAGTCATTCCACAAGCCATACAACAAGGCAAACTCAATCGGCTATTCATATTTGACAACTACAGCAAAGTGTTGTTGGATCAACTAGTATCATGGAAAGATGTACAACCATGTCCTTGTGACATTCCTGTGTTACACATTTAGGTGCAAACAGAAACCACAATCACCTGAAGAACACTTTAGAACAGTGATGGCGAACCTTTAAGAGACCAAGTGCCCAAACTGCAATTCAGAACCCACTAATTTTTTTGCAAAGTGCCAATACAGTAATAGAACCTGTATATAGGTGGCTATGAAGGGGCGATGTGGAGTCCCCACAGAAAGGGCTCCGAGTGCCACCTTTGGCACCTGTGCCATAGGTTCGCCATCACTGCTTTAGAATATTCAACATACATACATACAGTATATCTCCGAGCACTATTGAGAAACGTTTCCAGATAAAGGAAAAGAATGCTTTCCACTTTCTTTTTTCCAACCACTAAACATATTTATCAGAACTATAAAATGCACAGAGGTCCTCTAAATGCCATATATAACACAACACTGAAGAGTCGGATGTGAGGTGGCAGACAAAAGATGTCATTCACCTATTCCTTCTGCCACTCCCCACCTTCATGAGGTCTGTATGAACAAGACTGCAAGACTTCCACTACAGGAACATTGTAATGAAGAATTCTTTTTTTCAGATGTTGAGAATACAGGGCAATATTTTGAGACAAGCCCACTTGCTATCACGGTCTGCCAAAGTGTTTCCGGTTTGTGACTTTGAAGCATAACAGTAACACAAGCCCAAGGCCTCTTCTCGAACTTCAAGTGGGATAAGGGCCTATCTCTGTGCTCTTGAACACACAATTGACATTGGAGGCCTTTGGCAACTAAAAATGTTTAATTGTCTACTACAAGCCAAATAATATGCTCTAATCCTTACTACAGCCCTGTTGAGAAGCTGTCAGCATTTTCCCCGCGGCCAAAGACTGGGGGAAGAGTTTCCCCCCCTCCAGGCTATTTAGAGAGTTCATGAGGAAAGTACAACTTGACTCGCAGAATTACTGGCTGAAAATTTTCTATGGAATTTTTCCATTTCTCCTGAAAAAGACTGGATACCAATACTGTATATCATTAGACACTTTGATAATTCCAAAGTTATAATTAATATTTTTCAAGTAATTATCTCTGGGGAGTATGTGACATGGTGAGCATATTTTGCAAACATTAGAATAAAATAAAGCCAAAAGTATAAGAATCCTAAATAAAAATCAGGTTACGAATTATCTTTATTAGCTTCAAAATTAAAAAAACAAAAAACAAAGCGAAACTTATTTTGTTCCAAATGAAAATAAAAACCAAAATCTCACTACATACATAAAGTCTAACTCGACCATAATTTGGGAAAGATGGAGGTGTCTGAAAGAGATCTATTGATTAAGTAAATAGTAAAAAAAAAAACTAATAAAATAAATTTGGTATAATTGTAAAGAAGCAGTTCAAGCAGGCATGTCCAAACTTCGGCCCTCCAGATGTTTTGGGCTGCAACTCCCACAGTCCTTTGCCATTGGCAATCTAAGCTTAGAATTCTGGGAGTTGTGTTCCAAAACATCAGGAGGGCCGAAGTTTGGACATGCCTGAGTTAAAGGAAGGAAGGGGACAAGAAACCTGGTATATTCAAACACCGCTGTAAGGGGATGCTTTACAACAGGCCTGCCCAAAGTCCGGCCCGGGGACCCCAAATCTGGCTCGCCAGGCCATTCTGAGTGGCCCGCGGCTGGCTGGCCCACCCCTCCCTCCCTCTCCTTCACCCCATGTTTTTTTTAAAGAAAGTGGGTGGGGCTTGCAGTGGGGTGGCAGGGTTGGGGAGCAACCAGCCCCTGACACATTCTCAGCCACCAAATCTGGCCCTCCTTACAAAACGTTTGGGCACCCCTGCTTTACAAGAATGAATGCTATATAGAAACTGTTCTGAAGGAGTATTAAGTCATATACAAAACCCGTTATAACAAAGGCTACTTCCAGACAGTCATACTGCTGTAAGTCAAAAGATGAACTGCTGTAAATTAAGAACCCTCCATAGACATCATACATTTATATCAAGTTGTTTGTTAGCATGCAACAGAAAATGTCAACATACATTTCTTAACTTAAAGCAATTCACTTTCCAAAGCTAAACCTATTGTACAACTGCAGAACAGGATTCCAACCAACATCTACTTGATGTTCCCCTGACAGATTTTCTGTGATAAGGAAAACAAAAGGGGGAATCTGGAATGATTTTATGTAGAAGGTATCATTGTCTGACCCAGACCTCTCATAAATTCTGGTTTCAAGACAGAAGCCAGAGCTCTTATCCATTAAGAGCCCCACCTAAAAATATGTGCACTGGTAGTACAAAAACTGCTAAGAAAATCAACTTCAGGAATCATGTACTGTACAAGTAAATCCATCCATCCATCCAAGACTTCATACTTGTTACATAGCACATCTGACGTAGCTTTCTATAATCCTATTCCACTATGTCAGGGATCAGTAGACTTATTATTCCATTACCATAAGTGCCTTTCTACCTGCTTCCAATTCAGAAATTCTTCCTCATTTTTCATGATCTGGGTGGCCCCCGAAAGATCCAAGATTCAGCAAAACTGGCTGCTTGTGAATTACTTTACTGCACCAGATTTCTGAATAAGACACTTTTTGCACATTACTAAATCTTTCTCTCATATTGCTAGAGCCAAGGCACTGGACAAAAAGTGTGAACTGTTGTCAACTTTAGTTTATTGCTAATACACATCCTCACCTTATGCCTTCTGGATGAAGGTTGCCATTATGTCTCTTATGCTAGTCACCAAGAGAAATTAATCAAACCAAGCAAACTCTGATTCAGAGTAGCCATGCTACCAGATGAGCAATATAGAAATCTAATTATTATTAATAACAATAATAATAATTCATATTAAATCCATACTGGAATTCCTACCTTGTCACTCCTCTAAAAATTCTCCTCTGAAACTTGAATTTGTTGTTGACTAATTACTAACTTGCTAGCTTGTTTGGAGCAACCGGCTACAAATGGCAGTTTTGGCATCAGCCTAAACAAAACTTCACTACAAGTGAATACTGTCTGATCTCACTCTTTCACCCCTTGTCCCCTGACTGGCAAAGAGTGAGATCAGACAGTGTTCATTTAACACACTGCTCATTACAAATATCCCAGAATGTTCTTCATTTCTAGCTTACTGTTATGTGCAAACTGGACCAACATGTCTCTCACACAGTGGGACAATGTGACATTTTAATGCAAATTTCCATAAGGATCCAAAGCATTCAACCAACAACAGCTTCCTGTAAACAAAACTGGAAAATATTTGTGCTCAAACAAGCCATAAAGACAAACAGACAAATATGCACAGCTAAGGTTGTACTTCAAAAAATTATCTTGCTTCAAAAATGAATAAATTAAAGCACAATTAAAAGGGGGAAATTGAATTGTGGTAAACTCTCCTCGCTGGTAAGCCCATAAACTCAGTAATAAAACCATTCTTTAGCAAAAATGGGATGTAGTTCCCTTTTTGCTAAAGTAGTAAACTACTTTTCAAGTAGTTCTACCAAGATTTGCTTCTGCCTGGGAAGCAGTGAAAATGATTCTAATGATACTGAAACCTGATAGTAACTTGATGGTGTCCTATTAACTTCAGCTGAATAAAGTTACATTTGTGAGATAGGTGAGAAAATATGTCATACTTTATAGTACATAGTTCTTTGGACTTGCTGAAATAAGTGTGTCAGTATCTCAGTGTTTTTGTTTCCTACATCATTTTAAATAACATCAAAAAGTATGTCTTATTGTCTTCTTTTTTATATCTATTATTATAAAAGCATGTCCACAGAGATAGTTAACATTTGATTGACTGCTACATTTCCAAATTTTATACAGTGCTTTTTTCATTATTCAAACTCAAAAGGAACTTAAAGGAGGAATTTATTTACTAAATATACACATTAACTAATACATGTTATCATATTTTACTTATGGTACTGGAAAGTTCGTCAGCTCAAAGTTTTCCAGAAAAGCCATTTCAATGGACATTATATCACATCAGCTCAAAACAAGCAACTTTAACAGTCCAGCTTAAAATCATGAGCAGCCCATTCACAGACTCCTTATTTGTATTTTACTTGGAAGAAACTGCTCTTGACTAAAGGATACCCATTGCTTTTAACAGGCCTAAGACCCTGCATTAAAATTTCAAACGCCTTCTGAATATCGAGTCCTAGACACCTTTGGGAACCTCCCAGGCAAACCGAGGTGAATATTTTCCCCTCCCAGCTTATAGAAACCTTTCAAAGAAGGTTTCCTTAAGTACTGTAAGGTGTGGTGCGGATTTACCATGAACTCCCTGGACGCTCTCGGGCAAACCAACGGCCCTGTGAGGGCCAAACTAAACACGCAGCCGGGGCTCTCTTGCAGTTTGTTTAAAATCCAAATTAAATATAACGGGGCGGGGGGTGGGGCGAGCAGGAAACG
>JAHTLZ010000204.1:93170047-93205322 GCA_023846285.1 Phrynocephalus versicolor | reverse complement strand
GGGGGGGGCAGGAGGGGACATGCCTCAGCCCCCATGCTGCGGCTGGCCCAGCGGGGGGGTCTGGTTCACCCCCGGGGGCAAGAAGGGTGGCAGGGTGGCAGGGGGATCAGTCCTGCCTGGGGCAAGCTGGGGACTGACCCTGGGATAAAGGCCGAAGGAGGGGCATGGGTGGGCAGCCACAGTCCCAATGTTAGACCGCACGCTACGGCCTGGTGGAGGTGGAGAAAGGTCCTCCAGGTCTTGATGTTCTCGAAATCACACATGTTTTTGAGCTGTGTGATGCCAATAGGGAGACAGTTGGTTGGCTTTATCGACCTGACCCAACTGTCAGTCCAAACGTCGAGGCTGTTGAGTTGCCGAGCATAAATGGTTCGTGCTCCACAACAAGGCTGGCAACGGTGTCAGTAACCAAGCCCATAGGTTTCTCAGGGCTTTTATTAGGTTCTTTTAAGGCCATCACCTGGGCTGCAGAAAGTAGCAGCTGGAAGTAGTAAGATCTTCACCACATCGAAGGTCTGTCACTGCCAAGGCTGTTAGCCATACAGATGAGACAGACAGGCTTAAGGCAACATTAGATGGTCTCGATTCCTAGACTGGCTTAGGGGCTGTCTTCTTGTTGTTTTGGACTGCAACTCCCACAGTCCTTTGCCATTGGCAATCTAAGCTTAGAATTCTGGGAGCTGTAGTTCAAAACATCAGGAGGGCTGAAGTTTGGGCAAGCCTGAATTACAGAAATGCATTCGGAACGAACTATTTTTGTAAGTTGAGGTACCACTGTATAACTAACTATTCATGTACCCAGTGTCATGTAGTGGACAGAGTGACAGACTTGGACTCGGGATACTAGGGATTGAGACCATGGAAACTCACTCGATGAAGGGATCAAGTAAAACTGCTGCTTAAATACATATCTCACTCACTTGAAAGCCCTATTAGGGTTGGTTCTGACTTGACAGAACAACAACATTATTAATTGTTGGTTCTGTCTGTTCATTATTCAAGTTGGTTCTGACTTGACAGAACAACAGCATTATTCATTGAAGTAAAAAGGGGGGGAGCCATGTAACCGTTACAAAATACAAAAGCAAGACTAGGCTAGGTGATACCTTTATAGGCTACAGTGACCCCCCCCCCACCATTTCACGGTTCCGATATTGCGGTCCCACTACATCACAGGACCGCAGTATCGGAACCGTGGGGGGTGGCGGGGGCCGGCCGGGTTCCTCCGCGCAGCACCCCCACGGACCTCTGAGAAGCCTCCAGGGTGCATGGGAGGGCAATGGGGGGAGGGATCTGGTCGCTCCGCGCGGCCCTCCCACGCACCCCGGAGAAATCTCAGGGCCGCACAGGTGGGCGGCGGTGGCGGGGGGAGGTAAGATTCCCCCTGGCGCCGCCGGTGCGCCGCGCAATTGCCCCCTGTCCCCCCCCACCCGCTTCCGCATATCGTGGATTTTCATGCATTGCGGGTGGGGTGGGTCCCTAACCCCCACGATTGGCGGGGGGTTACTGTACCAGTAAAATAACAAAACAAAAAAAAGCATTGCAAGCTTTCAAGGGCAATACCCTCTTTAACAAAGCATGTACCAAAAGTCCAAACAGGCTAAAATATGTGGTTTGCCAGGATATAAGTCTTAGATGTAAAAGTTCTTGGCAAGATGATATTAGCTAAGCAGTCTTCTTAGATGAACAGGGTAGGAAGCAGGGCTTTTATTAAAACTGCATCTCCTGGCAAACCAAATCTTTTGCCATGTTTGGACTTTTGGTACATGCTTTGATAAAGAGGGTATTGCCATTGAAAGCTTGCAATGTGTTTTGTTAATTTACTAGAAGCCTATAAAAGTATCACCTAACCTAGTATTGCTTTTGTATTTTTAAAAGCAAAGCAAAAAGCAAAGTGTTCTGCTTATATACCGCCCCATACCACTTTAAGTAGTCTCTGGGCGGTTTACAATTTTTAATTACAGTGTGCAGGCTACACATTGCCCCCCCCCCCAGCAAACTGGGTACTCAGTACAGGCATTTAACCACTGCACCACGAGGCTCTTCTTTAAGGGCTATATGGCTCCTCCCCCCCTTTTTTTTTAACTTCAGTGGAACTAACATACCAAGAAAGAGTCTCCCTTTCTCCACATAACAAGAAGAAGGCACATGGTTCATCAACACCAGCAGGACAAGACTGCAACCACTACTTTTCTTTAATCTGGTCCCATTTGACTTTACCTAGTGGGTTTCACTAAATTTAACCCTGATCGCCAGATGGGGCACATGGGCTTTCTGCATGAACCTCCCCCCCCCCTCTGGCCAAGCAGGGATTTTATGACTCAAAAAGCCAAATGAAGAGGGGGTATGGAGAGGTGGGCATGAACCATGTCCCTTCATTTGGAAAGCTGGGGTGTGAAACAAAATCTACTTCAGATGCAGTTTTAACAATAGCCCTGCTTCCTGCCCTACTTCATCTAAGAAGACTGCTTGGCTAATATCATCTTGCCAAGAACTTTTACATCTAAGATGTATCTCCTGGCAAACCACATATTTTGCCATGTTTGGACTTTGGTACCTGCTTTGATGAAGTGGGTATTGCTCTTGAAAGCTTACAATTTTTGTTGTTATTTTACTAGTAGCCTATAGTATAAAGGTATCACCTAGCCTAGTCTTGCTTTAACATTATCCATTGGCTGCATAATGGATACAACATACTAAAGACTTCATAAAGACAGCATGTACTATAATAGGCTCAAAGTACGGAACCTTAATTAAAATACTTCATTGCTCATAGGTATCATTTAGGTCTATCATAGCAAACCTGTTTTTCTTCTTTAGAAATGGTAAAATTGCTGCTAATCTCACCGTTTTGAACTTCCTGGTCTCTATGAATGAGTTCATACCTCTCTAGTTCAAAACAGATCCCAGGCCACCATCCTTTTTGGGGAACTTGGAAGTAATAGGAATAAAGCCCATTCTCTTAGTTGTTTACATGGGACCTTCTATCTAAAACATCCTTTTAAAGAAGTGTTCTAATTTCTTATAAAACTTGAGATGGCGTTGTAGGTCTGAAATGAGTGAAGAAGGTCAACTCTGTTGTTTAGTTAAGACCCATTTGTCATTGGTGACCATGCACCAAGTATTGAGGTGTGGTGTTAAAGGAGTAGTAGTATTGTTAGGATGGTAGGACGTCGAAGGGATGTAAACTTTGGGTATTTGTACACGACCCCTAAACTCCGCTGCAAATGGCTCCCAGTTCCGGAGCTTAAAATTGTTTCCCCACCAGCTCTGGAGTTTACAGAAAATTAAGTGTGGCCATGCCCACCTAAGCACGTCCCAGCGCACTTTTCAGGTACCTGCTCTTGGAGGGTGAAAAATCCCAGATCTGGATGTAAAGGAGTGAGTGCCCAGCTCTCCTCGCTTCTGTTTGTTGTTGTTGTTGTTTTTGCCTCCCGCCCCTTTAAGAGAAGGAATCAGGACGACGACGGGGCTTGGGGAGGCTTGGACCGGCAAACAGAGGTGAGCCTGCATTCTTTTGTCCCCTTTTTTCTCCCTCCCCTCACGCAGACAGGATCAAGGAAGTGCGGAGGGGTGGGGACGCAGGAAGAGGAACGAACCCCCAAGATCTCTGGTCCAAATTTAAGTGGCCAGCGGATCTTAGGGGTCGTGTGAAAAGGCCCTTTGCCATGGAAGAAGTCAACAGTGCTGTTTGGAATTCTTGTCCCATGACTTTGAAGGAATGATAGATCTGTGTGTAGGTCTTTGAAGAGGCTGTAATGTTGGGATGAAGATGTAGGGGAGGTCTTTTGTTTCTACAAGGAATGAATAGCTGGCAGAATAGTAAGGGAAAGGATGTCTCCAACAGGGGCAACTTTGTTTGCAGAGAGCTGTACTGCGGCTCACACAGCATTCCGCATCATGGGTTACAGGTCTACTCTCCCTCAGATAATCTCTCTGGGTCTAGCATCTTGAGTACATTGTCTTCTTCAAGGGACCTCCCCTCTTGGAATAAACCATAACGGTCCATTCTATTTCCTCTGGTTCTGGCAGCTGTACCTTGACCCCTTCTTTCTTTCTCTTACATTATTCCTCCCTCCCTTTCCCCATCTAACCCCCTCCCCCCGGATGGCTTTAGGACAAATTTACATCACCTATTTATCTCGTCTATAGCAGTCTTTCACACAAACTACCAGCTTTGTATCGGCAGGGAATCTTACAACACTTTTTCTATTTCCATAATATCCTTCTGGAGGTATGGTGACCAGAACTGTACACAATTTTCCAGATGGGGCCTCACCATAGATCAGGCATGTCCAAATTTCGGCCCTCCAGATGTTTTGGAACACAACTCCCACAGTCCTTTGCCATTGGAAATACAGGCTTGGAATTCTGGGAGTTGTGGTCCAAAACATCAGGAGGGCCGAAGTTTGGACATGCCTGCCATAGATTATCAAAGAGGCGGAATGACACTTGCTGACTTATTTTCTATACCCTTCCTAATGATCCCTAGCATTGAGTTTGCTTTTTTCACTGCTGCAGCACACTGGGTTGACACCTTCATTGAGCTGTCCACCAGCACACCAAGGTCCCTTTCCTGGTTTGTTGCAGAGAGTTAGGACCCCATCAGTTATAAATGTAATTGAGGTTTTTTTTTTTAAATCGGACATTCTTTGGTACTTCAAATCCAGCTATGCCTCTGATCTTGATGCTGAGTGCTCTGGACATCTTATAATTGTTTTTCCTTAGATGATCCCAATGTCGAGTGTTTTTGGGATCTTTGTTCGCAAGTGGGCTCTGGTGTCGGTGATTTGCTTAGTGAGGGAGAAGACCAAGGAACATGCTACTTTGTGGGAATGGATTAAGATCGCTTTTACTGCTTTTCTGTGATTTGGACTCTTGAGTGCCTAAGTCGCTGGATGAGGTTTGTCTTTTACTCTGAAACTGCTTCACATTATTGTTGTTGTTGCTGCTCTTTTAGAAGCTCTGAATTTACTTTTAAATTTGTATACCTTTTCAAAGTGCCTTTAATGAAATTGATAAAATGTTACAGCTGTGTTTTCACTCAGACAGACCAAAGGGTTGGTGGTACCAAGGATCAGTAAGTACTTCACAGGTTTTGGTACTTTTTACTTAGCAAGGCTGGTTTCCAGCCACAAGCAACAACTTGAATTTTTGTGTGTTTTGTCTCTCTAGGGCGCACCAAAGGGAGCAGGTTAGCTCAAAGGTCTTGGGAGAAGGTCATCACAGGAAACTTGCACCAATCACTGGCACACTGAACCCACTTGGCAAGCACCCACATCAATGGTAGTATGGCCAGTATCTTTCATTTGGTGAATAATAATGACCATTACTGTGGGGCAGAGTCTGTGAAGCAGGTGGAACCATCCTCCCAGTGAGCTGCGCCTTGCAGTGTCCCTGCCAGCAGGCTTCAGGAAAGCCCTGAAAACCCATCTATTCAGGGAGGCTTTTGCCGACCTTTTTAGTTAATTTCTTTCCTTTTTTCCCCTTTCCTTTTCTTCTTTCTTCTTTGCCGCCATTGCCATCTGTTGTGGGGGGGGGGTTATGGTTCCCCTCCTGTTTTTATTGCCTTTTACCTATTTTTATCCTCGTTTCTTTTCTTGTTTTTATTGTTCACCGCCCCGAGTTCCTATAGGACAGGCATACCCAAACATCGGCCCTCCTGATGTTTTGGACCACAACTCCCAGAATTCCAAGCCTGTATTTCCAATGGCAAAGGACTGTGGGAGTTGTGGTCCAAAACATCTGGAGGGCTGAAGTTTGGGCATGCCTGCTATAGGAAGATGTGGTGGTATACAAATGCAACAAATAATAAATAAATAAATAGCAACGTGATGGCCAGGGTTGGATTAACCATTAAGCACAAGAAGTGCGCGCTTAGGGGCATCAAGAGAAGAGGGGGCACCACGGAAATTTTCCATAGCCGAATTTACCATGGTCCATATGGCAATACTGCAAATAGTGCAGCTGAACCAGGATCCCCAAAAGGGGACCCCCACATTAAATGGAAAAAAATACATACAGATATATAATCACAAGAGCACTCGGAGAGTGTAGACCTCCACCAAGAGTTATGAAATCAAGGGGGGGGACCCCCCATAAATGAAAGCAGACAGGATGGATTTGATTTAAATCCCTAGTCAGTAAGGCTCAATTTAAATCATGATTTTCTATATAAAGACTCATTTTTGCTGGAGTTGTTTTAATCTTAATATTTACAACCAGTTGAAGATTTCATTTTTAAAATAATAACTTTTCAGATCAGTTTTACAGTTATATCAGAAAATTACTGGTTTGGTGGTTATATATCATTAGAACTACATAAATAATTGTGAAATTATTGCAAGGTGAACTGTCTCCAGTTTACTAGGTTAATCATCCATATTTAGACAACTGTTCTGTTGTACTTTACTGGAAAGAGAAAAATAATCATTACCTTAATAATAACAATTTAAATAGCTTTATTTAACCCAATTATGTATACTTGTATTTGCTTGAATATCCATGTTTGTTAACTGATGTGGTTAAAATATTTTTAAAAAAACAGACTGAGTCTAGATCCATGGTGGCCAAAGCCCTGCCTTCCAGAAGTTTTGGACCACAACTCCCACAGTCCTTTGTCATTGGCAATACAGGCATGGAATTCTGGCAGTTGTGGTCCAAAACATCTAGATCAGTGGTTCTCAACATTTGGGTCCCTAGATGTTCATGGACTGCAACTCCCAGAAACCCATTCCAGCACAGCGAGCAGTGGAGGCTTCTGGGAGGTGCAGTCCAGGAACATCTGGGGATCCACAGGTTAAGAACTACTGATCTAGTGGTTTGGCCACTATTGGTCTAGGTCAGGCATGCCCAAACTTCAACCCTCCAGATGTTTTGGACCACAACTCCCACAGTCCTTTGTCATCGGCAATCTAAGCTTAAAATTCTGGGAGATGTGTTCCAAAACATCAGGAGGGCCGAAGTTTGGACATGCCTGGTCTAGATATTACCAAACTGGGTCTCTTTTACGTCCTGCTGCCATTACAGGCTTTTCTCCTCAAGGAAGAGAATGAGAATGATAACCCTCAGGCTGCTATACACATAAAGATCTCAAGATGTGGAGTACTGTGCTCCAAAACTTTCATTTTCATTTTACGGCTTGCCCCTCCCTCCTCAAAATTTACTCCTTGTGCAAACCTATTCCATTCCAAGAGGCAGTTAATTTCTTCTCTACAGTGTAGTTACTCTATTCCCTTTTTTCAGCATCAAGCAGCTGTTTGAAAATTCTTAAAGTGAAAATATCTTAAAATCCCTCTCTGATACCAGATGGGAGGCACATGCTATGGCAACAGCAGCAAATTTGAAAATCTTTCCTTAAAATTTTAGAGACATTAGAATATATAGCCAAAGTCCATTCACGAAAGGGAGATGCTAGGATAGAAGAAAAGCATCTAACATTGCAGATAAGATGCAAGAGCTAGAATTTGTTTTTATGTAATTTTTTGGAATGAAATTTTGCAGAATTTTCACAGAGTAAGCCAAGTTCTACAAAATGAAGATGTAAACTTGGAAACATGTGCAGAACTGTATGACTATGTATCACTAGCTGACCAACTGTGCACATCACGAGATGAATTTGAAAGATATGAAGCAGCTGCAAAGGATATGCAACCAGATGTTGATTACAAGGCAGCTACAACTTGCAAACGTATCAGAAACAAGGTACCCAGTGAAGGAGATGCCCCAGAAGTACCCTGTTTTCCCAAAAATAAGACCTCCCCAAAAAATAAGCCCTAGCAGGATTTCTATGCATTTGTTAAATATAAGCCCTACCCTGATAATAAGACCTAGTGATGGGTGTGGCTATGCAGATACGCTGCATAGCCACACCAGGCATTTCTGCGCGGAACAGTAAGGAAGACTGGAATACCTTTTATCTGCCACAGCTCTTTTCTCTGAGCCATTTGCACTTGCGCGGGTACGCGGGTGGCAACCACATCACTCCTTTCTCCTAGCCATTCGCGCATGCACATGTGTGCATGTGGTAACCGTGGTCACAGGCATCCTATTGCACACACGCAAACGGCTAGGGGAAAGGAGTTCACACATCACTAGCGACAGCCCCACCGACCAGCAGCAGTCTGTGGGCCTGCTTTTCCTGAGTAGCTGTACCCCCAGACAAGGTGAGCGCAAAAAGAAAGAGCTATTCTGTTGAGTACAAGAAAGGAATTGTTGAGGACTCCCACTGCAAGAATCTTACGGCTTTCTGCAAAGAGAAGTTGGAGATCCGAATTGTCTGAAAATGGCGGGCAGAATACGTTAACCTCAGTCTACATGTGGACAGAGGAAATGCTAAGAAGTGCAAGTGTGGTTCAGGTCGGCAACCTTTATTTCCTGAGCTGGAAAACATAATCTGTGAATGGATTGCTGACAGGAGAGCAAAGGCTTAGGTTGTGCGCAGGGCTGACATTCAAGCATACTGTATTATAATTTTATAATATAAGACAACCCCTGAAAATAAGCCCTAGTGTGTCTTGAGAAAAAATAAATATAAGACAGTGTCTTATTTTCAGGAAAACACAGGTATATCTGAATGCCAGAAATGCATTTTGTGTTAGCACATGTTACACAATTGTTGACAAACTTGAAACAGAGATGAAAATAGGAAATATATATAAAGGAGCAGATTTTCTTTTCATGCCACATGTCACTTCATCATCTACTAACATTGAAAGGTATTCTTAATGCTTTCCAAAGCTGATTGATGCTTACCAAGGATTTCAACAGTAATTTCTCAGCTGAGCTTGAGTAGTTTCATTCATATGTGTACCATAGGTTCGGTGCAACAAACAATGTGAAAAGATTTAGTTCTGCTGAAATTTATGAAATAATTGTAGAAGACAATATTGAATGTGCCTTTCCAAATGTAGACATTAGCTTTCATATATTTTTAACATTAAAGGTCACAAATTGCTCAGTTCATTTTCTCCGTTGAAGTATATTAAAAACCCCATCAGAACAACTATGCAACATGGCAGGCCAGATGCCTTATCTCTATTAAGTATAGTAGCAGATGTGTTACATAAGATTAGTTTTCAGGATCTGATCAAAGACTTTGCAATTTTAAAAAGTAGGAGAAAACTTCAAATATAAATAAAGTGGAAGTATACAAAAGTAAATACTATTTTCCATCTTACTGTAAATTTTGTTTAATTTTGATAAATAAAATTTTATGTTTTATTGTTGTTTATATTTTGAATTACATCTATATGGGGTGGTCACCAAATTCTTTTAAGTGCTAAGGACAGTTTTGGTGGGTGCCAAGGGTGGCACTCGGAGCCCTATCTGTGGGTACCCGATATTGGCCCTTCACAGCCATCTGTATTCAGGTTAAATTGCTGTATTGGCACTTTGTGAAAAATTAGTAGTTTGGGCACTCTAAATTAAAGTTCGACATCACTGGCTTAGGGCCTCTAAGGGTCTTAATCCGGCCCTAGCGATGGCCAAGTGTTCAAATGCATATGTTTTGCGGAGCCATTGGATTAGCCAGTTTCTCTCTCAATCATCTCGAGAGATACTGTAACCACAAATTTTTCGACTTGTCGGTTTTTCGACTTGTCGATTTTGATTTCAAATAGCATTCTATCTCTCTGTGTGCCAGGATGCTGCTTCAACTGTTTGTTTGTTGTTTATACTGGGGTTTCTTTAAAAAGGGGAAAAACAAATGCTTTCCAAAGCATCTTGACTGGTCAAAGAGGGGACAAAAGGATACAAGTAACACACCGCAGTAGTAGACAAGAGTAGTGAGCTCCCGTTGCTAACCCCAGCTGCCACTCACCTATTTATTTTTATTTATTTATATTACAGTTCAAAAGCAAGTAAATAAATAGGTACCAACGTAAAAAGCGGGAAGGTAAACAGTGTTCTGTGCACAAATGTGTTCAGCTATGCAGGGCCACATGGCCACGGCCTTGCACAACACTGGCTCTTTGGCTTGAAAATGGGGATGAGCGCCGCCCCTAGAGATGGACACGACTAGCCACACATGTGCGGGGGGAACCTTTACATTTACCAAGTTGGGTTATGTGTCAGCAGAGGTTTTCAGACAATCTAGTGACTGATATGTATCCAATAAAACATTTTTTTTCCTTTTTAAAAAAGAAGGTTGGCTATTCTTTTCACGTTTTGGGCTAGGAGCAAGGGCTAAACATCTTCAGAGATTATTCTTAGCAACTTCATAAACATTACTGGAAAATGATATAAAAGTTTGATTAGTAATAGTAGTTAGTAATAAATGCATGAGGATACATTCCAGGCCTTCTTACAACAACATGGATTATAGCAAACATTATTTTAATACTGATCACTGCCCCCCTCTAGTGGCCAGTTCAGAAAATGACATTGTATAGACAGACTAGCAAATGATATATAGTGGTACAGTAGGACCCCGGTATCCACTGATTCATTATCCACTGATTCAGTTATCCACAGTTGGCAGAGGGAAAAATTTAGTAAATAATTCAGCAGCCACAAAGCAAGCTACTATCACAAACAGCAGATGTAAAGAAAGGTACTGTCATAAAACAGCAGTTCTGGGGGTTTGGGGCGTTCTCTCTTATCCACAGTTTTCATTATCCACGGGAAGGCCTGGAACCAATCCCCAGCGGATACTGGGGTCCTACTGTACCTCCAATTGCAAAATTCATCCATTCCAGTGGAATTTTCTTAACTTGAAATTTTCGTAAAGGGTTTCCCATAGAAATGCATTGGAAATGGCTTAACTCGTTCCAAGTGGGAAATCACACACACACACACAAATGCAAAAAGCAACTGGCATGCAAACAGAAGCTCAGCTCCCTACCTTTAAAAGTCCCTAAAACTGTGCAAAATAGTTCTAGAATGGCTTCAAAATGGGCACTATGTGCAGGTCATTGTAAAACAGAAGCCCCGGTTCTCAGCTTCCCTTTTTAAAATGTCTCCTTCTTTCCAATTGCAGCACTGTAGCAGGGTAGCCATAAGATGGCAGTATCTACTGCAAACAAGGAGCCATTTTGAAAAAGAACCTTTACTTTCCGTTTCCTTTTCATGACTTGAAAAAAAAATCATATCTTGAAGCATCCCTATACATGGATTTCACTTCGTAAGTCAAAATTTTTGTAATTAGGGGCATTTGTAACTCAAGGTATCACTGTAGATAACAGTGGCAGTGAACCTTCAGCACTCCAGGTATTTTGAGCCACAACTCCCAGAATTCTGAGCCTAGATTGCCAATGACAAAGGACTGTGGGAGTTGTGGTCTGAAACATCTGGAGTGCCTAAGGTTCAGCACCACTGGTATATAACTTGGTCTCTGGCTCCCTCTAATAGCTTGTTCTGGTAACTTCAACTTAAGGAACATATATTTCTAAGATTTTTCTTTCAATATTTTTAAATTTGTCAGACCAGAGATTAGTGATCCCAGAGATAAGGGGGTCCTACTGTAGTACAAAACTTTGGCATTTTTAAAATTATTATCATGTTAATGTTTACCTGCTCTTAGTTATTCAATTGAGTTTTAATTGGTATATAGTTTAATTTTTGTTTTTTTGATGTCTAATTTAGCATGTATTTAATTCTATTCATTTTATGTTGTGTGCTGCCTTGGATCTCATTAGTGGTAAGGTGACCTATAAAACAAGCAAATAACTAAATACAGTATTTCTTGTGGAGTAAGAATAGTTTCCCCCCATTAGCACTATTCCATGTGAATGATTATTGGAAGAACTACTGTCATCTGCAGGTACAGGAAAAAAAAAGCCGTGTGATACATTAAAAGAAATAGACAACATTTTTATTGGATCATTAAAAAGTTTCAATATAAGGCAAGCTTTCCAAGTTCTTTAGAGTTTTTCGTTTGGAAAATGCAGTATAAAACATGATACTCAAGTAAAAAGCACCAAAAGAGGTCTATACGTAGTGGCCACGGCTCATGCCACGCAGTCTGACTGCCTGGGAGATAAGATTGAATATTCAATTCGACATGAGACAGACAAAACTATGGTATTAATTCATAGGCTCTCTCAACTCATAGAGGACCAAGGTCTGGATTGGTCCCCTGGAAATCTTCTCATTTACCTTAGTAGCTCAGGCCTTGGTGGAAGACTTGCAGCAAAACAAAACAGTACAATAACAAGAGGCACTTAAAAACATAGGAAGGGTGTCAGTCTAGTCAAAGATAGTTTCCTATTTTAGCCTTTGAAATACATTTCAATCTTCAGAGTATAAGCCATCAAATAAATGAGCCAGGGCCAGAGTTGGAATATTAAAAACAGTTGCATAATTATTTGTGGCAGGTTTTGCTGAAACCCAAGTGATGTGCAGAACGTCTTCAGCTGTGTATACATTTATGACAAAATCAGATAAGGAGGGAATGTCTTCAACAGAGTGGATTTTGTTTTAAGTTTTAAAAATTGATGTTTCAAAAATTCAAATGGAGATTTGAATCAATGTGATTTTTTTAAAAATAACATTGATAGTTACCCACCACCGTTTAGAACCAAGAAACAAAAAAAGCTGCCAATTTAAAACTGGTGTCTGCATATGTGCATTTGTGTACGCATGAACACATGCACATGTTACAAACCAAGCAGCTTCAGTCCTTGCTGTTTCACGTATCAGAGAGCTACGTGGCTGCAAGGTTAAACCCTGTAATTAAATGGGCAATTTCTGTGCTAGACATGAAGACAAAAGTGTTCCCCCCAAAACAAATGCATGATTTCTGGCAATTAAAAAAAACCTGCAAATTGGGGAAGGGATCTCAGTGGAGTTGTACCATAGTGGAGACAAAAGGGGTTAAAGCTCCCATCCCAAACAGATTATGTTCCTCTTTGCTCCGTCTGGAATAAAACAACTGAACAAAAATATAGCTGATAGCAACCACGCTAAAACATCATGCGATTTGATCCTTGGAAATATGTTACCCACAAGACTGCCGTGTCCTATTTAAGTGTACTTGTTTGTGAAAATCGTCATCGAAGGCCCCTTTTCTGGTTTGGTCCCAGGGTACGAGGTTAGGTGGGTGGTTACTAAAAATAGGGGCTTTTCATTCGGGGGTTGATAGTTCATCCCTAGAAATAGGCAGATACTGTAGTGCCAAACCCTATGAGACGGGCCGCCAACAGTCATTGAGCATGGGGACCTCACCCAGTTAGGACCTACTCTTTTTTTTCAATGCCAAGTTAAATCTGTGATACTGTACTCATATTCTTCAAACTGTTCTACCTATTGTGTCTAGCGCTTCTTTTTCCATTTCATTAACAATTTGCTTAGATTTCCCTCTATATGTGACATAACGATGTGTCTGAGCATTGTTTGGAAGTGTCACAGGCCCCTTTTCTTTAAGCAGTTTTGCAAACCAGAAAGCTCAAGTTATCACATATTGAAACACATTACCCAATTACGAAGCACCATTAGGAGGATTATCTGAGGATAACAGCTGGGGGGGGGGGGAGAGAAGTCCCTGCCATAAGAAGCTCACAGTCTAAAACCAACCGTTTCCAGCCTTGGGTAAGCCTGGTGGTACTTGGACTACATTTCTGGGAGTTTTAAGTCCAAAAACTCCCAGGGTTTCTGGGAATTAAAGTCCAAAAACACCCAAGATTGGAAGCCACCGGGTAAAGCATACAGAAACATCGTGTATATGATAGTGAAAAATTACAATTAAATTACTTAGAAATAAGCTCTTTTCTTATGTTTATATGAGGTATAAAAATTTGCCAGCTTCACAGGAAAAAAATTTCTCAGTTCCATATACTACTCCACTTAAGTAGTAAGCAAAACAATGTGTTATTGCTCTGTCATCCAGTGCAGGGTTTTACAATATAAGTGTCTGTAGGGCACTTATCCGCAAATCTCTCTTTTCAGCGCTAACACCAGAAGCACTTCAGCCAACGTCTTCTAAATAGCATCGGTTATTCAGAATTGGCAGCCAAGGTGGAAGAGCTCAGAATATACACGGAATCAGAATCTTCCTATCCCGAGGATAATCTTCAAACTTCTCATGGTACCACCTGAAGAAGAAGCAATATTGAGCATTTAACACTTGGATCAGTGGGTGGAGAAAAATCTTTATTAAATTTGTCCTTGACGTTAAACTCAGAATAACTGCTATTTCAAATGAGAGGCATCCATTGCTTGAACTAAAAAAATAATAATGGAATTCTACAAAGATGAATGCAAACTTCTTTCAATAATAATAATAAAATGCACATATATAAGACAGAGAATAGCAGGTTAGTGTTACTATATTGTTACTATATTACTTTTGACTCCCCCTTTTCTCATTCAAATCACTTATCCTGTTTTAACCCTACAAATTATTAAAAGGAAGGACAATGGTGCAGTGGTTAAATGCCCGTACTGCAGGTAAAACTGTGCTCACGATCTGGGGTTCAGTCCCAAGTAGCCCACTCATGGTTGACTCAGCCTTCCATCCTTCCAAGGTCAATAAAATGAATACCCAGCCTGCTGAGGGGGGCAATGTGTAGCCTGCATGCTGCAATAAAAAAAAAACCTGTATACCGCCCAGAGACTACTTGGAAGTGGTATGGGGCGGTACATAAGCAGAACACTTTTACTTCTTCAAGTGGTCTTCCATGAATTCACACCTATGGTTCTGTGCCTGCACATAAAGCAGCCTTGGAACTTTCTAGAAACTAAGTATAAGTGTTTTCTCTCCCCTACTCCCACTGCCACTGCCCATGACGAGGGGCACCCTGGCTTTCACCCAACTCTCCTCCTTACATCCCACCCACAGACCTAAGCTGAGCATGACACCGGGGGGAGGGGGGAAGGGCAGGATGTGTGAATTCACGGATGACCCCTTGAAGAATGACAGTTACAGGTAACCCTGGGGGGGTTGCATGTTGTCCATCCCTGAAGTGGAGCTTCTTTTGCTCTTATGACAGCATTAACATTATCCAAATATAATTCCTGGGTGGGAGGCTTTGAGCAGCAAAGATTTGTGCAGGGCAGAGGCTTAATAGGACCCAAAATTTGCCCCTTTAAGACACTCACTGAATGGTGGAAGTTGCCATTTAAGGCTGTGTACTTAAAGAGGCAAGTCTTGCATGCTGTCAAGCATTACTCACAAATCTGCCCTGCACAAATCTTTGCCGCTCAAAGTGTGGTGTCTTTAGAGATCCAACTATTTGGGAGAAATTGGTGAGTCAAGACTGATTTGTTGCTGTTGATTTTTCAGTTTATTTATTTATACATGATCGGTTCAAATAAATGTTTTCTGACATGAAGTTGTTTAGTATATAAACACATCCCCCCTCCCATGTGTTCCTATTTTTTATTTTAAAAGCAGCACCATTCCTAAAAGGGAGTGGGAAGCAACTTCTGCTTAAAAGCAACAAGTTGCATGTCTTTATTTAATTCATTCGCACCAACAAATTATACTGACAGATAAACATACAGCACTAAGCAGAATATAAATAAGCTATAAAACCATTATGTATAAAACATATTTAAAACAAATAAGATTTTTAAAAAACCCAACTAGATGACATCCAGCCAATACTGGGCCACATCAACAGCATTCCCTCTTGCCAACATAAAGTTTTCCTCTGTGCATTTTGAAGGGTATCATACGGATTGTAACGTGTGTGAGCTGCTCTGTTTAAGGATGGGCACCAAACGAAAAACGAAAGGCTGTTTCGTCATTTCGTTAGCTAACAAAATGAAACAAAATGAGGACATGCCATTTCGTTAGTAACGAAACAAATCGCCATTTTCCCAATTGAAACAAACTAATTCGTTTCTCTGTACAATGGCTCCCCTGGGTCCTAGAGACACCAAATTTGTGTGAACCATCATCTGACTGTCCCCGTTAAGTCCTCCCCTTGAAGCACCCCAAATTTGAAGAGGTTTGGGGTACAGAGGGTCAAGTTATTCAACACCAAATGGGGTGCCCATAGGAATCCATTTTATTTTATTTTATTGGTTGGGAAGGGGGAGTGGTTTGCTAATGGCAGCAGGGTATATAAGAGGCTGCGCTACTTTCGGTTCTGGTCATCTGTGGTGGAGTTAGGAGGAGGCAGACGTCTCTGGCAGTGTGGTATTAGCTAGCTCTTGGCTTCTAAAATCTTCACTGCTGCTCTTTGTTGTTGTGAATTGCTGAAAAGCAAAGCTGATTTGCGTGTGGTGTTGTGTGAGTGGAAAAAGAGAGTTGTTTGTGTGTTTGAGAGAGCTGTTTTCTCTCTGTGTGTTTATTAGACTTCTCTGTCTCAGAGAGCGGCCATCTTAATTATCTATTTTTTTGGAGGGTTGGGTTGAGGGATTTCGGGCAAGCTTTCTTTATTTTGTTTCCCACACCTACCCCCTTGAAACTACATTACTTCCCACCCACCCACCCACATTTTTCCCAGTCCACCACCCACCTGTACCAGTTCCCCCATTCTCTAGTGGCACAATATGAATGCACCTGGCTGTCCTTCTAAATCATGGCTCCATTTCCAAAACCCAACAAAATAGAACTGGATTCCTCCTATTCCATTATTCCTAGCTGGAGTATTCTGGCAACCCACTGCTTTCCTCCTAGGCCTGCTAGCCTGCTTGCATGTTATGGGATCTGAAAGACCCATGTATTTCTAAGACCTGCCTTGATCTCCTTGACTTAATTCTTGCCTGCCTGCCTGCCTGGTGGAGTGCAATTCTTCTGATACAGCCCAATGTATCTTGGGGTGCTTCAAGGGGAGAGTTTGAGGATGCTCCATAGCAATTTCCATGCTTCTAGCTGCCTGGGATCAGAATTTTCAAGTACTTTTAAATTACATTTTTTCCCTAGGGGCACCCTCTTTGGAGCTCAATAACTCAGTTCCCTGTAGCCCAAACCTCTCCAAATTTGGTGTGCTTCAATGGGAGAGTTTGAGGACCCCCATAACAATATCCATGCTGCTAGCTGCCTGGGATCGGTATTTTCAATATATTTAATTTACAAATGCTTTTTTCCTGGGGGCAGCCTGTTTGGAGTTGAATAACTTGGTCCCTTGTACCCCAAACCAGTCCAAATTGGTGGTGATTAAAGGGGAGAGCTTGAGGAAATTCTACATCAATTTCCATGCTGCTAGCTGCCTTGGATCAGTATTTTCAAGCACAGAAAATTGCACTTAGAAATGTTTTTTCCAGGGGGCACCCACTTTGAAGTTGATTAACTCGGTCTCCCAAACCCCAAAGCTCTCCAAAGTTGGAGGGCTTAAAGGGAACATTCCAAGGAAGGTACCCACCAAATTTGGTGCCCCTGGGACCTACAGAACCCGTTTTATATTGTTTCCTTTCTGTTTCACTTTGTACAGTTTCCCCCCAAAAATTCATTGTGAAATGAAATGAAACAAATCAAGGGGTAACGAAACAAAACGAAACACAATTTTTCTGATTCGTGCCCATCCCTAGCTCTGTTCTTCTCCACATGTGTATAAACTACATGTAAAACATGTAGACCTTAAAGGACTCATTCAGAATATGAGAGCATTAGCCCGATTTCTGTTCCTTACACAAGCCAATGTCAATCCAACAGTGTAACTGCCACTAGTTAAGTACTTGTATCTAACATACTGCACCCTCTTGTATCTTATGGCAAGACAAGAAATAAATGCAAACTTTAGCATCTTAACTGGCAGCAATGCACCCCTGAGTTATCACATGTACACAGATAATTTTGTATTGAAAATGTCATTATTGTCATCTCAAATTAACATTCAGGGTCATGGAGAATTTCTGGGAACTTACCTATGGTGTTTATATGCCCTGTTTGCTAATACGATGAGAGTGCTGAGAGCAAAAGCAACACTTTCGAGAGTCGAGCAGGCGAGAGCATATCCAAACCATTCCAGAACCTCTCCAAAGTAGTTGGCTCCGGTTACATATTCAAACATTCCTCCTAAAGAACAGAACCTACACTTAATGTTGACTGTGGAATTAATATTGTGAACCTGCACGCATTTGGATTTACCTAAAATCCAGCCCTTGAAATTTTGGGGTTCTATGTATAATTCAATTAACACATTAAGGTAAGTCATGGTTTTTGTCTAAGCAGATCTGCTTTCAATTCAAACCTTGAAGAGATAAGCTGCCTTCTAAAGGACTCTCTGTTCGTAGTTTTGAGTAGACCGGACACCACCACCATCGGTAGGCAGCTGCACAGTCACTAAGCACTTGCTGGGCATAGATGTCACTTGTGTGTATTTTCCTCTGAATGTTGTTGTACTGTTGTTAAATGTTTACAGAAAAAGAAACATTGATTTGGCTTGCAATGGTGGAGGCAACAGCCATAGCTATACGTATTTTCAAAAACCTCAACTAGGGTTGTCTTCTTTGTTCCCTTCCACCCAACCACATACAGTACTTAACTCCCGTGGAAATACTGTAAATGAAATTGTGGAACAGGAGCTCCGCCTCATTGCTTTAAGTACAGGGCCAGCAAAACTATATCTCAGACCTGAACAACTGAAGGAATCTGGAGAAAATGTTTATCTCAGGATATTTTTTCAGTTGGGTCTTAAAACAATAGTGAAAGAAGAAATTTATAAAGTGCAACCCCATATGCCTCTGTATTGAACTTAACTCAATTTATTATAATAAGGCTTGCTCCCACACTGATGGAAGAGAACTGAAGAAGCTACCAACTTCTGTAACAACAGGTGTTATAAAACATACCTACAGGTTATTTACTCTCTGTTCACACATACCTAGAGGGTATTTGCTATAACAAGCTCTTGTTAAGTTTTAAATGTTTCCCTCAAAAATCTGCATTTCAATTAAACATACCTGCAATATTAGATTTCTGAAGCACATTACCTACCTCTTGGTATTTTATAGCCTGTTTCTCCTGGTTTTCTGAGATTCCTCAATATATGATCAGACTGTATGTTAATTGCCAGACCAGTTATCCACCCTGTAATACCTGAAGAAATAAGAACATTCTAGTTTTGGGGGAAAAATGCCTTATAAGGGGGAAAATCAAATTATAACTGTAACAGAAGATAGTACACATCTGAATCATAGAAAGCTGTTTGCTGCATTGCCCTGTAGTCTAAGGTAGAGCTACTAAATTACGGTATCAGCTTATCAGTGCTAGAAACAGATCTAAGCAACTGTGGTCTTTTATATTTTCAAAAGGAGAGCAAATGCTGCTGTTTCTTCCTAGTATGATACAATTTCATGCAATCTGAGAGCTTTTGTGGGCACGAAATTCCACTTAATCTGCAACCTTCCCAAACTACACGCCTAAGAATGCTGTTGTTACAGCCCAATATTGTGACATCACAGGAACATATTCCAGACAGAGAGAGACACTGTTTCGTTTAACATTCAGCCTGTTCTGTAGGAACTTGAAAGCTATCCCAGTAGTTTGTGATTGGATAAAAAGAAAAGCTATTATGCTATTGATACTGCTGGGACTTTTTCCTAAATGGACTAAAGTACTGTACCTATCTGGACATGAGAGAGAACAGAAGAAGATCCATGTTAACACCAAGGGCCTATCTAGTCCACCATTCCGCTCCCACAATAGCTCACCCAATATGTATGAGAAACCAGCAACCAGAACATGAATGCAACAGTTCACCCACTTGGGCTCCCTAGAGACGTTATATAGAAGCTGATAACTAAGATACAGTATAGTCATTATGACATGTAGCCATTCTTATCCTCCCTGAATCTGTCCACTCGTTACCACTGCAAAGCTCCAGTTACCTAAGTAATTCTTGACTAAAATTAAACAGGGGAAATACTTAGAAGATAAAGCAGATTACTTTCAATTTTCCCATTTTAAAAAGCCATCCAAAGCAAGAAAAACTATGAAAACCACATATATGAATCACCCATGAGTAATCCACTGATAAGTTGTGACGAGGGGGTAAAAAAATCATAAAATTAAGTGTGGCAAATTCTGGAGCACAGATACACCTTCTATAAAGATTAGTTGCAGCAGGGAAGGTAATATGTAATATTGATGTGTTAATGGTGAATCATTAAAGAAAAGTGACTTGCCAAAATTAGAACATCAAGAAAATTTTATAAAATTAAATAGTTGTTATAATCCCTCTGCATTTTTAGTGTTGTCAGAAACCTACCTACATATGATTTGTTTCCTCCTCAATCCAGCTCATTTTTGAACAAATGACACAGCACTGTCCTCAATAATGATCCTTGGGAGCAGTGGTTTGGTTGTTCACTAGGGCAAGTAGGGCTCTTATGACCAGTCAACCCACTCCTGCCCTCCTCCTTATTTTGGGAGGGAAGGACCTGGCAGTTCCCCCCCCCCCATGCTGGATTCCACCCTCATAATATTATACGTAGAGTGTGAGGTAGGGAGAAAAAAGGGGGAGGGTATGCTAAGCTGTCACCCCTACCTCCGCCACAGTTGTGCCTTCTGCACTGACGTCCATGGTAAGAACTAAAAATGTATTCCCTACTCTTTGCTGTCCAATTTATAAGCAGCCAGCAACCTATAAAGCATGGTATGGTCTTAACCCATGACTGCTTAGTTTCCTCAGGAATCTTTGGTTGGGGCCTTTCAGAAGTCTGAGGGGATGACGTCTACAAGGTCATTCTTGCCCACATGTTTACAGACACTCTCAAGGTTAAGAAGGTTAAGAAGGCAGGACTTGTTTGGTGGAATCATGTTGTTGCATTTTCAGAAGGACTTGCACATCTGTTGCTTGATAGGTTTGTCTTTAGTAATGTCTTCCATCACGGGGAAATAAGCCCATTCTGTAGTCTCAGTGGTCATGGTTAACCTTAAATGGAGCCTCACGAGCTCCCTTTAACAATCTTGAGTCAAATGGCACTCCTCATGCCATATCTTCATCTGGCAAGTCTTTCATTGTCACAACTGACCTTCTCCACACTGCATCAGGTATAAATGTTGCAGCCACCTGAAACTACCCTTTCAAAAGCTAAGTGCCTTCCCTTGAGCTGTCATTAGGGTGACTCCTTCGGTGCTACGGCTGTACCACTTTGCCAGTGAGTCGATTACAGCACACAAAACCCCATTTATTTTTGTGTTTTTTGCCTTGAATAAATGTGTGACATCAAAGAGGTCCCAAAAGAACAAACATGTAAAACTGAGGCGTTAGGCTGTAAAAAGCAGACAGGGCCAGGCGGCCTCCATCTGAGACAGAGGAGTGGCTGCATGCCTTCTACATATGACCTGCATGCTCTTTTGTGCCTTTTCTAATTTAAAGTTATGGGCATGTGTCATTCTTCCACAATCAGGCCCTTGATCAAGGGGCTAGAATTCTCTTTGCAGTGATGGAAAAGCCCAGTAGATCCTGCCTTCCAGGTTCCTGCCTTCCTTTTCAGTCTAAGAGGGCCATGAGGGGTATTGGAAGGGGCCAAAAAAATTAGGTGATCTATAGTGTACTGTGGCTGCACCAACAGAAATATAGTGTCCAAATCCCCTGAGGGACTCATTCCCCTCTATTCAGCACTGGTTAGACCTCATCTTGAGTACCATATCCTCCAGTCAAGAAGGATGCTGACAAACTGGAACAAGTTCAGAGGAGGGCAGCAAAGCTGATTAGGGGGCTGGAAACCAGACCCTTTGAGGAAATACTGAAAGAACTGAGCTTGTATAGCCTTGAGAAATGAAGGCTGAGGGGAGATCTGATAGTAGTTTTCAAATACAGTGGTACCTCAACTTACGAATGTAATCCATTCCAAATGCATGCTCTTAAGTCGAACTACTCTTAAGTCAGGGTACCTATCTAAAAAATTGAAAAAATAAGTTTAAAAAATGAAAAAAAAATTATAGGTCAAGCGGACCATATCTAAAATTTGTAAGGCGGCAGTTAAAATGGCAACAGTTTTCCACTCTTAAGTCGAATTGCTCTTAAGTCGGGGTACCACTGTACTTGAAAGACTGTCATGCAGAGGAGGGACAGGAGATGTTCTCAGTTATCCCAGAGGGCATGATACGCAACAATGAGCTCAAATCACAGGAAGGAAGATTTCAGTTGAATAACTGTTTGAGCAAAATGTTAATGGAACCAATTATCTCTCCCTTGTAATTAGTTTCTGGTCAAGGTACGTCTCCCTCTCAGATACTTGTTGATGGTCTGAACTGCATGGCTATCATTACAACCATTTTGTGAATGAGCACTATCTCCACTGTAGGTATTTTGATGGTGTGTACCAAATTCCAAATGGGCCCTCATAAGGTGGAACCCCAAATGGATGATTTTCCAGTGTACATGAGAGCACTGGATAGTGCAGTATGGTAGGCTTTTATACTTGGCTTTTTAAAGAAGAAAAACAAAAGCTCCTGAAGAAATATGGATATACAGTAATAGTTAAGAGAAAAATTCCTCCTGTGACAGTTATTTTTGCAAGGATTGTTTATTTTGTGTTCAATCCTTGAAACATGGTAGCAACTCCACATCTGAAATACAGAACCAAAACCACCCTGAATTTCCAATACTGTATATCTGTCAGTCAGGATGGATAAAATAAATCATTTTTTTATTTTTTAAATTGTTATTTAAATCATTTGGATCTAAATCAAATCTACCAATTGACAGAGGTGATACGTCAGCCATTACAAAAGACATGAAAATAATTAACATTAAATAGCATGCAAAAAAGGAGACAAGCATGTATATCAGTGGTTCTCAACCTGTGGGTCCCCAGATGTTCCTGGACTGCAACTCCCAGAAGTCTTCATCACTAGCTGAGCTGGCCAGGATTTCTGGGAGTTGCAATCCAGGAATACCTGGGGACCCACTGGTTGAGAACCACTGATGTATATGAATACATCCAGAACAATATTCTAATCTAGACCCTCCATTAGTCCTCTAGCATGGCCAGTAGGCAGGAATTAAAGGTGTAAAACATTGGGAAGCACACAGGGTATCTTCCTTTTAGCCCTGGGAGCATGTATGGAAGAAAAGATTAGGTTCACACATGTCTTTAACACTTTGGAATGTGCTGTAATTTAGCTTGGATTGTTTCAAGGGCTATACTTTTAGTTTTATAAAAATGGAAGATTTGTATGGAAGCCTCATTAATTATAATGTGAAAAAAGAAGAAAAGGCTGCAATGTTTTTGCCTTTTGACAGAATGGGATGAGATGTACCGACAGTAATCACCACCACCACCTGTCTGACAAATTTCAAAGCAACATGGAATATAAGCAGTTGGCCGAGAGTCCTAGGTTAAAACCAAATATAGTGGTACCCTGACTTAAGAGCAAATTGATTTAAGAGTGGAAACTGTCACCTTACAAATTTTAGATATGGTCTGCTCGACTTATAATTTTTTTAACTCCCCCCCAATTTTTTTTTTTAGATAGGAACCCAAACTTAAGAGTAGTTTGACTTAAGAGCATGCATTCAGAACAGATTAAATTCGTAATTTGAGGTACCACTGCATTTTGCTAAACCTGTTCATAGTTAGTAACAAGTCTCTATAATCAGAATTTGTTCATCAGTTAGTAATAAGTCTCTATAGTTCGACTTATTATTTACCGATGACATACACTGTCTATAGCCAAAACCAACAAGCACAGTTATTCCATCTTGACCAATGTGCGGAATGCTGTCCAGCCATTTTCTTTGATCCATGTTCTAAATTGTCACTTAAACGTGCCATCTTTCTGTGCAAATGGAGAACCATGTGTGTGTTCTCACTATGATTACCAAGTAGGTTATGGCTGAAAATGCTGCTTTTGACATTTACAGAGATTTGAGAGCCTCTCTCTCTCTCTGTGTGTGTGTGAGTGTGTGAGTGTGTGTGTAGTAATTAACATAACTCACCTAAAAGGAAGCGTAGATCTATTAGCCAGTTCGACGGATATTCCGCATAGTTACTCAAGCTCCGACCTTGCATATACCCATTACACAAACAGAATAGAAACGCTAGGAAAAATGGAATTAATGGTGTTGGCTTTCCTCCACGAATTAAGAAAGGAAAGATGAATGACCTGGAATAAATATGAAATGTATGGTTTTTGTTTAGTTACAATTTTAGGAAAACAGCAACACAATACACAACAATACAAAAAGTATAAGACAACACAAACTGATGAGCACTGTTTCAGGAATACTCAAAATAGCCTTAGAAGGGAGGCCATAAGGTAGACCAGCATTATCTCATATTGCAAAAGGGAAGTGGAGGAAAGGACAGACAGTGGTAGCATTTAGTAGAATGAGTTCCAAAGAATGGTTCCTAAATATGGCTTTGGACACAGAGCAGATTTGCATCAGAAACACTGTTTTCATTTTCTCGTTCCGGCTAGTAGCCCAGAATGGACAGATGGGTGGGATATAAATGCAACACAAACAAAGGAACAAATTCTGCTGGTGATTCTTCAAGAACATTATAAAACCCAACAGAGGAAATTGTCTTATGACCATGTCAGGACTAATATAATGTCCTTTTAGAGAAGCAATGGGAGATCTCCACTAAAGTGCTATAGGTCTCTGTACATTACATTTACTTATCATAGCTTCTCTACTATGGAGTATTTAGTATAATGATTTCCAGGAGGGTGAGTTCATATATATATATATATATATATATATATATATATATATGTGTGTGTGTGTGTGTGTGTGTGTGTGTGTGTGTGTGTGTGTGTGTGTGACTCTGCATGTTGCTCTTAGACTAGCAGAGTGCTTACATATATTATTTAATCACTCCCTCAAACATCAGATCCTTTTTAGCACTGTCTGCATGCATTTGCCACTCAAACTGTAATCCTCACCTTGCCTCACTTAGGCAGCTATCTGTGTTGCTGATGTCACATACATTTGTGTACTTTCATTGTTTGGGGCAGGCATTGTTCTGTTTGTCCTACATGGAAAGCAGAGGGGCACCGCTGGCAAAAGATGGCATAAATGACAATAGAGAATGAAAAAATAAATGAGCCCCTGGAGTTCTGACGGAGGGTTTGACTACACAGCAAGAGCAATGCAATGTCACTCACATTCAGTGGGTAGCTTAGTTAAAAGGAAGCTGGGTAATAAACTGTAGGTGAGGCTTCTTCCTTTCATTAGCATTGTCCTAACCTAAGCTGTTGAAATTAAAACGGAGGATTTGCTTGCCCTTACCCATTTTTTTAAAAAAAGAAAATAATATTAAAAGCTAGCTGATGAGCATTGCTCACCATTCCTGAATGTGTGCTGGCTTCCTCTCTGTTTAAAAAACCAAGACACAGGCTTTGATCATCCTTAGTTGATTACAAATAAGGGAGGGGGGGGGAAGAAAAATTCTGCCAACAAGCTTTGTGCACCAGTCCTGTGTGTGTGTGTGGATATTAGTGGCTTTCTGCATTGGTTTAAGTGATTCCATGTCTGAACTCATGCAAATCAAACATTAAAAACAAAAGCCCCAGTGGAAGAGGTGAAAACTATGGGTTCTGGGGAGAAAACCTCAAGCTGATTTGCATTTCCCTTTGTGTCATGTGGCCAACGGGGAAAATGTGAATTAATGTCTTTCAAGCTAATAATATTTCCTACAATTTATTCTAATATAGTTGCATCCTGACTATGTTAGTTGTATACAATGCTCTGATAAAGATAGCAAGTTGCTATCGAAAGCTTAGCTTACATTTTTTGTTTTAGTAGTGACCAATAAAGCTATCGCCTAGTCTACTTATGAATTAATACTTCTTAAGGAAACTACAGACAAGCCAGAACTTTCCAGACAATTTATTTTATTTATTTATTTATTTGTTGCATTTATACCCCGCTTATCTACAATGTGTACTCTAAGCGGCTTACAAGACATCAGGCTTCAATAGCCACACAAATTACAAAAAAGTTACAAAAAAGCACAAATAAAGACAAATAATAAAAACGCTAGACAGGGTTAAAACCTAATAGCACCTCAATAGCTAAACAATGGTAGGCAAAATAGTTTGCGATGGCGGAGGGGGAAACAAAAAAAAAAATAACTCCAGACATGTTCAAGAATCTGTCTAGGTGTTATCCTGGCTGTGATGGATGTACAGGCACTCTACCCAATATTCCTAACAGACATTCTAAATGCCCTCCCTAATCTGGCTGTTAGGATGTGCAATGTAGTACGGGCACATAACATTCCCTTTTGGCAATACCAAAACCTCCTATGATTAAATTGGGATTCCACAGTACAGTATATTCATGGAAGACGTGGAACAACAGTTCCTCAGCCCCTGTACCAAGAAAGCTCTCCTCTCTGAAATCCATCAACATCTTTATGCTCTGGAATTGCTACAGGTGGTCTACTGGGACAATAATATCTTTCAGCCTTCCATCAGCCTAAGTCCGGACCAGTTCAAGCAACAAATATTCCATGAACTCCATGACACAACTGCACAAGCAACATATAAGCATTATGTTAAACGAGATAACCACCAACCATTATGCATACTTAAATAATTGTTACTATCATTTCACCTAAATGAGGGGGCCAAAAATGAGTAAAGGAATCCATTTGAACTAGCTCTGAGCCAGTTTTAATCAGACCCCTTTGCTATACAGTAATACCTTGGTTTACGACCATAATTTGTTCCAGAAACATGCTTGTAAATGAAAACACATATATCAAAGCAAATTTCCCCATAAGAAATACTGGAAACTCAGAAGATTTGTTCTGGGGCCCCTCTGTGCAACTACTGTGCACACAAAATGCCAGAACTCACAAAAGGAGGTACTTGGCTGCGTAATCTGCTATGTTTGGGACTAACAACTGGATTGTACTCTGTGTTTATAATTTGATAATAATAAAATGCAATTTGTTGATCTATACACACCTGACTAGCTGCCCCATGACTAGAAAGGATTTGAAAAACGAGAAAGGATATTGAAAACAAATTAATCAAAAAGAAAACAAGCCGCTAATCTGCACTCCCCTTTGAAAATGTTCCTGGCTGGTGCAAGGAAGACCTCCCTTCCCCTCTCTCTCCTCCCTCTGCTTTTGAGGTTGCCTGAGATGGAATGTTCCAGATAATCACCCACAATCCAGCAGGAGACAGAGAGAGAGAGGGAGGGAGGGAGGGAGAGAGGGAGAGAGAGAGAGAGAGAGAGAGAGAGAGAGAGAGAGAGAGAGAGAGAGAGAGAGAGAGAGAGAGACCATTGGCTCACTTGTGACCTGCACCAGTTACTTGAATATCAAGACATCGCTTGTTGACCAAGGCAAAATTTAGAATAAATGTTTACTTGTCTTGCAAAATGCTTTTAAACCAAGTTACTCTTAAACCAAAGTATTACTGTACAGTACAACCAAAAATTTATCAAATTGATCAGGGATATTAGGTTTCACATTATTAGTTCACCAAGCATCATTTAATAAGCACAAGACCTGTTAGCCTTATAATATAAAATCTTTGTGTTTTTGCAATGCACCAAAATTAACCCATTAGTGTGCCACATTAATGCTCACAAGTACCTCCATAGACCAGAATGCCCTTGTGCTGAAATAAGAGAGACTAGAGAAACTGCATTTTAAATATACTTCCTTCATCTTTGTATGGGCCAATATTAAATCCTCAGCGTAATACTGTGGTTATTCAGAAATTAATGTGGTGGAATGTGGTAGAATGTGGTGAACCAGGAGGATGAGCAAAAACCTAGTGACTCATGGCTGCCTGTAATTAATTGCATAAGGCCAGCAGGAAGGTAATTGAACAAACTGGTCCACTTGAATATTCTGCTACAACTAACATGCAATGTAGTCAGTATTTGCTATTTCTGTAATCCTGAAGATAGCATGGTGGGTATACATGCCAATTAGCTTGCTCTTTTAACTGTCTTAAAAGTTTTTAAAAGTCTTTTTACTTGAAAGATAAACACATTAAAAGGTGTAGATCTTTTCAGTATGTTGACTGGCATTGGTCTACCTGTTTTGAGTTACTGTATATACTCAAGTATAAGCCTAGTTTTTCAGCCCTCATTCTGGGCTGAAAAAAGGGGTCCTCGGCTTATATTCGGGTCAATACTTTTAGCCACTGAAGCAAATTTGGGTCGGCGGCTAAAAGTCATTTTAAACATTGACCCCCCCATGTTTAAAATGACTTTTTTAAAGGTCATTTTAAAACAATGTTTAAAATGACTTTTAGCCACCAATTCAAGCACTTGCCTTGGTGGCTAAAAGTAATTTTAAACATCACACTCACACCCAGCTCACAAAGGAGGAGTTGCCAGGCCCTGCTGCATTTCCCACCCTAGGCTTATACTTGAGTCAATAAATTTTCCCAGTTTTGGGGGTTTAAATTAGGGTCGACTTATACTCGAGTATATACGGGTAATTCCTTGTTTTTAGTTCCTATGACATCCTGTATTTCCGTGTAAATGTTTTCAGGATTATATATTGAAGCCTTAGAGCAATTTTGAGCAACACGCCTTGTTGAGAAGCTGGAGTAAGAAAAACGGGAACTGTGGGTGTTTACTGCTTTGAGTGCTTGCAAGGTATGGATATGGACAAATGTCCATTTGATATGGACAAATGTTTGCAAAAGGTTTGATTTGGGCAAATAATTATAAAGTGTTGGATCTGTGCAAATGGCAGGGGAAGGTGAGCACCCCACTTCAAACAAGTATTGCCTTGGAATTCTTAAAGAGGGTAGCCGTGTTAGTCTTTTCAAGAATTTCAGGCAAAATTCAAAGAAAAACGAAACAAAATAAAATAGAAGACACAAACATGTGGCACCTTAAAGACTAACTTTCATATTTTAATGTAACATTTCGTTCACATGTGAACTTCTTCAGACATATATAGCAGCAGAATGAGGTATAAGATATAATATGAGCTGATATATACATTTAATAGCAGATATGATAGGCTGTAGCAAATAGAGGTGGGGGTTGTATGGTTGAGGGGAGGGAGGAGAAGAGGAGGGACGGTTAGTTAGTAGAAATGGTGAGAATCATTAAATATTGAGTTAGAGCTGTATAATTTATGGTTTTATGGCTCACGCCAGCTGATGTTATCTTAAACTGTGACAATTAAATTCCTCAAGTGACAGGAACCAGATCAGGAATTCTTGCAAGGGCATAGCTCAAGAAAAGCTCTGAAAAGCAAACCAGATCTCCATTTCCTGACCTGAAGGCAAACCAGGTAAACAAAGGAGTGGGTGAGAAGGCCATCCAGGACAATGATTAATTATCTGTCTTTTGACAGAAGAAACTATTGGGAGCAGATTAGGGGTTTAGAGAGATAGCAGATCTGTGGCCGAAGCTGTATGTATACCATATAAAGGAAACATGTTAGGATATTGTTGAGGCAATAATAGTCTTTAAAGTGTCAGGTTTTTGTCTTTTGTTTTGCTTTGTTTCTTTGGATTTTGCCTAGAATTCTGGAGAGACTGACAGGGCTACCTCTGCCAAAACTACATAAGTGAAATCATGTAAGAAGTCACAGCTGTGAACTGCCACTAATTTGTTCTGGATGCATTCATGTTAATGGCAATTCACCATGACTTGTGCAGTTTCTCTTCTGCATTGGTAAATCACCAACATAATTCCAGCAACTGCAAAAAGGAGGGAGGGGATAATCATATAAATGTGGAAAAATGTGATAGTGATGTTACATAACTTTGTGCTCAACAAGGTGACATTATGTGTAGATTCCAAATCAGGGCATGTTGACGTTTGGTGTAGCAAAACAAAGATGATTGTTCTTTCCTGGAAAAAACTAGACAACCCATCAGCAGGAAGTTCTTGTTCTTTTCCATCATCAGAATATGTCCTAATGGAGGATGTCATAGGAAAAAGTTCTGGCTTGATTGCTTCCTTCACGCCTGTTGCTGAAAGAGCCTTATCACTTTTGCCTCACCTAGCAAATATGAATAGTGTAGCTTGTCAGATTAATTCTGGCATGTCCAAACTTTGGCCCTCCAGATGCTTTGGACCACAGTCCTTTGTCACTGCCAATCTAAGCTTAGAATTCTGGGCGTTGTGGTCCAAGACATCAGGAGGGCTGAAGTTTGGACTTGCCTGGATTAATAATTATAACTGCCGAGAGTCAAGGCAATTCTCATCTATGGTGAACCTTACCAGGATCCTCTAGGTATGAATTCTCAGAAGAGGCTTGCTGTTTCCTTTTTCTGGGGATGCCCTCGAACTGTGTAGCTTGCCCGAGGCTACACAGGCTGGCTCTTCTCCCAAGAAGAACAGTAGCAAATGGAAGTGCCAACTTCAGGTTCAGTAGCAAAATACATAACACACTCAGCTATCGCACCAACCTAGCTTTTCTCAAGTAAGGGTGAAAAATGTTGACCAGATTGTGCTTTCTACAGCCTCAGTGTTATGGATATGTATGTCAAAAAGAGTGTCACTGAGTTTAATAAAGCTTCCTAGCCACCATGCTTAAAGATAGCTTGTGCTTAAAGTCACTCAGCCAAATCCATACAACTTTTCCGAAGAAGTACCTCCTTCTCTGGCATGTTTCCTGTCCAATTTTGTCCCCAAACAGTATCTCCTACTCTGTTCAACACAGGCAAAAAACCCACCGCTTAGAAAGAAGATCTCCAAACAGCACCACTTCTTTTTCAAAAGGGCCCATTAAGTTATGTAGGAAGCCAGCTCCGAAGTTTCACGGAGCTCTCTACCAGGAGGGCTGTTAAACATAGGATAGGTAGGGAACAATGCACTGCTGGCACTAAGCCTGGATGTGCCTTGATTCAATCACAGATGAATAAATGAACTTGCTTTGGTCGAATTACAGCTCCAGCGGGCGGGACTGGTGCTTTACCGACAACAGCAGCTGCGTTCTTCTTGCTCTTTCCCATGTTAACTTCTGCACAGCCCTAAACTGCACAGATGGTCTGTAAAACTGGAAAGCTGGCTCACCCCTTTCTGGCCTGTAGTTTGGGCGCTTTCACACGACCCCTAAAATCCAAGGCAAATGGCTCCCAGATGCAGAGCTTAAAATTGTTTTCCCACCAGCTCCAGACTTTAAAAAAACATTAAGTAGGACGCCCACCTAAGCCCATCCAGCGCATTTTCCAAGTACCTGGTCTGGGAAGGTGAAAAATTTCTGATGCGGATTGCAAAGCAGTGAGTGCTGGGCTGTCCTCGCCTTCTGTTTGTTTGTTGCCCCCCCCCCGCCCCTTTAAGAGACTAAGGGGTACGTCCTTGCAAAGTGGATAGGAAGGCCTTAGTTGGTCCTTGCAAAGTGGATAGGAAGGCTCTTTGGGACCTTGCCCATGCCTAATCTATCCAGGGCCACCAGCCAGCTTTTTTCCTGCAGAGGAGAGAAAGGTGCTCCCTCGGTGCCCGCTTGCCGGCCTCCTCCTCCTCCCCGCCTCCGCTAACTTAGCCCCATCGAACCTGTAAGCGTAGTGAAGGAGGAAGAGTCCCAGGAGGACCCGGTTGCTCCAGGCGCCGAGTCGGGCCCCGTCGCTGCAGAGCAGGAGCAGGAAAGGGACGAGGAAAGCGGGCGCTTCTTGCACCATCCAGGCCACCCGGGCGGGGATGAGGAAGCCGAACGAGCGCGAGGTGTAGCGCCCGTAAGGGATCCCGAAGAAGTAGATCGGCACCACCGCCACCAGCATGGAGCCCAGCATCCCGTAGCTCATCAGGTGGAGCAGCCGCTCTTCGGACGGGCCGGAGACCCCCCGCCAGAAATCGGCGCTCCAGCGGCAGCACCAGCGGCAGAATGCCAGCGCCACCATCGCTGCGCCCTAATAATAATAATAATAATAAATAATAAGCCGAGGAGAAGCGGCTCCGGAGCGAGCGGCTGCCGGACCGAATGGGCACAACTCCGCCTAGGCAGGCCCGCGCTGCCGCGTTAAGAAGGGAGGACGCGCCGCCGGGCCCTCCCCTCCCTCTCCAGGCTCCCGCCCTCGCCCTCCTCGGCCACGCCGTGGCCCCCGCGTCCCGCGAAGAAGAAGGAAGGGCAGGCAGAGGGCCAGTGGGCACGTTCCACGACGGCTGCGCCCGCCGGGCGTCACAACCCCGTTGGCGGGGCACCAAGGAAACCTTCGCCGCCCGGGCGCTTCACCCGCCAAGCGGCCGAAGATCGGGAAGAAGAGGGAGGGAGGCAGAGGAGTCACCGCACGGTGCACGGTGCAGGGGGGGAGCAGAGTTGGGGGGGAGAGCGGCCGGCGGCTGCGGCGGCCAAACACCGGCGGTCAAGATTAGATAAGGCCGCCCGGCTCTAGCAGCAGGTGAAGGGCGCTCTCCCCCCAATCCAGCCCTTGGAGCGCCGCCGGCGGCGGCTTGGGTTTCCTCCTCGATCGCAACAGAACCCGTATCGAGCTCTGGCAAAGCCCTTGCTTGCTCCGCGCCATTTTGCTGCGTGTTCTCTCCCCTTTGGCATTCCACATTCCTGGAGGCCTCCAATGGGGTGGGGTGGGGGGAAATCCTCCGGGGCCTGCTGCGGTCCTGACCGAGATGTGCCTTCGCAGTATTCGTGTTTCTAACATGATTTTTTTTTTTTGTTCAGAGCTATATATGGGGCGCTCCCCATTCGGCCCCCCGAGGACCACGTTGCTCGTTTCGCAAGCGGCCCGGGAGTGGGAGCGCCGCTTTTGACCTGGGCGGGACCACGGGCTGCTTCAATGCCGCGATCTCCTGGGAAGGGTCTTGCCGGGTCCTGCCCTATGAAGGGGGCGACCTGGCTAGGAAAAGCAGCTCCTTTGTGGGCCCATCCGATGTGGCCCTGGTACCATTTTGGTGGCTACTCCCAAGATGGCTTTTCATCTCGGTTTTGGATCCCAGAGCATATCTTAACTGGGTTCTGGATTGTGGAATTATTGCAGAACACACCTGTTCTCAAGGGAAATAACAACTTTAAATTTAGAAGCGGTCGCTGTGTTCCTCTGTGCCAGCATTTCAGGCAAAACCCAAAGAAAACAGTGCTAATAATAAAAAAGGCAACCTCCCAAGTACTTTAAAGAAAAACTTATAGTTTAGCGTGAGCTTTTGTGAACAAGTCAACTTCAAAAATATCCAGTGAAATTGTCGCTTCATTGTCATTATTGCGTTGTATTTTTTAAAATTATTATTGCTTTGTATTTTTTAATTCTGAGATCCTTGGATAGGGAGTAATATGCATTTTTTAAAAAACAAAGTGAAATGCATAGGTATATAAAGGGAAAATCCAAAGTTTGGGACTAGAGAAACATGATGTAAAGGGAAACTTCTTTGCATTGCTCTTCAAAACTCCTTTTTATGGTCTCCATTCACAAGGGAAGTCCATAATACTGTATGTTTTTCGATTTATGAAGCTGGTGCTGCCTTACTTGGGGCACATCATGAAAAGGCAAGATTCACTTGCTTGTCTCAGCCTTCTGATTTCTTGGCTGTAATCTCCGTTTGGACTAGTGATGGAGCCAAGATATACAAAGTGTTTAACAAATTCAGTTTTTCCATTGTCAACATTAAAGTTGTCTACTCTGGTTCTTTCATCATCATGTTTTGGTTCTAAGGTTCAACTACAGTCCTGGTTTGGCACCTTTGACTTTCTAAGTAGCTGGACATCTTGGGCACTGGAACATATATTAAAGGTTGCCATAGTGGCCTACAAAGGTATCGTCTGTAACCTATTTTTGCTTTAAAGGTTGCCAGTGAGCCATTACTTTGTTTTCCATATTTGTTGGCGGGTCCAATCTAAATTCCTTAGAGCAATTCTCGAAGTCCCAAGATGTGTAACAAACGCATACATTCGTTTAGAGACAGGTATGCTATCAATGACAGCTAAAATCACATTATCTTCTTTACAGTATTGGCTTAAGATAAACTTCCAATCGCAGGGATTGACCCATCTACTCTTAGTGGACAACTTCCAATCTAAGTGGCTCAAATCTGTCCTAAATAAATTGCAAACTATGGGTCTTTCTTCCCAAGCAATCTTGAGTATGAAATGGGATGAAGCAAAATTAGCCCTTAAACAGAGAATAACGGATATGGAGAGACAGGCAGATCTCAGTAATTGCCCCAATTTTAGAGTCCTAGATACATATAAATATCGCTCACTCCCCATGGCCTACCTGTCACAGCTGGAGATATACAAGTTCAGGAAAGCCTTTACCCTGGCCAGGTGTGAGGCTTTCCCTTCTGCAGTGCTGGAAGGCAGATTTAAGAGCATCCCGAGGGAACAGAGACTCTGCCCTTGTGGTTCTAATGAGATAGAATCCATTGAGCATATGATGCTCAGATGCAGTAGGCATAAAAAGACCCGGGCAAAATACATCACACCTCTTTTAAAAGATATGGCAGGCCAATCAGACTCGGACTGTTGTAATCAATTACTAATTGACCAAAGTCGGACTACTACTGAACTGGTGGCAAAATTCTGGGCGGCATGTCACAGCGACAGATAGATAGCTGAGCTTTTAAACCTAGTTTTATATTGTTATATCTGGTTTTAAAGGCTTTTAAAAATAGCTTTTTGTTTATATATTAACTACTGCAATGTTTGCCAGTTTTTAAACTTTCTAGCCAATGTTTTAATTTTGTATCGTATTTTGTCCTATTCCATTTTATCTTATGTCTGGTTTGATGCTGTAACAATAAGCCTAACCTAAAGCCTCAGGATTCTGACTATACACCTATCATCTTTACTTTTGTTTCTCATAAACTGACAGTCCTGTTTGTACATTACAGCTTTTATCAAAATTTTATAATGCTTTTACAATGTTTTATCCTGGCAAGTTGTTTTATCCTGGCAAACTGATATTTTGGTGTTTCTGGATTTGGTTAAAAACCGTAAATAAAGATTCATTCATACTTGTTAGGATTTTGAAAGATTTCGTATCTTATGTTATGAAATACAGCAGTTGTATCAGTATCCCATCTTCCTCCTAGTGGTAATTTCTCCCCTGACCTTTTAGAGCAGCTTTCACTGCACTTTCTGGTATTGCAGATTCATCTAAGGGTGTTTCCCCCTCAGTCGCCCACCTTCCATCAGTCCACTGCCGTGGCTGCTCCGGTTCAGAAGGCTAGCTAGCGCTGCCTCCGCCTGCTCCTTTCCTTCCTCACAACCACAATAACACAGATGGCCGCCACACAAGGAAGGCAGGTGGGCAGGGTGGAGGAGGAGCAGGGGCGGGTCCTCGGAGCCATGGAGGGAGTGGGAGACCTTGCTGCAGCCCTCCCCCGTTTTAAATTGCCCCACTTGGCTGCAACCGGTGCCCCAACCATCTGGGCGGCAGGTGTGGGGAGCGGGGGACCTTGCCATGGCCCTCCCACTTTCAGCTGCCCTACTAGCCAGCGTGTAGATCATCTGGGCAGTGGGTGGGGGGAGTGGAGGAAGCGACATAGCCCACCACTTTGAACTGCCTCAGCAATGGAAGCAGCTGTGGAGGCTGGCTTGCTTGCAAAGT
>JAHTLZ010000204.1:93156048-93170037 GCA_023846285.1 Phrynocephalus versicolor | reverse complement strand
TCAGTTTCTTCTGAGTTTGTTAGTTATATGAGAGTAAAATTATTTCTGATTACAATTGTACATTACAACAATACTGTACCTTAACAATAGTATTGTAACACAGCATTATACTGTGCTTATGGCAAATAATAATTACATGAACCTCTTCAGTCTATGTAAACCACCCAGAGTTCCCTTTGGGAAGATGGGCGGTATAGAAGCCTAATAAATAAATAAATAAACAATTAGTTACTTCCATTTTAGTTCATTGGAATTTTAGAATTATTATGCTTTTTGACTTAAGTTTTTCTGAAGTTTTCAGCAGTCCTCAAGAGCAGCAAAAGCTGTATGACCTTTCATTCAGCCAAATATTAGCTTTGGCCAGTGAGTGTGGTTTGAAAGGAGGCTGGATGTAATAGTTTAACTCTATGTGAGGGTTCAGTCTTTGCCCAGGCTTCCCGCCCTTCAAACTTCAAAGAAGGCATTTCTCGGAACGAACAAACAACTTTTATTTCGTTCATCAACAATAAACGAAGTTTTCCTTCTAACTACAGTTTCAACATCTTTAACATCAGACATGAACGAGTTATTCTTCCCTCCATAAGTTGGGGTTTCTAGAACGTGATCAAGTTCTCCACCGTCACCTTAGGGCAGCCGGCTCCACCACTGTTCTCCTCCCTCCCTCCCTGAAAGCCTCAGCCCCTCCACTTGTATCTCAATCTCCTTCACAGAGGGTTTGGGTTTTCCCACTTGTACCCCAACTTCTGAAGTGGACCTGGGACCAGGGCGTCTCCGCTGGGGTGTACGTAAAGGATAGTCGGGTCTCTGGGTCAAGTCCTCTAGGGGTCCAGTTTCCTGGTCTCGACTTCCATCCGGATCTTTGCTAGCCATTCTTCCAACTCTATCTCTTTACGGATCTCCTTACATTTTCTGTTGTATTCTCGATACTCCTTCTCTCCCCAATAGGAGCACTTTTGTTTGTGTGCCCAGCGTCTATAACTCTCAGCCTCTTTATGGGACATCATCATTTGTTCCCAATTCCCTGTCCAGGGATCCTCCATCCACACCCACTCCCATCCTTCTGGAAGTATCCCTTTTTCCCCCTTCTTACAAGTCCCGAACCCCACCTCCACAGTAGCGGATTAGTCAGCTTTTCCCGCCATGTCTTTTTTTTTTCACTTCCTGTTGGACCCAGGTCCTCTTCCTTCTCCCTTTCCTTCTGTTGCTCAATTATTTTGAGGGTGTCATAGTATCCCTTCCATAACATAAACCTCTCCACAGGTGACAATGTTGGTTGTTTCTTGGGCTCCCCTTTCTGCCCTGGCTTCTCCAGCCACTCATATGGGTGTGCAGGGGTCCCTCTCTTCCCTTCTGAGAAGTTTCCCTCACACTCTACTAAACTTTGCTTCAACATGAGGTGTGTGTAGTGGGCCTCTTTTCAAGTTCTGCTTGTTTCAACATGAATGTGATGATTGTAGGTGATTTATGCCACATGCCTGTTATAGTAAAATGAGCTGAACTGGAACTTGTCCATATTCTGTTATAAAAGCCAAAAGCCACAAATTGCTAGTGCAGTGCATTAAAAAGGACCAAGTATAATCTCACATGAGTGTGCAAGCCCATCACCCAGATGACTGTCGCACCAGCCACACACAGGGCAGTTTAAAATAGGAGGGCTCCCCTGCCCCTGCCACAACCACCACCACCACCACTTGCCCCAGCCCCCCTTTGTTCCCTCATTCCCCTCCTGCCACTGCCACTGCTTGCCCCAACCCTCCCTCCTAGATTCACTCACCCCCCACCGCTGCTGCTACCGCTTGCCCCAACCCAATCCCCGATTTCTCCCCCCCCACACACACACATGCACTGCCGCTGCCACCACCTGGCCCCCAACTGTTCTGAAGGACAGTGAACTGGCCCCCTGTTTTAAAAGTTTGAGGACCCCTGCTATAAAGATATCATACAAGTGGACCAAGGGAGATACAAGAAGTCTCGAGAGGAATTAATTTAGAATTGGTAATGTTTGTCAATAGTCTACATATGAAATCCTCAGATTAATTTTCATGTACCCGCTGGAAATAAGTAAAGGAATAATTATTAAATCATTGCAATGGTAAATTGTATAGCAAATGATTGGAATTTCTATAACTTTGTGTAAAATAATTTGTTAAACTGACTTGCTCTTATCTGAAGTCTCTTCTCACGGAAGAAACCCAATAAAGCCACACATCTCACCTTCATCTCAGTGCCCATAGTCTTCTCTGCTGCCTCCCACATTCTTTCATACTGGTATCTCTGTCATTTAGCTGGTATCAGGGTTCAAATGTCATGCTTTAGCTTGGCTCTCTGCCGGCAGTGTCCCGATCGAGGCCAATTAAGCTTACAAAACTAGAAGGTGAATTAAGAAGTTATCTAAAGCCAGTTTGTTCCATAGTACAAGGAAGGCAGGAGATGGATAAGAAGGTCAATGTACAAAGAATCATGGATCGGTCCAGAAAGTCACATATGAGGGAGTGTGAGGGATAAACGGAATCGAGACAAGGGGGTCAAAACAAGGGACCGAAAGCAGAGGCATCTGAAACGAGATGGAACATGGGGTGTTCTTGTTCCTTTCATCAAAGCAGTTCTGATGGATGGCTCTTGATAGATCTTTGCCTAAGCGCATCACCTCTGCTCCAGGTGTTGGAGATTTCTGCAGGCAGTGCCTGGCTACTCTTGGCATTTCTGTTTCAACAGCTGGAGCTGTTGGCACTCTGGGAAAGAGGGCCCTTTTGCTGGCCATAGTTTCCCCCTCCTTCAGTCAAGCATCTGTCCTTTTCTCCTCCAGCTGGCAGTATAACCAGAAGTGGGTCAAAACTTTTTTTGTTTGAATAATATGTACAGTACTGATTTTTACAAAAAAAAAAAAAAAGAATCAGAAAGAAATGGTGAGTGCCTTTTGTTAGATTGTAAAGGATGGAAGACTTTCAAGTAAAAGTACAGCAATATTGCATGAAGAAAATCGTAACATCCATCAAAATCAAACAGAAAATTTTCCACACAAAGCAGACTAGGATTCCATTCTCACTAAAGCTGTCTAAACGGATCAAATCCCGAACAAACTATATACAGTAGACTCTATGTATTCTCTTTCTATAGCATGCAAAAATTAATTGCTAGAGAATGAACAGCTGCTTCAAGTGTTATTTTGACAATCTAAACCAGCCATACTCATCTTGGGGCCATTTGGACCCCTACAAAACTCTGGCACATTTGAAAGGGACTACAGATTAGGAACAATTCTTCACACACTACTTTATAATTCTTGGCTTGTATAGTAGACCTCAGGATCTGAATTTAGGAACAGGGAGTGTCAATGGACAACTCGGTCTAGAAGACCCATGAATTAAAAAAACTAAACTTTTGTTCTTCTTTGATTTTTGCCTGAAATAAACAAAAAACAGGCATCTTTTGGTTCTGTTGGGGGGGGGAGGGCTCCCTGCGGCCTATTTATGGGTAAGGTTTCCTTTCGAACCACGTTGAGATCCCAGAGGAACGAGAAAAAATACACCACAATCGGTGCCCAAAGAGACACGGGATCTCCATCCCGTGCACGTCTACACACAGCTCCTGTTTCATTTTTTTTTAAATCCCCGCCATCTGCTGCTCGTTCACCCATAGCTCGATTCCTACGAGCTATAATATCAACGGAGGGTGTTCGTGATTTTATGTTTGTATTTTAACTCATTTTATCTCATTGCTTAATTTTGTTGTTTGCCAAACACTGTTATTGTATATTTGTGTTTATTAGTCTGTAAGCCGCCCAGAGTTCCCTCAGGGAAGATGGGCGGGGTATAAAGTTAATTAATTAATTAATCAATTAATTCTGTGTAGAGGCATTGGCGACGGCAGGGTGTGTGTGTGTGCGCGCGCGCGTGCGCGCACGTGTGTATGTGACTCCTGCCGCCCTCCGCGCGTGCGCCAAACGTCCACGCTCGCGGTTTCCGGGGGTCGGCCGGTCGGCCGAGGAGACGCTTTCTTCGGCTGGGACGGCCCGGCTTGTGGGTTGGGGTCTCGCGCGGGCCTCCGCGTTCCTAGGAGGAGGGGAGGCGGCAGGCCCGCGGGCGCGCGCGATGGGCCGCCGGCAGCGCCAAAGGCAGAAGGAGAGCCGCGGCGAGAGGGGAGCCGCCGGGGTGAGCCGAGGCCTGAGGCCGGAAGCGACGACGGGCCCGGGCGGGCGGGGTGGTGCCGGTGCCGCTGGTGTCGGTGCCGGGCCTCCGTTGCCGCCGTGGGCACGGGGGAAGAGCTGGCGTTACGGGAGGCCGTGTTGTGAGGAGAAACGGGGGGTGGTTGGGGGAAGCCAGAGCTGGAGGAGGAGGAGCGCGGCCCAGGAGCCATGGCTGCGGCGTGTTCCGTTCCTCACGTGAAAGAATCTGGACTCTTTATCTTGCCCCTCATTACTGTAAGCCGCCTTGGGGTCCTTCTCCAAGGAGAATGGCGGGGTTAAAATACAGTACTCTAAAATAAATAAATAAAATAAGTCTCCGGATCCAGAGAAGCAAAGCAAAACAAGGCGGAAAACAAGCGGCCCATGAAAACTCACTCTTATACAGTGGACCCTTGTATAACAAACAGCTTGTATAACATAAAATCTGTACAACATAAAAAATTCCGGAGATAGGGGAAATTTGCTTAACATAATTCCCTATGGGTAGAATCCGTACAACATAAAAATCAGATGACTCCGTTTTCAATTCATTCCTATGGGAATTTGTATAAAGGAAAATTTGCTTAACATAATTTCATTTGGAACGAATTAATTCCTTTATACAAGGTACCACTGTATTTTAGGTCAGCCTAGTCTTGCCTTTGCATTTCGTGATGGCTACAAGACTCCCCCCCTTTTAATTTTTTTAATTAATTTCAGCGTTATATTTTAAATGCATGCTTTGGCCGGCACATATGCACGTGTATGCGCTGGGCTGGGCTTTGGGGGCGCCTGGAGTTGTGAGAACTGTTGGAGGTGGGTGGCTCAGCCGGTGTCGCCGTCTTTTTCTTTTTCCTTAGGGTTGGCCAGATGGGGGCTACCCGGAGATCGTCAAGGAGAACGCGTTGTTTGAGCATTATTACACCAAGCTGGGCATCGTGCCCGAAGGGGAGTGGGAGAGCTTTTTGGCAGCCCTGCGGGAACCGCTTCCGTCCACCTTGCGCATCACCGGATATAAAAGGTGAGCCCTGCTTGGGTGGTTGCTGATCCGATTGCGATTTCCTGATTTTCGTTTCCAGGTGGCTGATGTTCGATTTTTATGGTGTTTGTTTTCAATATGCTTAAGTCCCCCAGAATTCCTAACTTACATTTGGCCATTTTTCACATGACAGAGGGAGCTTGCTGTTGAATGCTTGTGTGTAGGGGGTGCATTAGAAATTGTGTCATTTTATGTTATCTTACATTAGTTACAGCAGCCCTGGAAAGTGAGCCTGTATTATTAGGCCTGTCTTGGAGGACTTGATCAAGAACCCACGACTGGGAATTCAGATCCCCACTGTGCCTCCTGGGAAAGGGGTCAGCCAAAATCACATGGAGCTATGGCTGATAGCCTTGCATGTGGTGTCATCTGCACAAACTTCCGCAATCTGCACAGTTTTACAGCACCACAAAAAGAGAGAATGATAGATCACTCCCTGAGTTCTCAGTACCCATGAAACTCAGAGAGGGTCACTATGAATTAGATTTTGCTTGTAGAACTATTCTTCAAGTGCCATGCCCTCTTACAACATTGGCGATCAGTAGCCTGAACTAGTTTCTATCTCTAAGGCTATTCTAAACAGAGCAGCTCTGCTCACTGCAGACCATTAACTTAAGTCAGGCATGTCCAAACTTTGGTCCTCCAGATGTTTTGGACTGCAACTCCCACAGTCCTTTGTCATTGGCAATCTAAGCTTAGAATTCTGGGAGTTGTGGTCCAAAATATCTGGAGGGCTGAAGTTTGGACATGCCTGACTTAAGTTCTTAAGCCAGAATGTTCTTCTATGCCTTGGGCCATGCTTCCCATCTATTTTAACTTGAAGGATAACCTGCAGCAGATGGTATTTCTCATTGCACATTATGTTTCGAAATATTGCAATTTTCTTCTCTTTATGGTAGTGAGGATTTCTAGCTTTTTATTCATGTGCTGTAATTCAGCCACATTAGTGACTCTGACTATCTCTAAGGCAGGGGTGCCCAAACTTTTTGTAAGGAGGGCCAGATTTGGTGGCTGAGAATGTGTCAGGGGCCGGTTGCTCCCCGACCCTGCCACCCCACTGCAAGCCCCACCCACTGACCCATAAGCCCCACCTGCAGGAAGGAAGGCGGGGACCAAGGGAGTGAGGGAGGAAGGTGGAAACCAAGAGAGGAAGGAAGGAAGGTGGGGAACAAGGAAGGGAAGGAGGGAGGGAGGTGGGGACCAAGGGAGGGAGGAAGGGAGGAAGGAAGGTGGGGACCAAAGGAAGCACAGGGAGCCGTGGCCACAGGTCGCCCCTTGGAAGAGGTGATCTGTGCGACCTTGTACCCCCCAAGCTCCCCAGCGGTGGTGACGGCTCGCCCGCCAGCCCACCCCAAAGCTCCTTGGCGGTGGCAGAGGCCCGCTGGCCTGCCCAACCCCACACATTCCCCTGCGGTGCCGGTGGCGGCAGACCGCCTGTCCGCCCAAGCTTCCCAGCGGTGTCAGTGTTGGCAGAAGATTTAAAAAAAAAAACATGGGGCGAAGGAGGGGGAGGGAGGGGTGGGCCAGCCAGTCGCGGGCCACTCAGAATGGCCTGACGAGCCGGATTTGGCCCCTGGGCCGGACTTTGGGCAGGCCTGCTCTAAGGTATCTTCAGAATTCATCTGTACATCCACATTTTGAATGCTTCTACCTTCCTGCGTAATGTGTCTGTAAGGGTCCAAGTTTCAACACCATAGAGAAGTATTCTGAATACATAGGATCAAAGTATTTGAGTACGAACTCTGAAAGATAAATCCCTGTTTGTCAAGAATATAAGAACAGCCTTGCTGGAACAGGCCACAGCCCATCCAGTCCAGCATTCTGTCTCACACAGTGGCTCACCATTTGCTTCAGGGTATTCCCAAGCAGATTTCTTCACCTGCTTAAGATTCCCTGCAAATGGCATTGAGAGATATCCTGCCTATCTCTCCAACCCGGAGGTTGTCCACAAGCGGCCATAATGAGCTTGTTCAATTCTACAATGGATTTTGTATGAAGAGTCCCAGTTATCTTTGACATAGCACCTCAAGTATTTATAAGACAATACTCTTTCACTGCCAATCTTGAGAAGGTTCTCTGAACCAATTTGTTTTTTTTACTGATAACCACCCATTTTGTCCTCACGTGAAGTCGCAACTAACCAGCCATTTTGTCCTCATGTTAAGTCGTAACCCCATGGCACTGCTTTCTGCAGCAACAGAATCCAATAGTCCTTGCAAATCTGCCAGACTTGTTGCAAGCAGGACAGTGTCATCAGCATATCTTATATTAACAATAACTTATTTCACCTTCATACATTGGTTCTTAATTTCAAGAACATACCGGAAACTTATAAGAACATAACAAGAGCCATGCTGGATCAGGCCAAAGTCCCATCTAGTCCAGCTTCCTATATCTCACAGTGGCCCCACCAAATGCCTCTAGGAGCACATAAAACTAGGTATCTGTCTCCTGATACCACTCCCCTGCATCTGGCCTTTGAAGTACCCTTTTTTAAAGCCTGGAAATTATACATCCCCATTATGGCTTGTAACCTGTGATGGACTTTTCCTGCAGGAATCTGGCCAATCCCCTTTTGCAGGCATTTGAGGCCAGATGCCATCACCACATCTTGTGGCAGGGAGCTCCACAGACTAACAACACGCTGGCTAAAGAAGTATTTTCTTTTGTCTGTTCTTACTCTCCCAACCCTCAGTTTGAATGGATGTCCCCTAGTTCTGGTATTTTGTGTGAGGGAGAAGAGTGTCCCTCTATTCACTTTACTCATGCCCTGCATAATTTTTTGTATTTTTACGATGTTTGCATTTACTATGTTGGGATTGTAGTCGGGTAGTTGCTTTGGTGACGTGCTGTACACTGCCCAGAGTTCCCTATGGGAAAATCGGGCGGTCAATAAGTACAAAAATAAATAAATAAATAAATAAATAAATAAATAAATAAATAAAATATGTCCCAATCATATCCCCCCTCAGACACCTTCCATAATATTAAAAAGTAGAGGTGAGAGAATACAACCTTGACAAACATCTTTCATAGGACTATAATGATTATTATTGTAAATGGGTATGGGAATATGGCTGATAGAAAGCTTGTTTGATTCCATTTTGTGGACTCTTTATAAAGATTGCTTTCAAACCCACAGCTTGCTGATTCATATCTTAGTTTCTTAAACAGTCGTTATTTTTAAGTGCATGTGAAGGGAAAAGAGAGTTTCAGGTTAAAGTATACATGCCCACTTTATAACTTTGTTCATTTGTTTGACTGTTTTAAAATCTAAGAATACAACTAAAGTATGTTCTCTAAACAAATGAAGTCTGGAAGCCTTCAGAATTCAAATTCAACTTCAGATCCCACATTCTACATCTGGTAGATCAGGCCTGCCCAACAGGTAGACCAGCAGCTATCAGTAGCCCGCGAAGGTTTCAAAAGTAGCCCGCCAGCCATCAATGAAAAATGTGAGGGAATAAGTTCTCCCTCCCTCCCTCCCCCATCCCAAGGACCACCACTGACCCAGCAAAGCTCTGGGTCTGCCAGCCCACTGTCTCAGCCAAGCGGGGCAGTTCAAGGGCCATGGCACAGTCCCCTGCTCTCCCTACCGGCCAGATGATCGGCGTGCCACTGTCTCATGACCAACTGAGTTGTTGGTGCAGAGTGGAGGAAGGGGAGTGGAGGGGGACAGTGAGGGGCAGGGTCATGGGCGTGCCCACCTCCTTTGTGTGGTGATGTCCCCCTCTTCTCCCCCCCTGGAAAATTCCTTCCTCCCATCCTCCTCCTCCTCCCACCTCCACAGCTGCCTCACAGAGACTGTGACCTGCCACTCCTCCTGCTCCCCTTCTGAGCCATTTCCTCCTCTTTGCGCCGCCATGGCTATGTGATTGCCCCACTGCTGGCTTGACCCATCCCAGCTGCACAGAGAAGATGGCAGAAGTGCGTTATGGGCGGCAGCAGCAGTGGCAGTGAGGTTGCTGGAAGGGAGAAGAGGGAAAACAGGAGGAGAAGTGGAGTCAAGTCAGGCCTCAGGCAGGTTGGGAGGGAAAGTGCACCTTTTTAAAACAGTCTTCCAGCAGCCCGGGCAAGCAGAAGGGGAGATCTGCGCAAGCATGCATGCGCCTCCCTTGCATCCATCCACACTGGCTCGAGAGGGTGTAAGGGAAGCATGTGCATGGTCAGCCTTACCATAGGAATGCATTGAAATATGTTCCCTCCAGAAAGGATTAATTGGTTTTCAATGCGTTCCTATGGGAAACCGCTGCTCTACTTATAGATTTGTTTACTTATGAGCAAATGCTCAGAACAGATAAAATTCATAAGTAGAGGTTTTAGTGTAGTAGCCCTCAGGCACTTTCATCTGGAAAAAGTAGACCTCAGCCTGTTCAAAGTTGGATAGCTCTGTGGTAGATATATGCAGGTTGTATAGATCATTGTGGGCATATCCATCCTGAATGTGAAATGTTCTGTTGTCAGAGATTATTTTACTATGTTTGTATGGAAACAAACTTGAAGCAGTGTTGATGCATTAACTACTAGAAAAATAATGGCTTACTGAAGCTGTGATTGAAAGATCTGTATTACAAAAAATGCAGTTGCTGACCTTGTAGCATGTAAACCAATGACATGGAAATAACTTGGGATCTTTTGGTATTTAATGCTCTATAGAGTACTGGTCAGATTAGTGACAATATAGAGAAACCATTAGAGTGGTGGGTGATGTTGTCGTAAAAACACATATCAATCTTCACAATGGTTAGTAGTTATTTGAAGTGTAGCTTAGTCTTCACAGAAAATGGGATCATATTGAAAATCTCAAAACATATTTGAATGACAAAATGACAATTTTTCCTATGTATTTGCAGTAGTAGTTCTGCTGAAATAAGATTGTTCTTTGTCCAGCTTGACACACATAATGTTCTGATGTTTGTTTTTAAAATTGTAGCCATGCCAAAGAAATTCTTCATTGTTTGAAGAACAAGTACTTCAAGGAATTAGAGAACCAAGTCGTAGATGGTCAGAAAATTGAAATGCCACAGCCTTTAAGCTGGTAAGGCCACTTTGTATAATGCCAGTCAGTATATTTATGTCGTATCTGATTTTGCTGTGTGGTCATAATTATAAATGGTATAAAGTAGTGATTTTTAGTTTTAACTTTTTTTTAGGCTGACAATATTTGGACATGATAAGTCAGAATTGTAGAGAATTCTGTACAAATCATTCATAAGTACTTTGCTTGTATAGACAACCTGTTTTGTTAAGTTTAGCTCCTTCTTGCATCTGAAACTGCAATCCCAATATGTTGTTTTTCTGGCAAGTTGTGCTGTGAAGCTAAAGTTGAAAATTATTTTCACATTCCTTGTTAATTAGAAGAGAAGCCATGACCTGACTTACCAGGAATACATAAGAAGGTTTTCTTTCATAATAAATTCTGGTTTCATTGAATTATAGAATAGTGAAGTTGGAAGGGGCTTATAAGGCCATCAAGTCCAACCCCCTGTTCCATCCAGTAATACAAGTCAAAGGATATCTGCCAGGCGGTTGTCCAAGTTTCTCTTGAATGCCTCCTGTGATTGAGCACTCACCACCTCTTGAGATCACTGGTTTCATTGCCGTACTGCTCTGACAATTAGGAAGTGTTTCCTAATATTCCATCAAAAGCAGGGTTCTCTTAACTTGGGCTTGTTGTTGCACATCCTGCCCTCTGGAATGATGGAGAACAGATCCTGCCCCTCCTCTGCATGACGACCCTTCAAATATTTGAAAAGTACTATCATATCGCCCCCTTGGTCTTCTTTTCTCTAAGCTTAAACATGGACATTCTCAACAGTCTTGACTGAATCTAATGTCTCTACACTCCTGTTAATAGTTGTTTCCCCCTTTCAGCATGATATTTGTAAGCGGAAGTCCAGTATGAATATTGTTAGGTTGAAATCCAGCGGCATATTTTCTGACATTTAAGACTCCTCCCCACCAAGGTTCAAACTGATCCTAAGGGAACATAGCAACCTCAGGGTGGGTAGTATCTAGCAATATACATGTGGCATGTTTATCTTCGCACTTTTAATGGTGGTACCTATATATCTACTTGCATTTACATGCTTTCAAACAGCTAGGTTGGCAGGAGCTGGGGTTAACATTGGGAGCTCGCTCTGCTGCATGGCACCTGGGATTTGCATCGCAGAGCTGCCGACTTTGCAGCCAACATTTCAGTGCTCTAATCTGCTGAGCAACCACGCCCCTAAAACCTGGAAACAAACTAAAGTTTGATGCTTTTGAGCTGGCAAACAGGTCTGTTAAATGTGCAACTCATCAGTCTATGATCTGATAGAACACTTAAGTGCTCAGACTCCATTCTCCTAGATTTATTTTGTCTCTAATCAGATAGTCGGTTGTGGTGTTGGTGACAAATAGGGACAGAAGATGAATCTGCCCAGTAGAAGAGAACCACTGCCTTGTTGTGAAAGGAGGGGGAATCTAGAATCTCCTTGTGTTTTTAAGAATGCCCTTGCCACAATATTGTCTGTTCCTATCAGGCCAGGTTACTCTTGGAGATATTGGAAATGTACCATAGCTTATTAAACTGTGCAACTCCACCCAGTTTTTTAAATGAATCTTCTCAGATTTGATCCAAGTCCCTTGGGCCATAAAGCTGAGAGAGTGGGCTCCCAAGCCTGGAAGGCAGGAAACTGTAGTTAATTGTAATATCTGAGGCTCCTGTAGGGGGTACTTTCTTGCAGAGATTGGTAGTTTTTGTCCACCAAAAAGGCTCTGACTGAGGGAACGGGAGGACCAGAGACCTTTTCCTAGAATATCTGATTGGTAAGACTGGAGAAAATCTTGTGGTATTGTGAATGAAGGCATACCCATGGGACTAGGGAGAGGCAAATTATCAGAACCAGCAAATCAGCTAGAGATATAAGAGAGACAACAGATATCTGATTTTCAACACCCTTTTCAGAGCTGGAAAGACCATTGCGTAAGGCCCCAAGATGGATTAACTAAGCATTTAATTGGAACCAGATTACTGTACTCTTATATGACTCGATTTGGGCTAACAGTGGTTGCCTAGCCCTCTGAGCTCCAGAGAGGGCAGGAGAAAACAGGATTAGGCTGTCCAAATAAGGAGGAGTTTGCACCCCTTGCATGCTAAGGAAGGGTACCAGTGCTACCAAAAGCTTAGCAAACAGAGCTTTGAATTGAAAATGGGAGCTGCCAAAGTTAAACCATAGGAAACTTCAGTGATCAGTGTTCCCTCATTTTTTTTCCTGTTGCCTTGGAGCCTTGCCCATCTGTGTACAGGGAGTGGGGTTTCGAATGAAACTTGAAGGTAACCAGGCATTGATTTCAGCTGCAATTTAGTGGCACTAACAAAGCTCTCCGTGCATGCATGCAGCTTACAGGGAACACTGCCTATGACACAGCCTGATTGGAATATGTATGTATGCCTCCTGGAGATCTATGGAGGCCATGTGGTCCCCAGGACGACAACACAAAATAGATTTATAATAGATTTTAAGCACCCCATCTTGAATTTTTGCCACAAATGTGTTTAGGAATTTGAGGTCAAATACAGCTCTGTAGACACTATCTCTCTCGAGATTAGAGATGTAAAATTTCCGGAAATTTTGAAGCTTGGGGGAAAAAACATTTTTTTTCTGGAAAAATGGAAAAAATGCTAGATTAGCACTCCTCCCCACCCTTTTACAGCTTGAAAGTCACTCTGTTACTTTAGGAACATAAAATTTCCTATGGACTATTTGACTTGGCATAAAATTATCACAACGAGCATATTTAAATATAGTATATTCAAACAAGTATTACAATTTTAAATAATATTTATTTGTAATTGTAAGCAACAAATGGAGTAACAATCTCCTGAACTGTTTACTAGTTTATGTGGAACAAAACACCTCTACAAAACAATGTTTAAAAATCCAGAATTCATATTTTCTTCCCACAGTATTAAATAAAAATTAAAAAAACCTCATTGTCATAAAAATAATTGAAAAGGGGGGAAATGTATAGAAGGGAGTGGGACCAGGTTTCAATGAATGGGAATGAAATTAATCAAAATCATTTTTTGTTGCTCTGTATTTTCTTCCAGTGCTTTGAGGCCTAGTGAAAAGGACAGAAGAGCATCAAACATACCCACCCACATGCAAAAACAAAAGTGAAACATTTTCCTTTTCTTTTTGACAATAGCAGCACTTCCTAAAGGAAGAAATGCATTTTGTTTTGCATTAGGGAGAGTTCAGTTTGTAACCTAGGACTTGCTTGTCCTCAGTGCACAGAAATTGGAATAATCTGATACTGTGCATATTTTTTTAGAAATGATTTGGAAAATATCTGAACACCCTGTCTTAAAATATTTTATTCATCATATTAAAATAAAATATTCCATAATAATTCTTTTATTTTTTCATTTTTCCCCATTTTTTCCAATTTTGGGGAAAAAACAAAAAATGCTTCAGGGGGAAAAAAACAAAAAAAATTTTTGAATTTTTCTCTACTTGGGATAGAGTAGACTTTCATGAGTCCCTCTAGTTTAGAGGAAGAACAGGCTCCACTGCTCTAACCATGAGATAATGGATGCTAACCAGTTATTCTTCCACAAGATTGAAGGGGGGGGGTGAACCTGCTTACGGGTGTCTGGTAATCATCTAAAGATAGCCTTCTCAATTTACATACATACATACATACATACATACATACATACATACATACATACATACATACATACATACATACATACATACATACATACATACATACATACATACATACATACATACAT
>JAHTLZ010000204.1:93134633-93156038 GCA_023846285.1 Phrynocephalus versicolor | reverse complement strand
CATACATACATACATACATACATACATACATACATACATACATACATGACCATTTGGCCAAGAGGCCACTGTGGGTATAATAAAGCAATTCTAATTATGTTAAATAACTAGAACCCTGGACACTACTCAACTGGCTGGGAACTAATGCAAGCTTAACCCTTTTGAAGAAAAATGAGAAATATCTACAATACAGAATGATTGGTAAAGAATGAATGTCTAGAAATTTATGACTGCATGTCAACACACAAATCATTAATCCAACAATAGTCTTGAAAACAAGTTTTAAAGAACACCATATCACAATGATTTCATACAAGCAACTTCACACATATGTGCGGTAAAACTATCACACCACAGAACTGACAAATATCCGTTTCTCTTGCTACATTGACAAAATAGAAAAGTATACATCTGATTCTCAACATAACTAAATACTGTACCATGTTGTCCCCAACGAATGGAATGCTGTGGCTTCTTGAAAAGCTTTGGCCAGTGGTCTTGATAAAGTGCTTTATTATTATGCTTTTATTTTGGGGACATTAAACTAATGTTGATTGATCAAGTTTTTAAAGAACGAATCGCTTATTTACACTATCCACGCTACAGAGGTATTTTGAAATTCATGTTTCTGTGGCCATCTACTCCATCTGTACATATCCTCTGTGTATGAGACATAGAACCTATTGACCAGTCAGTTAGCATCTTCCAGAGACAAATAGTTTGTAATATGCACTGATCAGAACTTGTCCTTTTCTCACTCTTTTAGGAAGTGTGGGATTAGGCAGTATCACAGAAATTTTGATTGTGGGGTGTTTGAAAGTGTCTTGCTGAACCATGAACCATTTTTCTGGGCTGCACCTATGGCTCAGGTTGGAAATTCATCTGAAAACTGGTTCTGGCCCAAAGGAGACAAAAATTATTGACGGATGGGGCAGTCTTCATTTTGTCTTGTCTTTTGTCATCCTTTTTTCAGTATGTTTGGCATAGCCTTCTTTTTTCCTTTGCTCTTTGGTAGCACATCTTTTGAGGACATGGACTCCCAAAAGGTGGTTACCTTTGTAGGGAACTGAAGCCAAATTGGATATGGCAGACACATCTACATTACAGTACAGTGCTTGGTCCATAGCAGTCTGTGAGCCACTATTGCTGCAGGAATAGATCTGGCAGCAGTAGATCAGGGAATCTTGAATAACCTCAACAATATAGGCAAGGAAATGTATGATTTAATTAGGAACTTTTGAAGTATTTTGGTGTCAAGGTGTGTGTGTGTGTGTGTGTGTGTGTGTTGTGTCGTTATAATCATGACTGACTCTTTGTGACCCCATGTGCATTGAGTTTTCTTGACAGGAATACTGGAGTGGTTTGCCAATAAGAGTTGCTTAATCAATTACCGCACCCAAAGCATTAGCAATCTTGGCAGTTAGTGAGGAATTCTAAGAAGTCTCATAAACAATTTTGGCTCCTTAAGGGTTTTTCTTTGGGAGCCAAAGCCCCTCAAAACATAGCTGCAGTAGGGGTGTTTACCGTAGGGTTTTTAAAATTCTCTGTCTCCTGAGGGGCAAAGAGATGGAGCAATAGCAGTACTTTCCTTATCATGAAGAGTTTTCTTTTCCATCTTTACCAGTTTGCCAAAGGACACTGGGAAAGGAAGCACAAGTTAAGCTTTTGCCTCAGGGAAGACAGATCCATCACGAGCTGAATTCTGAGACAACAAGTTGGTGGTTTTGGAGTGTTGCAAAACTAGAGTAGCTAGCTAGTACCTTAGATAACTTTCTGCATGTAATTATAAGAGTTGAATAAATTACAGTGGACCATTGTATAACAAACAGTTTGTATAACATAAAATCTGTACAACTTAAAAAATTCCGGAGATAGGCGAAATTTGCTTAACATAATTGCCTATGGGGCAAATTCGTACAACATAAAATTGGGATTACTCCATTTTCAATGTATTCCTATGGAAATTTGTATAAAGGAAAATTTGCTTAACATAATTTCATTTGGAACAAATTAATTCCTTAATACAAGGTACCACTGTATCTTGTGTAGGTTTTTTTTTTTTGCTAAACAGAAGGTGTGATCGTTCCCCTAGGTTCCCATCTGACCCGCTTACATTGGTCAAAGAAGAAAATCAAGGCGATGGAAAGGGGTGTGGTTTGCCCTGAATCCTTCCTAGAACCACAACTTTAATCTTGTTAGCTAAAGAATCTTCATTAAAGAAATGCATCTGAAACATTGTCAGAAGCACACAAGGCAATTCTGAATGGCAGCCATAAGGAGTCTGAACCAGTTTCCACCTCTGCTGCCTCTGCTGCATCTCTCGGGGTTAAGTCAGGTTGTTGTTGTTTTGCCTCTGTCTGCATTTGCTGAGGTAGTGGCAAGGCAACCTCAAATCACACACAACCTCAGGAGGTAAGACCACAAGGATAAGATGGTGATCCAGAGAAAGGCACCTTGCTGCCTACAACTGACATTGCTGAGGTGAGATGCCACACGGATGACAATTTTTTAAGAAACTTGCCCAGGTTTACCTATTGTGGCAATATGGGGGGGAAAGTATAGGAAGTGTGTGTGTGTGTGTGTGTTGTGTCATTACAGTTGTGACTGACTGTTCGTGACCCCATGTCCATGGAGTTTTCTTAGCAGGAATACTGGAGTGGTTTGCCCGTTCCTACTCCAGGCACCTATAGCACCTGGTATTCCCTGGTGGTCTCCCATTCATGTACTAACCAGGGCCGACCCTGCTTAGCTTCCGAAATCAGGCGAGATCAGATGTGCTTAGGGTGAAGATTTAAAGAAAGGAAGGAAGAAAATGAGAAGAAATGAGATATTTGCAAGAAAGCCCCATGATAAAAGGCCAGAAGAAGGAAGAACTATCTCAAAGGCCAGAAAGAGAAGAGAGGAAGAAGTGAGGCTTGTTCTGGACAAAGGCAGAAGGAGGGAAATGGGAGGAGGTTGTGGAGCACGGCTGTTAGTTTCTCTTGAATCCACTCCTGTCAGGGCTGCGCTGAAAAAGGAATCAACCCATTCCGGGATGGCTGCTTCATGCTGACCAGGGATGTGCTGTTTTCATGAACAGCTTTTTTTTTCTAGAACACATTTATTTAAGCCCTTTAACTTGATTGTTGATAGTGTGCATCTTACATAAATGTTATTTTCTTAGGTATCCAGAAGAGTTAGCATGGCATACAAACTTAAGCAGAAAAGCCCTGCGGAAATCCCCAGAACTGGAAAAGTTCCATCACTTTCTTGTCAGTGAAACAGAATGTGTAAGTTGTACATTTATTTTATTTTAGGTCTCATCATAATCCCTTGTCTGAAACTTTGTTTCTTTGCCTCTACTTCTGCTTCCCCGAGTGTTATGATGGCTGAGAACATAATGTTGCATGTGAAAAGGATTCACATCAAATATTTTTTATCTAAGATGTGAGTCCCTTCATGCTCCTAATAAAACTGGCTTTCATCTCCCAGGTATTATTGCACTGGGACCAGTGTAAATTTGTAATGTGGCCTTTCACTTTTGAACCACATCTGCCATTGTTCCTTGGGGAAACAACCCATAGAAACAATAAAGGATAGGATAAGATGGGCATTGAAATGCATGTCTGTGTTGTCTTAATACTGAACAGTGGTTTCATTTACTCATTTGAGTCTTCTTGAGGAATGCTATACTAAGCACTTCCTTCAGTTATACAGTTGCCTCCTCAGTTCGTTGGGAAAACTAATAGAGCTTAGCAGGCAACAAGATTACAGTTCCCTGAAGTTGTGGGCCTCTTAGAAAGCATTGGGACAGTTCCCCTTCTCTACATTGAAAACAGTATGCCCAAGGTAGCCAAGCAGTCTGGAAGATAGGTTTTCCTCTGGGTGACTGAAATGTAGGTTTGTATATGTGGACTGGAATTCCTATCTGGGGAATTGGAGTCCAAAGAGCAAGAGCACATACCAACACACACATTTTGTTTTACTGTATGTGAATATGGAAATTTTTGGAAGAAGACATTGGTTTTCTGGTTGGGTTGTTACAAATAAACAGCCGACTGATGTTGTGGTTGTAATTCTAAAATTCCCTTGTAACTATAAAAAGTGTAGTAAAGAACTATGTTCTGCCTCATAGTGGCTATTTCCAGTGTTCATAAACAATGGCCTTTTGGTGTGTTTTCAGAGTAGGGAGTTAGTTTGGCTCAGTTTAGATAATCCTTCTAGACTTCATAAGCCAGGGAGAGGCAACAGTCCCCACCCCCCAGCAAATGCAGCATTAGTTACCTCCTGAAACCCTGGAGTTTCAGAATAAGTTACCAGCTAGTAGTGATGCTGCTGGGGTAGATGGACCAGCTCTTGGGCATGAAGCAAATGAGTTTTTGAATACATTTTCCCTTTCATTTCTCTATTCTTGCTCTAAGATAAGTAGCGTACTGTATTTTGGTTTTTGTGTGTGTTTTCTTTCTGCATGAGATCAGCCAAAATGGTGTACAATACATTGCCTAGTAGGGGTTTTCATTTTGGAAAGCTTGGATTACAAATCCCATAATTCTCTTTTCTGGGAGTCTCACTTGCAGGACCCTGTCCTTACATACACCTACATTGTGCTTATCTAGAAAGAAGCCCAGCTGGGAGGCTTTGTACCTTGGAGAGGCCTCATGTCCTGTTTGAAAAGGCCTTTAGGCCTGTGGAAAGCATGAAGCCTGTTAGCTCGTCCTTCTTTATAAAACAGTAAATAAAACTCACCAGGATCAGACATAATAGGAAAGCTCTTGTTGGAATGAAGCCATAGTCTTTTTGTTGAAACTGATACACAAAGACAGGAGATAAAAAGAAAACTCCTGACATTTATTTCCAACTTCCTCAGCAGTAGGTCCATGCTTTAGTCTTTCAACTTTCTGTATGTCTGGTCTGTTGTTTCCAGTTGTTAGAGAATTGGGACTAACTTGATTAGTAACTTCATGTAGGCACATGATGGCCAATGTATATAATTGAAAGTTATGGTAAGTCATTTTTATTTATGTTTTAGGGGAACATTAGTCGTCAAGAAGCTGTCAGTATGATTCCTCCCCTGCTCCTTGATGTCCAACCTCATCATAAGGTATATTTTGTTACTGTACTGTGAGCTATGGGAGCCTGATTGAGAAAAAGTTGCAGAGCAGAAGGAATGTGTGTGCAAATGCTTTATCCTAGTGTTGATATTACATGTTCTGTTCTAATCAGGTTAGTAGCAGTCAGTTATACAGTACATATTTGTTGTTGTTCAGTCGTGTCTGACTGTTCATGACCCCATGGACCAGAGCACACCAGGCCCTCCTGTCTTCCACTGCCTCCTGGAGTTTGGTCAAATCCATGTTGGTTGCACTGATGTCACCATCCATAAACATATAGGCAACTGAAATAGAAAATGTATGTAGGTGTGTCTTCATTCATCTGACAACAGAGTACCGTCTTTAAACCTCCCAGTTTATGTATTCTCAAATACATAACAGCCATTCCCAATTTATGTTATGATTTGGCCCTTCCAAGTAGTCTATATTTAATATCTGCCCTTGTTTCATTCAGCTCCTTGTCAAAAATGTCTTCTTTTTTTTTCATTATTCATGTATTAAATTGGCACTTTCCTGTGTACTGCTTGCTGGTATTTCTTCGCACTTCTGCCCAACCATATGAAACTGGGTGCTATGTTGTTTTTAGTTTTTGTTTTACCCTGCTGTAACTTTTCAGAACCAGGATGTGCCCAGTGCTCCTCTCGCTTTTGCCATTTATATTGCTTATCTTACTGCCAGTCATAATGGAGAGAACTAGAGTCCAGCAGAATGTTTATTTTCTTTTCCCCACCATTAATCAAGAGTTAATGACTTTGCTTTTTATGTTGTGACATGGGTTAAAATAGATTGCCCTCCCCCTTTCTTAGCCTTTGACAATAGAGCTGTGATTAAGCAACTGTCAATATTACTTTTGCTCTCCCCTCCTTCAGTGTTAAATACATTTTGCTGTTTGTGTGAGAGAGGGAATAACACCCTGCAACACATAGTTGTGATAGTTGTTTGCCCATTGTTGTTGCCACTTAAGGTATATGTTACTCCATTATTTGAATGGACACTGTACAGTTGCAGAGCTGGCTTAGATTATTTTAGTGTGATGTTGTTTTAGCATTATAGTAACCCGCCCCCCGCCCTTTCGTGGTTCATAAACTGTGGTCCCACTATATCACCGGACTGCGGTATATGAAAAAAAGCCCTCTGGGATAAGCTGGAAAGGCCTGTTTCAGGCCTCCTGTACTTACCCCAGGCTGGGCACTGCCACGAAAGGGCCTGTGAGGGCCTTCCCATGCCCATCAGAGGCTCCAAAAGGGATTCCCCACGAACCAGAAGTGACTTCTGGAAAACAGGAAGTGACCTCTCGGATCGCTTGAAAGCACTTTTGGGGCCTCCTCCAACGTGCCTAGAAAGACCCTCCTTTTGGGGAGGCCCTTGCAGGCCTGTTTGGGGTAGTGCCAGGCCAGGGATAAGTACAAGAGTCCCCAGCTAGGCCCCCCAGGCCCAACCCGACCTGCATCCACATATCGCGGGTTGGGTTGGGTCCCTAACCCCCGCGATTGGCGAGGGGTTACTGTATTCAGATTATTGTTCATAATGAATAAGAATTTGGAATGTGTATTTAAATGTTCACATTCCCAGCTGTTAAATGCACTTTTTAAACTGTTAATGGCAACAGCTAAATTCGAATTCCTGACATTGACTGGTAGCCATATAGTATATTAGACATTCTGGGATCATACATGAAATAACTGATTTTGAGATAGATGTATATTTCCATCTTAAACATATAATCTGGAATATAGTTCTAAAATAACGTTGGAGGATTCAGAGCCTTTTATTCCTTTAACAGTATTTTCTTGACAGATTCTAGATATGTGTGCTGCACCTGGATCCAAGACTGCACAGCTCATTGAGATGCTGCATGCAGATATGAATGTACCTTTTCCGGGTGAGCTATAAAGAATAAATTATTAAACTGTAAATGTCAGTGACATTTTATACTAAGAAACAAACTGGGTCCCTATGCAACTTATTCTAGCAGCCTGAAGTCCCGGTAAACCTTCTCTTCTTGTAGTGTTGGCACTGAATTAAAGTTAATTGGTACCAGATATACTCACATGCAGTGCTTCATGGAAATTTGCTGTTCTGTTTCATGTGAACAGATCAGATACAAATAAACCCGAGTCCAGTTATTAAATCCAAGGATGAGAAGACAGATCATATATTCTGTACAACTTCTGTGTCATTAGCAACCTGTTCCTAAGATATTCACTTGAAAGCCATTGTATTTGAATGTCAGCTTTTGTTTATGGGGGGGGGAGTTGTGGTGGTGGTGGTGGTGGCATAGCCCCTCTATCGGCAGAACTGAAAATGAGAGGGACTGTTGCTCATGTAAAAGAGTGCTTTTGTGTGTGTTTTTATTCTGTAATTTGGTCCCACTTGTTTTCTCAACCTGTCGCTTTAGAGAGCATGCCTGCCCTTCTGCATTTAGGGACTTGGGCCTGATAAAGAATTGCCAGCCTGTCTCTTGTCAGGTTCTCTTGATTTCTCCATTGCCTTCAGAACATTTCCTTGTCTTCTTAAATTTTGGGGTCATGGGCAGTAGATATATTATGGTATCATGCCAGACACTTTCTTGGTGTTTTGTTGTTGTTCGCAAAATATACTTTTTATAGCTTTGAAAATATCATTTAAATGTGATATAGTTCCCACCCTCATGATTCTTTCCTTAATCAGAAGTATTCCATTTTTACCCCCAGAGGGATTTGTGATTGCAAATGATGTTGACAACAAGCGTTGCTATTTACTAGTTCATCAGGCAAAAAGGCTAAATAGCCCTTCCATCATGGTTGTAAATCATGATGCCTCCAGCATCCCTCGTTTACAGATCACCACAAATGGAAGAAAGGAGACTCTTTCCTATGATCGGATATTATGCGATGTCCCTTGCAGGTATGTTACTTTTCCCCCTTAACGTCACAGGCAGTCTGTTTTTTATTGCATCTGCTAGACCCTTTACATTGCATCAGGAGAAACAGGACTTGATGTGCAATACGGGGGAGCAGATTTGCATCCAAGAGACCTCGGTACAAGTCTCTTCACTTTGAGGTTTTCCGAACTAATAGGCTTTGTTCTAAGCAGAAAAGTGTTTCCAAGAGCTGTTGGGAAAGAACGTGAGACTCCAGTTATTTACAGACACAATGTAATTGGGCTAGAATTCACAGTTAATTTGGAAGTCAACTTTCAGTGTTCATTGTGTAAGATTTTTAGGGTGCCTTTTTATCTATAGCATATCATGTTTTGCCTTTCGAAATCTCGTATTCTATCTTGGAAACCATTGCAGTGATGTTCTCCTTTCCTTTTGAAATAGCAATAATTTTTGATACCAAGCCATTCTTGTATTAGGAATGAGTGTTTGCTTATGGTAAAAACCAAAATCTAGGAACAGCTTTAAAAATAAATCTTATAGACTATGAATTCAGGTGTATAAAATCCCTATCCTAAATGTTTATCCTCAGTTCTCATACTAGACAGGTTTTATATAGCAGAGACTATGATTGTTTGACTCTTTCCCTTAACAAGGAAATTGGGAAGCATGGGCTTGCTAATGCTACTGCAGTTAGTGCTAACTGGTTGGGCTTGCTCCTTGTGTATTAGAAGCAAACTGCACAGCTTTATCATATTTGTGTTTGGACCTCATGACATTCTGGTCTGCTTGTGTAAGCAAGTTACTTACTGCAACTCTAGAACTACCGTATATACTCGAGTATAAGTCAACGTGAGTATAAGTCGAGGCCCCTAATTTAACCCCCCCAAAACTGGGGAAATGTATTGACTCAAGTATAAGTCTAGGGTGGGAAATGCAGCAGGGCCTGGCAGCTCCTCCTCTGTGAGCTGGGGGAGTGGTGTGTAATGTTTAATATGATTTTTAGCCACTGATGCAAGTGCTTGGGTCAGTGGCTAAAAGTTATTTTAAACATCACACACCACTCCCCTGTGATGCAGAGGGGGTCATGAGAAGCGGCACACAATGTTTAAAATGACTTTTAGCCACCGACCCAAGCACTTGCATCAGTGGCTAAAAGTATTGACCCGCATATAAGTCGAGGGCCCCTTTTTTCAGCCCAAAATTAGGGCTGGAAAACTAGGCTTATATTTGAGTATATACAGTAATACGCAGATATCTTTTTCAGTGGAGATGGAACCATGAGAAAAAACATTGATGTATGGAAAAAGTGGACTACACAAAACAGCTTGCAGTTACATGGGTAAGAAATCATTTTTTTGCTAATTGCTTTCAATCTAAGAGTGGGTTCAAAGGTAAATTACAGTAGCTTACGTTTTTTCTTGTATGTAATGACTTTTGTAAGGGGAAAAATAAGGAAAGGCTTTTTAATGAAACGTTAATAAAGCAGACACAGTGCAACATATACGAAATAAATTCAACACTGCAGTGAAGTGTAGAACTTAATACAGAAATAATTAAAATTTAAGGCAGTGTTGTAATTTCCATACTTTATAGCAGTATTCTTATACCAGGTTGTGCTCATCAGCAAGTTTACAGTGTAGCACATCTGGACGAAAGGATTAGCTGACTGCATGCTGTTGTCATGGGATCCCTGAGAGACTCACAACGCTTTCCTAATTTGGGGAGGCTCCTTCTATATTATAATTCCAAAACTGATCTAGGTCAGCATACAGAATAGGGTTTTGAAAAACAAATTAACTGGAGCAGACTCTGTTGACCTTTATCCCTGTGCTATTCCAGAACAGAAAATGCAAATGCCACATGGCATAAATTAGCACATGCCAAACAAATGGATATAGCTCTTAATGAATCATGCAGGATTATTATTAAGACATAAGGTAATACTGCACCAGACCTATCCACTTCATGGACATCAACCTCCTAGACCCCCAACCTTTTTAGGTCTGTGGATTGGTTTTGTTCCTGTACATGTCTTCTCAGCAGCATATGCACATGAGCAGGGCTTTTTGCCAGACATGCACATATGTGCAAAAGTCCTTTCCCCTGCTTCTGTTGCGACCTAAATAGAAAAGGTCATGATAGATGAGTGGGGGACGGAAACCCAGGGGGGAATCATGCTCGCTAACACAGGCATACACCACGTAGGGAACCTTGTGGCCCAGTTTGTAAGAGGTCCAGGGGTTTGTGACTCTTGCCCTAGATGACAGCTAACATCAAGGAAACGTTTTCTGTACAGACATCAGGTTCAAAATGTTAAAACAGAAGAGGCGAGGCAAAACCTATGGAGAGCAAAAAGAACACCTTGCCGAAAAGATGAATACATAAGAGTATCTCCCACGAAGGCAAAATTCTGGCTGGCCCATTTGGAAGTTACTTAATGGACTTTGAAGTGAGGTGCGAAGATTTTTTAAAAAAAACTGTCAAGTAAAATGAGGCTACTTGAATACAGGAGAAACCTTCTGTGAGTGTAGAAATCCAGTCGATTCACCATTTATGTGCATGCAATTTATGCTCCCCCATGTGTACTAAAAAAAATCTAGTAAAGGTTGTGATAATGCTGTTGAAGTAGCCTGCTTCTGGTCAAACATAGTGCAGTCATTTAAACATTTAAATTTGATTGAGCTTTGCCTATATTTCATATAAGTGTATAATTTTAAATCTTGCAACACTCTGATACAAATTTAAAAATAAACAACAATGTTAGCGCTTTGCCATACACATATGAATGAATTTTGCATTGCTAAGGCCATATCTTTAAGACATGTACTCCTACTTTGCAGTTTTTCAAATTAAGTTTTATTAAACGGGGGAAATTCATACACAATTTAGAATTTGCCACTTATTTATTCCTTTTCAGGATACATTTGTCATCACCATTCTCTGTAGTTTTGTACAATTACAACATCTATATTTTCCTCATTAGCTTGTTAGATAAAAATATGCCAACTGAAAAAAATTCTGATGACTTTTCCCATGTTCTTTGAAAAGCTATAGCACACTGTTTCCATAATTGGTGATTTTTTTTTTATATAAAAGCTGATTTTTATATCAGATTGATAAGAGCCACGGACCTTTTCTAACCTTGTATTGAGATGCTGTAATTAAAAAAATTCAATAAGGTACAATGGAACCTTGTATAACAAACGGTTTGTATAACATAAAATTTGTGCAACATAAAAAATTCCGGAGAATGGGGAAATTTGCTTAACATAATTGCCTATGGGGCAGATTCGTACAACATAAAATTGGGATTACTCCATTTTCAATGTATATGGAAATTTGTACAGTATAAAGGAAAATTTGCTTAACATAGTTTCATTTGGAACAAATTAATTCCTTTATACAAGGTAGCACTGTATCTATATAAAAGGGAGATACTGTACCCCTGAAAGTTCTGCTAAACATAATTTAGGAAATTTTGTTATTGGCACATTCAAAACAGTAGAGTAATCTTGAATTAATAAATTGCAAGAGTTGGGCAATTCCATTCAGTATGCCAGGAACTGCTCTTAATTTTGTGTGATGCAATATAGTTTGGCACGGTATCTTGTGCAACTTTGCTTTTAATGACTAGCTGTTGAATGCCTTCATACAAATTTTTTCTCACACCTATATACATGTAATTATCGACCCAATACTGATTAGTATTTAACAGTTGCAGGCCTCTTTCCCTTGTCGCTTTTTCTCATTCTGATCTTTACTACAAAGCAAAGCAAACAGCTTTGTAGCTGTTGAGTTAAATTCCTCCCTCTACCTTACCCCCAAGAAAAACCTTAATTTTGACTGCCGGTTGGTTTCTGAGCTACCGAGCATACAATCCAGAACACTGGCTGTTCTAGATAGTTTGGGAGAACATGTCCCATTTCCTGTCATTTATTTGCTAGTATGTAGAAGGGGATGAGAAGAGAACGCTTGTTGATGGAGTGCCACCCCCTTGTCCCTGAAAAACTGGTTTGACTCTATCTCTCAGACCCAGAAGGCTGGGAAAATAGAAGAGACAGAGAAACAACCAAGTGCCCAGCTTTTGAAGTGAGAGCGGAAAATGGGAAAGAAGGAAAAGGTGGAGACTGAGGAAAGGAGCTGATATCTGGAGGAACAGGGAGACAGAGCAGAGGTGGCAAAAAGTAAAAAAGACACTGAGCATATTCTCCCAGAGGTTTGGGAGTAGATTAAACTTGAGGACATATTGATGGGGAACATTGATGGTTCCACCAGAGGAAGCTGAGAGGAGATGGTGTTCTAGGCCCTCTAAAAGCCTTCATATTGCCGGGGGGGGGATGTGAGAGGTGAGAGTGATAGAGGAAACAATGAGAGCAAGTGAGCAAAGCAAAGAAAAAGGGAGGAGATGGGAGAACATGGAGCCCTTCTCCCAGTATGGGCAAAGTTTGCAGAAGGGATGCTGAGCTGACAAAATGACAGGAAGGAGGAGAGGAGCAGTGGACAAAAAAGCCAGAGCCACTGTTGCTGCCACTAGTGGAGTCCACACAAGAATTAGAGTTGACGAGGGACCCATGATTGGAAGATAAGAAAGGGAGAGGACCCTCGAGGGAAGTTCTTGGAACCCTTTCCTCTCCCCATAGGAGAAGGAAGAGAAGTTGATATCTAAGACTGTTGTCAACGTCCTTGTTGGACCCACATTAATAAAAGTTTTAAGCAAGAAATTAAGCCTGAAATTGTTGTGGGGGAGGGTCAATATAAGGAAGTGTCCGAAGAACCCTCACTATTACATTGATGCGCCATCAAGTTGCATCAGAGTTACAGCAATCCTAATAGGGATTTTGAAGTATGTGAGATATTTTAAGGAAGAGCCTTATCGTTGCTACCTCCAGTGAGTTTCTGATGGCTATGTATTTATTTATAATAGATTTGAAATAATATGGAACCCTGCATGGTAATGCAATATAACCAAGTTACTATTACCTGTGCAGGCTGCAATTAAGGATTGCAACCCGTGGAATTGAGCAGCTGGCCGAAGGAGGTAGGATGGTATACTCAACCTGCTCATTGAATCCTATAGAAAATGAAGCTGTCATTGCCTCTTTGCTGGAAAAAAGTGAAGGTTTGTATAGTTTCTCTTGCTTGTATCAGAACTGAGGATAACAATGGAATCATACTCAAAATAGTGGGGATTAAATCAGTGGACTTAATCAAAAATCTGTGAACTGGTTACCCTCTTGCTCATGATTCCATTTCCAGGCCAGCTCTTGCTGTGTCATTTGTCTTTGTATCGGAATGCAGAATACATCATTGTTTTTAATGAACAGTTTATTAGTACATTAGGAGATCAGTACAAAGCCCCACCCTACCCTGCAAATTTGGAAACCATGGACGATCGTGTCTGGTTCCCTCTAGTGACCAGCTCTTGTAATGCATCTTGGAAATATATAAACACATATTTCAGGAGCTGGTGTTATTTAATATTTTCAGGTGGGGAATTAATGAAACCGCAGATAATTTATAGAAAGAAAGTGTATATTAAAAAAGGGGGCAAAACAAATTTATTTGTAAAGATGTAAAAGGTTATAACTCTACCTCACATTAATTCCTGTATGTCATGTCAAACATTACAGATATGTTTATCTTGTTCTAGTATCTAGTAAAAAGACCACAAATCAACTATCATTTGAATTGCTCTTTTTTCTCCATATATGAGACAAGTTTTCAAAATAAGGGGTTGGGTAGAATAAATAATGAATAAAGGAGAGATAAAGGGCCAGGTCAAAATGAAGTATCTTGGTATGATAATTCAGTTAGAAAAGTGTGCAAACAATCGGGTAAAAACAAATGGTAAATGTAGAGAATATGACATATGTAGAAATTATATTACAAAACGGGAACAAATGTGATAATAAGGTAGTGAGTGGCATAGAGGGTGTAATTCATCACAAACTGACGGAAGTAGAAGATCAGGAGGACCCACTCAGATTGCTCTGGGAGTTTCTTATGGGAGAAGAAACAAGTTCCAGTTCTCTGGAAAATGTGTGGAACCTTAGAATGTTGGAATTAGAATGGGGATGAACTGCCAAAATGATGGTTCGTCAAGGTTGCAAACCATGAATCCCCAACCCATGAACTGTTGAATTGATGAATCAGTTTGTAGGTTCTTTCTTAAGACAGTCCATGGCTCTCTAAAAACAAAAGGACAAATAAAAAGAGTAAATATTCTTCTTATTTGGGGGGGGGTCTCTGGGCTCGACAAATATGAAGGGACGACTATTAAACAAATCAGCAAAATTTGTGTAATATACGTTCTGTTATTCTTTCCTATCTCTAGATGAAGTTTGTGGGATTAAGAAAGAAGATAATTTTTATAATTTAATTTTGAGATGGCATTTAACTCCAGTGAGACTAAATAGATGTTAATTATTCTAATATGTGCTGTAGAGGTTATAGGTACATATTTTCATATGTGGTGGGAATGCAAGTATATACTGAAAATGGGTTTTTAAGGAAATAAATAAGCAACATAAATGTACCACTGTGTCCTCAGGTAGCGCTTTCTTTTATCAGTAGTTAAAAAGAAAATAGGTAATTGAACAACTAGAGAATTAATTTTCAGTTTCCTAACAGTGACAAGATTCCTTCTTGCTTAGAATTTGTAATTGGCTCACAATATTTGTATGTGAATGGTATAGGAAAGGCTGGTATATAGCAATTTATGATAAACTCATATGTGGTATGAGAATTAAGAATAGGGTTAACTGAATGGGGTTAACTCTCCTCCTAAAGGTCTCTATGGAGACCTACCTTTTCCCATCTTTGGTAAATTGGACAGTTATGGCCCTACCTGCCTAAGAAATATTCTGATCATGTGTTCACACATTGGTAATCTTGAGCATTGATTACTGCTGTATTTTCTGCAATGGGCTGTCTTTGAATGTGATATGTAAGTTGCAGCACCTGCAAAATTAAGTTGCCAGGCTGATTTGGAGAGTTTCCAGATACAATCATAACTCTTTGATTCTGGCATCCTGTCTGTTTCTGTGCCAAATTCAATGCAATTTTAACTGATAAGGCCCTGAACAGTTTGCATTCATGGTATTGGTCAGAGTGTCTCTCCCTAAGATCTTCTACCCAGACCACCCGATCATCTTAGGCTTCATTGTTGTGAGTGGCTATTCTGAGGGAGGCCCAGAAAACAACTACCAGGAATCAGGCTTTTTCCAGTGGGGTCTGTGACACTGGGACTTACTGCCTAATCATGTACACCAAGCTCCCTTCCTTCTGTCCTTCAGGGAGCATTGTGTGCTTTGTTATATTATGCTTATGCCTGGTTTTGTTGTTGTCACTGTTTTGTATAATTTGGGGGTTAGGTTTGGGTTTGACTTTTGTAAAATGTCCAGAGCAGAGATTTGCACTAGATGGGTGGGATATAAATAAAATAAATACATACATTTCCCACAATAGTTACATTATTTTTTTCCAAAGGTGCCTTAGAACTCGCTGATGTTTCTTCAGAGCTGCCAGGTCTAAAGCGAATGCCTGGGATTACACAGTGGAAGGTAATTATATGAAAATGCATGCTATAGTGCAATCACAATCATACTTTCAGAAAGAAAGAAAAAAATAGAAGTTCTATTTAAAAATCTAGGTTCAAATTATATGTATGTATGAGCTCATGAAATTGCCTTATAGCAGTTTCAACACTTGACGCTCATCACGGATTCATTAAACCTGCTTATTTAAAATCCCAAACAAAGGGATAGGTGTATCCCTTTTTAAAATCCCAAACAAAGGGATAGGTGTATGAAGTCTGTGGCAAGCCTCTGGAACTATCTCCCGAGTGAGCTGTGCCTTGCACAGTCCCTGCCCTCCTTCAAAAAAGCACTCAAAACCTTGCTTTTTAGAGAGGCATTTGGCGACTGTGAGGGGAACTTCTCCGAGGGAGAGAGAGTGACCACTGCACAGCGCAATGTGGAGAGGGATGCATGGCTGGAGAAGCAGAAGAGCAGGGGGACACCCAAGACACAACCCTCCCTGGATCCTCAGGATAGAACCATGCTATGGAAAGGGTTTAATGATGCTCTTAAGATAATAGAGGAACAGAAGGAGAGGGAAAAGGAAGAGGCCTCTGGTGTGACAGGAAATAGGGGTGAAGAAAAGGCGGGAAAGTCCCACCAATCAGGAGTGGTGGAGGTGGGGTTCGGAGACTGTAAAAGGGAGAAATCACGGGTGCTCCCTCCAGATTGGGAGTGGGTCTGGATGGAGGATCCATGGACGGGAAATTGGGAAAGGATGATGATGCTCAAGAAGGAGGCAGAGAATTATAACCGCTGGGTGCATAAACAAGGTTGTTCCTATTGGAGAGAGAGAGAGGCACGTGAATATAACCACAAGAGGAAGGAGATACGGAAGCTACTGGAGTTGGAGCAATGGCTGGCCAAACTACAGGAGGAGGCCAAGCCCGGGAAGCTTAACACTCAGATGCACTTAACCCAGAGGGACAATTATCCATTCCGCTCCCGTCCGCCAAGACGCCCTGGACACAAGTAAACCTCAAAGGTTGGGGTACAAGCAGTGGAACCCCGCCTCTCCGAGAAGGAGGTTGGGGTGCAAGTGGGGGAGCTGCGTCTCTTCGAGAAAGAGGAGGGGACAACTGTTGGCCCCACTCTCCCCAGGCGGAGGAGGGGAATTTGATTTCTCTTTGAGGTCTCCCAATTGTGAGTTCAAAAATAACCCGTTTGTAACAGAAGTTAAGGACGTTGAAACTGTTGTAAGTTGAAGAACCAAATAAAAATTCTGTTTATTCGTTTCAAGACATGCCTTCTTTAAAGTTGGAAGGGCGGGAAGCCTGGGCAAAGACAGAACCCTCACAGTGACCTTTAACCTTTTTTTCTTCCCCTCTTCCATCAGAGATGCCATCTTGTCGATGTTTCTTTTGATTATCTTTTTTTTTAAGAGTCTGTGTATGTGTCTCTTGATTGTTATAATGATTTTATATTGACTGTTTTACCCTCTTTGTTAACTGCCCAGAGTTCCTTTGGGAAGATGGGTGGTATAAAAATAAATAAATAAATAAATATGTAACTGGCACTACATTAGTGTTAGACATGTTGTACAGACTTACAATGAGCTCGTGCTTTCCAAATCTGCTCAGCAGCTGATCACCCATTGTTACATATGTAATGGGTGTTCTCAAGCATTTCTCTTACCTTTCTTTTTAGAAATATCCATATTAAGTTATGTAGTGGAGGCCTCTCCAGCCTGCAGTAGTTTTGGAGGAAATACTTTGGAAGAATATCTCATCTTAATTCACAAAATTAAGTGGGTTGCTGGGTGGAGGGATGGATGGAGGGATGGATGGGTGGATGACAACGATGGAGGGGGTTTCCCTTCAATTCCTAAACCAGCTCAAACCACAGCATTTTTGTGTGATCCTCATTGCCATGCCATTGCTACACCACTGAACTACTATATTTCACTATACTCCTTTTTTCCTCTGTCACACCCTTCATCTCAAGAAAGAAAAGGAGGGAGCACTGACCTTGTTATATGAGGAATCAGTGACATATGTTTATGTTTTCCTGCCTAGGTAATGGCAAAAGATGGTCAGTGGTTTGAAGACTGGAAAGATGTACCTGCCAACAGACAAACCCAAATCCGTCCCACTATGTTCCCCTTAAAAGATGAAGAAAAACTGAAAGCATTACACTTGGAGCGCTGGTATGTTAGTATTCTTACCGTAGTTGAAAACTGGAGCAGTCAACAAGCCTTTTGTAGTATCTAGTTAATGGAAACAGGTTTGTTTGATTGCCTTTCAGGGTAATTTGTTATTGGCATTCTTCTCAAGATATCACACTGCTCTGAGCTCAGGGTGGTCTAAACCAGTGGTTCCCAACCTTGAGTAACACAGATGTTCTTTGACTAAAACTCCCAAAAAGCCTTCATCACTAGTTGTCTTGGCCAGAATTTCTGAGACTTGCAGTCCATGAACATCTAAGGACCCAAGATTAGGAGCTGCTGCTCTTAACATTATCATTATTTGTCTCCAAACAGCTTTAAGGATATTTTTCTGGGAACATACAAAAACAGTTTAGAGTGCACAACAAAACCCAGAATTTGAATGCTAACTTAAAATAAGTTCTGTGAAGAAATATTCCCACCATTAAAAAGGATACAGAAGATAAGATAGGGTAGTAGGGAAGCAAACAGTTTCCAAAATGCAGATTACACAAAAAATGAAGGCATTCTTTGATTCTAGCATTATTTCCTTTGAACATTTTGAATGCTAAATAGTAATTTCTAGAGATGGGCATTTTGTTTCGGAAGGAGTCCGGTTCCGAAAACAAAACACGGCAGCACACCTGCTGTTTGAAACCAGGATCCAGCCTCCGGAACGAAATCAGCCACTGACTTACCTTTGTTTGGGTCACACGAGCAAAACTCTGATTAGGAAGAAACCTCCAATGCATCATCTTTCCTTGCGGGATTATGCCTGTCCTTGCACAGTTCCTGATTGGCCAGCTCGAGGGAGAAGGAAAGATGACGCGTCTTATACACTTTTTACTGTATGAGCTGACTTTTTTATTGCAATAATTCATAATCATTCTGATATTTGCATTTGTTTGTCTGAAGCGCTGAAATGCTATGAGAACTTTTCTCATGCTTAAATGATTTGATCCTGTGTTTTATCATTCTCATAAATTTATTGGAGAAAACTTTGAGATTTGTTTTGTTTTGAGGCTTTAAGGATCTCTACCCTTTTGTGTCAATAAATTCAACTTAGATCTCTGTGGGATAACATCACAAACATTAAAATACTGATACAAAAAATTGTGTTATTTATCTAGCCTTAGAATTTTGCCACATCATCAAAATACCGGAGGCTTCTTTGTAGCTGTTTTAATTAAAAAATGTCACATGCCGTGGAATAAGCGCCAACCCAAGGTAATGTTTGCTTTCTCTAAATGTACTGTATTTTTAAAATATTTCCCAGTATCTGATTAAGGAGACACCAGATTTCAAAACTCCTGAGAAATACATCTGTGTCCCCTTTTAAGCCTTGTACCTGGAGGTGTGTCTCAGTGTGCCATGTCCATCAGAGAGGAAGTAGTAGTAGATCTTTATTTCAGTCATTGACCAGACAAAATCGGAGAGGAAGAAAGGGCTTTTGAAATTGAATGGTACATTTTTCATGTGCAATAGTGTTTGCTTACAAAATCTGAAAATCTCATCGCACTGCCCGAAACCACGATCTCCTTTGAAGTGGTTATGTGGAATCTGGCTGTCACATAGTTATTGAACAATTCGCCATGGTTTTAAACTCAAGTACAATGCAGTACATTGGGGTAGTTCTAGAAACGCTTCTAACAAAACATATTGGATGTGGGTGTGTATTTGATATAGTTAGTGAAAGTTAATGGATACAGTGCATGTAGAAGTGGAAGGTTGAGGAAGAGTTCACAAAGTCTGCCTCTCTTGTGTAGCGAGATAATGTTCATAGTAACTCTTTTCTCTGCAGTTGCTAATCCTCAGTTGCTCAGTTATGCCATATAAGGCAAAGAATAAAAATAGTCTATTGATGTGTTTTTGAGATAATCAAAGAAAGAGTGCAAAGTCCAGGTAAAATTAGCACAGATGGTAAGAGAAGGAGATATAAAAAGGAAAAGCATTTTTGCTCATGTCCCATGTTTCTTCATTTTAAAACGGGGGGGGGGGGCACAAGGGATACAAAACTCTCCTACTTGAGCACTTGCAGGATATTGGTCTGAAAGCGGTTTGCTTTCTGTGTTGATGTTTTGCCTGTAGTTGTTGTGGACGTTAGCAGATCTTTCTTACAATGTGAACTAATTATAGGAGTCGCCACAAATTGTTCTAGATGAAGCTGCTATGAAGTAATCCGAAGTTTGTTGACATTTTTATCCTGCCTTTCCACTTAATACTAAAACAAATGTTTTGTTGACATCATTTGAAGCCAAGAACATGATGGAAAATAACACTATTAAATTATTACAATAGTCAGTGCATTCGTTATCTGCCATCAAGTTGTCTCTGACGTGTGACAACCCTGTGACTGAGCCATCTCCAAAATGTCCTGTCTTATTCAGCGCTGCTTAGCATTTGCAGATTCAACCTGTGGCTTCCTTTTGGGAGTCAGTCAACGTTATACTTGATCTTCATCTTTTCCTGCTGCCTTCAACCTGTCCCAGCATTATTGTCTTTTCCATTCTGCCTTTGTGTGATATGCCCAAAGTAGTACAACCTCAGTTCCATCTTTCTGCCTCAATAGATAGTTCATCCTTGATTTGACAAACCCCTTGTTGTCTTTGTGGCAGTCCAGGGTATCCACAATGCTCTCCTCCAGCACCAAATTTCAAACAAAGCCATATTTTCCCTGCCAACTTTTATCATATTTTAAAGTCTGACTTAACTTATTGTTGCATTTGCAGCATTTGCTGCTAGTGTGTGAAGGAAGATGGTAAGTTGTGTGTGTGTTGCTCGCCATCACCAACAATTTTGAGAACCAAGTCATAACAACAAGACATGGTTTCAATTCATTGCAGCTTGTTTCTCTCTCTGTGTGTTAAAATAGCTCCATCAAGAGCTGCCACAGAAGACAGAAGATGCCATGCCTGGGAAACAAGGATCTTCAGAAACTGTTGAAGATCATGAAACCACAGATGCAAAAACTGAAAACGCCTTAGTGGTTGGGAGTACAGAAATGAAAAAAGATGGTGTTTGTGGGTAAGAAACTTAAGTGCTATTATTACTATTGGGCTACTATAAGTGCTATCGTGAACAGATCTGGCACCTTTGTTGAATTGTGACAGTGCTATTTGGAATGTTCAAAAGATAAGACAGACAATCCACCTAAATCTGTGTATGTATTTGAAGAAACAGCACATCACTTACTGTGTTTCTCTTAGTACGTATCCAAATTTACCTAAATCATCTGAGATGCATTATGAAGATTACTAACAATGGGGTACTATATGGCATTAAGGTGGTATTACATAGTTCTGTTCTGCAGCCACGAATAACCTTAGAAATGATTTTCAACCTCTCCTAAAATTATATATGTAAACCTAGCAATTACCACTCTTAAGCGAAACAAATGCACATGTACACGCCTCGGTCTAATCATGATTGCTATGTTGACATATTCAAGCATTTATATTTTCATGAACAATGAAGAGTGGTGCCACCCTCTGCCTTCCTTCCTGCTTTGAAACTCTAAAATGTGAAGAGTCTCATGGCAGCTTATATAGTGAGTCCTCCTTCCTCCTATAGACAGCCTGTGTCTTCCCCACTGAATGTCTCTAGGCATTCTCTAACATAGGATGCCAACTCTAGGAATGCCTGTTTAGTTCTTGCCTCTGCTTTGCAAGTCTGTCCTTCCTTCCTTCCTTCCTTCCTTCCTTCCTTCCTTCCTTCCTTCCTTCCTTCCTTCCT
>JAHTLZ010000204.1:93114619-93134623 GCA_023846285.1 Phrynocephalus versicolor | reverse complement strand
CCTTCCTTCCTTCCTTCCTTCCTTCCTTCCTTCCTTCCTTCCTTCCTACTGTTTGCTCTATGCTCCCTTTTGAGGACAGCTTGTGTTTGTCAGCAGATTTATTATTGCTCACATGCTTTACCCAAACTGAATTAAGGTGTCAGTTTTGATATGGCTGTGCAAGGGCGTGAACTGAACATTCTGGCTCACAGGGCACTGGAGAGTCTCACAAGGCAGGTGTCACCTTCACCAGCCTTCCAACCCTAACAGCATATTGAGGTCAGATCAGCAGAAGAGTGGGAGAGAACCAGGAGGCCCACTACTAACTGTAGAGAGATGTTCCTTAAATACTAAATTTTTTTCTGGGATGGTTGAAGTGACATAGGTGGGAAAGTGTCAGATAGTAGACTCATCATCTAAAAAGAAAGAAACTGCTGCTAGCAGAAAGTGTTTCAGGTGCACGGCTAGGGAAGAACCCCTTGTTTCACCACCACCACTCTAATCTGAAAGCTTCCAAAAAGTGACTCCAGAAAGTCATCCTTCTCTCAGATTCCAGGCAAAATACAGACACAGAGAAGGGGGAGCCAGCCAAAACATGCTTCTTCAAGTTCAGCTGCGCTAAAAATAGGGTGCCATTTAAAAGTGCATGGTGTCTGCCTGCATGAGCATTTGATACTCTTATAGTAGTAGCAAAACCAAGTATGTGGAAAAGACCCTGCTTAGCGTTAGAACAGTACTCAATTCTTTCTTTTAAAAAACCCCTTCAGTTTAAAAAGGTGGGACATTGTGTTTCTGTATCCATGATTCAAAAAGCTAGGAAGTGGCTCAGTATTAATGCACAATATCATACCCACATTGCCAGCAAGGGAAAAAAAAATTGATGCCAAGCTTTACGTGGTAAAGGGTAGCCTGAATGTTGACAACACTCAAGAGCAACATTCAAGATGGTCTACACAGGATACCCTCCTCTGTTCACTACCATTCACACATGTTGACAAACAGCCCTGGTAGTTGCTTTGTGTTTGGGTGAGAAGTGGAGAACTGATTATACAAGGGGTCAGGTTCCAGGATTCTTCCTTCTGTGGTATCACTTTGTGAATGGTAGTGGTGCTAGAGGATTCCCAACACCTTGACCTGTTCAGAACTGTGAAGTGTTCAGATGACAGCCTACTCCATTTGCTTCTTAAGATCTTCCAGGAAGCCCTATTCTCAGTCTTTCAGTGTCCTCCACAGCCAGTAGCATCAGAACTTGGTGTTTTCGCCATAATACCTGAAATATGTTTGCTACAACATGGTGAGGTGGTCCTAAAATTGGATGTTCCACTTGTACCTAAAGCAAATAAAAATTCACTCTACAATATTCAGAAAAGCTGGTTTGCCTTTTTTTCTCAGCTGATCAACCACTATTATGTCCATCCTGTACAATGGAAAGAGGACATTCTTAGTCACCCAAGTAAGCAGTGTCAAGAAAAGATTGTGTGTTGGTGGGGCAGCATAGTTTTATGACCAATTTTTTCCCTTTTTGAGAATGTCTCCTGCAATAGATCTGCAGTTGACCAGTAGTTGTCTGCTGTTCCCTTCTTGCTTCCTTTGATTTTACCTGCTCCTTTGCTATATTCTCATGACTTGGAAATAAGATTGCTGTTCTCAGGCTTGTCTGCCTACAATCTTGATTAACAAGTCATGCTGCCTGAGAAAGATACTGGAAGGAATACCCATTTTAATTATGTCCTGCTGTACAGAGAAAACATATTTTTATACATTCCAGTATTAATCTCTGGCTCCAGCATTGGAAAAAGGCTAGAGTAGTTCAGTTCTGGGAGGGAATGGGACTAACATCCTTAGTTACCAAGCAGATGACCATGTCCTTTGTGAAGAAATGATATTAGCTATTCTGTTGACTTCTTTGGAGGGCAGACTCTCAGGATACCTCTGTCAGAATAACCATGCCTTACAGTTTCAAGGTTGGCAGCCTCTTTTGCCCCGTATTTTGCAGATACATTGGTGTAATGAAGGGAAGAACCCAGCAACCTTATTAATAAGACCATTCAAAAATTCTAGATTGTGGACATACCTGTTTTTCTTCCAGGCCTCCACCATCTAAAAAAATGAAGCTTTTTGGATTTAAAGAAGATCCATTTGTGTTCCTTTCAGAAGATGATCCATTGTTTCCTCCTATTCAGTAAGAAATACATTATTTTACTTTAATGCATACCATGCTAAATATAGTACTCGGTGGGTGAATTAATCCAATTCTGGATGTGGTTAGTACCTTAAATTAAAAGCAAAGGACACAGTGAGTCATATAGATTCATAGAAGGAAGTTGCTTAGAACATACAGCTCAACCCAGCTCACTGTAAAGTAGAGATTCATCAACTGGCATATTTACCTATCATGAAGTAGAATTTCCTGCCTTCTTAATGAGTCTGTTCCACAGACAAACAGTGGAGAATTCTCCACCTAAAATCTGTTTGAACATTGACACGATCATGTGTGGTGTTGGTTTATCCTTTATATCTTTATCATCTGCACTTTTGATAAGCAAGTCTTCTAGATTCCCTTCTACATCATTTGGGGTGGAGTGCCACCCTGAGAGTGACTACCCTTTGTCTCTTGCAATCATCTACATCATTTGTAAAAATGTTGAAAGTGAAGGATGAAGAACAATGCCTTATGGGTTTCCTCTCCACCCCACCCCACCCACCAGGTACCAGTAGGATGCTAAGCTACTAGTTCATACATCTGCACTTTGGTTTCTCATCTAGCTAGTGATTCATCCTATCAAGCAGGAAATGCGTATCATTGGAGATTTTTGATGAATGTTTTCTGCATTTAAGAAGTACTATATTTATAGTAATACCAAACAAGTAATTGACACCCTCCTCCAATAAAAGGTTATCTTATTCTGACATGGGTTTGTAATAATACAGTAGCACACAGTGTATCATATCCTTGATGTTTACAGACATAAAAGTTAATGATTTCTTTCCAGAATTTTGTCCAATATTGAATTGGACTGACTAGTTTCCTGGGTCCACCCTTTTCTCCATCTTCCAGAGGTGGACAATTGGGCCTTCTCTCACTTGTTATTTAATCATTCTTTCTCTGCTTACAGGTAGCAGTTGTGAAATAATCTGTCTGTACTTTATCTGGCTTTCAAAATCTGAATGATGGCATCTAGGTGAATTAATCAGAATACATTCTGTTTTTCAAAGAGTTAGACTTGAAGGTTTCAAGGTAGTTGAAAATGCTCTACTGTGGCTTGTCTCTCTGGCATCTAGTCCAGAAATGCACCACCCATGTTGTTTAACTGGCTAAGCAATCCGTAGTACATTGCTACAGCACTTGTTTCTTCAACTTTGCGCAAGTACTTCGAACAGAGTTCTCATTTCAGTATTATTAATTTCTGTTCAGATGTATGCATGCTTCACATATAATGCTAATCTTCCTTTTCTGTTGGGTTTCTTCTCTTTGATTAAGATACAAAGTTTCAGTTGCTATGATTCTATCATGTATCTCGCCTCACCAAGTTGAAATAACACTTGTCAGATTGTATTTACCATCACATAGTAGTCAAATAAATCCTGCTTGTTTCCTTTGCACTTATATAATCCAACTGTGAGAGATCCATATTTTAGTTCTACTATATTTAGTTGCATTTCACTTTTAATGCTAGTGAAAGAAGGAAATGCCAAAGTAGGACTAGTTGATCAGTAAGAAGCCAAAAATCGTGATGACAGAACGATATAATTTTAACACTGACACCGAAGAAATTGAAATAGTTGGATATTTTGTACATCTTGGTTCAATCATTGATCAAAAGGGGAATGCATTCAAGAAATCAGAAGAAGATTGAGGCTAGGAAGGGCAGCAATGAAGGAATTGGATTAGGTGTAAGATGTAAGAATGACTCCCTGGGGACGAAGACCAAGATCATCCTCCCTCTTCTATTTCTGATCGCCATATATGGCTATTTCTGATCACCATATATGGGTATGGGCTTCAGGAGTCAACCTCGAGGTAAAAACCGGAGCTGGAGTCCCGGAGACAGTTTATGACTGTATACAATCATGTTCTGGCTACTCCTGCGATGCAGCTGGAACTAATTGTATCGGTTTTGCCGTTCCATTGGACCATTCCAGCTATATGGAGAGGGGGGTTTTGCTGTCTGGCTAACAGCCTAATCTCCATATTGAATTACCCAGGCCTTGTGCCCTGGAGAGGACCATTTGCAGCAAATAGTAGGGGAACAAGACAGGAAGCGGCAGCTACCTGGATGTAGGCGGATCAGGATGGAAACCGGCAAGCAAATTATTGACTCCACACCATGCAATAAACATAAAAAAATCTTGAGCCTAAAGCTGGGCACTTGGAATGTTAGGACAATGAATCCTGGCTGTTCAGACTCTCTCCAAGAAATTGACACTACGAAACAGCTGTCATTGCTCTCCAAGAGACAAGGCTACCTGACTCTGGATCTGTCAAGGAGAGGAACTTTACGTTCTTCTGGCTGGGAAAACCATCAAACGACACCAGGGAATGTGGGGTTGGTTTTGCTGTTAGAAATACTTTACTAGGTCTCATTATCCCACCTGCTGTAGGAAGTGAGAGAATCCTGTCCATGCAACTACACACTACAGCAGGGTTGGTTACACTTATCAGTGCATACGCACCAACATTATCATCTCCAGCAGAACTTAAAGACAAATTCTATTACGATCTGGCTGCCACTATCCAGAAAATCCCTGAGAAAAGACCAATAGCTCTCCTCGGTGACTTTAATGCCAGGGTTGGAGCTGGTTATAACTCCTGGCCCACCTGCCTAGGTCAGTTCAGCATTGGGAAGATGAACGAAAATGGCCAATGCCTGCTGGAGTTTTGCTGCTATTATGGTCTCTGTGTTAGCAATACCTTCTTTAACACAAAGCCCCAGCACAAAGTCTCTTGGAGACATCCAAGATCTAAGCACTGGCATCAGCTCGACCTGATTCTCATCAGGCGCTCCATCAGCTCTAGCATTACAATCACACGCAGCTATCAGAGTGTCGACTGTGACACAGACCACTCCCTGGTGTACAGTAAAGTAAAACTGAAAACAAAGAGATTGCACCACCTGAAGAAGGAAAGAAGATCAAAAATTGATACCAGTAAGACCTATAATCAAAGAAAAGTGGAGGAATTCTCCCATGTACTCAAGAAAGCTCTTCCTGGCCCCGCTGAAGATAATGCATCTAAACGTTGGGAACATTTTAAGAATTTTGTTTATAACACTGTTTTATCAGTATTCAGCAAGGAGACTCTAAAGACAGCAGATTGGTTTGAAGCCCACTCAGAACTGCTGATGCCAGCTATTGAGGAAAAGAGGAGAGCCTTGACTGCATATAAAGCTTGTCCCAGCAAGCACAACCTACAGGCCCTGCGAGTCTAGCAGACCGCCAGAAAATGTGCTAATGACTACTGGCTGCAACTGTGTTCTCGGATTCAGATGGCAGCCGATACAGGTAACATCAAGGGGATGTATGATGGAATTAAACAGGCCTTAGGGCCAATACATAAGAAAACTGCACCCTTAAAGACTGTTCCAGGCGAGATCATCCAGGATCGTGAGCAGCAGATGGCACGCTGGGTGCAGCACTACTCTGAACTATATTCCAGAGAAAACACAGTAACCGAAGAAGTCTTAAATAATATTGAGTGCTTGTCTGTCTTGGAGGAGCTTGACAATGAACCAACACTAAAAGAACTAAATGTGGCTCTGGATTCACTTGCCTCTGGCAAGGCACCTGGGAAAGATAACATCCCTGCTGAAGTTCTGAAGTGCTGCAAAGAGATCATTGCCACTGAACTGTACGAAATCCTCTGCCTTTGCTGGAGGGAAGGGGGAGTACCATGGGATATGAAGGACACTAATATTGTTAGCTTTATAAGAACAAAGGTGACAGGAGCAACTGTAACAACTATCATGGTATCTCTCTTCTTAGTGTTATCGGGAAGCTGTTTGCACGTGTTATACTGAAGAGGCTCCAGATACTTGCAGAGAGAGTCTACTCAGAATCACAGTGTGGCTTTTGAACCAACAGGTCCACTACTGATATGGTATTTTCCCTCAGGCAGTTGCAGGAGAAATGCAGGGAACAAGGACAGCCACTTTTTGTAGCCTTCATAGAACTTACAAAGTCGTTTGATATGGTTAGTAGGGACGGACTCTTTAAAATACTCCTCCCGGTTGGATGTCCACCCAAGCTCCTTAACATCATTAGGTCTTTTCATGAGGATATGAAGGGCAATGTAGTTTTTGATGGCCTAGTGTCAGATCCCTTCAACATCCAAAGCGGAGTGAAGCAGGGCTGTGTCCTTGCGCCAGCCTTGTTTGGGATCTTCTTTGCTACCATGCTGAAGTATGCTTTTGAAACTGCAACAGAGGGTATCTATCTCCGGACCAGATCAGATGGAAAACTCTTCAATCTCTCTAGATTGAAAGCAAAGTCTAAGGTACAGGTGAAATGTTTGCGGGATCTCCTCTTCGCTGATGATGCTGCCATTACTGCTCACTCTGCCGAAGATCTCCAACAACTCATGGATCATTTTAGTAAAGCTTGCAAAGATTTTAGGCTAGAAATCACCCTGGAAAAAAACACAAATAATGGACCAGAATGTGGACTCTCCTCCTCGCATTACAATTTCTGCAAAAGAACTGGAGGTTGTCCACGACTTTGTGTATCTTGGCTCAACTATCTCAGATACACTCTCACTAGAGTCTGAGCTGAATAAACACATAGGTAAAGCAGCTGCTATGTTTTCCAGAATAACAAAGAGAGTATGGCTCAATAAGAAGCTGACAGAACATACAAAGATACAGGTCTATAAAGCTTGTGTACTGAGCACACTTTTGTATTGCAGTGAGTCTTGGACCCTCAATGCCCGACAGGAAAGAAAGCTGAATACCTTCCATATGCGCTGTCTTAGGCGAATATTCAACATTACCTGGCACGACAAAGTTCCAAATAGCATAGTCCTGAAATGAGCTGGAATCTCTAGCATGTATACTTTATTGAAACAGTGACGCCTACGCTGGCTTGGACACGTGAGAATGGATGATGGCCGGATCCCAAAAGATCTTCTATATGGAGAACTAGTGCAGGGAAAGTGCCCCAGAGGGAGACCTCAGCTGCAGTATAAGGATATCGGCAAGAGGGACCTGAAGGCCTTGGGAATGGACCTCAACAGATGGGAAACACTGACCTCCGATTGCACTTTCTGGAGGCAAGAAATACAGCATGGTCTACATAAATTTGAAGAGGCATTTGTCCAACAGACAGCGGAAAAGTGGCAGGCACGGAAACAACGAAACCTGGGGACTGGGCAAGAAACAGAATACATCTGCTCCCAGTGCGGTAGAGACTGTCATTCCCAAATCAGCCTATTTAGTCATACTAGGTGTTGTTTTTAGGATCTCTACTCCAGGCATGATACCATAGACTTTCGAGACTGAAGGATGCCAGTGATATGGGTATGGAAGCTGGAAAGTTAAGAAAGATGAGAGGGTTGATCCATTTTAAATGTGCTTTGTGGACATCCTGGATCTCCAGGAAGACAAACAAGTTGGTGTTAGATGAAATCAAGGCTGAACTATCTATGGAAGCAGATTTCATAAGAACACCAGTGCTTCCATGTTTACTTTCCACCCCTTTTAATGGAATTTTTCCTTTTGCCATGTTCTCTGTAGCTTTAATGTTACCTTTCAATGTTCTAAGATGCCCTTCTAATTCCCTGTTCTTTATTTGAATATGTCTTGAATGTTCTGGGCTTTGTATTGTCCCTCATTATTGTAAGCCAACGTCGGTTCTTTTCCAAGGAGAAAGGTAGGGTAAAAATATTCTAAATAAATAAATAAATAATGGGACAGCCTGTCCTACTTTAGGCACATCATGAGAAGGCAAGAGAAAAGGCAACTGGAAAAGACAGCCATGCTCAGAAAGGTTGAAAGGCAATAAGAAAAGAAGAAGGTCAAATAGGATATGGACTGACTCCCTAAAGGAAACCAGAGGCTTGTGTTTGCAAGACCTGAGCAGCGCTGCTGAAAACAGGACATTTTGGAGATTGCTCATTCATAGGTTCACTAAGTTGGAGGTGACTTGGTGGAACATAATAACAGAGTTCATCTGCTTCACTTTGTATTTCTCATAACGGTGCTTATTCCCCCTCCAATTATGATACTTTACTGTTAACTCCCACAAGATTTTAGAGAACATTACTGCTGAATTTCTTCTTTTGAGGATTCTGGTTACTTGAAGATGCTGTACACAAATACCTTCAAAATCCTTTTTTGGGGGGTTGGGAGGGTGGTATTCAGAACTGTTTATGTAGCAAATAGTTTTAATATCAATAGTTTAACAATATAATCAAAACTAAATCCATACAACTGTTCATTTTCAGGTCTTTTTATGCCTTGGATCCTTCATTTCCCAAAATGAATTTGTTAACACGTACCCAGGAGGGAAAGAAGAGGCAATTATACATGGTTTCCAAGGAAATACGGAACGTCCTCCTAAATAACAGTGAAAAGTTGAAGGTTTAATATGGATTTCTATTTTTAGTCAGAGTACCCAAATATTTAAATACTTAATTTCCACTTCGTTTTGTTTTGTTTTTCTTTTATGTGTCTCTTCCTTATTCATTTTGTTCCGTAATGAAACAAATAATAACGAAACGAATTAAAAATTCGTTCCGTTCCCATCTACTTGGATGTAAAGTCCTTGGCAAGATGGGAAATATGCCAGGTAGTTTCTTAGTTGAGGCCTGGAGTTTAGATGTTCTGAGGCTGCATCTGAAGTAAAGGGTGGTGTTTTTACTGTCACAGTCCTTCAAACAACATGTCAGGGCTCTTAACACACTTTCACACCCCCTCTCCATGTGGCTCTTTGAGGGTAATGGCCCCTCCTTGGCCAGGGGAGGGCTGGTGTAGAAGAAATGCATGGATCTTCTATGCCAGCCCTCTGTCTACCTGGCATATTTTCCTTCTTGCCAAAGACTTTACATCTAAGAAATAACTCCTGGCAACTCCATCTTTTGCCATGTTTTAACCTGTTGTTACAGCTCTGAAGAAGAGGGACTTTGCCCTCAAAATATTAGCAACTTTTTGTTAATTTTCTAGTAGCGTAAAGATATCACCTGTTCTACTTTGGCATTTGGTTTTTGTGATGGCTATATGGCTCCTCAACTTGTTTTACTTAAGAACATATTAACATTTTAATGTGTTAATTTTACATATAATTCATATGCATGTGCAATTTCAAATTTTGCAACGCTCTGGAATGAATAAATAAGGAGAGAAAGAATCAAATTAAGAAAAAGAAAGGCATAGAACTACAGTTTTACACAACAGCTAATCTGGTAAAAGCGGTTAATTATTAAATAGTAAGTAATTTGAGGCTACTACTGTGAAACTGAGAAAGTTGTCCCTGAAACTGTGCTCCCATTTGTCGGTAACAGATGACCATTTCTTGGGAGAGTGTAGTCCCCAAGCTGACAACTATAATAAAAATGCCCTCTGCCCCATGGAGATTCCACATCCTTAGAGTAGACCAGGTACATTTACCCACAACTATTTACCGTATATACTCGAGTATAAGTCGAGCCGAGTATAAGTTGAGGCCCCTAATTTAACCCCCCAAAACTGGGGAAACGTATTGACTCGAGTATAAGCCTAGGGTGGGAAATGCAGCAGGGCCTGGCAGCTCCTCCTCTGTGAGCTGGGGGAGTGGTGTGTGATGTTTAAAATGACTTTTAGCCACTGACCCAAGCACTTGCCAGGCCCTGCTGCATTTCCCACCCTAGACTCTCCTGTGATGCAGAGGGGGGTCATGAGAAGCGGCACGTAATGTTTAAAATGACTTTTAGCCACCGACCCAAGCACTTGCCTCAGTGGCTAAAAGTATTGACCCGCATATTGGTCGAGGGCCCCTTTTTTCAGCCCAAAATTAGGGCTGAAAAACTAGGCTTACATTCAAACATATACAGTATTACATGTGCCAAGATACATAGGCTGTACCTTTGTACAAAGGGTGGAACTAGCACCTGCTGAATTGCTTCAGATTAGTAAGAACTGAAATGATTAATGTGTTAAACTTTTTTCTTTTTAAAAAAATCTTCAGGTTATTAACACAGGAATAAAAGTGTGGTCCCGGAATACTGATGGAGAGCAATTTGGATGTGCCTTCAGATTAGCACAAGAGGTAATGATAAAAGCATGGCCGTTAAATTGTCCAGATACTTTGCTTCTGAAGTGTAATACCTGCGGCTTGGAATAAGACTATGTCTGTATGTGTAAAGTTGAGCATTATTACTCCCTATAGAGTTTTAGCACTACATCTCATGACATACATGAATCATCTTTACTTGGTAGATTTCTCACTTGGATTACAGTGCAAACAGTGAACCAAATGGCCATAAAATTCAACAAACTATAAGTAGGTAGAATAACCATTTTCAGTAGTAGCAGCAGGTGGTAATTTAACCAAATTTGCATTGGTTTGTGGATGAAGACTGTATAAAGGGAAGGAAACCATTTTTTTTTCTGTCCAAAAGGAAGAATGATGGCTTCCAGAAGAGATTTACCTGTAAGGGGAATAAAAGGATATTAGTTATTTGTGGTATATGTGAGGCACTTGCACAAATGCCCTTGAAATCTTCCAGAGCATCAAATAAAATTTTAGCCCCACTCTAACTTCTTCTGTAAGGCAGCCGCCCTCTGCCTCACAGAAGATAACCCAAGAAAACCTGGTCTGGCTAGATTTGGTTTAAGCAGAGGGAAACACTCCCCATCTTTTGCCCGGTATGCTCGCCTGCATAGAGTCATTTGACCCATTTGTCTGACATTGAGCCTAGAATTCAACATCTTCCTGAAGTCCAGAAAGAAGGATGTGGAAGACAAGCAGCATTGTCAGCTATAGCGAACCTGGATTTTAGAACCCCCTGCCACCCATTATAAGTGAGACATGACCTGGTTCCTTTTCCACTGCCACCCTTTTCAAAGAAATTATGACATCTAAATAAATAAATAGAGACTTGACAGTTGCTATAATGTTTCAAAATAATACAGTGGTTTATTTAAGTTACAACATAAAGGATCATCAAAACATACTCTTCATTTGAGGCTTTTATTTCCTTGTAACATTATGTTTAGCATTATTATTACTTTATTTCTCTTTAACTTTAAACACGGGAGTAATTAGATATTCATATTACTTTTCAGTTGAAACTCTAACCAAATCCTAGCCTGACCCTGTCCAGACCCCATCTGGGCCCTATCTTACTGTCATTTCTATGCATACTTGTTTATACACTCTTTATATACTCTTTAGCCCTGCCTATGGATGATATGATTAGTTCAACAGATTGTGTTCCATTACACCAGCACACCACAATTGCACTTTCTCTTTCTCTATAATCCAATTAAGACATACCGCAGCAGTCGGTAACATGGCAGAAATCCTCTGGCTTAGTTTAGTAGTTCACAACTAGAATTTTAATCAGTAGAATATGTGGAGGATTCACCAAATCCCCTCTAGTTATCTGACTCTAGTTATGAGTTTCTATGAAAAGCAAAAGAATTTCAGTCAGTAGGTTAGTTTTAGAATATTTTTAAAGAGATTATCAAAAAAAAAATCATACAGTCTAAAATAAAAAAACTTCTTTATCACTCTTGATCAGTGCCCAAGATTTGTAAGAGCTCAAGCCCCCATAAAACTATTATTTTGGCTGCAAGAGAGTAGCATTGCAAGCTTGTTTGAAGCTTGTGTTGGAACCTCTTGAAAGTACATTTTCAAATAAAGTGCAATAAATCAAACAGTTGGGAAATATTTTAACTTCCTATTGAAATAGAGTTGGTATGCAGTTAATCGACAAATCAGATGTTATCATTTCACTGATTTGAGTTGGGAAGGGGGACCCGACAGTCTGTACTGAAAGCATTGATTTGAAGTTTAGATTGTGCTTTTGCTTTTGCTTTTCAGCTTATTAAATGACATTGACCATTAGGCTAGAAACACCAGCACTGTATATTTTTAAAACAGGTGTTATGTTTTATCTCCAGGGAATATATACACTGTATCCCTTCATCAATGCAAGGATTGTGAATGCCAGTATAGAAGATGTGAAATTGCTTTTAACAGAAGAGAATCCATTTTTATATAAATTTAGCAATGAGGCACGTAGTGAAGTAAAAGGAATTGGTAAGTACTGTAATCCCTTCTGTTGACTTTTATATCAAGGTTAGAAATCTGTCTTAGTCTTTTTAATACAGTAGTAAAATGCACAGCGCTAGCAACTTGGGGAAAGTATACTTCTTGCCAAACCACTGTCAATTCTTTAGAAGTAGTAACTTCAGTTTTGTAATATGTTCCAAAGAAGTTTGCACTATCAAGAGCTCCCTTATAAATATTTCTGCCATACCAGTTTGATACAGGCTGGGGACAAAGGCTACCTAATTTCATAAGAGTGTACTAAATTTTAAATAGCAAAGGTAGTTAACAGTGACATCTGTCAAGAGTTGGAATTGTAGTGTTAATATATTGCAGACGCCTGAGCAAAGTCATATATCCAGTGGCATACTTGCTCTTAAATAGAAAAGCTGCAATCCAGAGGTATGTTCTTTTATACATGGCTAAGAGAAAATTACTCATGTTCACCTTTAAGTTCCACTGTAGTACCTCTCATAGCAAGTTACTTCAGCTGAGAAAGCTTTAGCAATTGCCTTGGCTTCATGAAAAGTCAATATGTCCCCCTTCTCAGTGACCCAAATAAAGATCACTCTTATGTCTGTGAAGATTCTCAGTCATCCAGGTGCGTTTAACTGGGAGTTGAGTCATGGCTACTGGACTTCTTTTTTGAGAGATAGAAACGTTTCGCTGTTCATCCAAACAGCTTCATCGGTCTGAATACAGCTAGTGCAAGTAGTCCTTATAGTCAGCTTGACCTCTTGTCCCCTGGTCTGATTGGCTCATAAGATGAACAATAGCCTGAATCGTTAGGGAGACATTAGTGTCCATGGCCTTAAGGTAAACAATGGCCTAAGGTGCTGAAACCCATCAAGAATGGGTCGTTAGCTGTGACCTGGTGGTGAAGGCTCCTTGATTTGCCTGGGTACTTTGGAAAGTACAGCCTGATAAGTAGCAGATAGACTATGCCGGAGCCCACCACTTCTGTTGAGGGTGGGATTTTCAATGCTAACATGAATGGCTTCCCTTACTTCTCTCTCAAACCACCTCTCTTCTTTGTCTGATATGTGTACATCCTCCTCTTTGAAAGAGTGGCCTTTGTCCTTCAAATGGAGGTGTACTGCTGATTCTGGTCCTGAGCTGTTACCCCTCCTATGTTGGGCCATTCTTCTGTTTAATGGCTGTTTAGTTTCTCCGATGTAGAGGTCTGAACACTCTTCACTGCATTGGACTGCATATACTATATTGCTCCTTTTATGGTTTGGTATCAGATCCTTTGGGTGGACAAGTCTCTGCCTTAGTGTGTTCATGGGTTTGAAATAAACAGGGATGTGGTGTTTGCCAAAAATCCTTTTAAGCTTCTCCGACACTCCCGCCATGTAAGGAATGACCAGGTTCTTCCGTCGGGTCTGGGTCTCAGACTGATCCCTTGTTCTTCTGGGATGGCCCACTGCTTTGTTGAAGGCCCACCTTGGATATCCACAGGCCTTAAGTGCTGTCTTCAGGTGCCTGTCTTCCTTCTTCTTGGCTTCTGTGGAGGTGGGGATGCTCTCTGCTCTGTGGCTTAGGGTCCTGATGACTCCTAGTTTGTGTTGTAATGGATGGTGGGAGTCAAACAGTAAGTATTGATCTGTGTGGATGGGTTTCCTGTAAACTTCTACGCCCAGGCCACGGTCAGGTCTGATGATGACTGCACAATCCAGGAAAGCCAGCCTGTTGTCTTGGATGTCTTCCCTAGTGAACTTAATATTAGGATCCACTGCGTTGATGTGGTCTGTAAAGGCCTGTACTTCCTGAGTCTTTATTTTCACCCAGGTATCATCTACATACCTGAACCAGTGGGATCGTGTTGTCCATGGGAAGGTGTTGAGTGCTTTCTTCTCCACTTCTTCCATGTATAGGTTTGCTACAATTGGTGACACTGGGGAACCCATGGCACAACCATGCTTCTGTCTGTAGAAGTCCCCTCTGTACATGAAATATGTGGTGTTCAGACACAGGTCCAGGAGCAGGCATATCTGGTCATTAAACAGAAGAATGGCCCAACATAGGAGGGGTAACAGCTCAGGACCAGAATCAGCAGTACACCTTCATTTGAAGGACAAAGGCCACTCTTTCAAAGATGAGGATGTACACATATTAGACAAAGAAGAGAGGTGGTTTGAGAGAGAAGTAAGGGAAGCCATTCATGTTAGCATTGAAAATCCCTCCCTCAACAGAGGTGGTGGGCTCCGGCATAGTCTATCTGCTACTTATCAGGCTGTACTTTCCAAAGTACCCAGGCAAATCAAGGAGCCTTCACCACCAGGTCACAGGTAATGACCCATTCTTGATGGGTTTCGGCACCTTAGGCCATTGTTTACCTTAAGGCCATGGACACTAATGTCTCCCTAATGATTCAGGCTATTGTTCATCTTATGAGCCAATCAGACCAGGGGACAAGAGGTCAAGCTGATTATAAGAAGGTTTACTTGCACCAGCTGTATTCAGACCGATGAAGCTGTTTGGATGAACAGCGAAACGTTTCTATCTCTCAAAAAAGAAGTCCAGTAGCCATGACTCAACTCCCAGTTAAAGATCACTCTTCCAACACCACTAACAGCCGTTCAGAAACAGTGATTTTTCATGTACTGGAGAAGGTTGTCCTGATCAGACAGGTTGTCTCTTCCCAGTTGCTACTGAACAGCAACTGAAGGATTAATCAGAGTTTTCCTGCTCTCGCTCAAGAGGATAAAGTGCTGGATATTCCATTCCTGCCTCAGCTCTGTTAGGCACACATCACTTGGGTAGCAGATCACCATTTCTTTGTCATTCATCTTTTTACTTAAAAAAAAAAAAAACAGAAATTTTTTTTTCCTGTCCATCTCATTCCACAGTTAATCTAAGTAGTAGCGGCTGTCTCTACCAGGCCCAAACTGTGTCAGAGGCAGAAGAAATTCATCCAGTTCTGGGTCTCTGGGTCACCTGACCACAATTTGATAAACATACCTCTTCTTTTAACTGCCCTCAATGGCCAGGCCTGGCACCCTGAATTTGTAAACTAGATATGTCTGCTCAGTTCTACAGAAACTGGCAACCTTGTGCCATCCTCAATAGAAAAGGTTACCTCACAGCCTGAGAACATGGAGGAGGGATAGGGAACCACATTTCATCCTTCCCTGATGGTTTGTCTTTGTTTTTTCATTCCTCTACCAGTTTCACACTTTTTAGGCCTGACAAATTGTCCATACCACATCATTCTTCCAATTTCACTCGTTATGACATACACCCATGGCTCTTTTAGATCTTGATCATGGGAAGCCACCATTTCCACTCAGAGTGTTATCCATTGTAGAAGGAGGAAGACCTTGGCGGCTTTCACAAAGGTTCCCCAGAGACAACTTTCTTCTTTGATGGGAGGGTGTGTAGGCGAGGCTCTTCTCCATGTTGATTGTTTTCAGAAGAGAATGAGGAGCGGAGCTCTGTTTTGTTTCTCAATTATCCAGAGCAGCAGGAGCGAAAATTATCAGGAGGTGAAAGGAAGGGGAAAGATCTGTCCTTTGCTTCACCCTGTTTTTTATTCAATGGAGAAGATTTTGGCCTTTTAATTAGCAAGGCTATCAAGGTCTTAGAAATGAGCAGTCCTGGCATTCCAGACTCTTTTGACCCACATTTGCTGGGGGCAAGGGGGGGGGAGAGAGGTTGTTAAAAGAACCTCTTCTTCTGTCTCTAAAATGGTCTTCCCTAGTCAGTGTATGGATGTGATTAATCAGGTATGGACTAAACCTGCTGAACCGGCCACCTTTAAACCTGTTCCTTCTCTTTTAAAAAAATATTTACAATCCCTCCCAGTCACTCTTCAACAGGCATCAGGTTCTCTTGGTGGACATTCCAGTGTCTTCAGTGGTTTTCTCCTTGCTGCGTGCTAAAAGTGGGTAAGACGTGTTGAGAAGATTGGGCAGCTGATTCAGTTCTTAGAAAAATTTGTGAACTACTTTGCTGTAAGATGGTTGGCATCTTCCGTTATGAGTATAGCTTCTTACTAATGGGCAAAGGTCTTGCATTTGTTTGTTCCATCTCCGGAAGTTAAACCGAGACAAGGCCTTAGCAAAAGCATTAAGGCCTCCGCATATATTGTTGACCTGATGCTTATTCACAGGATACTGGCATTTTCGTCAGATCCCAGGTACGTTGAATCACTGGCAGGCAGATAATGGGGCCAAAATGAATTTGGCTTTTGTTTCATTTGGGGAATGAAATTGTTTGTGGAATCTCTTGACCAATTAAGGTGGAAGGTAAAGGGTTTTTTTAAAAAAAGCTCTGCCATTAGTTTCTTAGAAAAAGGATAGGAGATTTTCTCACCCAGGGTCCTCGTGGCACAGTGGTTAAATTGCAGTCCTGCAGCCTGAACTGTGCTCATGATCTGAGGTTCAATCCCAAGTAGCCTTCTATCCTTCTAAGGTCAGTCAAATGAGCACCCAGCTTGCTGAGCGGAGGCCAATGTGTAGCCTGCATAATTACGTTGTAAACCGTCCAGAGAGTGCTTTAAGCGCTGTGGGGTGGTATATAAGCAGAACACTTTGCTTTGCTTTGCTTTTTCCTTTTGATCCTTTGGATTTTGCCAGACAAGGACAAGAGGCCTATGCACACACAGCGAGGTGACAGACACTTTCCACTGAGATAGCCCAACCAGAACTCTTCTTAGTTGTAGTGGGGTCAGCCCAAAGTCCAGCCCCAATGGACCTCAGCCCAATTTTAATACATTGAAAATAGAGGAAACACTCTAACCTTTCCCCTATGTTTTGGAGATACACAGTCCAGCTCAATGAATACTCAGCACCATCAAATTGAGATACAAGATAGGATTTTCAAAAATTCCCTGTAGGTATTTCATTCTTTCCAACATCAAAGAATGCAGAGAAATACTTAATATGTATGGAAGTTGAGTCACGGCAACTGGCAAAGCTGCTTGGATTTTTTGATCAGCAAAGAAGTCCAGTTGCCATGACTCAACTTCCAGATAAACTCACCTGGATGACTGAGAATCTTCACAGATATACTACTTGATATGTGATTCTTGAAAGCTTTCCCTGGCATCCTAAAGATTGAAGGTGTTACTTAGTATTATTTATGGTACCCAAGGGAAGTGGGGAAGGCCCAGTGATTCTGAGACTGGAAAGGGTAAAACATGCATTTGGGAAAATGAAAATTCTGCACAGAGACTTTACAGTAGGACCGTATCCACAGGCAATCGATTCCGGGAGCCCCTATAGATAACAAATTCCGTGGATAAGAGCAAATGTTCTAACCGCTATAAGGAACACAGTCACTTTTGGGTTTTTTATATATTTATATTTTTATCCCACTCAGTTAGTGGCAGAGCCACTACCCAGAGCAACAAACAAATCATAATACCATGCATATCAATTCATTTTGAGTTGTGATTCATCAAGCTTACAAATCATGAATAATAAATTTATGATTTTTTTTCTGATGAAATTTTGCATTTAGGACCCTGTAAAATTCCCCCTGCCCTGCCCCAAGCTCCTAGAGACACCAAAACTGCAGGGGAGCTTTACCAGTCTCATCTGTACATGCCCTGCATGTTTCGTGGAGATTGGGTTGCAGACATCTGAGTTACATACCCACAAAGTCCCCCCCATGCCCTGTAACAACTGGCTTGGGAAAGCCAGTTTTCATCAAAATTGGAGGGATTGTAGAGGGGAGTTAGGGGAAGCTTTGCTGGAATGTTGGTATCCCTAGGTCCCTTGGGGCCATTTTGTAGCCTGACAAATAAAAAGTAGCAAAAAAAAATCAATTCAAATTCATTGGGGGTTATTAATTCATACAAATGTGAATTGATATGCCCATCTCTAATTCTGGGTGGTTCAGTATGCCTTTCTCATCTTGATGGAGCCCTGGAGAGCTTTGATATATTTCATTTGGTTTCTCCCATCAGAAACATATAGGTGGTGCAACCTGTCTGTTCAAGATGTCCCCCTCCTATGGCAGAGAGCAAAGCGTCTTATGGGAAGCCCAGTGTTTATACTTTTACAGTCAAGTTAATTAGTCAGGGGAATGGGCAGGGCTTGTTGAGCTGCATGGAAAATGGACCAAGAGCCACATGCAAGTTGCCCACGCGAATTCAATTGTAATTGTGTTATAAATTACGTGTTTTGCATATCTGTTCCTATGCTGGGTTAACACATGCTGTTTCTTGCAGCTATGGGAAGTATAGTGTTGAAATATGAACCAGATCCAAGGTAAGTAATTCTGCTACTCAATGTGCATGTCATTGCAAGAGCATGAGATATATGTATGCATGGAGGCAGATCCAGACAAACACTGATGTATAAATCTATTTATTCAAATCCGATTGATTTTAGTGGAATAACATTTCTGAATTGCTAATCTTGCCAAGGCAGGGCATGTTGTATACAGCTTGTGACTCACAGGTGCCCAAATCTGATACTTACAGTTGGCTGGCATAAATTCATCTGCAGAAACCTCAGTGGAAACTTCAGTATGGATATGACCATGTAACAGGGGTCTGGAACAGGAGTAGTGTAGCAGTGGTTCCAAACCTTGGGTAACCCAGGTGTTCTTCAATGACAGCTCCCAGAAACCCCAGCCAGCACCGCTGGTGGTGAAGGCTTCTGGGAATTGCAGTCCAAGACTACCGGAGTTACCCAAATTTCAGAATCTTTGACCTAGATTGAAAATCCTGTGGTCATTTTGGAATTCCACATGGCTGTGCTCTTGTGAGGGATTGATTTTGCCACACCTGCATCTGGATAGGAACTCATAACAATTGCACTCCACATGTCAGTCAAATAATTAGGATTGATTGCCATGTGTGCTTGGAGTCAAGTACTGTATTTAATTCATCAGAGAACAAGAATAGCTACCCATATAAAACATGAAGCACCCATCTGTTTGTAGGCCCAAACAGTTAAACATCTTGCGGCTTCTTCTAGTTACGTTTTGATTCAGATGCCTTCAGTAGTTGAGTTCAGTTGATGTGTAATATTTGTGCAATTCTTAACATAATGAACCTGGCATTACAGATTTTGTAATGAGTTTGTTCTCAGAAAGAGGGAAGATGAATTAATGTATATTTAATGTATTTTTTCCTGCCATTATGGCTCTGAGGACATTGAGTACAGTATATGAAATCTCAAAGTAAATTAAACCTACTATTAGGAGTAGGCAGTTGGAAAAGAACATGAGACATATTGACTCACAGAAGGAAACTGTTGCCTTTCGTTTGCAGCCCCTGAGGAAGCCTGTTAGTGATAGAACCAATCAGTTAATTTGTTAAATGCCATAAAATGGATTCTGATTCATCCCAACCTTACCCAGGTTTTCTTGGTACATTGTGCTCAGAAATAGAGTTCCAGTCACTTCTGGTAGTGCAGCAAGACTGTAAGCTTGCCCAAAGTCACACATATGGGAGGGTATGTAACTCCATTAGCCGCACACACTTAGGGTGATTTGGGCCATTTCCTGTCCTCGGAGGCACAGTGAGGATTTGACCACCTGGTCCCTAGTCATTCTCAAACCCACTAGGGCCTTTTGGCTGCCACTGCTTAGTCAGGTCACCATAAGTTGAAAATGACTTCCCAACACCTAATAACCTTCATAGTAATTCACATACAGAACTAATAAAAGTGAAGATTGTTGGCCCATTTCACCCTGTGTTATGTATTCTTCATATTAGTCTCTGTAGTTGTTCTTATGGACAAGCAGTTCTTAACAGCTAGACGCTGATCACCATTCCATTTATTTATTTATTTATTTATTTATTTATTTATTTATTTATTTATT
>JAHTLZ010000204.1:93097740-93112943 GCA_023846285.1 Phrynocephalus versicolor | reverse complement strand
GGCTAAAGCAACTGGAATTCTAACTGCAAAAATTCCTGCTGAAATTTGGCAGTTGTGAAAAAAATATATCCAAAAATCCCATTCCTAATATATACCATCACACATAGCTGACTACCCTAGCTCCATATAACTGTTTGTACTGATAACCAGAAAAGCAGTATGATATAATGTGATCCTTCCTTTATTTATGCCCAGCATTAGTGCATTTCCAAAGGGAACAGAAGCTGATATTGCTGCCTTCCGCTGTTACTCAAGAGGACTGATGTTATGAGAGAACTTACAGTATGTCACAGAATTGGGTACACCCCCTCACATTTCATAAGTATTTTAGTATGTCTTTTCATGTGACAACACTGAAGAAATGACACTTGGCTACAGTGTAAAGTAGTGAGTATAGAGCTTGTATAACAGTGTAAATCTGCTATTCCCCCCCCCCAAATGACGCAACACATAGCCATTAATGTCTGGCAACAAAAGGGAGTACACCCCTAAGTGACAATATCCAAATTGGGCACAAAGTGTCAATATTTTGTGTGGCCACCGTTATTTTTCAGCACTGCCTTAACCCTCTTGGGCATAGAGTTCACCAGAGCTTCACAAGTTGCCACTGGAGTCCTCTTCCACTCCTCCATGACGACATCACAGAGCTGGTGGATGTTAGAGACCTTGTGCACCTCCACTTTCTGTTTCAGTAGGGTTTAGTTCTGGAGACATGCTTGGCCAGTCAATCACCTTTACCCTCAGCTTCTTTAGCAAGGCAGTGTCGATTTGGACATGTGTTTGGTATCGTTATGTTGGAATACTGCCCTGAGGCCCAGTCTGAAGGGAGGGAATCATGCTCTGCTTCAGTATGTCACAGTACATGTTGCCTCAATGAACTGGAGCTCCCCAGTGCTGGCAGCACTCATGCAGCCCCAGAACATGACACTCCCACCACCATGCTTGAGACTGTAAGCACAACAGACTTGTCTTTGTACTGTACTCCTCACTTGGTTGCTGCGACACATGCTTGACACCATCTGAACCAAATATGTTTTATCTTGGTCTCATCTGACCACAGGATATGGTACCAGAAATCCATGTCATTAGTCTGGTTGTTTGCAGCAAACCGTATGTGGGCTTTCTTGTGCATCTTTAGAAGAGACTTCCTTCTGGGATGAAAGTCCTGCAGACCAATTTGATGCAGTGTGCATGCAGCATATAGTCTGAGCACTGACAGGCTGACCCCCACCACCACCACCACCCCACCCATTCAACCTCTGCAGCAATGCCCACAGCACTCATAGCTCTATTTCCCAAAGCCCACCTCTGGATATGACACTGAGCACGGTCACTCAACTGCTGCACTTGAAAATTATTTTTAAAAATATGCAATCAAAATTTAATTACCTTGGGACTCCAAGGTAGCAGGGGTGCCTTCAGAAAGCGATTTTAGGGAACCCCCTGAAATTTGGAAACATTTGGAGGTAATGGGGCTGAGTCATGAAGCTCCAAAGGTGGTGCCCCTAGGAAAAAAACCTACTCCAAAGCCAATCAGGCGGGAAATAAGACTGCTGCCACTTCCCATATGATTCCAATTAGAAGTTTTTTTCCTAGGGGCAACCCCTTTGGAGCTTCATAACTCAGCCCCCTTACCCCGACATGTTTCCAAATTTCAGGGTTTCCTTAAAATTGCTTCCTTAAGGAATCCCTGCTACTTTGGCGCCCCCAAAGTAAATAATATTTAAGTGCATTTTTTAAATACACACTCAATGTTAAAAATATGCTATCAAAATTTACTTACCTTGGGACTCCAAAGTAGCAGAGGTACCTTCCCGAAGTGATTTTAATGTACCCCCTGAAATCTGGAAAGATTTAGGGCTAGTGGGATTTAGTTATGAGGCTCTAAAGGGGCTGGGGGTAGTATTGGCAACTGTGCAGGGACTGTGGAAGCAATCAGGGAGTTTATGGTATTAACTCCCTGATTGCCTCCACTCTCCAGCACGCTTTGCCAATTACTAACCCAAGCCCCTTTAGAGTTTGGCTGGTATACCATATATACTCGAGTATAATGGGGAAAAAATGCCCTCGGCTTATACTCAAGTCAATAAGTTTTCCCATTTTGGGGGTGGGGGGTAAAATTAGGTCCTCGGCTTATACTCGGGTCGGCTTATACTCGATTATATACAGCACTTTTAAATTACAAATGATTTTTTCGTATGGGCACCCCTTTTGTAGTTGAATAACTTGGCCCCCTATACCCCAAACCTCGCCAAATTGGGGGCGCTTCATGGGGAGAACTTGAGGAAGCTCCACTTTAATTTCTATCCTGCTAGCTGCCTGGGATCACTATTTTCAAGCACATAACATTGCAAATAGAAGTGTTTTTCTGCGGGGTACCCATTTGAAGTTGAAGAACTCAGCCTTCTGAATCCCAAATCTCTCCAAATTTGGAAGGGTTAAAGGGGAGATTCCAAGGAAGGCACCCAACAGATTTGGTGCCTCTAGGCCCCAGGGGACCATTTTATAGAGTAACGAATTGGTTCATTACTGTTTCATTCAATTTTTTTTAAAAAAAAATATTTCTAACGAAATGAAACAAATAACAGCAGAAACAAAACAATATACAACAATTTTTCCATTTCGTGCCCATCCCTAGCCAAAAGGCCACTGATTTCTGGAACTCTTTTATGCTCATGATAACTAATCAGAAATCTGGTTACATCATGCCATTGCACCTACCTTGCACCATCCTCTCCCATTGTATCTTATTCTGTGTTCCTGGCAGTAATTAGAAAAGTTATACACGTGTTACAATGACTCAGTATTCCATACTGGACTCCATTTTACAAATCAAATATACATGTAAAACACCTGTAGACAAACCTGTCTAATACAAACTGATTTTCTCTGTCTAATATCTGACATACTCTTTGTGCAGTCTTTATATATATATGAGGTTTAAAAGCTTCACAGTTTCATGGCTAAATGGACATAATTACAAGGCTTGAACATAAATCTTGACTTGTTTTCTTAAGAGTAGGGGTGAACACTTGAGAAAGGCAAGGGCTTCAGAAATGCTATTTGCATTCTCTAGAGCAGTGCCGACAAACATTCATTGTTCTAGATGTTTTGGACCATAACTCCCACAGTCCTTTGTCATTGGCAATACAGATATGGAATTCTGGGAGTTGTGGTCCAAAACATCTGGAGTACCAAATGTTTGCCACCACTGCTTTAGAGGCCTTTCCAGCAGTTGTTTCTGCTACCTGCATATGCACCATTCAGTAGAAGGGCTGTTTTGTTCCAATATACAAACCATTATAGAGGTATTAGAAAACTTATTTGCCAATGGATTCTGCATCTTTGATAAAAGGCAGGTCCATCTTTTTCTTTTTGTTGAATTTTTGCTACTTAATTTATTCCCGTTTAATTGCTGAGGTTGATGAACAACTTCCAGAAGTACCAAACCAAGCAGCACTTTCTTGACTCTTGCACTAAGCTTTAATGCCCATAGAAGCTTAATTCTACATTAGCAATAACTGGGTCTAGGAAGGCAATGGTGGATGGTTCCTATTAGGGATCAGCAAGCCCAGGTGGTGTTCTGAAGCCTCGTACACACAAACAGCCACACACAGTCTGTGCACAAGGTAAGATATTGGCTGCAATATCATTTGCTTCTCTGTGGTGCTCGCCAATCAGGAGCTGTGCAGGGACAGGCATCATCCCGCCTCCCAGTCTGGTTGGCCAGCACCACGGAGAAGCAAACATGATGTCACAGCATGCTTCCTCATTGGAGTTTAACCCCTGCAAGCCCAGACCAAGGTAAGAGATTGGCTGCTTGTGTGTCGGAGGCTTCAGAACATCACCTGGGCTCATGCGAGCTGGTTCCAAAACTAATTATCCATCCCTAGTTCCTAGTTAGACTTCTGGTTGAATTGTAAAGAACATGCTGCTTTGTGGATAGAGAGAAGGTATCCCCACTCGTTAAAACAGACGGAGAATTTACAGACAAGCATATGGTCTTGTGCTTCAAAATAGTCCAGGTGCCATAATTTATATGCCAGCATCAGTGGTATCAGTGACAAGAACAGCATGGCATTCATATGTTTGCACTCTGCCTTTACTGCTTACTGTACTGTTCCAGTTTTGAGCAGAATCCCTTAGGCTTGTATTATTGGAGGACTTGAACATCCATGCTGAGAGCATCTTATTAGGAACAGCTCAAGAATTCATGTATCCCATGACTACCGTGTGTCTGTTCTAAGTGCTGCAGGGGGTGCTTCTGATCTCAATTCTAATGCTGGGCAGGATGATGGTGAACTAGGTTTGGAAGAACTCGTAGTTCCATTGTCATGTGCAGATTAATATCCAATGGGTTTTAGACTTCCTGGAATTCACAGCCTCGGCAGGAGTGAAAAACACACTTAGAATGTTCTCCCCAGAAGACATGGATCTGAGTGGTTTTCTGCTAGCTCTTAGAAAGTAAAGTGTCCAGCTTTATACCACCCCATAGCATTCTCCGGGCAGTTTACAATGAAATTGTGCAAGCTACCCATTGCCCCCTCCAAGAATGCTGGGTACTCATTTTACTGACCTCAGAAGGATATAAGGCTGTGTCAACCATGAGCCAACTACCTGGGATTGAATCCCATTATGAGCACAGTTTTAGCTGCAGTACAGCCATTTAACCACTGCATCAGAAGGCTCCGAGAAGTTTCTTGTTGACCTCTGGAATGGTGAAATGGCCAGGGCTACGGGACACTAGAGCTCCTAAGTGGTCCTGCCCAGAGAGCAGAGCCAAATCAACACTCTGACTTGCCAAGGAGGTGGGAATGATGGAACAAGGAAGATGAGGGATGATATCAGAAAACAGCAAACTGGACCAAACACAGACTTGTTGGAAGGCCTATTCTGTGGCAATGACTGTAGTGAAGAAAGTATTCTTGATTGCCATTCTGTCTCCAAGAGTGATCCAGCAAAGTTTTTTTCAATTGGTCACGGGCATAAGATTTCAAAATAACGAGCTAGTGGATCTACACCAAATTTAGGCCAGATTTGGTCACTTTGGTAGATATACCTATGCAAGAACTGGACATGGGCATTTGATACCATCAACCATGGTATTCTTTGGGGCTGTTTTTCTGGGATGAGACTTGGAGGTACTGTTTCACAGTGTCTCTGTTTCTTCCAGAAAGTGAGAGCTCAGAAGGTGCTGGGATACTCTTATTCAATGAACTGACTGTCGGCCTGTGGTGCCACTCGGGGTTCGTCTTTGTGCCCAATGGAGTTTGACATCTACATGAAATAACTGGGAGACATCATCTGATGTTTAGGGTTTGGCATCACCAGTATGCTGATAACACCCAACTTGTAGCTCTCCTTTCCATCCAACTCCAAGGAATCTGTCTCAGTATTAAACTGGAGTCTGGTTTCAATAAAGGGCTGGATGAGCGCAAACAGATTTGAATCCAGAAAAGACCGAGATGCTTCTGAATATGGATGCAACCTGAAAACCCATATCCAAGGAGTACAAGTTGGGTGTTCTACTGGATTCATCTCTGAGCCTAGATGGTGGGTTTGGTGGTGCCCAAGAGTGCATTCACATAGTTGAAACTAGTGTGCCAGGTGCATCTGTTCCTTGAGATGTCTGATTTGGTTACATCGAGACATATCTTGGTTACATCCTGTTTGGATTACTGTAATGTATACTGTACTTGGGCCTGCCTTTGAAGATGGCCTGGAAACTTCTGCTGGTTCAAAATGAAGCTGCCTGACTATTGCCTGGGGTCAGTCACAGGGAGCATGTAACGCCTTTGCCTAACAGCACTGGCTATCAGTCCATTTCTGGGCCCAGTTCCAATTTCTGGTGATCACATAGAATGGCCTGCAAAGTTTGGATCTAGGCTGTCTGAAGGACTGGATCTCCTCACACAAGACTTTTGAACCCGTGAAATCTTCAGAAAGACCATTCTCTCAGTCCAATTGACACTGCAAGCAAGTTTGATGGGTACAAAAAAGAAGATGTTCTATGTGGTTTCTCCCAGGTTATGGAATGCTCTTCCTTTGGAGATCAGGTTGCTACCTCCTTCCCTTTTATCCTTCCACTGACTGTGAAGAACCACTTCTTCAGGCAGGGAACCAGCCCTTTCAGACGTTTTGTTCTTAAGGCGTGCTTGTAGGAAATGTGAATGTGTCTGTATTGTCTTCTACTAAAAGGTTAAGGAAGAGCAGCAGGGGGCAGCACAGTGTAACCAATGTTGCATTTTGAAATCTTTGCTAAATCCTGTTTCTAGATGGGTTTTCATATAGCGAAGCAACTCAACCATGAGGTGGCATGAAAAGCAAGGACAAGTCTGGTTTAGTTCTATTACAATATGCTTTTTGAGGTTTGGAGAATCATGTGCTGTTTATTTGTAGAATCTTGCAAATAAATGGAAGGATGTTTTACACACTTTCTTATGCAAACACATTGACTTAAGTTTTTATAGAATTGAAAATATTGGAATGGAGGGGAAGTCAAGGTACAGGATCTAATTTTGTCAGGATTAGATAAATTTAGGGATTATAAAGGCACCAGAGTCTCCTATTCATAGCCATGGTATTCTGTGTTGGAGGTAATATATCTCTGGATGTGGACAGAAGAAAGCACAGAAAAACTTGTTTCCTTCATGTGGCTACCCTGACTGCCTACTAAGCAACAAAATACTATGCTTCATTACACTTTTGGTTTGATCCTGTATGACATTTACATTCTTAAGGATGCCTGCGTCTTAAATTGAACTAACTAACTAACTAACTAACTAACTTACTTACTTACTTGCTTGCTTGCTTGCTTGCTTGCTTGCTTGTTTACCCGTATATACTCAAGTATAAGTCAACCCGAGTATAAGTCGAGACCCCTAATTTAACCCCCCAAAACTGAGGAAACGTATTGACTCGAGTATAAGTCTAGGGTGGGAAATGCAGCAGGGCCTGGCAGCTCTTCCTTTGTGAGCTGGGGGAGTGGTGTGGGATGTTTAAAATAACTTTTAGCCACTGATGCAAGTGCTTGGGTCAGTGGCTAAAAGTCATTTTAAACATTGTGCGCCGCTCCCCATGTGATGAAGAGGGGGGTCATGAGAAGCGGCATGCAATGTTTAAAATGACTTTTAGCCACAGATGACTTGCCTCAGTGGCTGAGAGTATTGACCTGAATATAAGCCGAGGGCCCCTTTTTTCAGCCCAAAATTAGGGCTGGAAAACTAGGCTTATATTCGAGTATATACAGTACTTACTTACTTACTTACTTACTTACTTACTTACTTACTTACTTACTTACTTACTTACTTACTTACTTACTTACTTACTTACTTACTTACTTACTGTACCTTTTGCCTCAAAAAGGATTGATAAGAATAAATTTAAGCTTAAAAAAAAAGGGTGTGTTGGTGGTTTTCTTTGTGAGTTGCCAATGCACCTATATAAGTTGTTAATACATCATTGGTGGTTCATCAAAGCTGCCACGCTTAGTTAGTTATAGCAAAAGGTTTATTAAAGACAGATGTAAATACAGGACAGGACAGATGTAAATACAGTACAGGACAATATAGTACAGAGAATAGGTTAGTTTAAGGATCCGGGGCGCAGCATGGCCAGAGGCCCTGCTGCCTCCTGGATCAGACAATACAGAGAATGGGTTAGCTTAGGATCCGAGTGCAGCATGGCCAAACGGCCTTGTTGCTCTGGACCCCGAGTGATGGTTTCCGTGGTCTTTTTATACTCTTTCTGTAACCGCAGCTTACGTATTTCGTGCGCATGTCATACGTAATCATACCTGGTAAGTTATCATAATTCTTAGAAATGGCTTTTGTTTATTCTTTAGTTCGAGATTGTTTTCCCACAAAATGGCGCTTTTGGCGTCATAAGATGGTACCCACGTTATCTGTGTTGTCTTCGCTTCCCCGTTGGCTATATCTCGGTTAACCACAAATATCTGCTACACTCTACAGGCTGGCATCTACGTTTTTTATCTATTTTGTGTTTATGCCAGCATGACCTAATACCCACAGTCAGGTTTAACACTTTATAATAGTTTTCGGCTTTTATTCTCATATTTATTAATTCTATTAATTCTTATTAATTCTTATTAATTCTCATCAGGATGCATAATGGCTTCCATCATTAAAAAAATATTAAGACATAAAACAGCAAATTATTAAAATATTAAATAATTCATAACGTGTTAAAAATGTTAGGTAAAACATTATGACAAAGAGTTTTAAGGGCAACAAAATATAAACCATCCCGCTATTGTCCCCTAGCCAGTCAGTCACTAAGGAAAATCCTGCTGAAAGAGAAAGTGGTTTGGTGTTTTGGCTCCTTGCAGAAGGACGGCCAAGGCAAAGATGGGGCTAGCCTGGCCTCCTGTGGGAAACAGATGCAGAGACTGGGATCAGTGACAAAGAAGGCCTTCTCCTGAGTCCCCAACAAGCCCGCAGGTAAGCTTGGTGGGGCTGAGAGAAAGGTCTCCCCTGGCTGCAACATTTTGAACTCACTGAGGTTTTAGAGCATTATCCAAAGTTAATTCCAACAACGAGTGCATTACAATAATCCAGCCAGTTTGTAACTAAGGAACAGGTCACTGTGACCAGGTCAGACATCTCCAGGAACGGGCACCACTGATATACTAGTTTTAGCTGTGCAGAGGCACTCTGGGCCACCAGTGAAACATGGGCATCCAGGCTCAGAGGCACATCCAGGAACACACCTAAGCTGCACAAACATACTTGTGTTTTCAGAGGGAGTACAATCCCATTCAGTACAGGCTACGTCCCTATTCCTTGATCTGCCTTTCATCTGATGAGGAGCCCCTCTGCCTTGCCTGGATTAAGTTTCAGTGTATTTATCCTCATCTAGTCCATTACTGTCATTAGACACTGATCTAATACTGAAATAGCTTATTGGAATGTTGATAGAAAGGAGAAATAAAATAGGGCGTCATCTGCATACTGGTGACTGCAAACTCTAAAACTCCGGAAAACCTCTCAAAGAGGTTACATGGTAAATAATGTGGGGGACAAAACGGAACCCTGGGGATCACCACTGATTAATAGCCAGCATGTCAAAAAGGAGTCCTGTGCACCACCTTCTGGGTTGGTACATAGGAGGAAGCCATTGTAAAACAGTGCTTCCAAGTCCCATCCCAGAGACAAAGCCCAGGAGGAGACCATGGATGATGGATGAGAGGTCCTTCAGAACCAACAAGCAGGGGCCGTAGTTACATTCAGAGGGCCTCCATCGACAGCAGCACCTAAGTCAAAGCAAGTCTGCGCAATTTTGCCTGCACTGTGTTTTTGAAAATTCTTCACAGAGAGCTCCAGTGTGGTCTGCATTCTCTTCCCATATGCCAGCGCACAATAGGCCCTTGACAACTCAAAAGAGCAGTGTTGGGTGACTCGGCACTGTACAGGCAGAGAAGAATGACTTCTTCACCACTGCCACAGCTGCAGAGTAGGCTTTCTACGGTGGGTTCTAGTCCATGGTTAGTCAAGATCGCTCCATTTTCCCTCCACCATTGCTCTAGTCTCCTTCCCACTTGTTTCATCACCACTACCTCCATGGTAAACCAGATGGCCAGTTTGACTCTACTTCAGGTGAGAATGTGTTGAACAGCAATTACCAGCCATTTCCCCATTCCAGACATCAACCAGGGCTTCAACAGAATTGCTTGCTGAGGTGACAGGAAGCCCTCTTAACAGCTGTCAGGAAACCCTTTGGCTCCACCAGCCTCCTGAGGCAGGCCACTTTAATTGGTCCCCCACCCCTGCAGAGGCTCTGAGTTCCAGTGGGTCTACACCCCACCAGGTAATGATCTGCCTGGATAATGAAGTCTGAAGTGGTACAGTTCATTGATTAGACCTGGGGCTGGCTGCAGAGAATACCTTCAACTCAGATTGCTCAGGGCCTAAATGGGCATTAATAATGTGTCTCTAAGCCATGCCACAGAGCTCTGGAAAGGTAATCCTTTGTTGGACAGTGACAGGATGATCTCACTGGGACTGTAGCTAAGAGGTAAGGGTTAATTAACCCTTCTCCCCTCATACTTTTGTTGTTGTTTGCAGCATAAGGAGGGGTAATTTAACAACAACAAAGGGTTGGGAAATTATATGTTTTCTCCCTATAATCTATATATATGCACGGCAATGAATATCCATTCCCTCTGCCTAGGCTTCTTTTAGACAAACGGTCCAGACATGGCTATTGCTATAACAAGTCATTAGGCCCGCAACATTCATGACATTCCAGGTTGTACTTCTGCATGTTTTAAGCTTCAGATTTAGTGTAAAAAACGGCAGAGCATCATGAGTTATGGAAACTGGTTAAATGAGGGTCAGAAGAGGGTCTGCCATGGAAGCTAAATTAAAGTGTAAAGCATGATTGCACGTATGTAGAGGTGAGCTACTTAGGTAGACTATAGGAGCTGCAGCAATCTATGGTGTTTTTCCCATTAAAAATATTTATAATGGAAAATACTTGACAGTCAATAGGAAGGAAGCAGAGTGTTGCCTTGAGAATCTCAAAATCTGATGGTGAGGGGAGGGAAGGCAAGAGTTCAGTTTCATAGGCTGAGACTATGTTCCAGAATGAGAATTACCATATATGCCTTGTGACTTTATGGGAAGTGAGTTTTTCATGAATGACTAGACCTGAAGGAAAGAAGAGAAGGAGGCAGAATCATGGTGTTGTGGCAGGAGATTCTGTATGTAATGATGGGAAAGGGGCCAGATTAATTTGGGGGCAAAGGATCCTTTTGGAAGACTTAGAATGAATGGCAAAGTTTGAGAAGCAACATAGGAAGAGGATAGGAATGGACTGGGGGACAAATGTCAACACCCACAACCAGCAAAATAAATGAATGCTGGAAGGAAGTAAAATGATTTGCTGACATATTGCCTCACTAGATAAGCTAAGGCCAACATCTTGTTGTGCTGTCACAGTTGTAAGGCTTAACAAAATGTCAATATACAAGGGGTTCACTGGTCACTGAAGTGATCGAGCTCTCTCTGGAGACTTCCTACATGAACTGTGAAACTTTCCCTGCCCCTGAATATAATGACGCTGTGACACAGTGGATAGCATGATCGACTAAGTTTCAGTAGACGGGTTTGAATCCCCAGTCAGCCATGGAAATGCATGGGGTGGTTGTGGTGGGGAGTGGAACTGGTAAAACTCCCTTAAATATCTGCCTTATCTTGAAAGCCCTATTAGGGTCATTATAATTTGGTTCTGCCTTGACAGTACCTGACACAATGCCAAGAGCTACAAGATAGGACTGGGAGCTGCAGTACATGCTGTTTCTCAGCTTTGCAGTCATCTGATTTGGCCTATCATTTAAAAGTAATGACTGTAGAATGCCATCACAGGGAACTTCTAAAGCTAATCAATGGTTTCTTAACAAGATCACTGCTGATGAATAAGCTTCCCAATATGTTTGTCTGCTACTAATGATCTTTCCTGATAACCTGTAGCCATGCAGCCTGTGTGTGGTTTCTTCTAGAATATGCTGAGCTCAGCTGGGATGTCGCTGAGGCTAATGTCTAGATATCTGCAGTCTCTAACATTAAAGATTAACAAGTACTGTTTGTTGGTCTTCAAAGTGGAAGAAAACCCTTTGTTGTTTTTTGGAACAACAGTCCTCAGACATCAGTAGCTGCTGGAGATCTGTATAATTAGCTTTTCTTATTACTTGATAGTATCATTGCCATTACCAAATCAAAGGTGCACAGAAAGATGCACAGTAAAAATATGGAATCCTTCATAAAACCAATAAACAACAAGAAGAGAAGAACATACAAACAAAACCAATCAAAATTTGAGAGCAACATTAAAATAGAAAAGCAAGCCAATGTACAAAATTAAAGGCCCAATAAAATGGCCTTTACTGCCCATATAACACAGATTTCCCTCTCCCCCACCCTCACCAATTTGTCCTGTCTAGATGATTGGAAATGTTACAGGACTACCAAAGATGATAATAAATTACAGGCACACTTCCAATCCTTGACAGTGGTTCTTGCCTTTCATGACAGGCATTCCTTATCAGGCAATCTACTAGAAACTGTTTTGCTCCAAAGTGTCCATTGCACAGTCACATGGGACCACCAGTAGTTCATGATTTGTTTTGCTAGAGGCCCGCTTATCTTTGGCTCTTAACAGGCCCTGAAAAGCACACGAGCCTAATGAATGTCCTGCTGAGTCAGACCAAAGGTCTAAACCAGTGGTTCTCAACCTGTGGGTCCCCAGATGTTCCTGGACTGCAACTCCCAGAAGCCTCCACCACTCACTGTGCTGGAAGGGATTTCTGGGAGTTGCAGTCCAGGAACATCTGGGGACCCACAGGTTGAGAACCACTGGTCTAAAAGCCCAGCATTTGTTCATAAAAATATCAAAGCAGGCCATCAAAGGACCTTCTGGATGAGAGCTCTGAAGTGAGGCAGAGAGGAAATAGCTCTCTCCCTGTGCTGTTGTTGCTCCTGAGCATCAGATGCTTTGAAGGTAGAGGGGTTGCGTTTTGACAGCTACTGTATCTCACTCACGAGACTGTGGCATCAACAGGCAACCGACAACAACTGGTCACCCACAGACAGCAACTTTTGTTCAGGGCAGGGCACGGTGTCTGCCTTTCTCACCATCCTCACCAACACCAAGAAAAAAATGGGCTCCTCCTACCGTTTCATTCCTTACCATTGAAGTAGCAACCCTTTCCAGGCATAAGTGGTAGTGGTTGTCTCCTTCTCACATGCGTATGAACACAGGAGCTGAACACAGAAGCCGGTACAAAAGGAAACATAAACAGTCTGGAGCAAAAACCCTGGGAAAGCTAGATCCAAGCAATACCTCTGGGCTAGCTAATCCAGCAGCTGCTCAAGATATGTAGCTGTGGTTGGTTCCTCATCCTGCCAGCCAGAGATCTTTCAAACAAAAGACGCCACTGGTAGGTTTCTGGAGGGAAACCCTACAGTTTGCTACTGAGCTACATTCTTTCACTTCAGCCTTCGCTGCAAAGCCAGGGGGTTGGTAAAGGGTGCTTGTATTGTCTATGCCTACAATGGGTACTGATGGTTTTTTTCTTTGAAGCATTGCTGCTGGCTGTGAAAAATTTCCTCGTCTCTCTCAAGTTTATTCTGCAAGGATGAATTCACTCTAAAAACACAAGCAAAACTGGAATTAATATAGTCACTCGCAGAAGCGCTCTGTTGCATTTCTTGCGAAAGAACAACAGTGCAACACACGACCACCCTCGTTGGCTTTATTTAGAACAACAGTTTCTGCATGATGAAAGGTCACAATGCAGCCTTTCATTTTCCCCTCCCAGTAACTGGACATCTATTTATAAATGATGATTAAACGAAAGATTTGTAGGGGCAGAAGCATGAAAAACATTGGCCTGAGGCTATAACTGTACTGTAGTGTACTGCTAGTGTGGGATAAAGGGCAGTTTGCAGGATTACTGGTGACTCGACAGTAGATCTCCAAACTGTCCTTTGTCTTACGAGAGAAACATACAAAGCAGGAGAAAGACAAGCATGAGCAAAGATTGGGGGAAAAACAAAGTTTGCCCCATGTTGTATGCTAAACTAGAAGACAAAAGTGTTGCAACATGGATCATTCAGAATGCAGGGTAACATAAGCACTGATATGCCACTCTGTAGGCATAGCTGCGATTAACTGGGTGGCTGGCAATTCACAGTATGCATTCAGCCCCCCCCCAAAAAAAATAACAAAATTAAGAGGAATCCGCCAAACGCCTTTAAATACTGGCGAGCACCAGAGTAAAACGTGCTTACCGCCATAGCCCTGTGCACCAAATGTACAGAACAAAAAGGAAAGAGTCCTTAAACGTACTGTAGGTGGACATTGCCAAGCAGCCATGTATCCTTTGAATCAATGGTTTCTCATTGGGGGAAGATGGGCAAACAACTACAACTCCTACTAGTACTTTTTGAAGAGGTGGCCATCTTAGTTTATTATGCTAGCATATCAGGAAGGAAGGAAGGAAGGAAGGAAGGACAAACGAATGAACAAATGAACAAATGAACGAATAAACGAACATTGTGGCACCTTAAAGACTAACTGCAAGATTTTAACATTCACTTTGGTGGACAGGTCCACAGATTCCTGCTAAACTCCTAGTAAACTTCTATATTATTGTTTCTTTTTTTCTTGTAATTAGAGATGAGCACGAAACGAACAATTTTTTGTTTCCGTTTTCGTTTTTTCATTTCGCTACGTAACGAAACAACAAACGAATTTTGTCTCTAAAATGAAACGAAACGAACAGAAACACCAGAAATTTTGTCGTGTGTTTCGTTTCCGTTACTGCAATATGAGTGAATTGCTTAAAATCCTAAAAAAAAAATCACAAAAATTGAAATAAATGGTAACGAAATGGTAACGAAATGAACAAAAATGAAAATGAATTTTTTGCAAAAATTCGCAAAAAAGGAAACGAACCGAAACAGACCCCCCCCAAAGACAACCGAAATGCCATTTTTTTTATTCGTGTCCATCTCTACTTGTAATGTAACTTTGCTTTCTTCTAGGGTGAAATTAAACATAAGCATGCACCACAAGTACGTGAGTTTAAGAACAGACACTTTCTCAGTCCATGGGGGGGGGAGGAAGGGGAAAGCAGAATTAAACAATACAGGTGAGCTTTTTGCAGTCCCTCTTTCCCTGAATGTTTTTTTTTTCCTGGATGGAGGCCTGGAAATATAGTTCTGCTGTGGAGAAAACAGCATGGGGAGCAAAACTGTGAGGCAAAAAAATTTGTGGGTGAGCAAATAACCCTACAGCCCCCACCCACCCCAATGAAGAAAGAAAATGTTTTATCTCCCAGTGTCCCCCACTCCATTCTTGTTCACTTGTACAGTGGTCAGGAGTAGAGATGGGCACGAATTAGCGGTATTCCCGTTTCCGTTTCCGTTACTCGGTTCCGTTACTCTACGGAAACGGAAACGGGAATTACTCCGCCAGACTTCGAGCTCGAACCGACGAACGAACAATTTTGGTCTGATTTGTCGTGCTCGTTACTTGCATCGCGCGATCGCGCGATGCCAAGCGGCACAGAAAAAAAGTTTTTAAAAGTTAAAAAACCCGGTTCCCGGCCAAAAAGCAGGCGGAAATATGCCTGCCGTGCCTCAGGGCACCTACCAGAGGGGTGGTTTCTGGAGGTCCCCGGC
>JAHTLZ010000204.1:93066730-93083236 GCA_023846285.1 Phrynocephalus versicolor | reverse complement strand
AACAACAACAACAACAACAACAACAACAACAACAACAACAACAACAACAAAGCTATCAACATCCTTACATCTGGATATCACAGTTTATCTTGGCAGGCAGTGTAGAACTGAAATCCTTAAAGAATTTAGTTTTATAGTGTTTGTGTGCAAAACAAATCAATACACCATTTCATGTCTGTGTGAACAGAAGACTTTTTGGTTGGTTTGAAACCAATGTAGAACCAAGCTGGAAGGTCTACAGCAAAAGGGGTTACTTCCAGTTGCAGGACTGTGTAATTCCTGCTGCAGATTACAAAACACCCCTCATGTAAAAAATATCTTCAGGAATAAGTCATTTTGCAAGCCTTTAGTCTTACCAATTTGGGGTCAGTTAAGACTTCTTGGCTGGAATCCTGGAGCAGTGTTCAAGAAGATGTGTCAGTTTCATCATGTCCCTAATATGGCAAATAAAACATTCTGACCATGGACAAGCCCGTGTTTCCACCCACCTGAAAATCATAGTTGGGACTCTTCCTGAAGAGATGCTGAGCAGAGCTGTAGAATCTTTGATGTTACACAGTGGTCCTTCAAACAGAATAACTTAAGTCTTGAGGCCATTAAATGGTTCGGGTGATTTTATTTAGAATGCGTCCAACACAATTCTCCATTTGGGTTCCACATTTCAAACTCACCTGTTGTATTCTCAGGAACATAATATGGAGCCTTTTAATCCTTCGGGACTCTGCTGGACATTTATATTAGCTAATTCTCCGACATGGGGCTTCACGTACTTTATTATAGGTTTGGGGGGGGGGCAGGAAAATCTAGGCATGCAAATAGTCACAGAAATGCCTTTAAAAAAATCTGACTTCACTTTAGTAATGGGTTTATCGTTTCAAATTGAGTACCATTAACGTAAGAGTAACTGTCTGCCTTTCGCCTCGTCCAGCAGCTGCAAAAGCGGACAGGTCAATAAGTTGTTGTAAATGTACCTCATCCAATAGGGAAGATAGGAAGCATTTGCCCGCCCACCCCTCTTGCATCCTGGATCCCACACATTCATCAACTGACCTTCATGTGAGCACATTGGTTTTATCAGGAACGACAGCACACCACAATATCACCATAGCTAGCACATTTTGACCAACTAGGCGCTTTTTAGAAAAAACATCACAGCTCGCGGCTTTGCTAGAATTCTGTTCTTATGAACCGAAGGTCATAGTACAGAGCACAAACGAGGCCTAAAATTTAGCCACAGCAGACCACAGCTCCACAGGAAAAGGAAACGGAAACACATCTTCAAGTTAGGTCCCCCTGCTTGGAAACACAGACGGAAAACAGCACAGCACACGTGGATCTGCAATGCACTGTTTCCCCTATTTAAATATAAACTGCTTTTGATTTACATTTAAATGAACTAAGCAACAATGAATGGGATTTCCAGTACCGCTGGTTGCTGTTGCTGCGCCATGGGAACAAGCAGTGACAATGTGGTTCGGATGGAAGAACAAGGCAAGGCCGGTGGGGGCAAGTGATACAATATCAGCATCTGCTCTAAAGTGACTTGAAAGATGATCAAGCTGGACCATTCACCAGTTTTAAAATAGAATCTTATATAGCATTTCCCTCCCCTCCCTTTGCAAACAGGTCTGTTCATAAATAATTTGGATGTCTTTGTGACATTCATGATATCTAACAGAAGCTGAAGTAGAAAAAGGATGGATGTGGTATACAGCATTAAGGAAATGTCCAAGAGTACTTCGTTTTTTTTCTCCTTGTGTTGTTTTGTTTAGCGTCTGATGTGTGGATTGCAAGGGGTATCAGCCATCAGACACAGGAGGAGTAACCCAACCATACTTTTCATGGGTCTTCACCAAACTCTTAAAGGTGGCTTCGGCTTCCTTACGACTGAAGGACTTTTTTGATTTTCCAGCTTTCCTGCAGATGCGGCCCTGGAGGAAAGAAATCAAGAAAAGAACACTTGTATTCTGCATTCTGGTTTATATACCAGTATTGTAGAAATCACACCGAGCAACATTATGTCATGTTGACCAGCACATAGATCTTTGTAACTCTGTTAGCTAAGGACTTTTTTTCCACCAGAGGCCTTTAATACCCACCACCCATCTATGTCTGTGAAGATTCTCAGTCATCCAGGTGAGTTTATCTGGAATTTGAGTCTGACTGATGAAGCTGTTTGGATGAGCAGTGAAACGTTTCTATCTCTCAAGAGAAAGAAGTCCAGTAGCCATGACTCAACTTCCAGACACCACCCATCTACTCATCTTTTAGGTACCACTTAAAAAGCAGATTTATTGGTATGGACTTAAGGAATAAACATGCCCTTTTCTTTTGTCTATTTAATTGGGGATTGGTGGGGCTGTTGGCATTATTTTCATTACAAATGTCTGAAAAAATGAACTTTCTGGTTTGATGTATTTTTCAAGTTTGATTAGAATGCTACAATTTTATGTAGACGTTAGCAATCTTGGGCTCCTGTGCGGAAGAAGGGGATAAAAGTAACATGAAATGATCTGCTCTCCTTTCCCTGCCCTCGTAGTGAAAGCTTGGTTTGGATAATTATTGATGGTCTAAGCCTTTACTAAGTTTGCAGATCAATGAAGCATAAAATTAAATCACCAAACATGCAAAATAGAATCTTCCCAATTTCTTCTATAAACTAACAAAATGGGGGGGGGGAGAGGTGGACCCTGAAAACCAACAACTGCAATTCTTAGGTAAATACTGACTGCTCTGTAGGTTCAAAGGACATCAATTGGGCATATATGGAACACCCTTTGATATTAAGCAGTACAAATGTCTAAGAAGAGTACCATCTCTGCAACGTTCTGTAACATGAGCATCAGAAAACGAGTTCACTGTGTAACATTAGAGGCAGCCTTAGTATCCTTATTAGTAAAGATCGATGCATCAGAAATCTGATCCACTACTGTCTTGCTGCAGCCACTGATACTGGTGCCGCCATTCATTACATTCCAAAGTACATGGAACCCTGGAACCTACAAGCATTAATATTCATGAATGAAAATGTAATACCAGAAGGGTGTCTTATGAAATTCAGCAACAATGAGGAAAGGAAGGCTATAACCGCACAGGGGCAACCATATGGTGGTAAATGAAAAGCTAGCTATCTCTAGAGACATCACATGCCATTATATTCTGTAGTTGGAATTCTGCATTAAATGAAATACTCCTAAATCTTGAAGTCACAGGGTGGGTATTTTTATTCCTCTTCCTCTCCCAATATAAAAAAAAAAATTCAAGGATGAATTAAACAATGTTACTTTTTAAAGAATGTTAGAGTTTCCGGAATTTATTTTATTTTATTTTTATTTTTTTGCTTTAGGTCAGTGTTTAATGCCCGTAATCTGCTGGATAAGAGTGAACACTGTAAACTGAAACTTAATCCAGACAAGACAGAGGTGCTCCTGGTTAGTCAAAAGGCAGATCAAGGAGCAGATGCTAGATGGAGGTTACACTTCCCCTGAACATGCAGGTCCACAGCCTAGGGCAGTGTTGCCAAACCTATGGCATGGGTGCCAAAGGTGGCACTCGGAGCCCTTTCTGTGGGCACCTGACATCGCCCCTTCACAGCCACCTGTATTCAGGTTAAATTGCTGTATTGGCACTTTGTGAAAAATTAGAGGGTTTTGAATCACACAGTTTGGGCACTCGGTCTCTAAAAGGTTCGCCATCACTGGCCTAGGATAACTCTTGGATTAATCTCAGAGTCTGGTAGCCAAGATTTTGGCAGTGGCCAGGAGGCCATTTGCACAGTTAAAATTAGTGCCTGTTCATGGAGAAGTGTGGTCATGGTGACACATGCCTTAGTTGTATCCAGCTGGATTACAGTCGCACACCCCACGTAGGGCTGCTCATGGATAATGTCAGGAAACTCCAGCCAGGTTGCTAACAGGGCTGGTTACAGGAACGACCCCCTGTTACAGCAGCTCCAGTGACTGCCAATCCACTTCCAGGCAGAATTCAAAGCGCTAGTTCCAAACTACAAAACTCTTGGTGGCTTGGGACCAAGCTATCTCAAGGACCGTTGTGTTAAGATGATCAGGAGAGGCCTTTCTCTTGGTGCCGCCCCCTACACAGGTGCACCTGGCTGGCACATGGGAGACAGGCTTCTCTGTTGCTGCATCCAGATTTTGGAACCCCCCCCCCCCCTCCCCACGAAGCTAGACTGCCCCATCTTGACTGTCCTTCTGTAAGCAGGTGAAGACCTTTCTCTTCAGGCAAGCTTTCCCTAAGAGAAGAGCTGCCTAGTGCATTTTTAAAATGAACTGTGGTACTTGAGTGCACTGAATCTCTTCTGATGTCCCTTATGTTTTTTGGCTATTGCGTTCACTGATCCTTTTATTACTGTACAAACAGTTATTAGATTAAATGCCACCTTTTAAATTGTTGTTAGCTGTCAGTTAAAATAGTTTAAATAAGTAAGTGTGGATCTTCATCAATTTAGGTGAGGATGGGAGGCTACCATGAATAGCGATATAGCTTTCCACCATTGCAGTGAGATCTAGCACTTTACTTTGGAATAGAGAGGGAATGAGACAAACCAAGGAACTGTCTTGATTTTGTCTAGGATTGGAACCAAATAGAAATAGAAATAATGAAAAGGAAAAGCTGATATTAGCAAAGAAGGAAAAAAAGTGGTGATAGGGAGGTTAACCAGGGCCTAGGAGAAATTTTGTTTTAATTTTATCTGGAAAATAATTACAAAACATACATATACAATTATTCATGAAGCACATCAGGCATTAGACACCTTTAGAAACAGATCAGATTGGTCATAGTTTAACTTTACAACATTCTTTTGGGCTGTCAAAATATGTATCTCCCTCAAAAATGTTAATGAAATTTAATCCTGCCTTTTTAAAAAAAAATCTAAATTATTTTATTTATATCTTGCCTTCCTCTGTTATGGAATCCAAAGGGATCACAACATGTATGTAGAAAACAACAAAGTTTTTAAAAAGAAAGAATATACACTAGAGATTAATTGCATTAAAACAGTTCAGAATTAATACAGTGTAAATTGCCTTGAAAAACAGCAACAAATATTTATTTATTATTTATTTTATTTTTGCATTTATATACCGCTCCCATTTCCCAAAGGAACTCTGGGCGGTTCACACAAAAGTTAAAAACAAGCATCAGTAAAACAATATAAAATGGCACGGGCAAGAGGCAAAAACCGGACAGAGAAAAAAAAAAAACCCTGAAGAAGAAAGCCTGGTGCCACATTAGCAATCTCCAAAGGCATCCCTGAACAGCCAGGTTTTAAGGGCTTCCCTAAAGATGCCAGTGTAGGAGCCTGGCATATCTCATCGGGTAGCTTATTCCAAAGAGATGGACCGGCCACCGAGAAGGCCCGTTTCTGAGTTACTACTTTACGGGCCTCTCTAGGAGTGGCCACCCGGAGAGAGAAAGCCATTGAGGATCGGGTGGGTCGGACCAGCTCTGATCAAACAAAACCCACTACTATAGCATCCATACATTACCAAAAGGGCTCTTTCTCAGTCTCAGTCGGTGGTAAAAACCTGACTAAATTAAAATGTCTGCCTGTTTGCCGAAGGATGAGAGAAGTGCCAGGTCCAGCTTTGTCTGGAAATGAGTTCTACAGCATGAGAGGGAGCCACTGGGAAGGCCCTCTTTGATGATCCCAGTAAACAAGCCTGTGGAGGTGGTATGTGTGTGTGTGTTGTGTCATTAGAGTCGTGGCCGACTCTTCGTGACCCCATGTCCATGGAGTTTTCTTGGCAGGAGTACTGGAGTGGTTTGCCAGTTCCTATTCCAGGCCCCTACAGCACCTGGTGTTCCCTGGATGTCTCCCATCCAAGTACTAACCAGGGCCGACCCTGCTTAGCTTCCGAAATCAGGCGAGATCGGATGTGCTCAGGGCATCTAGGCGACAGGGGAAAAATGATCTAAGAGGCAGGCAGGCTCATATGTGGATTTTGCTTGTTTTCAAAGCTGTGCAGCTAAACTTGTGTGTAATTAGTACAATCACTAGCACCACCAACCCCCTTTTAGGGTTTCTATAAAAATGTTTTATGCAACATTTTACAACTAAATTTATGCCTCGTGAGAAAATAAGGGGAAGATATGACTCGGTAGCACAAGAATATCTGCACTTTGAAAAACAAAGGGGGAAATGGAGCTTTAAAATAGTCTCCTTGTCATAGTAATGCTACAAAGGAACAAAATGCAAGAAAAAATATCACATTGTCATGAGGCTATAGCCGAATGACTGTGTACACCACAAGCTAAGGTTCTCTTTGTCAACTGTCTAAAAAAAGAAATCTCAGTTTCTAACATAAATAGATAGGATTTATGTGATACTTGTCTGCAGAGTATAGGTATTGTTTATTATATGATCCTATAGATTGTCATGAACCAAGTGCATTGAAAATAGCATTTTAAAGCCTTGTCTTTTAAAAAAAAAGCAAAGTGTTCTGCTTATATACCACCCCATACCACTTCAAGTAGTCTTACACTCATTTTTGTAAAGCATTACACTCATTTTTCTAAAGGTACCAACTGTCTCCAAATTTTGAACTTTTCTACTAGAGAAAGTGGGATGAGGGTGAGAATTTTAGGAGGAGTCTCATCCCCCGCCCCCCGTTCTTCATCAGACTTTCATCATACTTATGCTGTCCTCCAGAAAATTAGCAACCCCACCCAATTTGGTATCATCTGCAAATTTGTTCAGCCTACTCTCTGTTCCTTCCTCCAAGTCATTAATAAAGATATTGAATAGCAATGGACCCAGAACAGAACCCTGGGGCACCCCACTGGTCACATCTCTCTAAGCTGAAGAGAAGCCATTAACAATCACCCTTTGGGTGCGATCAGCCAACCAATTACAAATCCACCTAACAGTAGCACTATCTATCCCACTTTCTACTAACTTCTTAGCAAGAATACCATGGAGTATTCTCCCCCCCCCCTGCACCCTCCCAGTTTTGGGTTATGTCTCTTTTATTTTTATTGTAACCTGTGCTCTGTCTTGTTTTATTGGTCTGATTGTTAGCCGCCCAGAGTTCCTTTCTGGAAGATGAGCGGGATATAAGTTTAATAAATAAATAAATAAATAAATAAATAAATAAATAAATATGGGGAACCTTATTTTTCTATTCTTTATTTTTTCCATCTGTTCTTAATTTGAATTGTTAAATGGTATTGATTTATTGTATTTGTTCTTATTTTCTTATTTGTTCTTTTTATTATTACGATTTGTTCATTTTCCTCATGTTGGTCTGATTGATTAGTTTTTATTTACTATTTTAAATTGTTTTATCTGTTTTTGTATTTTGTCTATGTATGTAAACCACCCAGAGTAGCTTTTTGCTAGATGGTTGTGGTAAATAAATCAAATAAATAAATAAATAAATAAATAAATAAATAAATAAATAAATAAATAAATAAAATATGTACATGATCATTCGATAAGCTGCTCTTGACCTACTCACCAGTCTATCTTCTTCACCTGTTTCTGACAAAGACAATAATCTCTGCCAGCCCCCCCCCCCCCCATAAACAAAAGTTAATGGGGAGAGGCAGTTGGTTCTAACAGGCTATAAATGTTAGAAAATGTTCAACCGAGATGGGCTTTCAGGGAAGGGAAGGATCAGTCACATTCATGAAATGATCTAGCAGTACAATGCCCTGGGATATATATATATATATATTTGATAGAGGAAAGTATATGAATTCCCTACATGAATGAAATAAATAAAAATTAATTGCTGCTATCCATTAACATACAAATAGAACCACCACCACGTGCAAAGGCAGCAAACAGGTGCTGGAGGACAAAATAACAAGCAACAGCTACTGCTTCCAACAAGCTGACAATTGCTGCCAGCAAGCTGGAAGAGCAGCTCACTGCCAACGATTGGAAACAAGATGCCGGAACAGATGATGGGCCAACACCAGAACAAGACAGGATCATCTTACGTTCTAAAGTCTATTAGGCTCCACAAAAGAATGATCCCATTTTTGTACAATCCACTCTCATTTAAATTCGGCATGGGTAGGAGAAGCTCCTTCCTGGTAGACACTGGTCCACACTAATTAACTGAAAATATTTACTACCTGGATTTTCCATCTTTGGCTCTTGGGCTGCCTCTGGTTCCAACGGAACTTCTTTGGACCACACGCCAAATAAATCTTCCACACAGAAATCAACGCAAACCATCATGGTACAGCAGCCATGAATCTAATGGTGCATTTTTGGTAGATGGTACTGCTTTCACCATGAATGGCGATCTGTCCTTCCCTCTGCAGCCCCTTCCTGTACTCTACAAACCTCTTCTGGAACATTAGGCAATTCTCTGGAGAAAGCGTTTTGTGGTACCACAGAAGCTTGCAGATGGAGAGTGCAGGAAAAGTCCGCCCCTATTTTGATACTATTTGGGGACTGAAGAGCACAGCTGGATCTTGGGCCTGGTTTTGTTGCTTGTTGCACCTGCTGAATAAATCTATACATAATCACAGTCTTCCAAGTGCTTATTAATCCACTGCTGTTTGGATGTCTGCCTTAAAGACTTACACTTATGTGCCATACATAGCTTTGTGCTGTGTCTGACTGTTTAAAAAGGTTTTCTTCAGTAGTCTGAAGTGGAGGAAAAGAGAAGTTTTCCAAGTTACAGCTAGTGTAACCAACAGAGAAATGTGCTACAGCAATTAGCTTCTATTTTCCAAACCTCCCATACTGTTCAATATTCCATTGGATCAAAAGATGCAAGTTATACTCCCAACAATGCTGATTACAATTTAAGCTTTTGTTTTGTTTAAAATGTTTAAGCCATCATGAGAATTTTTCAGCCACATCTGGATATGAACCTTAATCTTCACTGCCACTGAAACCAATGATAGCACGACCATTCAGAAAAAGAATCTGGGTGTTGGGGAGGGGGGGGTACAAAAATTAACATAGGTGCCCAACTATCAAATGTACAGGAAGACAGAATCTGTGCTGATATTTCATGATTCATATAGCCCAGTTAGGAGGAGGTGAATGCTCTTCTCACTCAGCTCCCATTGATTTATACCCTTATATGACGACCCTGGCTCATTTCCATTCTTAGAGCCAGTATGAAACATTTGTAACTGGGATGACAGACCACCCAAAGCTAGTTGTGCAAGGAGTGAGGGTAAAGCTCTCCCGGTGAATTTATCCTCAAGATGTACCAACCATGGAACAAAAAGTCAGACCCGCAAGTCTCATGGTAAGTACAAATGGGACAGTCAAAAGAGCATCAAATGAATTTTCTCCGGCCTTCACATCTACAGCGCCCTTGGCTGTAAAACATGATTATAATTATGTGCCTTTTGCTTCAAATGTTTTTCAGAAACAGATCATTAGTTACTCTTGTATAATTATATCCAAACAGCAAATAGAATAACAAGACCAAGACCAAGACCAAGACCCACGTCTGAAAAAGACTCCTTTCCCCCATGTGGTTATTTACTGAACAACAGTTAGAAATGACTCCATGACTTTACCAGTTGATTCTGGCCTTGTCAAAGCTGTGTATTGTTAGCTAACATATAAACATGGAACTTGGCAATGGGAAATTCCTGCTTGAAGCTTGAGGTTAGAGGTAGAATTAAGAAATCTGAAGCACTTGTTGGCAGGTATTCATTTTTCCAATTTAAACAGAAAATAACACATTCAGATGATATGCACCTGAAAACAACCTATGAACAATTGTTTTTTTTTTTAGTGTTTTAAAAATAATGAAATAAAAGGGTACCTATTCTTCCTTCCTATGCATTACAGGCAAAATGATTTCAAGTAATCCACGAACACTAGACTTTCTATGCTTCTACCATAAATGTGCAGCTGGAGTAGCATTTGTGAATGGAAAGTTCTGTTCCCAAAGTTATAAACTAAGATACTGTTTATGTTTCACCAGTGTACCCATCTAAGTCAAGTACACCTGATGCCACATGGGCTAACCACCTGTCTTTGACATACGGACCAGCACAGCAGGACAGCATTCTTGATTTTTACCTGGTCATCTGTACTCTTCCTGCCTTGACCAGGGGCTTGGACTTGATGTCCTCATAGGCCCCTTCCAACACCATAAACCTATGAATCTACATCACTTCTGAATATAGTGGCTGCATACAAATGCTGCAGCTAATAGCTGCTGAGAGACGGATCCTCCGTGAGTTTGTCTTTCAAAATTTCACGGCTTCTTGGTTTGCATGAGATTCTCTGATCTTTGATCACAGCACACATTGTACATTTCTCAGAGGTCCATGATTGTAGGGAAAGCAACTTCCAATTGTTACTTTACTAAATAAAAAATGAGTCTATATCATGCATGTCCAAAGTCAGGCCCGGGGGCCAAATGTGGCCCATTTTCAAATTTTGAGTGGCCCACAGCCTCTTCTCCCTGAACCCTCCCCATACTGGATGGAGACATCAGCTTGCAGTTTTATGGTTTGCCTGCCTTCCCTGCCTCCGTCCGTCCATCCAGCCACCTGCCCAGCCTACCCACCGCTGGTTTCCTTGCTGTGGCGTCCTCCTTACCACCTTGCATGTCCTAATGCAGCTGAATGGTTGGCCCCCATACATTTATTTTCACCTCACCAAATCTGGCCCTCCTTGCAAAAAGTTTGGATGTTGAATGATTCAGACATCAACTTCACAGTAAGCATCTTTTGCTGGTCACAGAGAGATGCTTGTGGGTGCAGCCAGCTTTGTCCTGATTTTTTTTCAACATGCTTGTAAAGCTTCCAGAACATGGCAATTATGAGGCAGGCAACCAGGCTCTGTACTATAGTATTAACAGATGGCGGCTTATATGCATAAATCCCTGTGAGAATTGTGTTTTGTACCCAGGACCACCACATTACCTCTGACTCAAAACAACTGATGAAGTCAAGTGAAATGTAATTAGAGATGTATGTATCTGTGGTTTTTAGACTACACCTCCCAAAATTCCCCAGGCAGAATGACTAGTCACCTTGCTCCCTGAAGAATTCAAGAAATTATAACCCAAAATACAGATAGCCACAATTCTAGATGTAATGGGTGGAAGATTCTTGCATATACTGTATACCAGGCCTGCCCAACAGGTAGACTGGTAGCCCACTACTGGTAGCCCGCTACCAATAAAAAAAGTGAGGGGATAAGTTCTCCATCCCTCCCTCCCCCATCCCAAGAACCACCACTGCCCTAAGCAAAGTTCTGGTTCTGCCAGCCACTGTCTCAGCCAAGCAGGGCAGTTCAAGGGCCATGGCGCGGTCCCCTACTCCCCGCGCTGGCCACACATGCACTCCTATAAGTAGACCCTGGGGCCCTTGGGGAGATCAAAGTAGACCACAGGGCCATTTGGGAGAAAAAAGTAGACCGTGGGCTGCTCAAAGTTGGACAGCCCTGCTGTACACCAATAAATATATGATACATCAATTAAAACTGCTGCATATACAGGTTGCTGCATATTTGAACCTTTCCCCACTCATGCAGCAGGGATAATTCTTTCTCAATATGTTATCTTATGCATGCACATATTTGAGAGTGATCTCTCTGACAAGAAGGAGCCTACACTCCAACAAATGCATGTGGTGCTGTCCAGAAGAAGCTCTATGTCTTGGATGCAAATGTGCAAGCCCTTCCTACAAGTTACACCCATGATTAGCTGGGTGACGGAACTGTCTGCACACAGTATAGATTTTCCAGCTACAACCCAATTCTCTTTTAGCATCCTTCCAGTACAATTTTCTTGGATAAGGTAATTTTCTAGATGCAGAAGAAATTCTCTGGATGGCAGCCGGAGGCGTTCATCTTTGTTTTCTATTATATGTACATGTGCTTGTTCCATTGCTTCCTTTACCCGAGAGGGTTATTTGGCTTGCATCCTACAGGGCTGCTGGAAAACAGCATCTGTTTGTACCCTACTGATTTACTTGGAAAATACAGTGGTTTGTGTGAACCATACTGGCTGGAAAAGATAGTACCTCACATCCTGCTGAGTGACTAGGAAACAGTATGTATTCTGTAAAATTTGAGTTTTGTAATTGCGAAACCCGCTACTTGAGCTCAGTATTGTGTAACTAGTGTTCGAGATGTTGAACTGCATTCCCTACATTTATTTAAAGGCTAACAGCAATCCGGCATTGTAAGATTAGGGGAAAGGGCAGATAAAAAGTTCTCACTGTGCCACATTCTCTTCTTTTCATCCAGACTGACTTCTCTCTCTGACATGGGTGCTGGAATTTTTCCTAATGGCTAACCTTCCAGGGGCTGCAGGCAAGCTTGGGGTAGTCACAGATACCCCAAATTTCTTTATTCTCCTCCAAGTCTCCTGCCTGGAGAGGGAGAAGAGACATTCTGGAGGGGTCACAGTGCAAAAATAACGGGGAGTAAGCCTTCCCCTCCACAGCTGCACTCTACATCCCCAGTTATCCCTCCACCTGGCTTTTACCATTTAAAATTATACTTTTGATGAAACGTAACTACTATTAGGGTGGGGGTAGTATGGGCAAGTCACGAATGCTCACAGGTTGAAGCCAATGTTTAAGCTACCAGTCCCCACGTCTGTTCTATGTAATAATTCTTGCTTCTTTCCAAAAACCCATGGTTGTGAATGTTGACCAATCAAGGAAACTCATATTTTTTCTATAAAAGAAATGGTTTGATAATGCCTCAGAATGTTCATGAAACATCCTTTTAGATATGGTTCAAATATGAAACCAAACAGTAGAAATCCAATTAGAATTTTCTGTCTACTACCTCATCTCACATCAGAACGCAATACATTCAGATATAATACAAGTCCTGGAGTAACACCTACTCCTGCCACTATCATAATAAATTATTTTTTTAAAAAAAAATATTTTTAAAGTAAAATCATCTTTGAGTGAGCTGAAGTGTTGATTTTTGAAGATAATCTTATGTCCGACTGACAACTCCCAAAACTTGTCAAAGCAGTCTCCGATACAGAGAATGCATAATGCCATATATAAGATAAGGTTAGCGGAAGCCTTCTACCATCCACCGACGCGGCACAGAATCGCAACACACAATCTGCTCAGGATGAAAAATCCTCTACAACATCCATGGGTGGCTTTCCTGCATTCAAGGTTAGCACTGATTTGAACAGAGTGGCTTATCTCGTAGACAGTACGAGAATCACTGCATTAGTCAAGCCTGACCTCCAAATATCATCTGCGGCTGCCACAGAAGATGATGCTATAGAGATAATAACTGTGGCGCTAAGTAATTGCACAGCATCCTCCATTTGGAAACCACCCAGTGCGAGGCTTTCCCTTAAACTCCTGGGCCATGTTCATAAGTGAAAAATGCATGTTATAATTGGAGGCTTCGATTGCCACTGCTGTGTGTGAGAATATGCACTCCATGACTGCAATGGCCAAGTAGTGCTAAAATGGGCAGAAACTCCCTAACTAGCCCTCATTAATGAAAGCAAAACTCCACAATTTTTCAATAGTGGAAGACGGCAACGTGGCTGTAACCTGGACTTGACATTTGCTATTGAGCTTATACCCCTGACAGAGTCTGAAAGTGGCCCAGATTTGGAATGTACAGGACCAGCCCCCAATGGGCCAACTCATGGTCATCAACAGTACAGTTTCACAGGAGATGTACCTTTTAAAAAAACGGACTGGCAGACATTTAGGACAATACTGGACAGAATAATATGCTCCTAAGTCAGTGATGGCGAACCTTTTAGAGATTGAACTGCAATTCAAAATCCACTTTTTTTTCGCAAAGTGCCAATACAGCAATTTAACCTGAATACAGGTGGCTGTGAAGGAGTGATGCCGGGTGCCTACAGAAAGGGCTCCGAGTGCCACCTTTGGAACATGTGCCATAGGTTTGCCAACACTGCCCTAGGTGGATGGCCAGTTCACTGTGCATCCTGACACCCCACCCCAGCCATCCCATCAACCGCCTACCCTTCTGGTTCCTGTTTAATTTAGAGCAGGCCTGCCCAACGTGTCGCTCACGGCACTGTTGGAGATCGGCCACCGGGTCCCTGCCAGCTTTGGCATCATCCCCAACTCGCGCACCAGCAAGGCACCTGCTGGGTCCCTGCCACCCACCTGGCGTGTCACCTCTGGTGGTGTGTTGGGGGGAGTTTCCCCATGCCTGTGCACTGGTGAAGCGCGCGGGAGCCCAGTCCGGCACTGGGCCCCCTGGCAGGGCACCTCCTCCCGGCCGTCCTTGGCCTTAGCTGTCCACCGAGCTGGGAGGGGTGGCCAGCGGCAGGGGCGACCACCACCGGGAGGCAGGAGGCAGCAGAGGGGGAGGGGGACTGCCACTGCTGCTCAGCTATGCCCACCCTGCACCTCCTTAGCCTCCGCTGGCTGGGGCCCAGCCTAGTTCATGCCACCCCGGCCCTCCAGGAGCTGCTGCTGGCCGGTAGCACCCCCGCACCCTTCCTGGAGGGCTCCTGAAATGCCCTGAGCCTGGTGCCTCCTGGGGCTGAGCATGGAACACCTTTCAGGGTGGGTGGTTGCGTGGGCAGGGTGGATGAATGGGGAAGCTTCGAGTGGAGGCTTCCTCCTCTTCCTCCCATTCTGCCCTCCACCCACCCCTACTTCTGCCACCAACATGTCCGGAGCAGCAGGGCCAGGCTCAGGCAGCCAGCGCCTGCAGGCAGGGAGCACTGGGCTGTGTCTCGGCCCTGCTAGCCTCCTCATGGCCGCTGCCGCTCCTCCTTGTCTGTGGGTGTGCATGTGTGTGTGTGTGGGGGGGGGAAGCATTAGTGTGCATGTGTGTGCGCGTGCATGTGTGTGGGCACATGTTTGTGTGTGTGCGTGTGTGCATGGGTGGATGCCTGTGCGGGAGCACCGAGGACCTGGGGGACGGAGCAGCAGTGAGGAGTGTGTGCACATGCGTGCTTGCGCACGTGCAAACACTTCACAAAGAAGCCTGGCAGGATGTGCGGCGAGCAAAAGGAGCCCACGGGCTGTTCAAAGTTGGATAGCCCTGATATAGAGCTATGAACAGCTCCTCTATAGACTTCAAAGCTCTATGCTCTGTCCCCTTTCCCTTGGTGCCCCTGGCTCATATTATGGGCACCCCATGGAGTCACAGTGCAAGTTTCGGAACCCCCTACAAAAATGCAGAATGAACTGTCTCCAAGGCTTAATATCAGAAATAGTCGCCCACATGAATAATGATTCTTTTTCACAATTTAAACAAAAAACCCCAAGGGAAAAAACTGTTTTTGGTTGTACAGCAATTCAATTCTTCAAAAGCTATCAGGAACCAGTTTGGGCACATAATCACATACACTAAGTACTATATCCTTGGGCCTTTGATATTTTTCTGGCAAATACATAGGCCCAGAGTGGTTGAGTTCAGCCCAAGCAAAATAGGAAGATGTAATAATCCATGACCATTGTAAAATACAGTGGTACCTTTTAAAACAAATTTAATTCATTCTACAGGTCAATTTGTTTTAAGAAAACTGTGTCTTAGAAATGCGATTTCCCATAGGAATGCATTGAAAATGGATCAATCCGTTCTGGAGGCTATGGGTGGCTTCGTTTTATGAAAATGGTCTTACAAAGCGTGGTTTCCTATAGGAATGCATTGAAAATGGATTAATCCATTCCGGAGGCTAGAACAAAGACAAAAATAACCCTTCTCGCCCTCCCGGGGTACATGCAAAACAGGTTTTTTGACTTGCGAAGTATCCCATAGGGAATTTTTTTGTCATGCAAAGCATACCTATTCCAGGAATCTTTTTCTTCCTTTGGGTTTTTTTGTCTTATGAGGCATTTGTCATAAGAGATACCACTGTAATTGCTAGATGCCTGAAACCAGCGCCCTACTGACAAATCAATTACAGTACCTAAAAAGCACCACACCCATTGACCTAAACAGAGAGGTATAGAAAATATCTTGAAGCATCTACATCAAATGCATGCCCACTCTTTGGCTACTATTTCACCCCCTCTTAAGTTAAATGAAGGTAAATATGTTTTAAAATATCTGTGAATCTTGATGGAACAACATTTAGTAGGAATCCCATACCCATGGGGATCAGTTTCGAGCCACCCTGCAGATACTGAAATCCACGGATAAGACCAAACACTTTTTTTTCAGGGATGATGAACACATGGTATGGCTTTCACCCCTGGCACCTCACCACTTCTGCATGGTCTGTGTGCCTGGTCCACTGTGTTGCTCAGCGGGAGTGGTGAGGTGCCACGGGTGAAAGCCATGTCGCGTGACTTTTGCCCCTGGCACTAACACATTCCACCTGGGCAGGGTGGTGGACTGGGCAGTGGGAGAGCACACCTTCACTCCACCTAGTCTGCCATGCTGCTCCACCTACTGCCAAACCGGGCGGCACGAAGGCTCTCAGTCACCACTCAGTCCGCCGACCTGCCCAGTGGGAGTGGTGGGGTGCTGGGGGCAAAAGCGCCACCCAGACAGTGCAGCACAGCTCTCACCCCCAACATCCCACCCCCCTCACTGATCACCAACGGTGGGTAACTGAA
>JAHTLZ010000204.1:93030151-93066720 GCA_023846285.1 Phrynocephalus versicolor | reverse complement strand
CCCAACATCCCACCCCCCTCACTGATCACCAACGGTGGGTAACTGAATCCCCAGACAGCGAATCAGTAGATAAGGGGGTGGTACTATAGAATGCCAGGACTATATTATGGAAAGAAAGAGCTACCTATCATTTATGATGGATGAAATCCCACAAAACTCTAGCTCCTAATCATACAAAGAACCGAGTTTCGGGGAAGTTGCTTAGTAGGCCACAAAGAGGATTTGGCAAAACCAAGAAAATTAGGTTTCTGCATCGACATTGTTCATTGTATGGAGATGAACAGGAGACATCACAATTATGCAAGTGTCCTCTATAACTTTCAAAATGTTCCACCGGAGATTTCATGCTAGTTCCCCCAGATGTTAATTATGTTGTCCGCAATTAGATAAAAATTATCTCATATATTTACTAATTGTACTGTTATGCTTCTGACACAATCAAAGTAACATATCCAGATAGTCATCTACTTTTTAAAAAGCAAACCAAAGCAATCAGGCCAATTCGTGAATGAGGGCCTTATAAACTTACTTTCTCCCCTTCTTTTCCCTTCCTGCATCTCCTCGCAACCTCCTTCACCAAACTATCAGGGTGCCAAGTGCCAATAACCAAGGAAGATACATACAGAGGTGTCTGCCCAGTACACATCCTTCTGGTTTTAGAATACAGTGGTCCCCCGCCCTTTCACGGTTCATATATTGCGGTCCCGCTATATCGCAGGATCACAGTATATGAAAAAGGCCCCCTAGGGTAAGGGGGGGAAGTCCTGTTTCAAGCCTCCCATACTTACCCCAGGACTGGAGCTGCCCCGAACAGGCCTGTGAGGGCCTTCCTGAGCCTTCTGGAGGCCCCAAAAGGGCCTCCCTGCGAACTGGAAGCGACTTCCAGATCCCTGAAAATCATTTCTGAGGGCTCCAAGAGCCTTTCTAGGCCTGTCGGAGGCCTCAGAAATGATTTCCGGTTTACCAGAAGGCACTTCCAGTTTGCAGGGAGGCCCTTTTGGGGCCTTCAGAAGGCCCGGGAAGGCTCTCACAGTCCCGTTCAGGGTAGGGCCAGGCCGGGGGTAAGTATAACAGCCCCCAGCTAGGTCCCCCCAGGCCTGACTCGACCTGCATCCGCATATTGCGGATTTTCAATTATTGCGGGTCAGGTCAGGTCCCTAACCCCAGCAATAGGCGGGGGATCACTGTAATAACAAATCGAGGGAGTGGGTACAAGTGCAGGCCAAGGAACACAATCCGTCAGAAAAGGCATTGGGACAACCAAACTAAGACAATAAAACTCAGCTGCAGAGCTCCCGTGTCTCTTTCACAAATTCAATGGAGGGAATGTCTGATGATAAGGAAGTGATTGCTGTATAGAGAAGAAAGAGTACTAGATTAAGATTAAGAGGAACCAGGCTCAAATCTCCATTTGGGCACCACAAAGTACACTGGATTATTTTGTTCCCATCATTACCTACCAGCCCCATCTATATCTTACAACATTACTGATAGATTTCTGTTTCAAAAGGGGTTAAGAAATAAATATTTGTTTAAGAAATAAACATAGTATAAAGATAAACAAACAGCAATATGCTTCTTTATGTATTTGTGCAAAAGAAAATTTAGATAATCCAGGAGCTAGTATCAGCACTAGTTTATACCTCTGCAACCTCATTCCCTCCAGGTATATGACAGTTCAATGCCAGACATCTTGCCTCTTTTGACCTGTTCATGTCCCTCCTGGCATCTTTAAGGGATACGAGGATGCAACCTTTTATATGTACAGCCCATTCTACTGCTCATGTTTATTGAGACATAAATTCCATTTAGCCCAATACGCCTGACTCCCCAAATAAATGTGTACACTATTGCTAAAAAATAAGGAATTTGCAATGGGTCCAAGCTATCTTAAAGACTGCACCTCCCTTTAGCAGCCTGCTCAAGGGTTAGGATGATCAGAAATCTTTCCCCCTGCCCCATCATCCTTACTGGCGCATTGGGTGGGGACAAGGAAGAGGGCTTCCTCTTCAGGAAAATTTTTCCTGGACAAGTGGTTCCCTCAGTGCGGTTCTTTAATGGATGGTTGTGCCTTATTGCTTTGAATGTGTTTTTGTGTTGCTTTTACTTTTTTTTTAGTGTGGTGTTTGCTTTTGTCTTTCAACGGTGCTTGCCGCCTGTATTTTTTGAAGTCGTTTTTAAGAAGCATGGACTCCTGCCATGAATGCTTGGAGTGAATGTTTTGCACTCTCCACAAGTTATTGGTGCATCCCGATGAGAACAGCGATGGACTGTCTGGTGCGGCTTTGGAATTCATGGAGTCCATGACCTCCATGAACCTGACCCAGCATGTTTCATGCCCCACTCATAGATCTGGGCATACCCTGGACCTGGTATTTACCTCCATGTCGGGGGATTCCTCTCTGAGGGTACGAGACCTTGAGTCCACTCCCATGTCATGGTCAGATAATCACCTGCTGTCGTTTTCTCTGTCAGTTGCTCCCCCGCCCCGCGGGGACCTTTGGCCATCTATCTGGGCCCGCCCCCGAAGGCTCCTGGTGCCTGATTGGTTTCGGGAGGCCTTAGGGGAGCTTCCTGGTGGCCTGGCTGACGACCCAGTAAAAGCCAAGGTGGACCACTGGTTTGATGAGGCATCCCAGGCTGTCGACCGGATTGCCCCTAGGCGCCTCCTCTGGTGCCGAGCTCGTCCTTCGCCATGGTATACGGCGGAGCTGCGAGCGATGAAGCAGGAGTGGAAGAGGCTGGAGTGCAGTTGGAGGAAAAACCAGACACTGATTAATAAGGCTGCTGTTGCTATCCAGACCAGACGCTATAACTGAGCGATCAGGGAGGCTAAAACATCCTTCTACTCCCTGAGAATTAGTGAGGCCTCGAACCGTCAAGCGGAATTGTTCTGTGTGGTTCGCGACCTCACTAATCCTGGTCTGGAAAGGCCTCCTCCTACTGATTTCAGTAGTGAGACTTTCGCAGCCTTTTTTAGATCCAAAATAGAGGCCATCCGGACCGGTTTTGATTCCGGTTGTTCTAGTGTACTCTTGGCATCCCCTCCTGCTGCACCACCTCGGTCTCCCCGGTTGGTTGAGTTTGGGCCTGTTTCCTCGCTTGAGGCCTCCAGGGCGCTTGCCCACTGCCAGCCTGCATCCACCCCTTTCGATCCTTGCCCTTCCTGGCTTATAAAAGCTGCCGGTGGGAGCATGCTGGAATGGGCTTCTGTTATCGCCACTGCCTCCTTCAGGGAAGGGATCTTTCCATTTCAGAATGGTGAAGCCCATTCTGAAAAAAACTGGCATGGCGTCGGGCGAATTAGCCAACTATCGCCTGATTGCCAATGTTCCCTTTATGGGCAAGGTAATCAAGAGGGTGGCTGCAGTCCGGCTTCAATCTTTTTTGGAGGGTGAACGGGTCCTTGATCCATTCCAATCCGGGTTCAGGCCTGGTCGGGGGACCGAGACAGTCTTGGTTGCTCTGCAAGATGAACTCCTCCAGGGGGTCCGACAGGGGTAACTCCACCCTGTTGGTCCTTCTGGACTTGTCAGCGGCCTTTGATACCGTCGACGACGGTATCCTGCTGGGTCAGCTCTCTGGGATTGGGATCGGAGGCACTGTTCTCAGTTGGTTCCAGTCCTTCCTGGAGGGCTGCCCCCAGCAGGTACAGCATGGAGGGGAGTTGTCGGCTCCGTGGATACTCCCTTGTGGGGTTCCACAGGGGTTGTACCTCTCCCCCATGCTGTTCAACATCTATATGAGGCCGCTGGCAGAGGTCATAAGGAGATATGGAGTCTGCTGTCATCAGTACACTGATGACACACAGCTCTATCTCTCCTTTTCCACCTCTGCAGATGAGGCTGTCCGGACCCTCGACCAGTGCCTGGGCGCGGTTATGGAGTGGACCAGGGCCAACAGGCTCAGGCTCAACCCTGAGAAGACCGAGGTTATGTTCTTTGGGACTTCCCCATCTGGCTACAGAGGCCCTTTTCCAACTTTGGAGGGTGTTTCTCTCCGGCCATCGGACGCTGTCCGGAATCTGGGCGTAGTCCTGGACCCAGCACTCTATATGGAGGCCCAGGTGGCTGCTGTGTCCAGGGCTGCCTTTTTCCACCTTCGACAGATAGCCCAGATTCGTCCCTCGGGGACAGTGGTGCAGGCGCTGGTGATCTCAAGACTAGACTATTGCAACGCGCTCTACATGGAGTTGCCCTTGACTCTCCTTCGGCGGCTGCAGCGGGTACAGAATGCGGCGGCCAGACTGGTTGCGGGTGTGCGCCGATTTCATCATATCACCCCACTCTTGGCCCGTCTGCATTGGTTGCCCCTTGCGTCCCGAATCAGATTCAAGGTCTTGGTTTTAATTTATAAAACCCTCCATGGCCTGGGACCTGACTACCTGGCCGAGCGGATCGCCCAGCGGTCAACATCGGCTCGACCAACTCGGTTGTCGCGGGCGCACACGCTGCGGGTGGCCACGCCCAGGGAGGCCCGGAAAACATCCACCCATTCCCGGGCTTTCTCTGTGGCTGGCCCTACCCTCTGGAACCACCTCCCCAGCAATGTGCGCCTTGCACAGTCCCTGCAAGCCTTTCGGAAAGCTTTAAAAAACAGGCTTTTCCAAGAGGCATTTGGTGGCTGATTCCCCACCCCACCCCGGCCATCTGCTTCCTGCTGATCGTTTGGTTTAATTGTTGGTCTAACTGTTGATTAATTTGTTTTTATACCAATTCACTTTTGTGTATTGTTGCATCCTGTGCTGTGAACCGCCCGGTGTTCCGTTGGGAAGACGGGCGGTATACAAGTTTAATAAATAAATAAATAAATAAATAAATAAATAAATAAATAAACAAACAAACAAACAAACAAACAAACAAACAAACAAACTGGTTTAGGTCAAAAGCTACCTATTTGTTCAGTCCTTTAGTGGTCTAGCAGAGGTATTACCTGCTCTAGCAATGTGCAAGGACCATGAGGGGGTTCTGTTTCTCTCCCCCCGACACACACACACCTCAATCAAGGGAATTAAGTCTACAGAAGAAAAACACCACATATATGCCATGCGTTCCTTCCAAGGCCTGCCTTGCTGAAGCACTCTGGCGGTGATGAGTGGGGCAAGATGTAGTCATTGCTGATTTAGGTCAACATCCAGTGTGGTCACCTTAGCAGCCACCCACAAGTGCAATGGGAGTTTACATTCCCAATGCCACTCTTCCTGCTGCTCAAGTTAGAGTGGCAAAGGAGAACTGACTTCTCCAAGTTCTTTTAAGACAGTGGTGTCCAAACTTTGGCCCTCCAGATGTTTTGGACCACAACCCCCATAGTCCTTTGCCATTGGCAACACAGGCTTGGAATTCTGGGAGTTGTGGTCCAAAACATCTAGAGGGCCAAAGTTTGGACACCCCTGTTTTAAGAGAAGCCAGGCCAATAGCAAAACTGTCCTGTTCATCCTAGCTTGATTTTAGCATGTGTCTAATAGTTCTACAACCATGATAAGCTCTTGGAAATGAGGAAAGGCTATTCATGCATTTTTAAAAGACAAAAATTGTCATGTTAACAAGCAAGAAGAACACGGTACAACACATGAAACATTAAGAAGTCTAACATAAATGATCATGGTGTAAACAGATTGCTTAAACTGTCACTGTCGCTGTTTGACCTGTATCCTGGAATTAAAACCAGAACTAAAGTCTCAGCAATAGGTCCAGGAACATGGGTCTCCAAGGCACAGTCGCAAGGCAGCAAGGGGAAAGAGGGGGAGGCTTAACCCTTTCTTCCTGTATCTTTCCCCCCCCTTGAAAGCCTCTTGTACCCTCAGATTTCCCCACTGTGCAAACCTCCAGATATATATTTTGTTGTCCATGCCTATTAGCAGCTTTTGCGAAGACAGGTCACACTCCAGTTAATGATCAACAATGTGCAAGTCTACATGAATTCAGTGGCAGAGACATTAGCAATGAGCACGAGGAAAATATTTTTCCTTTTATTCTGTTCCTCAGCTTCTCCTCCAAATGATCCAAATAAATACCATTTTGAACCTTACACTTATCACGTTGAGTCCCCCTTTAATGCAAACCATTTAATCTTCCGTCAAATATTATGATGGTGTTGTGCCTGCAGTTCAGTTTTTCTTCAAAAGACGTTTAATAGTGTCTCATGATATTGTCTCAATGTTATTTTCTTATTGTTAGGTAGACAATGGCCTGAATAGGCCCGTTAAGCGGACAATAGTCCTGTGAGTGTCAAAGTCCCACCTATTTGACCCTTCCCAAAACTCATTAAGTATGGGTTTTAGCCATGACCATCCTAGTGGAGATGTTAAGTGGTTCTGATTTGCTTGGAGACTGATGAAAGGGCAGCATGATAAGTGACAAACCCCTGTTCATTTAAAGGAAAAAAGGACACTCACTCAAAGATGATGATGTACACATATTAGACAGAGAAATATAGGTGGTTTGAGAGAGGGGTCAGAGAAGCCATTCATGTATGTACTGAAAATCCCTCTCAAGAGAAGAAGTCCGGTTGCCATGATTTCAACTTTCAGATAACCTCACTTGGATGACCGAGAAACTTCACAACCCACACAATGCTCAGAAATTCTGAAATGTTTGGATTGGATGATTAAATATAGCTTCAAAAGCTTTCCTGCACCCCAACAATATTCACTGCTTGATCCAAGATTCCTCCATTGCATTTTCTCCTTTTTGCAGATAGATTAAAATATCCCAGCCTCTTCTCCACCCATAGAAATCACCTAGAGATTCAAGTACAAAAATACTGCATTTGGTAAGAGCAGTGTTTATCTATTCAAGCACTGATGGTGATGCTATTCATACATTCCACTCTAAATTAAGAAGGAATCAAAATCTCCTTTCCCCCAAATCAAAAGGAAACCAGCTATAGCATCATTTAGACTACAGAATGGCAAGATGGTTACACTAAGCTTAAAGGATTTAAAAGAAAATACAGAAAAGCTTTTTGCATCTGTCTTCACACTACAAAATGTGCAGAAACTGTGCTAGAATTGACTGCACTCATACTCCCAACATTTGTTTTTCAATCCAAAAAATATACTTAGTGTATATCTAATGAAGTCAATGGGAGCAAAGACAGCTTATAATTGAAGGGGTACCTCTTTCTGATATTTTGAGGTGAGGCAACACTTTCCCAGTCCATGGGAATGGGACTTTAGGTAGCCAAAGCCAATTTAATCTCCTGTGCTTGAAATCCTATTGCTTAGCACTAGAATAGGTTCACTGGATCAGTGGTGGGCGAGTGAATTCTTCTGTAGGTTTCAGTGATTCAAATGGGTCTAATCTAGTTGCAACTTACTACACCAACGCAAGGCATAACTAGAGAAATCCCATTCAAATCAGTGGAGCTTATGAAGCTGACTCACCAAACACACACACACATCCCGCTGTCGTGTGATTTCCTGTCCTAACCAAGGGATTTCAGCCATTCATTTCCACTGCGTTTGCATTCAGCCCATTGTGTCTTTGAGTATCCAGAAGCTTTTGATTAAGCACCTCCCTCAACACTCCTCAGTAAACCTATGGCTAAGTCATTCATTAAGGGAAGGCGCCAGTGAGCAGGAATAAATGGCCAGTCTCTGCAACAGTGGGACCCCTTTGTGTTGGTTTATTTAAACGACAACAACCAACAAAGCTATGGCAAGGATCCAATGGTTTTCACGGCCTTGACAGAAGCAACCCTGTCCACTAAAAAAGGCAAGTGGCTTTGCCCCTCCTCCGGCACCGATCCCAGGGTACCCTCCAGATTTGCTCCGAAGAGCTTGGAAACCCAGAAAAGCAAACAGATGTTCAGGTGGCACCAGGGGAGGGAGGAGAAAACGAATCAAGTCCTGTTACACTAGCAGAAAATATACTAGTGCAGTCGGCTTTCACCCAATGTCAGAATGCGCTAATCAGAGTAGCAGAAGCTACTAACCGAATGCTGGGGATTTTAACAGATATGAAATAGCAAAGCAGCAAGTTGACATTTAAGGCTTAACACTGTGACACATTCCCCCTCCTCTTCGGTGCAGTACTACTCTTAAACTAACTGCTGGCTAGCTCTGCAAATGGAATCAAGATTCTCAATCTTCTGTACACTCCGTCTTATGCAACAGAATTCATCAAGGTTATATAATGCAACACATATTGTACCGTGATGGATTTGAGGACCAGACAGCAGTTCAGATTATCAAGCAGACACTGACCAAGCTTGTATTATTAATATAATCTCCCACTCTCCCTTAGTAATTACCTGCGTTTTTATTAGGCGGAAAAAAGTATTATAAAACTATTGATAGTAGTTTGATTTGGCCCCTTGCCTTTGCTCTTAACAACATGGAGATGAACAATCTATTTTCTTCTAAATATTTCAATGACAATACAATAGCAGAATTCCAATGAACTACATTGTAAAGCAACAGTTAGATGTCCAATATAACCCTGCAGCTGTTTATTTAAAGGTGAGCTCCATTTTGCTCAGAGAAGATTACACCCTGTGTCTTTAAAAATTACAATCCAAAAACACTCTCTACCTAAGAGATGTTTTTCTCTTGTAATTATAACACAGATCCACATTTCTGATTTCCCACTCTGACTATAGAGAGTGAGTCTAAAAGGCATATGATGTGTTCAGAAATACATTTTAAAATAATCATTAATTTCACTATTTAAAGAACAACAAAACACCATGAGCTATCTTCCTGAAACTGGGCTGGACTCGTGTCGGCTGGCTTCAGAGACGTTAATATATTCACATGTGAAAAATGAGCCTCTGTTAAGGAACAGAGTCACATCAGAAGAGAAGAACAAGCCACTATGCTTAAATGTATGGTAAGCCTATTAAATTAAACCTCTTTTTTAAACCACAGGATTCCTTGTCTGTATCTGGAAGGGTCACTGTCAAGTCACATAAAACAATGAAGCAACAGCCTGCTCTCTTTAAACTTGCAAGAAATAAAACACTGATGTGTGTAGTTACTCACACAAGCTTCGAAATAACAAGAATTACTCATACAGAGCGAAAAACATATGAATGCAAAAGTAGTCCCCCCCCAATCTAATCCTGAAAAATGAAACAATATACAGTACTTATTTGTCACCTTGTCTCAACCTCTAATCCCCAAATTGATAGATATCTACAAGATGTATTTCAAGGAGAAAAGACAAATGCCATCCATCAATTACCTGCAGATGTTTCAGAAAAGAGAGGACAGAATTTCAGTAGAATAAATTGTTATGTCAGAGGTTTTTATATTATTTGGATGTTTCTCTTTCTACCGATTTTCTGGTAAATCACGCCAGCAGGAGATAATCTCGCTTTTATTTCTTATCCAGGATAAAATGGAATGTCAAACACGTTGGCAGTTAAAAGGTCTATATTTTTCTATCTTTCACCAAACCAAAAATATGTGTACTGTAGTGTATATCCCTAATGAAATTGCTTTCAGCCTAATGAAACTGTGGAATTTTCTTTTCTATTCAGGAACAATGAATTCAGGAACCTGTCGATAATTTAAGCAGGCAAGGTACCAAAATTAAAGTAATATGTATCTTTGCCTATACCAATAGGGAGCCTGATTTAAGTAAATGAATTCATATTTGTGAACAAATTCTTTACCAAAGGAAAAAAAAATCATACATTTCCTAGACTATGACACCTACTCACTCGATAGTTACAACATCAAAATGAGTACTTAAATACACCTGGAACATCTAGATTGTGAAAATTGAGAATTATTTATTTATTTATATAAAAATCAGCATTTTTTTTTACTAATTTTAGAAATTAATATATGGTACACTGCTTCCTAATGGATAACTCTATACTCTACTTGAGTCCTTTTAAGGAGAAATAAATAGTGTCCAAATCAAAGAGTATTAAGGATGGTAATTAGTAGTAAATTGTGAACCTGGGCTTTTATAAGTATGCAAAGTTTATATAATATTGATCAAAATCTGGTGACTGTGCAGTAAAATTCATTTGAGTAGGCCAATTGAGTCAACTCTAGAGATGGGCTTTTCGTTTCGGAAGTGGTCAGGTTCCAAAACAAAACATGGGAGCCCAGCTGACGTTCGAAACTGGAGGAATGGAATCAACCAATCCCTTACCTTGCTCTGGGCTTGTGCAGGGCGCAACTCCAATGAGGAAGAAGCCTCTGACGCGTCATCTTTCCTTCTCCCTGGCGCTGGCCAATCAGGAGCTGTGCAGGAAAATGCATCATCCCACATCCCTGTCTGATTGGCCAGCGCCAGGGAGAAGGAAAGATGATGTGTCGGAAGCTTCTTCCTCATTGGAGTTGTGCCCTGCATGAGCCCAGAGCAAGGTAAGGGATTGGTTGATTTCATTTTTCTGGTTCTCAACGTCAGCTGGGCCCCCATGTTTAATTTCGGAACCTGACCACTTCCAAAACGAAAAGCCCATCTCTAGTCAACTCCTCCAGAGGTTTCGTTGATTCAAATGGACATACTCTAATCAAATTTATTTTAGCATAGTAAATCAGAGTAGGCCTATTTGAAACAACAAAATTGAAAGATGACTCAATTTAGTAAATTGTCATTCATTCAATGGGCTTAGTCTAGTTTGATTTATTACACAAAACATTAGGATTTGGGCCACTATTCTAAGACAATAAAACACTTTATTAAAACAAGCAACTTTAAGAGCACATCTATACTCACAAGTATCCCCATTTGAGTTGAGTAGGTCTGGAATTGTCCAGGGACTGCAGAGCTCAGACATAGCACCTATTGTACAGTATGGACTCCTGGTGGTGGTTGGGAACCTATGGCTGAGTGGGGTGGGCTTGCAGGCCTGACCTTCCAAGAACACCAATTTTTTAAAAAATATTCTTTTCCCTTTTCTGGCCAAGAAGAACCCTTGGGTCCAACTGCTAGTTGCCCTGAGACTGGAGAGGTAAAAGGCACCACATTTTTGGCCATAATCTGTATAACTTGATACCTTGGAAAATCCCCAGATACAAGCTACAGTATTTTTATGACCATTTGATAAATACAAATATTATAAACTAATGTATATAGAGAGTGGTTACAGAACCATAACCTAAACCATGTGTAAACAACTCACATTTTTATACAACGACCACTTAATTTAATTACAATATTATTCCATCCATAAGACTATGGAAGTAGGTAGAGGAGAGAACTGGAATTTTGGTTTGGAAAAATGGGTGGGGTAGTCTTATACACAGGGTTGTCTTATGGACAAACAAATATGGCAGGTTGTCCTAAAAACCTATGAAGAGTAAACATGCATAATTTGAAAACTAGGCAGCCTAAAAGCTGTATTTTCCCATTGTGCTTTATGTATACAGGAAAGGGTTTGTAATTCAAAATACCTGTCGGGGTAACATTCATTCATTTTAAGAGATTTTAAGTGCAGACTTAATATACTTGTATTCAGATTTTGTCTTAATCAGGCAACTAGAAATTTGTCCTGTATTCAAAATGTCTAAAAATCTGATACAAAGGTCTTTTAAATCCAGTTTTTATATGTATTATTAAAACAAATGTTTATGTTTATATCCATCTTGTAAGTAGGGGCATACTTCCAACCCCTGTACTGGCACAGTTAGAAACAAGCAGTACAACCAAGCAGGAAATTCTGATCAGACTTGCTGAAATAATGAGATACACATGAAAAGTACTAGCCTTATTTCTATCAGGTTAGTGCAGGAGGGGGTTTCATTAGCTTGGTCCCCCCCCCCCACCACCACCATAGACTAAAGACTGAAGGTCAACTTATACATGGAAGAAGGCTGAGGCAATAACCAAGCCTTTGCAAATCTGCCTATTCCTTTTCTCTGCAGACAGTTGTCTTATACATGACAAGGTCTTATAGATGGAAAACTATGGTTAAACACAAGGATGTTATAATCAACAAAATCTTTTTGTTTGAAAAGATACTAAACATCTGGAATCTGGATACGCAAACAACTATATCATTTAAAATCAATACTACAAATATGGATGTGAAGGTTATTATTAAATGTACTGTAACACTATATTTAATAATTAAATATAATACTAATACTAAAACCCTAATACAGTGGTACCTTGTATAAAGGAATTAATTCGTTCCAAATGAAATTATGTTAAGCAAATTTTCCTTTATACAAATTTCCCATAGGAACACATTGAAAACAGAGTGATCCCATTTTTATGTTGTACAGATTCGCTCCATAGGCAGTTCTGTTAAGCAAATTTTCCCTATCTCCGGAATTTTTATGTTGTACAAATTTTATGTTATACAAACTGTTTGTTATACAAGGGTCCACTGTACTACATTTAATCTACAATGGAATTTTTTTTAACTTGGATCTGTGATTCCAGGTTACATTTTCAAGAGAGGAAGGGACTGAAAGTGTATTAGGATTTCAGTGACGTGACGTTATTTGGAAAAGTTACACGATTGGTCAATCCAGGTACAGTTGGCCAATCAGACAATTTTATCTAGCTTTATATATACAGACACAGATACAGCTGGTGCTGTGGAAAGGATTTGCTTCCTTAATTCTTTGCTTTACTCAAAAACGTCCAAAAATATGTACAGGTGTCTGCCTGCATCCCTGGGACTGGTAGCCATAATTTCAGTTAACCGCACTTTTCCTGTGTACAGAAATGTCTGCAAAATTCATCTCCAAAAATGTTACTATCCATTTTGAAGGCATATGTGATATTCTGTATAATTCTATGACAACTTGTTTGGATGTAAGGCCATAGAAAATTTTTGAATAAATACAGACGGGATTTGAGCTACACACCATCTATCTGTCCATTCTATCCCATCCTATCCATCTCTGGGACTCAAACAGCTCATAGCATTAAAAAGAAAATATCTCTGCCTGCCTCCTTGAAGAGGAGCTCATGGAGGACACTAGTCTAGCATCAGTAGGGAAGGAATTCCATAACCTAGCAGTAGCAACCAAGAAGGCCAATTTGTGCTTCTCATTGTGGGGGAGGAAAGAGTAGGTCCCCTGAGGATCTCAAAGCCCGAGAATATCTCTTTTGACATATTACATGATTTTAAACAGACAAACTGCAGCAGGGTGTGTGTGTGCGCGCTTCTTTTTGGTAACCTACTTTAGTTAGACGGTCATACCTTGGGCACATCACGAGGAGGTAAGATTCTCTGGGAAACAGAAAAACAGTGGTGGGAAAGGGGAAAGGGAGCAAGGAAAGAGGAAGGCAAGATGGGTTGACTCCCTAAAGGAAGCCACAGGAAGTTTTACACAAGCTTGGCAGAGCTCTTGAGGGCAGGGCATTTTGGAGATCTTTCACCTCATAAGAGGTGACTTGATGACACACCGTCACCATTTAGCTAAGACTATGCAGAAGCCTCTTCAGGTGTTACATCTGTGAATGTAGCTCAAACAGAAGGAAGAACTCTACCCTCACCCCATCTCCAATGGCATTGCCATCCTCCTCCTGTACATAGAGGGTGGCAATTAAGAGACAGGAGAGCACCACTTTCGGTTGCCCCATGAGCCAGGATCAGCATCACCAGAGTGGCAAGATGGTGAACGCCCCGAAAACCCGCAGGACCTACTGCAAGAAATGTGGCAAGCAACAGCCCCATCAAGTAACCCAGTACAAGAAGGGCAAAGAATCGCTGTACGCGCAGGGAAAGCGTTGATACGCTTGCTAAACCAGGGCTCTGATATGCATGGAGGATGCCCACAGATAGTGGAGCTCTCCCACTTTAAATGTGTCACCCTACATGCCTAGGAAGGCAACATAAATCATGATGGAGGGGGAGTACCTGGCTCTCTTCCTCAACTGGTGAGTATCCGTAGACATGTATCTTATGAACAGGCTTGCTCCCACCAAATGGGCCTCTAGTGCTTGGGCCAAGCTCAATGGTTTCAGAAGAGTTTTGAACTTAGGTTCAAAAAGTGCTCTGTTCTCTCTTTTGGACACTCAGACAACCTTAGGTATAGCTCCTAAGGCGTCCTCTCTTTCCTCCGGTGCTGTAGGACTGAACCAGGTCAGAAACAACATGCTCTAGTAGACTACCAAAATTGACCTGTTGGGCCTGGCCAGAGGTCCCTCTAGTCTAGCCCAATACCATGCCTCCTAAAATAGCCACTAGTCATGGGCTCACATAGTGGAATTAAACGCCTTTAATTAATTGCTCCCCGTAACTGGTAATACTGCCTCTTACTCATTCACCCACATGCGCTTCGTGAATATGTAACATGTTCTATTCATCCGTCAGATAGCTGCCAACCTATCATGCGGCAAAGAATTAAATACCTCATTGTTCTATAAAGAAAAGCTTCTGCCAGTCAAGATTTCATTTCATAACTTCTAAACTGAAATGATTCAGGAGAGGAAAAATAATTAGTCTCTACTTATTCTTTCCAAATTACCTGTAATTTTATAAATGATGTATGTCCACAAAAACTCCTGTTTTACTAAATTCTCCACAGTCCACGGGGACCTACAGACTAGGAACACTCTCGGATCTTGAAAAAGTTATTTTTTCCCCATTTGGCAATCCAAAATTTTTAGGAGCCATGATTTTTTTTGGGGGGGGGGGGAGGAGGACACTGCTTGTCCAGGCTGTGAATAGCAAACAGGATGCTCAAGAAACACATTTTTCCTTTTGTGCAAAGGCTTATGGACCAGAACAGCCTCTCAGGAGACAGCTCTTTTGCCATTAAAGGAGGTTGATGTAAAAGGGGAAAGCCTTTATTCTAAACAGACACTGCTTAGAAGAATTATTTGTTTTGAAGGTATTTTAAAGCTATTTCCTGTTTTAAATGAAGCTATCTACAGACATATATACACAATAACCCATCTTATTGTTAACTGCTCTCAATCCGGGGTGGGGGGGTGGGGAGACTGGGTGGAGCTCTAATCAGTCAATAAATGTTTTAAAACACTCTCTTGGGATTATGGGCAAGGTTCTTTGAGGGGGTTGAAAGGTAATTTTATCAGCAGCACTGAAACAGCATGCATCCCAGAATCTTTTGCAGCACTGCAACAAAAGCACCCGTGGGACACAATAGCCATAATCCAAGAAATACTTCCCATTATTTTCTATGGCACTCCAGATATCCTGGATACTGGACTATAGCAACGTAGGACCAAGCAACACAGAACAGGAAGGGAGATATAAATATAAATAAAATTACATGTGAGGGGTTCTACATTTGGCTGCCTATGTGGAGCTGCTGTCACCAAATACAAAGCCACCTCTGACTTTCCAGTGTTGGGGTGGCGGTGGGGATATCTGGATGTCATGACATGGAGCACTCCCACACCAGGTGTCCTTTGGCTCTCGGCCAGGTAATTAAAGCAATGCAGCAAAGTACGGTGGGAAGGAATCTCAAGTATTTCAGCCCATTTCCTGGGCTTGGACCCCCGAATACTATTTCCAATGCTATGGACGGAACCGTGGCCCTGCGTGACCCAAAGCAACAGAAGGAATCAAAGGGTGCCTCTTGACTAGCGCGCATTTCCCCTCGTGGCAAACGTGGCCAGTGGGGTTAATTAGAGTCGGGGAGGGTAAGGATCAGAGGCGCACGTCCCCAATCTGGCTTCCGTCTGACCTCAAAGGGCCCTTGCGCCCAACCCGGCCCAGAGGCCTTTCCTCCCTTACCTGGCCTTTGACCAGGCTGGCCGCAAACTGGCGCATGACGGCCTCGACGGTGTAGGCGCTGGACCAGCCGCGGGGGGTGAGCAGCTCCATGCAGATGGCGCCGCCGTCGAGGACGTAGCCGTTCTCCAAGCGCGGGCTGAGCACCCGCATGAAAGGCGGCGCGAAGGGGAAGTTGTCCGGGAAGGTGAGGTTGAGGAGGATGTACTCGGTGTTGGTCTCCTTCATGTCCTGCCACAGCACCGAGTCCTTGTCCACCTGGTGCAGCTTCACGTTCCAGTCGAAGAGGCTCTCGTCGACCAGCTCCACCGAGATGAAGCGGTCGCTCAGGCGGGCGATGTCCTGCAGCTCCTTCATCAGCCGACGGGTGCGCACTTGCGTGCAGTGCGCCTGCCGGCTGGCCGGCACCAAAGGGGCCGAAGGAGGCGCCAAGGCCGCCGAGCTGGAGCGCCCGCTGACCCCCGACGGCGGCGGCTCCTGGCCCGGCCCGGGCTCCTTGCTGCTGCCGACGCCGTGGGGCGCCGCTTTCTCCTTGGCGCTCTCGGGGCTCGCCTGCTCCTGCGGCTGCGGCTTGGCCAACTCGAGCACCTTCTTGGGCTTGTTACGCGCCGGGCTGTTGCCTCGGCTACTGCTGCAGCTCTCTTTGCTGGGGCTGCCCCAGCCGCTGGCCGGGGTCCCTTGCAGCTGCTTGTTCTTCTGGTTGCTTTTGCCCCGTAAGGAGGAGCCCTGCTGGAGGATGCCCCGGTGGTGGTGATGGTGATGGTGGTGGTTGTGGTGATGCTTAGGATCCTCCGTGTCCCGGTTGTGGATGCGGATGAGCCCGATCTTCCGGAGAAGGGTAGCCATGCTCCCGTCGAGGCAGGCGCCTCCGGAGAGAGAGAGTGAGTGAGTGAGTGTGTGTGCGCGCGCGCGGAGAAGGGGCTCGATCCGTCGCTCCCGCTCCGACCGAAGGAGCGAAGCAGCAAGCTTGTTAGCCGGCCAGCCAAGCTACTCACGCCTCCCCTTTCCTCGGGCGAAGGCTTGAGGGCAGGTGGGGGGAAAAGGGGGAGGCAAGCAAAGCAGCAGCAGCAGCAGCGCCGCGGGGAGGGAGGATGCTCCGGGCCGACTCACACGCACCGCCCGCCTCCGCTGCTGCTCTCCGAGGCGGCCTTTCAGCACAGCCGTCGGCGGGGGTGCAGCCGGGAATGGCACCACCGCTGCCGCATTCGTGCTGCCTCCGTCGAAGTCATCAGGGCTCCACGGCCGGGGCCGCTGGATCCCCACGTTGAAAACAAGAGGGGAAACACCGCCGCTGCCTCCTCCTCCTCCTCCTCCGCCGCCGCCGCCCCCCTTTCCCTCCGCCCACTCACGCTGCCGGTGCTGCAGAAGGCCACTTGCTCCCACAATAACCTTCAGGTCTTCTTGAGTTATTTTTTTTTTAAAAAAATTAAAACACACACCACCACCACCACCACCGATTAAAAATCGGATCTCACCTAGCGATTGATTTTCCTGCCTTAAAAAAAAAATCCTTAAAAAACACTCTCCGGCTTCTAGGTGCTCAGCGGCGCGGCTTTCACCCTCCTCCGCCTCTAATTTCTCCGTCTCCTCGGGCAAAATCCCCTTCGAGCAAGCCGCGGGGCCCGTTCTCCCAGTCCCGCCGCCAGCGGGGATTCCCCTTGTTCGCCTTGCTCGTCCTTTGTTCCGCAACGGGGCTGCTTCTCCAGCTTGGGAGCCGGCAGACGGGGCTATTTTGGACCCAAGCTGTTCATGCACGAAAGGGGGAGGGAAAAAGGCGAGAAGCGGTGTTTTGTTGGTTTGTTTGTTTTGGGGGTGGGGGGGTAGAGAAAAAGAAGAGATCAGCTCCTGCCCCTTGTGAACCAAGGGGATGGCGATCTGATCTGCCAGGCTCTCCGGCCTGATCTTTAGCTCCTCTCCGTCTCCACCACCACCACCACCCCTTCCAGGACAGTGGGAGTTGTAGAGAGCCCCAGCCAGCCCTGGGCTGATGCCCCCCCCCCCACCTCTCTCCCCGCCTTCCTCGCAGGATTCCCCCCCCCCCGCGCGCTTCTGCAGCGGATCTGACATTAACCGGAGAAGAGGAGGAGAAAAAGCCGTCCGAAGCCCGCCCACTCTTTGCAGACGCAAGAAGGGGCGGTGTCAGTCAAGGGCTCACGTGGGGTGGCCCTCTCGGTCCTGGCTGGCTGGCTGGCTGGCTGGCTGGCTGGCTGGCTGGCTGGGGAGGGGGGAGAGGTAGGGGTGTGTGTGTGTGTGTGTGTGTGTGTGTGTGTGTGTGTGTGTGTGTGTGTGTGTGTGTGTGTGTGTGTGTGTGTGTGTGTGTGTGTGTGAGAGAGAGAGAGAGAGAGAGAGAGAGAGAGAGAGAGAGAGAGAGAGAACCGAGGGGGTTAAGACAGGGGTGTGTGTGTGGTGTGTGTGCGTGTGTCTGTGAGACAGAGAACCCTGGGATTACACATGGCTCTTCGGGGAGGTGGGCAAGGTTTCGCCTTTGTTTTCCACGATCCTACTCTTACGGTGCCAGCCTTTCCCTTGCCGTATCTTAAGCGAGGGCTGTGACAGCTGCGGAAATCAGAAACAATTAAAAATCCTAACACCCCCCCCAACACACACGTGCCTGCCTTTCAAATTAAGGCTGGTGACACACAGTGATAAACAAGAACATGGAAGGCCCGGGACCCATAGAATTTCCCCCAAGTCATCATCTCATGATGGAATCGCCCATGGGAAGCGGAGGCTTGATTTGTTGCGAGGCTGCCTCCTGAACGTTGTGTGAAGAACACTCCCATTTGCAGAAGCTGTCTCAAGTCGCCTCTAGAGATGATTAGATCAAAAGTATCAAGGGGCCCCTGGCAACGCAAAGACTGCAGCGGCATATAATCAGGTGCCAATAAGAAATGGTAGCTGGTGGAGTGCTACAGGACACAAGATTGCTTTTAGTATAACAGCCACTCTCTTCTTATTCTTGGTAGATACATGTAGTTGAGGGATGCTGTTCAAAGGTAGTCAGGGTCTGAAGTCCAAAAGAGAGCTGTCCACCTTTGGATTTCCCTGGTGCTTTCTGGCTTGGAGAGAACACACACACACCCCTCAAACCAGGTAGCTAACAGACCCAAATCTTGACCCAGTGGAAGTCTTATAGGAGTTTCCTTTCCAGAAAAGCAGACAGGTTGGTCCAGGAAAAGGACAGTGTGCAGGAGGGGTATTGAGGAAGAATTGGAATGTAGGACTGGTAAACTTTCCTTTGAATTCTTGGACATGTTTTAGGTTCTTCAGGCGACATGTTCTGGCTGAGGATGGGATTCAGATTAACATCTGGAAGTGTCCTCTTTCCTCTCTGTTCATTACATTGTTATTTAACAAGAGGTGCTTTTCCATCTAGTGTGCCATGGGATGTCATGGCCAATTGTTCCAAGCTATTTCTTCTCTTTTTCAATTCAGTTATTTATGCAGGGTGAAAACCCCTTTAATTCATAAAATCATTAGCTTTCATTGTGTTTCTTTTCTCTTACATACACTTCCAAATGTATTCACTATCAGAGCATTGAAGACAAAATGCTCAAATTGAGTTTTTAAGCTTGCAATTAGGAAAAGCAAATCCAGCTGTGGACAGAAGCAAACACGCTTAGTTGGCCTTGAAGGGAAGCGAAGTGTCCAAGGACACGAAAGCAAAGCCTAGAAGTGGAGATATAAAAGGCATATGTGATCATAAAGTGCCAAGAACTCCTTTATATACTGTATATGTGGTACAACCTTCTTGATGCTGATGCTCATGCTGTTAATAATGATGATGATGGTGATGTTAATGTTGACGCTGACTATGTATGAAGACACTGATGATGGTGGCTGGGAATGATGATGCTGAATGAAGAAATGATGGCTGATGTGCTCAGAGGGAAAAAGGTATTGCTAATGGACTGTAAATGCTGTAAATAGACTGCACAAAAACCAGCAACTAGTCTGTCTTAATTTTCTCTAACCTGGACATCGCTGCTTACTGCAATGGATGCTTTGAGCTCTTTGACATTCACGACTGACTCATTTTTTTCCTTTCTCAGAAAAATTAATTATAGTTATATGAATATTAGTATATGTGGGTGTATAATATAATTTACAATACGCAGATAAATCAAGTGGGACAGACACTAAGAAGAAGATGAACACAGATGGATCTATTAGTAATAGAACCCAACAATGAAATAACTGGTGGTGGTGGTGAAGGAAGAATGTGCAGAAGCAGAGCTGAAGTTGAATATCAAGTGGACAAAAAGAAGAATTACATAACTTTCATGTTGGCAGTGAAGAAAGTGAGATTGGTATGATTCAGTAATCAAACAAATGGAAACATGAGCCAAGAAATAAGAGGACTAAAGGAAGCTATGAAAGAACTGGAAAAGATGCTCACATGTGAAGATGTCACAATGGAGAGCAAGGTGAACTAGGCATTCCTGATTTCTATGCACAGATGCGAAACCTAGATGGTAAAAAATCTGATGGGAAAATATTAAAATTTGAAAAGAGGTGTTTGAGGAGAGGTTTGGAGGTATCATGGAGTCCCAGAAAGACAAATATGTAGGTACTGGATTTGCAAGAACTCTACAGATCTGTTGACAAAAGGACCTTTTGAAAGTCATTAATTCATAGGAATATCATAAATCAGAAGCAACTTGATGGCACAGTCCACCTGTAATAAAAAGAAATTTAGGTAATCTTGGCAAGGTCCTGAAAAAGAGAGTAAAAGGGAGAAAAAACATGTGAGGTTTATTATAAAAATAAAAGGATACAAAAAGGAAAAAAGATTAAACTACTAAAATAATGCAACACACAGCCATTAATGTCTAAACTACTGGCAACAAAAGTCAGTACACGCTTAAGTGACAATGTCCAAAATGTGTCAATATTTTGTGTGGCCACCATCATTTTTTCCAGCACTGCCTTAACCCTCTTGACTCAAGAGTCTTGAGCATAGAGTTCACAGGTTGCCACTTGAGTCCTCTTCCACTCCTCCATGATGACATCACAGTGCTGGTGGATGTAAGAGACCTTGTGCACCTCTGTTTCAGGATGCCCCACAGATGCTGAATAGGGTTTAGGACTGTAGACATGCTTGGCTAGTCCATCACCATTATCCTCAGCTTCTTTAGCAAGGCAGTGGTCGATTCGGACATGTGTTTGGGATCGTTATCATGTTGGAATACTGCCCTGTGGCCCAGTCTCCGAAGGGAGGAATCATGTTCTGCTTCAGTATGTCACAGTACATGTTGGCATTCATGGTTCCCTCAGTGAACTGTAGCTCCCCAGTGCCGGCAGCACTCATGCAGCCCCAGACCATGATACCCCAACCACCATGCTTGACTGTACTCCCGACACACGTCTTTGTACTCCTCACTTGGTTGCTGCTACATATGCTTGACACCAAATAAGTTTATCTTGGTCCCATCTGTCCACAGGATATGGTTCTACAAATCCATGTCCTTAGTCTGCTTGTCTGCAGCAAACTGTATGTGGACTTTCTTGTGCATCATCTTTACAAGAGGCTACCTTCTGGGATGACAGCCCTGCAGACCAATTTGATGCATTGTGTGGCAGCACTCCTAGGTCAATTGCCCAAAGCCAACCTCTGGATATGACACTCAACTTCTTTGGCTGACCATGGCGAGGCCTGTTCTGAGTGGAACCTGTCCTGTTAAACCATTGTATGGTCTTGGTCACCGTGTTGCAGTTCGGTTTCAGGGTCTTGGCAATCTGCTTATAGATAGCCTAGACCATCTTTATGTAGACCAACAATTCATTTTTTCAGATCCTCAGATAGTTCATTACCATGAGGTGCCATGTGGAAATTCAAGTGACTAGTAGGAGAGAGTGAGAGCGATAAAACAAAATGTGAGAGTGAGAGTGATAACTCCTGCTCCCCCTTCACACCTGAGACCTTGTGACACTAATGGGTCTCATGACGCCAAGGAGGGAAAATGGCTACTTGAGCCTAATTTGGACATTGTCACTTAGGAGTGTACTCACTTTTGTTGACAGCGGTTTAAACATTAATGGATGTGTGTTGCGTTATTTTGAGGGGGCAGCAGATTTACACTGTTATACAAGCTGTATACTCACTGCTTTACATTGTAGCCAAGTATCATTTCTTCAGTGTTGTCACATGAAAATATATACTAAAATATTTATAAAATGTGAGTGGATGTACTCCTTTCTGTAATATTCTGTATAATGCTGGGCTGGCAAAAGAGCTGGCCAGAGCAAAACTGAGGAACAGAACGTTCTGATGGGCATTCTTGTGATGTGCTTACCTTTGAGTTAATCAGTTACATGCATATTCAGAAAAATTGTTACTGTTGTTATTGTTGAAGCACTAGGGCAGTGGTGACGAATCTTCGGCACTCCAGATGTTTTGGACCACAACTCCCACAGTCCTTTGTCATTGACAACACAGGCTTGGAATTCTGGGAGCTGTGGTCCAAAACATCTGGAGTGCTGAAATTCGCCACCACTGCACTAGGGACTAACATGACCTTGACTAGACCCTGGTGCTTATTTTGAAAATGGCAACCTTTTTGTGAAAAATAAAGGGTTACTTGTAACATGATCACACATCTCCTGCATGTTCCATCTGATGTAACTCTTATCTTGTCAAGAGGTGCTATTTCCCTTTCTTTGTTCTTTTGCATCTTCCCCTTTGTAAATCTGTTATCTGATGTGCTTGGGCAAGGGAAGATTTCTTTAGCTTCCCTGATCTATGCTGTTTTGGAGGTAATACTTCCTGGAATGTGCTGAACATTTCCATTGGTAGCTAAGTTGAATGAAGCAGCATATGTCTGGAACTGATCCCAAAAGGGATCCATGACATACAGTAAAACAGCATATAGTTTTCATAACACACCCAGGTACATATATTCTTCAGTCATGACTGTAGTGGTGTATATGTAAATTATTAACAACAATTTAATTGGGACAGAGGACTTTTAAATGGCTTGAGGTCAACACAAGTGCTACCCATGGTAGTTTAAACTGAAGCAATTTAAATAATTGAGTAAATAATAACTCTCACGTTGGCATTCATATTTTTCTTGAGCAAGCATGCATACTGAGTGGTTGTTTGAGCAATTAAAATGGGTTGGCTTGCAACCAAATAGAACCTTTCTGCAACATAAACATATAATTCATGTGGCTTTAACACTGCAGAATTATACTTTCATCTAGGGAAGAGATAATACTGTGTTTTGCTTTCTCTGTGGATAGACATGCAAGAGGTAGGAGCACTTATCTAAAAACTGAAGAGTAGGAGCACTTGTCTGAAAATTAAACCTTCAGTCCTATACAGGTGAAACTTGAAAAATCAGAATATTGTGCAAATGTTCATTTATTTCAATAAGTCAACTCAAAAGGTGAAACTAATATATGAGATAGACTCATTACACACTAAGTGAGATATGTGAAGCCTTACTTTGGTATAACTGTGATTATTATGGCGTAGAGCTTATGAAAATGACAAATTCACAATCTTAGAAAATTAGAATATTCCATGACATCAGTAACCCAAGGATTGGAAATAGAACAATATCGGACCTCTGAAAAGTCTAAGCATGCATATGTACTCAGCATCCCCCTATAGCTCATCTGTGGAAGGAAGCATGATGTGCTCCAAAATCTCCTGGTAGATGGCTGCGTTGACCCTGGACTTAATGAAGCACAGTGGACCAACACCAGCAGATGACATGGCTCCCCAAATCAACACAGATGGTGGAAACTTCACCCTGAACTTCAAGCATCATCCATTGTGTGCCTCTCCATTATTCCTCCAGACTCCCAAATGAAATGCAAAAGTTGCTCTCATCAGAAAAGAGTTTGGGCCATTGAGCAACAGACCAGTCCCCCCTCCCCCCCCCCGTATCCCAGGTAAGATGCTTCTGACATTGTTTGTTGTTCAGGAGCGGCTGGACAAGAGGAATATGACATTTCAAGCCCTTGTTCAGGATCCGTTTGTGTGTGGTGGCTCTTGATGCATTTTGTGAATAGGGAACCTTTTCACATTATTCTAATTTTCTGAGATTGTGAATTTGGGGTTTTCATAGGCTGTATGCCATAATCATCACAATTATACCAAAATAAGGTTTGACATATCTTGCTTAGCATGTAATGAATCTATCTCATATATTAGTTTTACCCCTTTTGAGTTAACTTACTGAAATAAATGAACATTTGCACAATATTCTAATTTTTCGAGTTTCACCTGTATATTCTGATTTGGAAGTAAGGGTAAAATCAGAGAGTGATACAGCTTGTGTTTTGAGCCACCTGGGGCATGGTCTGATTTGAGCTCTCTTTCTCCTTAAAAAGGATCCAAGGCAGCTTACATCATTAAAATATTATTGCTTGTTTTTATTTCTGTTCTTGTGGGTGGGATTGGGTAGTTATGTTTCACCTGTTGTTAGCTGACCAGAGTAGTGCCTTGGCATTAGATGGGTGGGATATAATTGGAATGAATGAATGAATGAACAGAGACAACAATTATAGCTAAAAACAGCAAGTACAGAAATAGTAAAAAGGATCAAACAAATGCTACAGTAAAAACCGGTTTTAAAAAGGCAACACACACAAAAAACATTCAAAGCCTTTAAGACTCACTCAACCATCCATTTGAAATTTTCAGTCAAGCAGCCCACTCGCTCAAGAGCCTCTGCCTGCTTGCAGAAGGACAGCAAAGAAGGGGCCAGCCTGGCCTCCTGGGGGTGGGTCGGAGGAAGTTCCAAAGTCTGATAGTAACAACAGAAAAGACCCTCTCTTGTGTAAGCACCAAATGCACGGGCAAAGATGGTGGGATTGAAAGAAAGGTCTCCTCTGATTATCTTAACCCCCTGGCAGGTTCATAAAAGGAAACATGGTTCTTGATAGTTTGGACCCAAGCTGTTTAGGACTATATAGGTTAGAACAGTGGTTCTCAACCTGTGGGTCCCTAGATGTTCCTGGACTAGAACTCCCAGAAACCCCTTCCAGCACAGCGAGTGGTGGAGGCTTCTGGGAGTTGCAGTCCAAGAACATCTGGGGACCCACAGGTTGAGAACCACTGGGTTAGAACAAGCACGTTGAATTGCTCTTGGAAACAGATCAGCAGCCAGTGGAGCTGATATAACAGGAAGGGTTATGTGATTCCTGTAACCAGCCCATTAGCAATCTGGGTGCTGCACTTTGGACCTGCTGAAGTTTCCAAGCATGTTCCAGAGGTAACCTCACATACAGCATATTCCAGTAATCCAGACCGGCTGTAACTAAGGCAGGTGCCACTGTGACCAAATCAGACATGTCCAGAAATGGGCACAGCTGGCAACATGAGTTTTGATTGTGTAAATGCATTCTTAGACCCCACTGAAACCTGGGCATCCAGAATTGGAGACAAATCCAGGAACATCCCCAAGCTACACATCTGTGTTTTCAGAGAGAAGTGTAACCCCATCCAACACAGGCTGCATCCCTATTTCTTGATCTGTCTTTCAACTAATCAGGAACACCTCTGTCTTTTTTGGATTAAGTTTCAGTTTATTCACCCCCATCTAGTCTATTACTGGCATCACACACTAATCTGGAGCCCAAACATCTCCATCAGATTTAGATGGGAAAATAAAAAGAATTTGAAAGCTGATCCCATTGCAACTCTCATGTAGCTGAAATGCATAAAATAGGAAGGCAGGGCCCACCCATATGGGTTATGTGCAGATGCTCATGTGAACAATGAAATATTGGATGACATCTTTGAGATCAGTGATGATTTATTAGTCACAGATTAACGAGCAAGCCCACAACGACTCTTAATATCTGATATTGTTTTATTCATAATTCTCAGATTTAAATATCTGATACTTTTCTTCCTTGTTAATATAACTAAGCAGTTTTTTCTCATTCTGTTCTTTGATCGACTTAGTTAAGATTCAGTTCTGTTATATGACAGGTGCTGATTTTGATCTGTTTGTGTTATGCTCAACTTTTTTTTTAACAGTCAATTTAAAAACAATCAATTTCCATTTTATATTAAAAGTAAAATTAAATCATTGCCTAGGTAAAGTTCCAATTCTGTGGATGGGAAACCACCAGGAAGTCCATGTGATCAATGTCCCCTGTAATTTTCGGCCACAGTGTGTGGGGCTTTGCCCCCCCCCCACACACTTTAAAGGAAACCTTGCATGGCATGGTAGCATATAGGGATAATAACTAGGTTATTAAAATGCTATTTAATACCTATATATATCCAGACTTTTGAGGGTGAGATGGGTCACATGTTCATTGTGAGTCATCAGTAGATGCCTGAATCAACTATCATGTCTTTATCTCAGCTGCCCTGAGTCACCGGATCCAGTGTGATCCAAAAATCAGTATCCCTTCTACAAAAGGAAGGGACTGCAGAAGATGTCATCCCAAATCAGATTCCTAGGGCAGAAAACCTTCTGGAATCATCTGTGCATTCTCTTGCATCACCTGTAAAGGCAGCTCTTCTAAGGACCTCAGAAACTTTGGCAGTACAGAAGACACTCTTCTTCCATCACATTTCTAGGGGTTGCAGATGTTTCTCTCAGCTCTTCCATGGCTGGCCCTTGCGAAATTTACTTTTCGTGGCTAAAACTTCTAGAATTCTCCAGCCAACAAGGCCATCGGCTGTACAGGAAACAATATAGCCAATTTAGGCACACACAATTCCCACGCATAGAACAAAGCAAGGAAAACCATCGTGAAAGCATGATGATTTCAACCTCAGCTGGCTCAGGGTAATTTCTGGGACAGCAAGCCAGCATGTTGCTCCTAAAATCTTTGTTTCTAGCCTCTTTACTGTCAGCAGTATAGAGAGTTGACTATAGCCCTGGTGTGCTTCTTGGCTCCTGGCAAACTTCACCAATACTTCTCGAAGGGCCGAGAGCAGCAAAAGCAAAGCAGCTTTCTGCTTATATACCGCCCCATAGTGATTAAAGCACTCTCTGGACAGTTTATAATTTATTTATGCAAGCTACACATTGCTCGCCCCCCCAGCAAGCTGGGTAGTCATTTTACCGACCTTGGAAGGATGGAAGGCTGAATGATTCTTTCCCACATAGCAAATGCTTCTTTCTCACATAGATTACAGTTCTAGTATTTCTTTGCTATCTTTTATGCATCGAGCTCCTGACTAAAAGAATGATCACCCAAGAACTAGGATCTATGCAGAACAATATGGGGATGAAGCCCCTGCACCAAAGGTGGGGCCCAAACATGCTAGGGGCAGACCTACACCAGAGGGTATAGAGGGACTGGTTACAGAAAAAGTGTGTTAAGCTGTGGCCTTAAAAAAGTTACACAATTTTTCAGCCTTTAAGCAGCGTATTTATGTGTAACACCTAAACACTGTTGTACTTATTGTCTTTCTTCAAAGCCGTGTTTTTAAAATTAATCCTCTGTGCATATCATCACCTACATCTGAAACAAAGCCTTAACTAGTATGTGCAATTACATTTGGAAATATCCAGTCCTGCTGCTGTTTCCTTCCTTTGACCAATGGATCAGGGACATGTTTTTTGTTTGTTTGTTTGTTTGCTATTATAGTTTCAATTATCCCGTGCAAAGCTTTTGCAATAATGATAATAATAAAAAATAATAATTGAATGGCAATGAAGCATTTGATTATGTGACTTGTGAACTGGTAAAGCCACACAACTAATACAAAGTCCAGGTAGCAGCTCATTCTCATCAATAGAAAATGAACTACAACCAAATGAAAACTGGTTGTACTAATGGTGGCCATTAGACATGGGCACGACTTGGCGAAATTCTCGTTTCCGTTTCCGTTCCTCGTTTCCGTTACGTAACGGAAACGGTAACGACAATTACTCCACCAGAACTTGAACTCGAACCGATAAAAGAAAAATTGGGTCTGATTTGTCGTTGTCATTCCTGGCATTGCAGCGATCGCGCGATGCCAAGCGGCACAGAAAAAAAGTTTTAAAAATAAAAAAAACTCCAATTCCCGGCCAAAAAAGCAGGCGAAAATATGCCTGCCTGAGTGAGGGCACCTACCAGAGGGGTGGTTTCGGGGGGGGGGTCCCCCGGCTTCCCCCCTCTCCTGTCCTGGGCTGCTCTGGTACCAGGCTGGGGGGGGGGCATCCTCATCGTCTCCATTTGCCATGCGGTGCGGGGGGATCCAAAATGGCGACCACAATATTTTTTTTGAAATCGTGGTCCAAAAACCCACCAAAGCACCACAGAAACATGCGAAAATTAGCTATTTTAAATGCTTGAATTTTTACAGTAGCAGCAGTGGGTTTTTCTTGCAATAAAACGTCTCCATTGATTTTATTTTATTTTATTTTATTTTTATTTTTTTACACCTGCGCACGCGCAATAATGGGCTGGCCATGGGATGGGACCATGCAAATGTTTGGAGCCATTCCACCAATCGCATGGCCAGGTTTTGCTGAGACTTCTGGATGTGCCAGAGAGGCCATAAAAAGCCCACCAACCCTAAGCCTAAGCCTAAGCCTAACCCTAACCCATACGCCAGTACACTGTGTTCTTAGTGGGCCAGAGGCACCCAGAGGTGCAGCCCACTAACCCACCCTAACCTTAACCATTACCCTAAGCCTACCCCTTACCCCCTAACCCCATGCTCTGGGAAGTCAAGTCACACTAAATCGCGGTGGAAACGACAAACGATACGACGAAATGACAAATTTTTGAAAAATTTTGCGACAAACGGAAACGGCCCCAAAACGGACCTGTCCCGACAAACGACAACTCGAAAAATAATTTTTTCTGGTCGTGCCCATCTCTAGTAGCCATGGGTTACACAGGCCATGTGAGGAATGCACACGGTGCCTACTTTTCTTCAAGAAAACCAACTTTTTAAAAATAATAATCTCAGCAGCACTGAGTTCATAAAGAACTGGGTCAGTGCCACCTACCCACCACTCACTGACAGGAGAAAGGAACATAAAGTGCTTGTTGTCACTTCAGTCCAAGCTTCCTTTCGATGCCCTCATTCTTCTCTCTTTCACTATCATTCCCTGTTAGGACCTACCATTTCATTTTTGCCCAGAGTCATTTCTCTCCTTGGAGCACATCCTACTTGGTTCCCATGGCAACTTCCATCTTATTCTGTTTGTTCCCTGCGGCCTCCTCCTTGCAGCAGTCCAGTCTCCTCTCTCTTCACTGATACCATTTCCTCTTGCTTTCCTAGACCTAAGCAGTTGTGCCTGACCTGCATCTTCTTAGGCCGCAGTCTTAACAGAGTTTTCTGCATATATAAATTTCCTGCGTATTTTTTTTCGGGCGGTCACGTGGTGCTTAATGTGCAGTTTAGTGTCCTCTCTTCTGTATCATATTTTCGTATTCTGGTTCAGTCTCTACCTGCCTACTTTGCATTTTGTCCTTCCTTCCGACTCTAGTTTCCAAGCCTCCGTGGTGTTAAAGGGGAACAACTGATTTTACTGCGCATTTTCAGGGTCCTTTCATGATTGCAGAAGTAAATAAGTAAGCATTTTCAAGCAAAGTTCCAGGGGCGTGGTCGGCCGGGACCAGAATTTACTTCTCTTCCTGGTTAGTACACAATCTTTTACTACGCAGTTCGCCGCCGGGGAAACTACACAGAAAACACTGGTAGGACTGTGGCCTTATTAGTTTGGCTGAACACACACTGCTTTAAAACCCTGTTGGCATGTCTTGTTGAGGTGTGGCATTTTGAGAGTTTTCAGTTATCCCTTTCATTGTTTTCAATAATGTTTGGCTTGTTTATTTGGTTTTGTTGTAGGCTGAGCGAAACCCAAGGCAACAATGTGATATGCTGCATCACCCCCCGGCATCCAAATATATATGTATGAACTACTACAACCAGCTTCATCATTATCTGTTGCATATATATCATGATTTGTGAATGTTTCAGGTAAAATAATCGTAATCCTTTAAGTAGGTATGGTTTATTGGTACTGTTGTTATCCTGATATTACAGATTCAAAGTTGAAGATTAGTTCAGAAAACATTTGTAATTTTCCTTACTACTGCAAAGTCATGTAATTTCTATTTATGTAGGTCTCACAATACCTTTTATATTTTATTGAAGGCTGTGCGCATATGTGTGCATAAATTTCCTGCGTATTAGAATATCAGAAAAAAAGGTTCTTGTCTATCATTCTTGAGAAGTGAGTTTCTATACATCTATAGAATGATAGCACATGCACACATGCACACCCACCCACACACCCACCCACCCACACACACTTGATTCTGGTCACTAGTTTGTGGTTAAGAGAATGCTCTAGTCTCTCTTTACCCTATATGAAGGCTTTCACAGCTTGTTAGCAACTTCTGGGTCTTGTTACTATGACGACAGCATAGGCCATGGTTCAGTTTGCTCAAGGAAGGCTGCAAACTCCTTGTCCTCAGAATCATTACATCCTTTGTCAAGTACAGTAGGATCAGTATCTCTGATGTTAGTTATATACAGTTTACTGCCGTCCTTTATACAACAAACAAGGGGGTGAGCCTTGTGGCCTTTGTCCTGCCTCTTTCTGTGATGTATAGAGGGTTTGCTACTATCTGGGGTTTTAGGTGTTCATGGTGGTAGATCATGGAACAGACGGCCACACATACAGGGCTCCCACTGTATCGTCAATTCATATTTGAACATGTCTCCTTATTTAGTACCTTAATAAATGTTGGATTGCATAAAGGGCAGCAACAAGCTATGCTGAATTTAATATAGTATTAGTGATTCCTGCTTTTAGAATGTAAACAAACACAAGCAGTTTATCTGCGATTCCATCTAGCTCATGTCTAATGTAATGGATTGAAAATGGACCAAGTACAAAACTTTCAGTTCACGTACTGCATATTTTTTTATCTTGCAGAGTTGCTGTAGGACTTATACCATCAAATATGTGAATCAACTAAAAATGCTGTGTCAAATGGCCAAAACCCTGGCACTTACGTTATGGCCACAAAAGGGTGGTGATGTAACCAGAGGGTGGAGGTTTTTCACATTTAAAGACTTCCTCACTCCATACCCATGGATTGAAATGGATTACTGTACCCCTAAATTGGGCAACTTGTAAGACAAGGAGGAAGTCTTTAATTAAAAAACAAAACAAAACAAAACAAAACACAAAATGCCTTGTTGATGAAGTCATAATCTATCACACCTAGAACAAAATTTAGGAACCCCACTCCCACCAAAATACTTCTTTACCTGGTCCCTAATCAATATAGGGATCACAAGTTATGATATATGTTTTAGATGGTTTTTAAACATAGATCAGACTAACTTAAGGAAGCACATCCTATTAAAAGTCTATTAGCAAGGATAACTAAATGAAACTTGAGTAGCTAGGGGAAATGAATGTCATTTTGCTAGGAGGCAGAGAGAGAAGCTTGGTTGGTTGGTATATAAACTGCTTTTTGACTGCTGGATCTGAAAAGTGGAACAACAACAACAACAACTACTACTACTACTACTACTACTATCACCACACTTCTGTGCCATCAAGCGAATTTTGACTCGTGGTGACCCTTTCCAGGGTTTCTGGGTAAAGAATTACACAGAAGTGGTTTACCATTCCCTTATTCTGGAGATCCCTGGGCTACAGCATTTCAAAAGGAATGTTTAGAGATCCCTCTATCCTTCCATATCCCCCCCCCACAACCAGAGAAGTATGTGTAAGAGTAGATAGCTCTGCGATTAGGTAGAGTGGGGCATATATTCCTCTCTCCGAATGTCAGGCATGGCAAGTGGCAGTAAGGCACTGGAAAACTTGCCTTGCATCTCCTAGGTTCACCTGATGACCTCTGGAGGATGCTGCCACATTGTGTTGTGCCATTACAGATTGACTCTTCATGACCCCATGTCCATGGAGTTTGCTTTGCAAGAATACTGGAGTGGCTTGCCAGTTCCTACTCCAGGCGCCTACAGCACCTGGTATTCCCTGGTGGTCTCCCATCCAAGTACTAACCAGGGCTGATCCTGCTTAGCTTCAGAAATCAGGCGAGATTGGAGGTGCTGCTTAGGGCATCTAGGCAGCATAATGCTGCCACATTACCACTATTAAAATAGTATTGAACTGCTAAGCTGTATCTGAAAGGAATATGCAAGGAAGACACCTTTTCCTTCATTGCAAGCAGTAAAATGTTTTGATTTGCCCTTGCTTATTATTTATTTATTTATTTAAAATACATTTACCCTACCTGTCTCCATAAAAGGATGCAAGGTGGCTTACATAATTAAGAAAGACACATAAAAACAATAAATTATTCACATAATAAAACATAATTAAGTAAATTAAAGGCAAAGGTAAAGGTTCCCCCTGCTCACATGTGCTAGTCGTGTTTGACTCTAGGGGCAATGCTCATCTCTGTTTTCAAGCCAAAGAGCCAGTGTTGTGCAAGTCCATGGCCATGTAGTCGGCATGGCTGAATGCATTTTTGCACACAAAGCATGTATTAAATAAAAGCATTATTAAAACAGATTAAAACTGACAAAATGCCATTAAGGGAAACCCTGCCTGAAGAGATTACAGCTCGCCTGCCTGCTTTCCAGTCAGCATAACAAAGTCAACTGTGGGGGCCTGTAGTAGCCCTTTTGATTGGTAGTTCTCATTGACATTTATTTTGTTTCCCTAGAGGACTTTAAAGTATCCTCAAGAAACCTGCTCTTTCTTTCTCTTGATCTGAAAGCCCTCACTCCTCCAAGCTTAGGATAAGACAGTTACCAACAGACACACACACCCAATCTTTTTCTGAACATTTTCTTGCAGACAAGGGTGTTTCATTAAAGACTTTGCCAGTTGGGAAGCTCCCTCAGAACAGAATGGTACAGGCTGAACAGATATGAACCCTCTTAGGATGAGAGGCTCAGCAGCTGGGAGATGTGAGGCTATGTGGGTGGCCATTAAGAGTGCATCTGTAGAATAAGTGAAACAAGATTAGAATCTTAGAACTACTGCACTGGACAGGACGCTGTGGATCGTTGAGTCCATCCCCTGTGAAGGAGGCACAACGGGGAATCAAACTCCCAACCTTTGGGTTTTACAGCCACATGCCTAAACTACTGAGTTATCCATCAGTTGATGTCAGAGGGTATATTTTTCCGCGCATAAAGCAATTCCTTTTCCTAAAATTGCTTTCCTAAAAATTGAGGGTTTTCTTTATACAATGTGGACATGTCTTTAAGATGCCATTTACTGTTGTTTTGTTTTGTTTATTTGGATTTTGCCGGATATGCTTGCACAGACTAGCCTCATCTAAAACCCTCCCAAAATGTATCCCTCCCTCTTTCCCTCTTTCCCTCTTTCCCTCTACTGCCTCTGCCCCATGCCTTTCATGCCTGCAGGAGCCAGCTCACTTGTGTGTGCTCTGCCCCATGGGTCGTGTCCATGACAAAATCCCTCTCTTCTTGCCCTGGACCTGGTGAAGTGGCTTTTGGAGGGTTTTAGCTGTCATCCTTCCTCTGTAATTCTTGATTATGGTATTTTGCAAAAATAGAGATGATGATTTTATGTCATATAAAGGGTGGGAAAGACCAAGCTGCCGCCACACTTTCTAAAGGAGGAAAATAACCTTTGAGTACTAGTACTTTATATTTATAATTTTGTGTTGGAAAAGTGGGGGTTGTCTTATACATGGAGACATCTTATAAATGGAATAATACAGGCTCTCTTAATTAACCCTTTCAATTATTTCCTCCAGATGTTCTGGACAGCAGTTCCCAGAAATCTATATTATTTGTCTTGGCAGTATATTCTGATAAGCCTATAGTCCAAACATCAGGAGGTTTGTGTAGGACTACTTTACAGTATTGCTCTCTGTTGGAAACACTTTTAAAGAAGCAATTTAATGAAACTCATCACTGAATGGTTCTTATATGTTCAATTTCAGCCTCAATCTACTACACTGCAATTTATTTCTAACCTTTTCCTAGTGAGTATGGGTCACAATTGTTACCCATCATTAAAAATGAGAGGAAAATTGTTATGCTGGTCCCTAAGGATGCTGCAGGCAGAGCTAGTAAGCAAATGAATGAATACATGGTTTTCAGAATACAGAATAATTACTGATATAGAGTCAAGTGGGTGGGGGAGAAATGCCTTGTGCTGTTAGAACAATTTTTAGTGAAATTAATGGAACAACTTTGCAGTAAATGACAGCTGTGGAAGAGCTGTAAAATAGGTTGTAATGCAGTGATCATATAAACTTGGTCATTTTCTAGATTAAGCATTTAAGCATGTTTACATGCATAACGCTATCAGGACAAAGTTTTACAAGAATGAGTAGGTAGAGTAAATTGTTTAAGTGTAAGTTTCAGATTTACCTATTGTGACCTCACCGATGAACTTGTTTGGATGAACAGCGAAACGTTTCTATCTCTCAAAAAAAGAAGAAGTCCAGTAGCCATGACTCAACTCCCAGATAAACGCACCTGGATGACTGAGAATCTTCACAGAAGTAATTTTACTGCAAAGAGACTGGCAAATTGCCATAAAGACAAATAGAGCATTGGAACACCAGGCTCTTTCAAGAATATAGGCCTTTTTATTGCAATAATCGAATCAATGCATTGATGGTGCCTCTTTAAGAGAGGGACACTTTCCAAGGTAAAACAGAACACCTTTATAATTTTTCAGTTTGAGTAAGATAATGTATGTCATATTATATCCACATATTTCAAGACAGGCATGCACCCAGGTACAACATGTAAAAACTTCCCCATTTCACATGAAATTTGAACATTTTAAATTGTTTTACTCAGGATACAGTACTTCAGTACCATCTATTTGTCAAGCATTTTGCACGGACACCTTAAGCAAGCAAGTAAAGAGTATATGAAGCAAATTCCCACTACTTGAGACTTTGGACATTGTGCAAGATCTTGCAGAGGACACTTGAAAAGTAGTTCCTTTTTCTTTATCACTTTAGACACAGTACAAAGCAAAGAAGTTAAGAAACAAGTTATCTGCCTTTCCCCCCCGACAGCTTTGAAATGTGTTAACAATCCTAAACGAACTTATAGATCATTAACGATGAATGATAGAAATTAATTTTCAATCCGTAAGAGTTTACACTATAACTGCTTGTGCCTCTTGCTTATTTGTATTCTGAAGAAAACGCCTCATGTAGTTAAGTAGATACTCCTAGAAATAATGTACAGTACTTGGAAAGCATAACAGTTTAGATATGCAGAGGTAGAACAGACTCTATGGATCACTGAGGCACCATTGCGGAATCAAACTCCCAACCTCTGGTGCTGCAGCCAGGGACCTGAACTACTGAGCTATTATCTGGAAAGCAATTTTTCCAGTTTCCCAATGTGAAAAGTTTTACTAGAAGAAATATGATTTTGAGAGTTGCAAGGATCTATATAGTCAAGAACAAAATAATAAATGTGATTTACAAGCCTAATCAAGTTGTCACATTGAATTTGGACTGGTGGATATTGATTTATTGATTTAGATCCCCATTCTACTCTCCTAAGATTTGCACACTGCCAAGGTTATTTTCAAATTAATTTAAAATACATTTGAGATGCATGGAAACTCTAAAGGCAATCTACAACAAAGTAACTTTGCTGCTTGTTATAATTTGAGTTGAGTAGGATTTACCAGCAAAAAAAAAAAAAATCTTCAAGGCAATAGCTCACACAGCCCAACTGAATATTAGAGACCAAGGGCGCTTTTACACCCCTAAGATCCGCGGGCAACTTAAATTCGGACCATCGATCTTGGGGGTTTGCTCCTCTTGCTGTGTTCCCACCCCTCCGCACGCCATTGTTTCTGTGTGCGTGAAGGGAGGGAGGAAAAAAAAGGAGAAAAGAATGCAGGCTCACCTCCATTCTGCCATCAGGAGCAACCCTGGAAGCATTCCAGTCTCTTAAAGGGACGGGGGGGCAAAAACAAACAAACAGAAGGCGAGGGCAGCCCGGCACTCACTGCTTTACTATCCGCATCAGATTATTATTTTTTACCTCCGGAGACCAGGTGCTTTTAAAATGTGCTGGGGCGCACTTAGGTGGGCGTGGTCATACTTAATTTTCTTTAAAAAGTGTGCAGCTGGTTGGAAAACAATTTTAAGCTCCGCATCTGGGAGCCCTATGCCTCGGATTTTAGGGGTCGTGTAAAAGCGCCCTTGTGAACCAGGATCTCTTGGAAGGTTTTTAGCACAAGCCATGCTAACGTAACTAGAGCTGATCTTGAAAGGCTTCAATTCACTTCAGTGGATGTTGTGTAAGAAATGTTTGGAGGGAATATGCCGAACATAGAAAAATTGTACTTTTCATTTGGCTTCATGATTCTTGGCAAGTCTATGCATGCCTTTGATTTGGACAGGTTTCCTCATCTCACAGAGTTATGTTGTATTAACATTCTAAACATGCTTGCCTAAATGTAGTTCTTAATCTGAAACAGAATGAGCAGGATTTACACAGGTATTGATTTACCATTCACAATGAGTTCAATGATTCTCCTCTTGTTATGATTAGTAACTGGATTTAGGCCAGTGACTTAGAAGTTGGCCTCACAGATTCAGATAGAATGTAGTGGGGAAAGTTTGTTTGTTTACAAACAGAAGCAAGTTTATGCTTCTCTGAAATAGCCCCTGAACTGAGGGTTTGGTGCTGTGTTTGCTGCGAATGACTTCACAGGAAAAGATTGTGCCTCCACTCCAAGGCACAGCATTTTGGCACCCCAGTCTACCACGCCCCCTGAAGCACACTTTAACCACATCATCCTATACCACCACTAGGGGTTCAATCAAATTACTCCTCTTAATGATGCACAGTATTTATCACAGCAATTGCAGTGCGACTGGTGAAAATTCGCACGATTTCAGTCCCCCCCCCCCCCCGCTATCCTACTTTAATAATCAATTGCTGGCATTTCGGTAACTGAGCACTTGTACAAGCTGCAAATTACCTGGTACAGTGACCAATGGGAAAGGAAGTGAGAGAC
>JAHTLZ010000204.1:93015854-93029151 GCA_023846285.1 Phrynocephalus versicolor | reverse complement strand
TTGTTGATATTTCTTCCGGCAATCTTAATTCCGGCTTGTGATTCATCCAGACCTGCCTTTCGCATGCTTAGAAAGCACCACTTTATAGTGATTTTGTAATACAGGGATATCACCATTTTTAATTTTATTCCATCTAGGGTGGAATAAAATCTTGCCATGTTGTATTGACAGAACTAAACACTTGTCAGTTGCAAATTTCATTTGAATATCTTCACTAACTATTTACACTGTGTTTAGGAGGGATTCATTGTACATACTGGTCAAAGTCATCAGTATAACTATCAGTGGTATGCAACAGAAAATGTCTATATGTCAACTTACTAGCTTGGGGCAATTCCCAATAAAAAGTACACCAATGGAAGCATGCTGGCAGTTGTGACAAATAGGAATTTGGCCAAAAAGTTATAGTAAGAGGATTAAATAAATTACAGCATTAAAATACAATGGAAGTAAAAGCAATTTAAAAGCACTTCAGTAAAAAGCATGGCAACCAGCAGTTAAAAGCCCTTCCACAGCAGGTAATCAATTGCTAAAAGCTTGCTGTATTTGCTAACAGAAGGACAACATGGAGAAGACCATACTAGCCTCCTTTGAAAGCAGTTCCACAGCCTGGATGAAAACCAGTAAGAAGGCCCCCAAATATGCCACTAAGAGGATTTTAGACTCAGAGAAAAGGCTTCCTTGAAAATTCAAAGTTAGAGAAGAAAAGTTTGCTAAAGTTACTCATATGCCTAGGTCCAAGTCATAAAGGGTTTTAGAAGAAGCAGTGTGGTGCAGTGGGTACAGAAGGATTGGGTTCAGATTTTGCTTAATGGAATGTGTGCATTAAAACCACTCCCTAAATGTCTTACATGTGTGAGTCACCATAAGTCTGATATAACTTCACCGTGCATAACATAGTCTGAACCAGCACTCTGAATTCTGGGCGTTTATACACGACCCCTAAGCTCCGCGGCAAAGGGTTGCAAGCTCCGGACCTTAAAAATGTTTCCCCACCAGGTCCGGAGTTTGCAGACAATTAAGTGTGACCCCGCCCACCTAAGCGCGACCCAGCGCACTTTTCTTGTACCTGCTTGAAGAGGGTGAAAAATTTTGATGCGGAGAGTGCCTGAGCTCTCCTCGCTTCTTTTTGTTGTTTTTCTTTTGCCTCCACCCCTTTAAGAGCAACCAGGAAGTAAGACCGGGGCTCGGAGCAAGCTTCCACGCACCGGAGGTAAGGCTTTCTTCTTTTGTCCCTGTTTAAGGCTTCCCCCCCCTCCCCTCACGCAGACAGAACAAGGAAGTGCGGAGTGGGTGGGGATGGAGGAACAGCAACGAACCCTCAAGATCTCTGGTCCGAATTTAAGGGACCAGCGGATCTGAGGGGTCGTGTAAAAAGGCCCTATGTTCAGAAACAGATACACAACCAGTGTAGCAATAACACCATGTCTTTCCAATTGGTTTACCGGAAGTCAACAATCAACATTCTAATCCCATTATTTTGGACCAGTTGAAATGTTCAAGCCCTTTCAGAATACATTTTGAGATGTTCAGAAAAATCAACCCTGCGTGCAGAACCAGACATAAAAGGGATCGATGGAGGGAAAGCCCCAACCTATTTTAAGCAAGAACCATAGGCACAATTAGGGCAGAATGGCTGGGCACTAACATTTAGAGAGTACAAAATGTTGGCATTAGAAAAGGCATAAACTGTCTCAGAGGTGCTGGCTGCTGGAAGGCTATAGACGCAGCCACCATCGGCTGTATATTGCCTCCAGCCCCTCCTTCCCCGGCCGAACCAAACGCAAAGCAGACAAGGTTAGCATTGGAAACCATATGGCTGCTGGAGCTTCAGATTCGGACATCCCTCCTCCCTCTGTCTTTTCTTTCCAGGTGTCACACTCACGTGACCCAAACTTAACCAGTAGGTGAAGGACCACCCGAAGTACCAAAATAGCTAATTATGTTCTGCTGTTTACCAATTCAGAGGGCTGTAAAACTTTCACTTTTCTTAGTTGGACAATCAAAGAGCCCTTTCTTTGGGTCTATGCATTAGAGACAGCACTGGAGTGGGGAGGGGGGAAAGGATGAAGCTATGGAGGGAGAAATTGGTTCTAGTAATGGAAGGCTTAGGTCCAGGAAGGCTTAGGTGCAAAACAAGTACGCCATAGTATGCTGATTTGGTGACAAACGGGGGTAAGTGTGCTTAGTAGCAGTAGGAAATAGAGACTGAAGGATGGAAGTGAGCACTTAACACAGCCATTACCACATCTAGTTTGTTTTGCCAAGTTTTGACCCATCGCATCCAGCTGAAAAATTACTAAGTGGAGAAAGGGAGCTAAACTATTTGTTCTATTAAATAGGTGGGTGTATGGCTGAGCTTCATCTTTTAACTGGAGAAGAAGAGTAGGTAAATTGTTGGTTGCATAAGTCCCAGAAGTGGCTAGTTTTGGCCTTCTAAAAATAATGGAAAAATAAAGCGCTTGGATGGGCATTTCTGGTTTCCTTCTTGAAGGTTTTACCATGAAAGTTCCCTGGGGAGCTTTTAAAAGATCTTAACTGCTAAAACTGCCACTCATGGCGGGTTGCAGGAACAAAATTAGGACATTTTAAATCCCTGACATTATTTTAGAAAAAAAGCAAGGTGTCCATTGTTAAAATAAACAACAAATGGTAGGTAAATAAATACATTGGCCTGCCCAGAAAACAGATGGCAAGGGTGATCCCATCACCCTGAAGTAAAGTAGTCGAAGTCCAGGAAGCCAACTTGTAAATGAAAGACAACATGTGGATTTCATTTTTATTGTACTGTTCAGTTCTTTTTCAGGTTAAACATCTCTTAATATCTGGGCGATGGGGGCTTATAAAAATAAGAAGTGGGATGAGAACAAAATAAGCCAAGCTTTGGGGTGAAAGCAGTCAGGGTGCCCCCTCCAACTGTTTTCCTTGTCACTGTGATCTTTTTTTAGGGAGACCTGTTGCAGAGTTTAGAGTTTTTGGTAAAATTCCTTTCTGCTACATAGATGCCCTAAGCACATCCGATCTCATTTAATTTCAGAAGCTAAGCAGGGTCGGCCCTGGTCAGTACTTGGATGGGAGACCACCCAGGAATACCAGGTGCTATAGGCTCCTGGAGTAGGAACTGGCAAACCACTCCAGTATTCCGGCCAAGAAAAATTCCATGGACATGGAGTCACAAAGAGTCGGTCACGACTGTAATGACGCACAACACACGCAGTAGAAGTACAAAGACCCACAAAGAAGATTCCCATAAATTTCCCAGAACTAAAGCCTTTGTCATTAACTGGCATTTAAAGGTTCAAGAACTTACTCTGAGACATTTGTAGAAGAAGGCATAAAAGCATACATTTACTTTCAGTTGTTTGAAATGACAGATTTGTATATGCTGCTTTTTTTATTGCACACACACTTAGGGCGTTTATACACGACCCCTAAGCTCCGCTGCAAATGGCTCCCAGCTCCGGAGCTTAAAAATGTTTCCCCACCAGCTGCGGAGCTAACAGAAAATTAAGTGCGACCCTGTCCACCTAAGCGCGACCCAGCGCACCTTTCAAGTCCCTGCTCTGGGAGAGTGAAAATTTTTGATGCGGAGAGTGCCGGGCTCTCCTCGCTTCTTTTTGTTGTTGTTTTTTTGCCTCCCGCCCCTTTAAGAGGAACCAGGAAGTGACGGGGGGGTCGGAGCAACTTCCACTGGCACTCCGGAGGTAAGAGTGCATTCTTTTCTCCCTTTTTTTCTCCCTCCCCTCACGCAGACAGAACAAGGAAGTGCGGAGGGGGTGGGAACGCATGGAGAGCGACAAACCCTCAAGATCTCTGGTCCGAATTTAAGGGACCAGCGGATCTTAGGGGTCGTGTAAAAGCGCCCTTAGCAAACTACCAAACAGATCTGCAGCAAGCAACCAATTTAAGAGAGGGAAACTGAACACTCAGCAAGCTCCAACAAGACCAACAGCCACAGACTTTACTGCTGGGCACATCAACATCAACAAATAGTACTTGTTCTGAGGGCTTGATCTGACTGACAATGAAACCTCCTGTAATGCCAGGCTCTGCTTATTTTTTAAAATAAACTTTAGCATATTCACAAATTATGTGCACACATAGAGTACTGGGCCAGACTTCTGTTCCTCTGCCAGAAGTCTGCTTATATTAGCCAGATGTGGAATTGATTCCACATATGTGGCTGTCCCATGCACTTTTTAATTTCTGCTATCTGATACAGTGCTGTTGAGTCAAATAAGAGGTTTTTCAGCCAAGCTAGCCAGGGCCATTCACTGCTGGACCTCCAAATTCCCAATAAAGGAGATCCAACACGAGAGAGGTCCAAGGGAAAATACCGGTTTATTGAGCCCAATAAAAGACGGTAGGCGAACACCCCACAACAAGGCAGTGCGAGAACGTTCTGCCCCAAAGATAAGGTGCATCCATGTTTTATACCTCCCTCCCCCCTCCCCTGAGGTGCCTGCAACCCCTGGATCAGGTGAGGGAATGGTCTTCGGGGAACCTCCAATGAGGATGATTCAGGGACCTCCCAGGGGAAGTTCCAAGATCTTCTCAAGGTCCTGAAACAGGATACTGGATTAACTCGTCTGTCCAGGTGTGGCTGGCCATCCATGTCCTTTAGTGGGCTATCAAAGGTGAGATAATGGGAGGAAGGGGAAGGGCATTGTCCAAGAGTCCGAGTAATTATCAAGTCAATAGTGGGGGCCTGGGGAGTCAACAAAGAGTCCCAAACTTTCAGACATGTTCTCCGGGGTATGTTGAAAAGAGACAATAGGATGTCTCCTGGCTGAGGATAATTCTATTGTCCATGCGGAAACTCCTGCCTCACCCTGGAATCTTCTTTGCTGGTAAAGTTGGTTCTGGAAGATGAAGTCACCATTTCCTCCTTCTTCTCCACCGACCCTTGCCCAAGATGGTGGTCCCAAGCATAGAGAACAGAGGGGGGGGTGTCGAGTAAAAGCATACCCAGGGGAAGGAGGGGTGAGAGATTAAGAGGAGAGCAGGGGGGTTGCCCTTCTAGAAGCTCAAGGTGGCGGGGAGGGGAAGGCAAGAGAGAGAGGGGGGAGGGGGGAATCTAGTGGAGGGGGAAAAGGAGAATCCAGGTGTGTATGGAGTTTTTTCAGTGGCTTAGGCTCTTCAGGGTCTATGGTGAATGACAAGGTTGTATTTCAATTAATCAAAGCCTCCTGGTTCAGCAACAGTGCCGCTCAGGCTGGGAAAAGACTGCAGAGCACCTTGCCTGTTATTTTCTATGGGAAAGTTCCAATTTGTTTGGGGTTTTCATGCAGTGCTTGTGCATGGTGTGGGGCACAGTTTGGGGTGTTGGGGACCCCAAAAGCATCACAGAAAATATTTTATTTTATTTTTTCTTAGTGACCCTACATAATCCCCCCTTTTCCAAGCCAGTTTGTTTGAAGAATCACCCCCCAGTCAAGTGCCCTTATTTTCGCCTTGCTTGGACCTGAGCAACCTCACTGGACTAGGGAGTATCTTTGGGTCACGTATCGGATAGCACATTGAATGAGTGTGCCTGCCACCACCACCACAAGAATTAAGCCAATTAAACTCAAAAAGAGTTCCTTAATCCAATTCGAATTCAGGAGCCAGCTCGTCAGAAAATCCCAGAGGGAGACACTGTTGTTAGAATAGGTCTTTTGGATCTTGGAGGCAATACCATGAATATTTGAGATGTCAGTGGTAATTTTTCCATTCAAGTCAATGAAGTGACAACAGCGGGAGTGATTTAGCCATTGACAGAAGTCGCCGGCCCAGCTAAGGAGAAAATCCAGACCCAATTTATATTGGACTAGGGTTTCGGCTATGGAATTGATTTCTGTTTGAAGGGCTGAGGCCACTTCAGCAGTGTCATTTGCCAATTGGTATGAGAGGTGCCGGGGTCATAGCCTAATGTCTCACTGAAAGCCCATCTCTGTCATCCCCAGTGGTGTGGTGGTTCCCAGGCGGAGGCAGGCTGGCTCTTAAGATACAGTAGAATTGAATGCCAGTTGGCATTAGTGTTCCTAGGGGGCAGGATGTGTTCCAGGCTGCTGGTAAGACTCATCCTGCCCAAGAGCCGCAGATCCAAAACACTCCTTGAGGGAGGCCATGGATAACCACGTTTAGGATGGCAGGATAGGTTGCCTGGATCTGGGTTATAGATATGTTTGTTCTCTTGTTTTCCTGGATGTATTGTGGAAAGCAGTTAGGGGTTGGATGAGGCTCTCTGGAGGGGAGGTCCCCAACACTTACAGTACAGTTACAACACAGATAATCCCCCAGCTGGTGAAAGGGTATCTGAGTGTTCTTGGAAGTGAGTGTCCTGTGTGTGGGTTGGTTATGCCAAGTGACGCAAATGGGTGTTAACAGCCAGTGTTGTTGGTAACTTAGAGTGAACTGGTCCGGGTCAGCAATCCGTGCATCTCCCCCTGGTGAAACTGGATAGAGATGTGTTTTGTTCCAGTCCCGGGGGTCCAGGCATGCGGAGGGCTTAATGGGCCAACCTGCCTGGATGTGGGGTGGTCCAAAGGCACACACCCAGCAATCCGTGACATTTAGGATTTCTGTCATGTTATGCACCATCATGTGGAAAGTGTTCCTATCCCAGCCGGCTAGTGTAGGGATAGGGGACTGGAGAACCACCACCCAGCAGAGACACAGGAATAGGCTATGGATGGGCATTGTCTATGGAAGGATGGGCCCACAGGGAAAGGAGTTAGAAGAGGAAGGGAAGAAAAGAAGCTTGGGCACACCAGGACTCACCACGGTCTGTCAGGGAGAAGCAGGGTGGGTGGGTCGTTTCTTGGCTTCAGGTCTGGATGGCCGCTGTAAGTTCCTCGTCTCCGAAGGCAGTCACTTCAGGGTCCACCCCTGGATCTTTAGGCAAAGGGATCCCAGCTGCTCGCAGGCCCGCTCCCCGTCTGGCGACGGGACAGTTTTTTTCCAGGAAAGGTGGACCCAAGATTTTATTCCCTCCACCTTCATGGCTGTGGAGGGTGCTGAGGAGGCTTATTCTGGAGGGGACCACTTGGCTTCCAGGTACGACAAATGGAGTTCCCGCACCAGGATCCAGGGTAGATTCTGATGGGCAGTCCTCTCTGAGGAGACAGGACTTCAAGCACCTGGACAGGGAGGAAAGGGATGCCATGCACAAACTTCAGGGGGGAGGGTTTGAGGAAGGAGTTGTGTAGTTGACTGGAAGAGGGTGACTTCATCCTTGCTGAAGAAGACGCATCCCCCACACCCAATTGCTCACCCACCTGCTTCTGATCCCTAGCTCACAATTGCAAGGCAATAATGTCAGACAATAAAAATGCAACCCCTCCATCTGCCCGGCATATTATTAAGAAAGCTACTGACCTCATTGGAAGGGGGTCTGCATTTATTACCCTGTTGTTTGACCTGCACGTGAACCAGATGTTGTAACCCATTAGGTCTTCTTCTTTCGTTCTTTCCCCATACTTCCAGGCAGACCAACAGCATGACCAAATGCCAGCCATCAGGCCAGGTTTGCAGGTGCATGCAAAACCTCCCTCGAATTTTAGATTTATTATTTCAGTGCATGCAGATAAACACACTATTGCATGTCAATTAGGCTAATAAACTACTAGGGCACCCACCACACATAGCAGAGAGAGGAAGAGAGAGAGAGGAGAGAGAGAGAGAGAGAGAGAGAGAGAGAGAGAGGGAGGGAGGGAGGGGGAGGGAAGGAGGGAGGGAGAGAGAGAGAGAGCTTGGGATGACAAAAAAGCAGAGACCTTTCTGATTTGAGGTCCTCCATCTATGGAATTAATGACCAGTGAAATCTGCCTGGGCCCGAGCGCTCTCTGTTCAGGTGCTTCTCTTTGTGAACCAGGTATTTGAAGAGATACGACTGATTGATTTTTTTTAAATATTGGCATTGGGCCAGTTTATTATCCCTGCATTATGTTATTGAGGGCAGGATTATATTGTATTGTATATTTTAACTAAAAGACCCCTTCTAGTGATGGGCTTAGGATACAAAGACCCTCTCCCCCAAAACCCGACCAACCAGTTACTTGGTCACTGCACAGCATGGGCAGTCGTCCTAGCTGCACCAATTGCAGTAGCAGCCCGGCTGGCTCTTCCCTACTTCCCATGTAGTCGACCATTTTCACTGTGGGGGCAGCACAGAGTGTCCCCGATCAGGTGACAAATGGTTGGCTATGTAGGGAGGCGGAGAAGAGCTGGCTAAACTACTGCCTTGATTGGTGTGGTGATACTGATGATGGCCTATCTGGTTCAGGGGGAAAGGCACCAAACTGCCTCAATATTCGTATTCATACCCTAAAAATACAAACACAAATAGCCCATCATTGGAAAGGATAGCAATGCATTAGGCTTGCTCTTTCAGTCAAAGAGACGGGGAACTGGTAGTTCCTCATTTGAAGCATGCTAACAATAAACCTTTTGAGGGGCAAGATGGAAATAAGCTTCCAAATTTAACTCCAAAACAAACGTTAAAAATTCACGTGTTCTATCAGATGTTTGGAGAAGCCTATTTATAAGATGTAACTGTGCTGCTCTCCAACGTCAAAGCACTGAACAAAACCAAACTCGTGAATCCAATTAAGGTGATCTAATTAAGTTTTAGCACAAACCAAATTTGGACAACTGGCTTTCCCTGTTCCAGATGACAGATGCATTAATTGATCCACATTTGACAACAGTTGGGTGCCAAATTGTCTGGAAGCCAGAAGGAAGCAGAAGGAACAAAGACAGCCAAGGGGACAGAAATCAACTATCTAAATTACCAATACTTACCATTTATATCAAGAGCAGGCAACGTGCATTCCTGCTTATATCCCTAGCTTCTGCCAACCTCTCTCTGCCACTACTGAATCAATGCCACATTGCTGAAATTCACTGGTACGGTAGCAAACTCCTGCATTTTGAAGTATTTTCACTTTAGAACCAGTGCATGGGGAATGTGTGTCTATTTAGAGGAGATCTACTCCCTACAAACCTCCCAAGGGCATTTTGCTGCCTATCCATCTGCTGACAAATGTTCTGTCCTTTAGCTCACCAGTCAGCTGGCCCCAAACTGTTCTGCCTCTTCCCCTGCCCCCCCCTCCGCCCCTCCCCGTCCCTGTTTGCCTCTGGGTCATTATAAGATATTGTCCCATTCTCAGACTGGCATTCTAAAAATCTCAGGAAATCAGAAGCTGCTTATTTGAGACCTGGGGAAATAGTTTCAGCACCTACTAATTCAAGATTTCTTTGGGGTGAAACAGCTATATTTTGTTCAGAGAGGAGTGACTGCTATAGAAGCAAAAGACGCTATTGTCTTGAAGTCTTACATGTGCTTTGATACTGATTTTACTACATCCAGCAGCGTTTCCAAGATCGTGTATAATTTTCTATAAAATCATACACATCCAAAATAAACAGGACCCCCTTAAAGACCTTTCTACTTAATTTATTTTATTTATTTATTTATATATTTTTATACCCACCACCTTCCCAAAAGAACTCCTGGCGGTTAACAACAACAGTAAATAAAAAGAAATATCAAACATACAGTGCTACAAATAGCGGAAGAAAATAAGTACCCAGCAAAATGGCGGAACATAATTTTTTTTTAAAAAAAACTAAAGGTCGCCAAATGCCTCTCGGAAAAGAAAAGTCTTAAAGTGCTTTTTTGAAGGCAGGCAGGGACTGTGCTAGGAGCAACTCACTTGGCAGTTGGCTCCAAAGTGAGGGGCCAGCCACAGAGAAGGTTCGGTTTCGGGTTACCGATTTCCTAGCCTCCCTGGGCGTGGCCACCTGAAGTGAGAGAGCCTGCGACATTCTGGTGGGTCAGGCCCAAAATCCTTTATTATTCAAAACCTTCAGTTAGCTGTGGATTAGACTGGGGAGTGATTTGGGGTGTGTGTGTAAAATGTGGTTTGTTATTAAGGGATGACATAGGAGGATGTGAGAAAAGAGTGCCTTTTGCTCTTGCTCTAATCAAGATGGTGTGCCGGCCTCTCCTATGCCTGTCTGGTTCTTCTTGGGAAGAAAGAACCTCAAGATCTGTTGATTTCTCAGACTTCCCTTCATCAGTTTTGCCAAGCAGGTATACAGGTATGCTGCAGAACAGGTGGGACCAAGCTAAGAATGACAAAGCCTGCAAGCAAACACATGGAAGTAATTTTGGCTGCTTTCCCTCCCTCTGTAGGTAGAGATGTAATTATTACATCTAGGTAACAGGTGGCAACTTGGAAGGAAGCTGCTTAAGCACAACCTGCTTGAAAACAAGTAGCCAAATCATTGTTTTCTCCAAAGGCCAGAGGAAATAGATGCCATATACAGTAAAAACATCACATATCTCCAGTGCTTTGTCTTGGAAGTGACTTAATTGGGTAACCTGCCTTGCACATGCTAACATACCAAGAGCAGAAATTTCAACATGTTGCTATTATACCACTTTGGTTTTCAAGGCAGTAAAGCAAAACAAATGAAGAGGTACGCCCTAAAATAGTGTTTTTATCAATTTTTGATAAGGAGCAATGGAAGTGGACAGCAAAAGAATTTATTTTAAGCATATTACGAGTGGCAAAATTAATGGTAGTGAGGAACTGGAAATCAAATTACAATATTCAATCAAACTAGTGGCATAAAAAAACTTTGGAATATAACTATTAGTAACAAGTTCACATGTAATATTACAGAAACGCTTGATAGATACAAATATTTTATAGACATCTGGGGAGAATTTATTGGTTTTGTATTAATAAAGGGAAAGGGTTATGCAGCTTCATGAGAATCAATGCAATTCTGGAAGAAGACTAAGGCTCTGTAAAGAGAGGAAACATTGGTTATATCTCCCAATAGTCCCAGTGAAGGGGGGCACATTTTGTACAATTATTTTATATTGTTTTGAATTGTCAAGCTTTTAACTATGTGTACATATTTTTACTTTTACATTTGTTAGAAAAACAAGAACAAACATTTGGGGAAAATATTGACAAAAAGTTTAAAATGTAGGGGCTTAGGTTAATTGTGACTCTAGACAAGATGCTACTGTTAGAACAGAATATGAAGAAACGGAATGGTTTCCTATAGGCAAAGGTGTCAGACAAGGGTGTATTTTATCTCACTGCCTGTTTAATCTGTATGCAGAACATACATGGAACACTGGATTAGATTCAGATGAAAGACAAATGAAAACTAGTAGGAGAAATACTCATAATCTAAGATATGCAAATAAAAGCACATTGCTGGCAAAAAACAGCAAGGACTTGAAAGGATTCTTGATGAAAGTGAAATAGGAAAGTGCAAAAGCAGGAGTGCAGTTGAATATTAAATGGACTAAAACATCACTACAGGAAAAATTAGTTAACTTTAATGTGGGCAAAAGGAAATCAAAATTGTTAAACATTTTCTAGAACTTGATTCTGTTACTAGTTAAAATGGAAACTGCATCCAAGACAAGAGAAGAAAATTGAGACTTGAGGGAACAGTTGTGAAGGATAGCAAAGATATTCAAGTGCAAGTACATGTTACTGGAGACCAAAGGCTAACATCATTTGCATCATGGTAGTATGTAGTATGTACAGGTTTGAAAGCTGGACAGAGGAAGACAGAAATACCAGTGGATTCAATGTGGAAAGCCACAGCCTTGAGTTTGAAAGAGGTGTGAAAAGCTGTGGATGATAAGGACTTTTGGAGGACACTAACTTATATGGTAGTTGGAAGTCAGACCTTAATAGCACATAACAACAGGGTGGTAATTACTAGTGGCAGAAAAGCAAACTAGATGGGGGTTTACAATAGATTAGAACATAGTGGGAAATCTCAGAACAGTCCGCAGTAGCTCAGCAAGGATTTCTTGGCAACAATAAAGCAGCTTTCCCTGACTTCTGTCTCAGCTTATTAAAATCCTTGAACTGTGGTGACTCAAAGTCTCACTAGTAGAGATGGGCACGACTAGGAAAAATGACGTTTCGATTTTTCATTTGTCGGACTGGGTCCATTTCGTTCCGTTTCTGTTTGTAGTGAAATTTTTCGAAAATTTTTCGTTTCAATGTTTCGTTTGTTGTTTGTTGTTTCTACCGCGATTTAGCGCGATTTGACTTCCCAGCATGGGGGCGCCCCGCAATGACCCAGAGCAGGCAGAAAACACTTTAAACTGGTAATGAATAATATATTAAATATATCATAGTAGCATAATACTGCATCCTTTGCAATAATGCAAAGTGGGCAGAATGCAATATTCTCTTTTTCTCTTGTTCAACTGCTGACTGAACCGGCCACCCTACTTGGTCTGGCTGCCTGTTATACTTTTTTTTTGTTTTGCTTTGAAGCCTTTATCCATCCCATTTCCCCTCCACCTCTCAGAGGCAGCAGGAGACACAGTATTCTGTTCCTCCCCTAAATCTGGATGAGGGTCTACTCCTCTCAAATGTCCCCATCTCCAATGACACTCCTTGTAAAGCCAAGCAAATGCCACCCTGGTCAACTAGCGGTCAGAGATTCAGTCTGGTAGAGGCATGAGAGATGCTTCCCCCCACCTCTCATCTTGTTGAGTGCCCCTCCTCTCACTTTCTCCCCCAATTCCCAATACACTTCCCCTCAACCTCTCGGGGAATCATCGCCAGCTGGAGTATCCCAAGGAGCTGACAGGCAGAAGCCACAAAGCCAGAGTGCCAGGGAAGGGAATGTTTCTGCCACATTTGGTGGCCAGAGTGACTTTCCAACCCTCCTTATTTGTAGGATAGGGTAGGGAACAGCCTGGTGCCTCCTTGTCCTCGGGATTTCCTGCCTCTTTGAGGCCGGAGTGAGGAAGATAGGGAGGTGGATTATAAGGGTGAACCAGCAGCAACCTATGCTGCTGCTGCTGCTCAGGAACAGCCTGGAGACCAGGCCAGAGTTTTGCCTACCCAGGAGACCAGGTTCCGCCAACCCAGTGGAGAGACACAGTCCAGGCAGGGAAGCCACGAAGCCAGAGCACCAGGGAACTTGAGGGAGGGTTAGGGTTAAGCCGCCTACTTTGGAGGCCAGAGTTTTGCCTACCCAGGAGACAAGAGTTCCGCCAATCCAGTGGAGGAGACACAGTCCACGCAGGAAAGCCACGAAGCCAGAGTGCCAGGGAACTTGAGGGAGGGATTGTTTCAGCCGCATACTTTGGAGACCACTAGGCCAGAGTTCTGCCAACCCAGCGGAGACACAGTCCACGCAGGAAAGCCACGAAGCCAGAGCGCCAGGGAAGTTTAGGGAGGGATTCTTTCAGCCACCTACTTTGGAGGCCACAAGGCCAGAGTTCTGCCTACCCAGTGGAGGAGACACAGTCCAC
>JAHTLZ010000204.1:92995358-93010834 GCA_023846285.1 Phrynocephalus versicolor | reverse complement strand
ATAATAATAATAATAATAATAATAATAATAATAATAATAATAATAATGCCTCAATTTGTAGGTGGCCAGTCATAAATAATAAGAATGCCTAAAGAAAATACTGTTAGTCTTTCCCTGCTTGTGGAAGGATAGCAATGGGGGGGGGGGGAGTATCCTGACCTTTTGTGGGAAGGAGTTCCAAAATTTAGGATCATCAATAGGAATGTTGCTCCCTCGCGTTTTTACCAAACGTATCTGGGAAGATTCCCTGATGATCTGTTTTGTTTTGGTTTTCATATTCATATTGTTACTAAGGTTTATAACTATCTAGCTCAGAATATGTATCTGGGTGTGCTTTCTGTTGGATTTTTATTTAGAACCTTGCATGCTTGTGTGACTGGGGTGGGTGGGTTCTGAGCTGGAGTGATTGTCTGCTTACCCAGCACAAAGCAACCTTTTCTTCAAGCCTTTGAATTCAAAGAAAGCTCCTCCTCTCTGCTGAGTGTTATTTCCTCTCTCTTTATCTGGTTGGTGGCAATTGTTTTGTTGCTGTTGATCTGTTCAGCTGGTTACTGATATGTATGCAGTAAAGAAAGCAATACAGACAACTGTATAATCTCAAACTGTAAGAAAATATTTTATTTTATTCTTTCTTGTACAAATGTCTCAAAGGCCAAGGTCACACCTGGGTTTCGATCCTGATCTTCTGAAGATCCGGCTTTTCCTCTTCTTCCCATCACGTGATTTAAATGTGGGAGAAGAGGTCTCACGTCAAAATCTGGTTTTTCAATTTTAAAGTGCAGTTCAGCCCCCTTGGCCAGCAGGTGGCGCTAGCACTTGAAAAAAACGGAAGACTTTTCTGGGGGAATTTAATTCTGTGTCGGACTTCCTGTTACTCCGATATGGAGCCAAATTAAAAAAACAGCACTGATCGGCCCCAGGAACAGCCGGTGGGTGCTATGCAAAAAATAATAATAAAAAGAAACCCGGATTATCAGCGGGGTCACACAGCGTCTGCCTCCTTAAAAGCCGGATTTCAAAAGCGAGGCAAAAATTCCCGAGCCTGGAAGGTAGGTCACAGAAACCTCGGTTAAGGGAGCATTACCGGGTTTTCTTTTTCCTTTTTTTTCAAAAAGCGGGGTGGCCATGAGGACGGTATTTTGGGGCACGATTTATTTAGTAATTTAAACTCTCTTTAAAGAGACATGTGACCGAGCCCAAAGTGAGTTATTGAGACCTTAAGTGCCAGTTAATGAGAAAGGGGTGGACTCTAGGGAACTTGTAGCTATTTTTTCTCTATTATTCTCTGAACTTCTACCATGTAGCAAAAAGAAAATTTTACTAGAAAAACAAAACTCTGAAACAATTTGCCTAGAATGTGACATTGTGCTCTGTGCACATAGTCAGTGCTCAGATGACCAGATATGCAATGTATCACAAAATCAGTAGACTCTTAGGGAGCAATATTTTGCCTTTTAATCTCAAGACCCCTTTGGCAGGCTCACGTCTTATTAGTTAAATAATGGTAAACTCTACAAACTGAACAAATTAAAAAGCACATCTGAAGAAAACTGTATATTTTGCTACAGAAACAAATGGACATCCTGCAGCAAACACAATCTCCTCTGTAAGAGGGGAGGGAAGAGGCTCTTCAAAACCATCTACCACACCATGTGTTCCTAGGCCCTTGCATTACAAACTGCATCTTAAAATATCAACTCCTGATTAATGATGGGCAATTAAATCATTTTAACTGTTTTATTCACTAACCATTGTTTCTGACCAAGTTCTGTTTCTGTATCTAAGTCTTTGTTTCGGACCAGCCAATGGATACCTACTAGTTAAAATGAATCACTCCTTCTTCGGTTTATGCAAATTCCTGAGTCTGTTAATAAAAATTAAAATTACACAAAATATTGAACACCATAATGAAGATATATGTTACACTGAAGCACTGCAGCACTGCGGAGAAGCCAGGCAGAAAGTTTTACAGTTTTTAGGGAAACAAGAAGTGACGTAAACTGTGAGTAAGAAAATTATGAGAAACATTTGAGACTTCTTCCCCAGAGTTTAATCCATGGTATGGAGAGAGATGTTTGTTTGTTGTCAGTGCTATTTGTCAAAAAAAAAAAAAGCCACATCTGATTTATTACAGTCTGGACATTTATTCAGCTTTCTTTTCCTGTGGTTTGTGTGAATGTATGTGGATACCTGTGACAGAGGCATACACCTCTGTCTTCCTACCCACCCGAATGGCAAAAGGCTCCAAGACCACAATGTTTGTTTTTCTTGGGATGGCAATATAGTGGCAGGTTTTGTGTGTTTTTTGTTTTGTTTTCTAAAATATAACTAAACCATTGAGACCACTAATAGTTACCTGACATAGCATCTCTTCCAAAGAATAGCTACCTGCTTCATCCATTCCTTCCAGGCCTCACTTCTTCAAGTGACCGCTCCAAGAAAAGTCAAAATAATGTCAACTAGAAATTGGTCTTTCTCAGTGGTGGCCCCATTGTTGTGGATTGCAGTTCTGCTGGTGGTATGTCAGCCCCCCTCCCTCAATATTTTTAGAAAACCGGTTCAGGTGGTACTCTGCAAAAAAGCCATACGCATTGCTATTGTTCCACCAACATACATGGGCCTTTACAAGGTAATACAAATAAGCAAAAAGCCAGACACAGAAGAGGATTGGAATGGCCACGAATTAAATATCTGCAGGGGACCAAATAGAAAAGATTGAGAAATGGGAGAGATAAAAACAACAAGGAACAAATGTGTGTCAATGGGTACACTTGATGTGTAGTTAGGCTTTATTTCAGCTCTGGATAAGGAATTAGGAATTAAGCCGAAATCTCAACCAAAAAGTGTAAATCTTGAGAAGGAAACAGGATTAAGAAAAAGGTGACATTGAGAAAAGAATTCTAGGTATAAACGGGCGGCTAGAGGGAATGGTCATAAATTATTATTTACCTGACAAAATTTCAAGGGCAAATATAATGAGGAGAGTGTAGTCCTTAGTCCAGTAACTTGGTGTCCTTCCTCAAGCCAGTGGTATTCCATGCCAAGGCTCTTGAGCAGCTAAATCTGCCATGCTCATTCATACTTCTCAGATATATACTGATTAAAAGATAGAGAAATCCTGGGAAACAGATGGGACTGTACATACCAACACACACACCCCCAATCCTCCAGTGCCATTTTAACTCACAAAGCTATAAATTCCAAGACAAAGAAGTGCCATCTCACCTGATGGAACAGGTCCAGTTCTAGGCAGAGGAATTTGCAGAGAGAATACGTCTCTCTCTCTCCCCTCCCCTCCCCATCTCCCATTGTCCCAGTTCTTGCATCGTAAAAACAGAGGTGTCATCCGTTATTAATATACATGTTCTGCATTTTTCCATTAATGGCGTTGGCCAGATGGAAATAGCACACCATGCACTTCTTTGCAAGTTTCTCTTTCTGACTAGGGCTGTGGCATTTTAGAGCAAGAATAATGAATGTGCTTTGGCTTTGAGCACAATAAGAGCAACAAAGGCTTGAGGAATTAATAGGCATCTTAATTATCCATGCGTCCTCCCATTCTCCCAGGAGTGTATAACACTATCCATCCCCCCCACCCCCACCCCCATTTTATTCTCATTATAGCCCTGTGAAGTCTATCAGGCTGACAGCTTCATTGCCGAACTCAGGTCTCTTCAGTTCAAGTCCAGTGCTCTGCCCACCACATGACCCCCCAATCAGTGGATAGGTACATGCACTGCTTCAATAGAAAAAGCACACCCAGCATGGATCTATGCAGGCACAAGTATTACGCTGGGGAAATAAACCACATTTATAGCAATTGTTAATATGTTATGTGGTTCGAGCAACACTGGAATTGTGGGATGCCTCAGTGGTTTAGACATCTGGCTATGGAACTAGAGACTGGGAGTTCAGTCGCCCACTGTGCCTCCCCGACAGAGGCTGGCCTGGATAATTCTTAGGATCCCTCCCAGCTCTGCAGTTCTAAGGCATTACAGTGGACCCTCGTATAACAAACGGTTTGTATAACATAAAATCTGTACAACATAAAAAATTCCGGAGATAGGGGAAATTTGCTTAACAGAATCACCTATGGGGTGAATCCGTACAACATAAAAATGGTTGTGAATTGCGATGAGTGATTACTCTGTTTTCAATGCATTCCTATGGGAAATTTGTATAAAGGAAAATTTGCTTAACGGAATTTCATTTGGAACGAATTAATTCCTTTATACATGGTACCACTGTACTATATAAACAAACTGGAGCATGTGTCCCAGAGATCCATTTCGGAAGATGGGTGGGATATAAGTGTAACAAATAAATAACAAATAAATAAATAAGCAGTTTGAACTTGTGGTCACAAAGTTGGAACAACGTGCCTAAAGTCCAAATGTGTGACCTCTCTGGGTACATCTGAGCTTATCTGGGAAACAACAATCCTATAAAATAGATAATTCCATTCCACCACCCTCTGTCTCATGTGATATCTTGGCCCAAAGGATTCTAAGGGCTTCCATGACATCCCTATAGCCACCAGGAAAGCAAGGGCAAACCATCTCCTTTCCCAAAGTCACAAGCAGATACTCGTAACTAGGGCAAAGGAAGCTAGACTCAGCAGCAGTGGATGCAAACACACTAATGGAAATCATACAGGTAAATCAAAGAACACCCTTTGTAAGTTCAAACAGGACAAAATAAACAAGCAAAGTAGCTCACACTGTTCTTAGACAATATGATGGACTCATGAGACAAGCTGTCAGGATATGGAAACAGAGCGGAGCATTGGACTTTGGGAAGATGAAAAACATATTCAGATCTAATCATTTCAGATGAAGCACAGCCAAAGCTTTATTGCAAAGAAACCTGAAAGCACGTACCCTGCTAGTTATTGACTAAAGATGGCAGAAGCAAAGGCACTGTAAAATAAGAAAGAATAATGAAGCACAACAAAAGCACAAAGGCAGCAACCAAGATAACAGCAAGAGCCCCCGAGCTATTAATAGAGAAAGAAGGGAAATCGGGAAGTACTATGAAACCATAAGCACCTGGCTTTTGTAAATGATGCCAGTTATTATGAAGTATTGATTTATCTAGAGGAAAATGCAGAACCTCTGCATACTGATGTTATTCATTTGACAGCTATGGCAGGCTTGAAATCTCTACAACGGGTAGAACATAAGATTTATATCTTGTACTATTGTCTGGAGCTGTTTTTGCATTTGATTTAGCCACCACAGTGCTTCTTGGTTTTCGGAAGGTATGAGGCTAATAATTAATCATTAATGGAAGTTTATGCTTTCATGTTACATAGGAAGTGGGTGGGGAGAGCAGAGACTAAAGTTTAGTAAAACATTTTGGATGCATTTTCAGAATTCTTAGCAACTGTCCTCCTGCCTGAGGTATCATCAAATTATTGAACATCCACCGAGAGTGCTCCTTCGGTGCATCGGCTTCAGTGCCTAACCTGGAGATGTCACTGGCCACATCTCCATGGATGGAGCTCCTCAGTCAATGGATATGTTGTGGCTTGCTACCTGTTGAGAAGAAGTCAAGTCTGCTATGGGAGATTTATATAGATGTTGAAGAGCACTGGGGAGATGATCTACCCCCGGGGATTTTTCATTGTGGAATCCCATAAAGGTTGATCATCTCCCCAGTGCTCTTTAACATGTATATGAGGCCGCTGGTCACCCAGAGATTTGGAGTTTGCTGTCATCAGTATGCAGGTGACACACAACTCTACCTTTCCTTTTCCTCCTCAGCAACCTAAATGTGCTTCTGGATCCAGCTCTCTCAATGGAGAAATATATTTCTGCAGTGGCCAACTAGCTTTCCCCCCCACCTCTGCCAAATTACACAGTTGCTCCCTTTGTGGAAAGGAAATCCCTCACCACATTCTTCCAGGCATTGGTAATCTCTAGGATTGATTACTGCAGTGCTCTCTACTTGAAGTTGCAGCAGGTACAAAATGTGGCAGCTAGGTTAGTGTAGGGAGCTTGGAGATACAATCATATTTTCCCAATCTTGGCACATTTGCATTGGCTTTCATCCGTGCCAAATTCAAAGTACTAGTTCCAGCCTGTGAGCATCTTAATGGTTTGGGATCTTGCTATCTGAGTGGTTTTGCCTATGTGGCACCCTGTTCTACACTGGCTTTATAGTTATTTGTAGTCACCACAAGGGAGGCCTGGAAATCCGTCACTAAGAACTGGACTATCTCAGTAGTGTCGCCTACACTATGAAACCATTGCCTGTTGATATATGCCAGGCTCGCTTCCTTCCAAAAGTTGACGGAATCTGAGCTTTTGAACAGACGTTTAAGAATATCCAATTCAAGTCTAACTTATGTTGACCTCTTTCCAGGGCTTTCCAGGTAGAGAGTACTTAGAAGTGGTATACAAGTCGCTTCTCCTGTGGGCAGCCTTGTCCAAGGCCACAAAACCTGACTCTTTGTTTCAAGAGTCACAATGGGGAAGCAGAACTCTCAACCTCTGGCTCCGCAACAGGATATACACACCTCTAAGTGTACAGCCATTTCCCTAAGTGCTGGGGCTCTTCTGAAACTGATGGGAACAAACAGCAAGACAAGTAAAAAAAATACACATTGTAGTGACACCTTTATTAAGTCCACTAGGGCAGAGAAAAAATATCTTCATTGGGCATGGCAGTAAAGAAACTGTCGGACTTATTTCTTCCTCTAAATGGGCCTGATGACCACCTACTGTTGCAACAGGACTGTATTTTCAAAACAGAGACCTAAATGTTATGCTTTTTACTGTCCTTCCTGATCTCAGCAACATTAGGTGGTCTTCCAGGTGAAACCTCTCCTATCCCTCCACCAGCAGGCAAAGCTCTTTCTCTCCAAGCAGACTGTTGGTGTGTGTGTGTGTTGTGTTGTTACAGCCGTGACTGACTCTTCGTGACCCCCATATCCATGGAGTTTTCTTGGCAGGAATACTGGAGTGGTTTGCCAGTACCTACTCCAGGCGCCTACAGCACCTGGTATTCCCTGATGGTCTCCCATCCAAGTACTAACCAGGGCCAACCCTGCTTAGCTTCCAAAATCAGGCTAGATCGGATGTGCTTAGGGGAATCTGTTAGTAAGCACAGGTAAATGGCCGCCAAGGAACATCCTATTTAATTACTGTACAGTGGTACCTCGACTTACGAATTTAATCCATTCCAAATGCATGCTCTTAAGTTGAACTACTCTTAAGTCGGGGTACCTATCTAAAAATTGAAAAAATAAGGTAAAAAATAAAAATTGAAAAATAATATTTGTAAGTCATGCAGACCATATCTAAAATTTGTAAGGCAGCAGTTAAAATGCCAACAGTTTCTGCTCTTAAGTCAAATTGCTCTTAAATCGAGCTGCTCTTAGGTCGGGATATCACTGTACTTCATAAAAAAGGAAGGCCTCCCCCGCCACAGGTGATATATAATATCTTGGAGCTGCAAATGTAATATACAGTGGTACCTTGTATAAAGGAATTAATTCACTCCAAATGAAATTATTTAAGCAAATTTTCCTTTATACAAATTCCCATAGGAATGCCTTGAAAACGGAGTGATCCCATTTTTATGTTGTACGGATTTTCTCCATAGGCGATTATGTTAAGCAAATTTCCCCTATCTCCGGAATTTTTTATGTTGTACAAATTTTATGTTATACAAGCTGTTTGTTATACAAGGGTCCACTGTACTTAATCTCTTAAAATGACTTTAAAGGGTTTTTAATTGTTTTTATTCAAGTTTTAAGATATAAATTTTTTATCACTGTAATTTATTCTGCTTTTAATTTTTGCGTTTTTCAGCTCTACAGTATTGGCTTTTTTTAGTGGGAGAAAGATGCCCGCCTCTTTTAATCCTTACATCTACATCGACAAAGAATGGGCTCATCTCGCAGTCTTACACAGAGAAATACAGTGGTACCTTGTATAAAGGAATTAATTCGTTCCAAATGAAATTATGTTAAGCAAATTTTATACAAATTCCCATAGGAATGCATTGAAAATGGAGGAATCCCATTTTTATGTTGTATGGATTTTCCCCATAGGCGATTATGTTAAGCAAATTTCTCCTATCTCCGGAATTTTTTGTTGTACAAATTTTATGTTATACAAACCGTTTGTTATACAAGGGTCCACTGTATATGGCTTTCTGCGTGTGCTGGAAGAAGTTCAAACTCAAGGCAGAATTTGGAAAATAGTGGGGAGATAATTTTGAGGATAATCTAGCGTGCCTTGAACTGAAAAGAAACCACAGGCATTTTACTGGAGAAGACAATGGTCCAGAAAAGCTTAATCCGCTCCATGACTCAGTTCCACGTGCATAAAAAAGAAAGAAAGAAAGCCTTTCCTCCCTCCCACCCGCGTACTCGAATTAGCACACAACGGGACGTGACGAGCGACACCAGAAGCGGCGCCAACCTGTTGTCCAAAATAAATCAATAAAGGGCTCAGAAGGGGGCTGTGACAGCGCCGAGGGAGATTCTCCGCGCATGCGCACGGAAGACCGGCCTCTACTGCCGAATCCTTGACAGGAGGGCCTGCGGCCTCGGCAGGCAGGCGGGCGGGGGAGGGGGGGAGGAAGAGCGGCCTTCCAACCGGAAGCGGAAATAGAGCACTGTTTCCATGGCGGCGCGCGTAGCAACGGAGGGCGGAAGGGAGCTTTGAGAAGAGGGGTGGGTGGGCGTGCTTGGAGGTCTTTCCCTCCCAACTCACCTCCGTCGCCGGAGGGATGGCGGAGAAGTTCGACTCCCTGGAGGAGCACCTGGAGAAGTTCGTGGAGAATATCCGGCAGTTGGGCATCATCGTCAGCGACTTCCAGCCCAGCAGCCAGGCAGGCCTCAACCAGAAACTGTGAGTGTCGCCAGCCTCTGTCCTCCGCCGCTTCCTTCACAGCATCTCGTTTCCTCGGAGCTCCGGCTCCGGCTTGACGGGGAGAGGCGCCAGGGAGGTTGGAAGAAGCCGCAGGGCTTGAGGTTGGAAGGACGCCCACCCCACCACCCCCGGAGTGGCCTGGGACCGGGCTTCATATATATATATATATATATAAAAAAAATTATCTATATCTACAGAGGACCCATGTATAACATACAGCTTGTATAACATAAAATTTGTACAACATAAAAATTCCGGAGATAGGGAAAATTTGCTTAACATAATCGTCTATGGGGCAAATCTGTACAACATAAAAATGGGATCACTCTGTTTTTAATGCATTCCTATGGGAACTTGTATAAAGGAAAATTTGCTTAACATAATTTCATTTGGAACGAATTAATTCCTTTATACAAGGTACCGCTGTATATATATTTACACACACACACACACACACACACACACACACACACACACACACACACTTGCGTGCGTGCGTGCCCCACAGTATTTGAATGGCCCTACTTGACAGATTGTCCCGAGTCAGAACTCAAGAGGGTTCGGTTGCTTAATGTGGTGGTTTATTTCTCTCTCTTCACTTCTTGAACCTTTCTCATTTGGGCCAGAAAGCCGCTTATGAATCCCGGTTCTGCATAGCCTCAGGCACGTCTTCCTCCCCCCCCCCCCCCAATTTGGCCTTGTTATCGGTTCCTTTGAGGCATCGCACAATTCATTTCTGGTGTTGCCAGTAGCTTTTCTTGCCTTACAAACGTTTAAAATCCTGCCTCTCTCTCCAACCCAGAGGTTGTCCTTAGGCATCCATAAAGGTAGCCATTGATACCCTTGTTCTCCATGAACTTGTCCAATCCTTCCTTAAAGCTGTCAAGGCTGGCAGGTATCACCACTTCTTCTGGCAGGGAGCTAGCTCTACAGACCAGTGATCCTCTGGGTGAAAAAGTACTTTCTCTTCTTTGTTTGAGATCTAGCCCCCCCCCCAAAGTTTCATGGAGTGCCCCCTAGTTCTAGTGTTGTGCAATAGGGAAAACAGCTTTTTCTTATCTACTTTATCCACACCATGTACAATTTTATAAACTTCAATCAGGTCACCTCTTAGGCGCCGTTGTTCAAGAGTGAAGAAGTCCAGCCGTTGCAGCCTCAGATGGTATGGAAGGCGTTTTAGTCCTCTAATCATTCTGGTTGCCAGAATGTTTATAGAATGTTTATAGGCATCAAGTTTGTTACAGTTTATAGGCATCAAATTTGTTACTGACTCCAGATACCAATTTCACCAGATTTGTAATCCAGGAATGCTCAGCCTCACCTGATTTACTGCCCAAAAAGAAATAGATGGTTGGATCCAGGCATAGTCACTCTTAAAGTAAAGGTCCCCCCTACATGCGTGCTAGTCATGTTTGACTCTAGGGGCGGTGCTTATCTCTGTTTTCAAGCCAAAGAACCAGTGTTGTGCAAGTCCATGGCCATGTGGCTGGCATGGCTGAACTCATTTTTGTGCATGGAACACTGTTTACCTTCCCACTTTTTATGGCAGTATCTATTTATCTACTTGCATTTATATGCTTTCAAACTGCTAGGTTGGCGGGGGTTAACAGTGGGAGCTCACTCCACTGTGTGGCACCCGGGATTTGAGCCGTCAAGCTGCCGACTTTGCAGCCAACAGTTTCGGTGCTCTAGCCCACTGAACCACCACACCCCAGAGGGGATTTAATTTGACCATTATTTTGTATTGTGGTTTACTATCAAATGTCTTCTAATTTGTGGCAACTCTAACAGGATCTCAAAGTTTGTGTGATGTTTGATGAGTGGTTTGTCTTGTCCCCCCTCCCCATGACTTTTCATGGCTGATTCAGGGGTTGGTCCCAGGTCTCCTGAATCCCAATCCAGCATGCTGCCCACTGCACCACTCGAGCTGTCAGCCTTTACTTAGGTACTCATTAAAATAAAATAAATCTTAATTTTAGTGGGTCTGCTGTCATTCTGTTTGTAAACACATTGAAATGATTGAGAATTTGTCTAATCTCAAAAAGCCATATACACACAATTTGTGATCAGTTTTGAGGAGGAAGATGAGATTTGTTGGTCTCTGTTTCTGCTTCACTTAAATGGCATTTTTATTTAAAGACAGTCCATGGTGTATTTGAGGATTATTTCCCGTTTTTATTTCAAATTATATTCTGTATAATGTATCTAATTCACTTTTGCCTAGGAATTTTATGGTTACGGGCTTACAAGATATTGACAAGTGCCGGCAGCAACTTCATGAAATCAGTGTGCCTTTGGAAGTATTTGAGTAAGTGGCTGTATCTGTTGTTACAATTGCTATATTATTCTATATTGTTGCTACTGTTCACAGCAAAACAGTCTCACATATCTTTATAATGAAATTAATAAGCAACACTAGATAAGAGTGCTTATATGTGAACGGTAGAAAGTCAGTACCTTATACTTTAAAAAAGTGACTGTATTTCTGATTTGGATGAATCATTTTATAATATTTAGCAGAGTCTATAAAATATTAGAAAAACAAATTAATTTAAATCTTTCTTAAATCAACTTTTTTGATTTAGATATTCAAAAATCCCTGATATTCAGATTTTAATTTTTGTTTCAAATCAATTTGATTTAAATCAAATCAACCCTGATATTTAGTTTTCGTATTCTTTCTTAATTCTGCTTCTAGAATCAGATACTACTTCTGAGAAAAGTTTCTCTCTCTTTTTACCTTATTTGATAACTGCTTTCTAAGCATTTACTTTAAAAGGCAGTACATATCTCTGGATGCAAAAAGTTGGCTGATCACATCATAGTGGTTTTTATAGTGGCTTAAAATACAATCAGTATGGGATATTTAGGTTAAAAGTTCTTGACTGCAGTTATTCTAGTATGCTTTGGCAAGTGATTTGTAGGCTTATTTCCAGCATGTGTGAATCTTGTTACTAAATCTGACTTAAAATTTATTCTTCAGATACATTGACCAGGGTCGCAATCCACAACTGTATACTAAAGAGTGTTTGGAAAGGGCTTTAGCAAAAAATGAACAAGTGAAAGGCAAAATTGACACAATGAAGGTAATGTTTCACACACTTCCCTTACTTCAAGAATACATTACATCTTACTACTTGATATCAGTGATTGTGTTAGAGGCGCTAATTGTATCTAAATATTTAGGTAGAAATCAGACTGAATAATTACAGTTCAATTGCATATGTGTTTAATGAGGTGTTCCCCTGACTAGATATCACTGGTCTTGAAGTGAGGATGTAGTGGTGTATGTGCATGTAGGACTGAAAGGGGGAAGGATGTTCATGTTGGGGCTGCAAGCCGTTGGGAGGCCCACTGTGGGCCCAGCCAAGGCACACATACATCTCATGCTGTGCTTTCCTGGGACCAGTCTGATACAGTACTTGAACAGTCTGAGCAAGATTTCCTCTAACTTTAAAGCAAGGGTAGGGAATCTTCAGCCCTCCAGATGTTTTTGGACCGCAACTCCCACAGTCCTTTATCATTGGCAGTATAGGCTCAGAATTCTGAGAGTTGCAGTCCAAAACATCTGGAGAGCTGAAGCCCCCCCCCCCCCGTCCTGCTTTAAAGGAAGTATGTAAAATAGAACAGTATATGAAGATTTACAATTGTAGACTAATTTTCCATCAGATCACTGTAAGCCAAAATCTAACGAGCCTTGTGACTAATTTGTGTGGTCACAGACTGTTTGGACTCAGAATAATAGTGGTCTTCACTGTTATAGCAAACCCCTGAAGCACTTTTTCTGTAATTCTTTTTTATTTAGCAGTTTAGAAAAAAAGAGACAATCTGTGAAGTGTGATAATTTGATTTATATTCAAGAATGGAAAAAATGTAGTTCCCTGTTTTTCTAGCAAAATGTGAGTTGCAAGTCCTGATTTCAGGTTTTAGAGAGGTTGCAGGGGCCCCTACATACATTACAAAATACATGTACCATGAAAAACCAATTATTCAATGCCACTTCAAGTTCCAGCTTAACTGTTTGCCATTTTGTGAGGTTTTTGTAGCATCTAGATCCTGTTGTTGGGAAACTGCCCCCTTGTACTCACTGAAGATGCCTCCACTGTTGACTGGTGTTCTTGCTTACTGGATGATGTTGCTAATATGTCAAGTTCTGTTATTTCCAGCTCTAATGGAAGACATATTTTCTTTGTCTTGTCTGACATCTGTGTAACATCGTTCTATTCAATTTCAGCTTGATTTATTTGTATTTTAATTATTGTGCTTTGCCTTGAACCCCTTTATAGGAGAAAAGGAGCATAAATGTTGCATAAATAAACATAAAATAAAATGATTTGTTTTCTTTCTTTCTTAGAAATTCAAAAGCTTATTGATTCAAGAGTTGGGCAAAGTGTTCCCAGATGATATGGCCAAGTACAAAGCTATTCGGGGAGAAGATCCATCTCCTTAATCATGTTGCTCGTTGTTCTCCTGAATTCTCCTCCAGTCACTTCCAATGGGTTTTATTTGACTCAAATAGGGGAGTGAAAGTGTTGTATGTAACAGAAACTTTTGTTAAATGTCATCTCTCTTGGCGTTAGAAGCTGATTGTCATGTGCAATGTCTGCGGCTATTACAAGTTCATCAGCACTTTCATTAAGAAGCCAGTCTTTTCCTTAAGGTGACCTGAGGCCCAAATGTGAGCCAAACATGTGACCATTGCTTTTTGTAAAATATAATTTTGTTTTTTGTAAAATATTGTTTTGAGTTCCTAAACTTTTCTGCCTTATGCAAAATAAAGTGGAGCCAGTGAGGTTATAATGTCTCTATTTGATGGTAGTCCAGCTTACAAAGCAGAAGAGTTCAGTGAAAAATGTCATTGCTGTCTCACTTTGAGTAGCTAAAACATGAGCATGCTCTTTTGCTATCCTTTGGTAAAAGTGGATTCTGTGATGCTATACGGGAGTAAATCAGAACATATGAAGTGTGTTGTACATGTTCAGTAGAAAATGTCTTCAAGAACATTCTAACCTTCTCGGTTTCTTATGATTAATGAAAATCAATTTCTGACATTAGCATTGTTTTTCAGTATTACTGTGTTATTTTGTACAATAAAGAATTTAAAATCAGTTTTAAATATTTGATGGTATTTCTTGGGGTTTTCTACAGAACCTTTTTTCTCAATCAAAATTTTAACCATCAAAAAGTTTACATTTTGTATAGCATTAATATGTAGTAATTATGGGTATGTTTGTAATTGAATGACTGTAGCAATCTGTGCTGAAATGGAATTGAATCACGATGAATAAACAGAGTTTGCATATTGCCTCCAGTCCAGTACTTTCAGTGGGTTACCTATTCATACTGAACTAAATCTTAAGTCATATGAAGTAGGTATGAGGGATGTATGTTCAATGGACAGTTGAGACATTGGTTAAAATTAGAGATGTGAAGGTCCAGAAAAAAGCTGGAAATATTTGGGGGAAAAAATTGGATTTTTTTTCATTTTTTTCCTGAAGCCTTTTTTGTCCCCCCCCCCAAAAAAAAAATTGAAAAATTGAAAAAAGAAAAAATGATGATGGAATGTTTTATTGTAACGTGATGAATAAAATATTTTATGACAGGGTGTTCAAATATTTTGCAAATCATTTCTGAAAAATATTGAAACTTAGTCCCACTCCCTTCTATACTTCTTCCCCGCTTCAATTCTTTTATTTTTATAGTTTTAAAGTTTTTATTTTATTTTTATCTCATATTGTGGAGAGAAAATATGAATAATTGTTAATTCTAGATTTTTAAACATTGTTTTGTAGAGGGTTTTTTGTTCCACAGAAACTAGTAAACAGCTGGTTTTATTTTTTATAATGTTTTCTTTATTTTAGGGCACCAACCTGACCAACCCTGGGGCCAGGTCAGCGATCCTTTTTTTAATTTTTTATTTTTTTATTTAATTTTTATTGTGTGGGGTTTTTTTTTTAACTGCCAACCATGTGGTCCGCGCTACAGCTGTGGCGCGGACTGGTCAGCTTTTGGGGTTTTTTATTTATTTTTTGTTTTTTGTTTTTTGTTTTGCTGGCTGCGGGCCAGGTCTGGTGCTCACGGGCTGGTTCTGGGCCCACGCGCCGCATCGGGGTTCCCCCCCCCAAGTGCTGACCGTGCGGCCCTTGGGGCTGAGTTGGCACTGGTTTTATTTTTTATATTTTTTCCTTTATTTTAGGGTTGGCACACCTTTTAAAAATAATAATTATTATTATTTTATTTTTATTTATTTGTTCTGGTCACCCCTCCTGCAGCCAGGAAGATCAGACCTCCGACCGGGAAGGACCAGCACCAGATAGGAGACATCTCAGCCGCCGTCGTTAACAAAATGAACCAAACCAATTTTTTGGTTCGCTTTGTTTCATTCTAAATCCTAATGAAACAAGTAACGAATAACGAAACAAACTAAGTTCATTTCGTGCCTATCTCTACTATATTTTAATATGTTAGTTGTGATAATTTTATACCAAGTCAAATTGTCCATAGTCATATTTTATGGTCCTAAAGTAACAGAATGACTTTCAAACTGTAAAGGTGGGGGGATGGCTAAGTTTAGCATTTTTTCAATTTTTC
>JAHTLZ010000204.1:92984307-92995348 GCA_023846285.1 Phrynocephalus versicolor | reverse complement strand
AAAAGTAACAGAATGACTTTCAAGCTGTAAAAGAGGGGGAAGTGCAAGTGTAGCATTTTTTTTCAAATTTTCCCCAAAATTCCATTTTTTTCCTTGGGGAAAAACAGATTTTTTTTTCCGAGCTTCAAAATTTCCAGAAATTTTACATCTCTAGTTAAAGTGTCTGGGGTTAGTAAATATACATTATAGCATTGTTTAAAAGAAATCCATAGTCCAAGCTTCAACCAGCTAATGATCTACAGGTCTTAAGTCACTCCACTGCATATGGCCTTAAAGAAGGATGGTGATGGTAACTTATGCTAGTGTTGGTAGAGCTTCACTGAATGATCCTCAAGAGGTCAGTTCATATTCGCCAGATACCATCAGATAACTGACTATTAATATACATGGAAGGTCTTTTTATTTGTGTGATTCATCAGTCATAGTAGTAAAGGAGGCATAGACTATTTCATGCTGGTAGAAGTCTCTGAAATGCACAAGGAGCACAGCAGTAATCCTGATGTCACCAATTGGGTAGCACCTGTAGCAGATCTCTAGGGTGCTATGCAGGAAGGGAAAGCGTATGCTGGGGGTGGGAGAGAGGAAGAAGGCAGATGAGAAAAAGTACATAGCAGCTCTATTGAAACTTTGATGTGGCTTTGAAACAGCCATTGGGATTAATCCCCAATTGAAAAAAGAGTTGTGTATCTTGGGGGTGCCCCTGGATCCATCCTTGAGCCTAGATGCCCAGGTCAGCTGTGGCCAAGAGTGCATTTGCAAAATTAAAACTAGTATGCCCATTTCTTGACAAACCTGCTCTGGCTACTGTGACATATGCCCTAATGACATCCCGGCTGGACTACTGTAATGCATTCTCCGTGGGGCTACTAATAGATAGTCTCAGGAAACTTCAACGGGTTCAAATGCAGTGGCCAGATTGCTGACGGGCTGGTTATAGAGATCACATTAGACCCCTACTAAAGCTACCTCAAAGATCAAATCTCACAGTATGAACCAGCTCGGGTGCTAAGGTCATCAGGAGAGACCTTTGTCAGTCAGTTGGGATGAGCAGTGAAACGTTTCAATCTCTCAAGAAAAAGAAGTCCAGTTGCCATGACTCATCTTCCAGTCTCGATTATGAATGTTTCTCAGAAGAAAGGGCTTTAGTAAAAATGCTTTGAAGGGTGTTATGTGGCTTATTTCAACAAAAAGGGGTTGGTTTCTCTGCAAAACTTGAGGTCTAAAGCTACTCTGATGTTGCTATATGAGAAACTGAACTATGATTCAGCTAGAAGGAAAAATGGTTTTGTGCACATTGAACTTTTTAGCATATGCTGGAAATGCTGAAAAATACAACCTATCTTATTTATTATACAGTTTATGTTTATGACAACTGAATAAGCAACTTACTTTGAATCAGCTGGGACCTTCCCCCCTTATTTTATCCAGATGTACTTTGCTATTGTGTTCTAAAATATTGTATGTTGTGCTATTGATTGCTGTGTTGATGCTACAGTATAAATTATAGGCCATATATATTTTCCTGTGAGCAGATTCCTGTCCCTGTATGGAATATTCTTTTCTTCTCTGGTGGCCTTTATATGCCCTGGAAGGTCTCCCAAATGTGTAGAGCAGATTTAGGGGGCAGTTCTATCCTTCCCACACAAACCTCAGAGGCTACAAGAAAGCTTGTATAGTTTGGAACTGTACAGAGGTTAAGAAATTTTATGAGAAGAGGCCTTTGGTTTAACCATTATCCTTATGTTCTTTGTTGTTTTGCTGTGTTGTTCAACTATCTCATGCTACTTAATATGCCCCCAGCCCGCTTAAGATTGGATCTAGTCCAGGCATGTCCGAGCTTCGGCCCTCCAGATGTTTTGGACCACAACTCCCACAGTCCTTTGCCATTGACAATACAGGCTTGGAATTCTGGGAGTTGTGGTCCAAAACATCTGGAAGTTTGGTCATGCCTGGACTAGATCCAATCTTAAGCGGGCTGGGGGGGCATATTAAGTAGCATGAGATATATAAAATATATATGGCCTATACTTTATACTGTAGCATCAACACAGCATATGTCTGATCTAGTCTGACTGACCAAAAATGGAACTATAGAACCTGTGTTCTGATTAAGAAGAGATCCGGTCAGACAGAAGAGTACTGCTTCATTTTGTTTCCTACAGTAGTCAACTGGATACCAATGGGAGACCCTTACTTTGTGGCTCTCCAGCAACTTACATTTTAGTAGCATGATACCTTAGGATCTGCCAACATCTCATAGTTGTGGGTTCTCATCCTTCATGAGGTGTGCTTTCGAGTGCATACTGTAGCTCCTTTGCACAATTAGGAAGTGGCAGGATTAGCCTAAGATATTTTTCTGTCTTGAGGCAGAAAGTAAGATTTCCCATGCACACTGCTCTCTGGAAATCGACTTAAAATTCAGTTTCACAGATTCAGTTCCCATGTTCAGTGCAGAAAAATGTGTCTAGCTCTTTAAAAACAACAACAACTCACAAGTTGACTTGGTTCAAGCAGTTTTTTATGCAGGGGTAAGTCATCAAAAAAGGAACTGAGTAAGTGTCCATGCAGTATGTTGGCAGCAATTACTGCGGCACTGTCTCTTAACTAAAGCTGTAACAGTATTCTCTGGAGCAAATTCTACAAGCAAGTCATATTTTGAAAAAATAGTTTTTTTCAGTCTTTCTCACACATCAGTACTAGTCAGTTCATTACTTTGTCTTGAGCATGATTTCTAGGCCAAGAAAGGGAAGAAAACTCACAATTCCTAATATAATATTGTAGCACCTGCAATTTTATTAAAATGATATGCATTTTTATTAAATTTAAGAATCGGGATTACCCAGGATTTCTCTTCTGATGATGGCCTTAGGCTGAGTAGGCAGACTGTAAGGAATATTGGATTGGCTCCAGCAGGCTACATGGAGATTGCCAAAACCTACAAGTGGGCCAAAGTTTGGCCATCCATATTTTTGCTTTGTGACAATTTGGATTTTAAAGGGGCTGCCCAGATTTACAGTATATTTATTGAGAAAGGGCAACTTGAAACATGTCTTCTAAATGGAACCGTGTGTGTGTGTTGCGTCGTTACGGTTGTGGCTGACTCTTCGTGACTCCATGTCCATGGAGTTTTCGTGGCAGGAATACTGGAGTGGTTTGCCAATTTCTACTCCATGTGCCTATACCACTTGGTATTTCCTGGTGGTCTTCCATCCAAGTACTAAGCAGGACTGACCCTGCTTAGCTTCCGAAATCAGGCGAGATCGGTTGTGCTCAGGGCATCTAGGCAGCTTTTGAATGGAACCTTAGTGAAAAATTATCTTCATAGTTGGTGAGACTGATTCACTGTATGTGAATGGCAATATTTTCAAATGGCTGAACAACTGTATGCATTAAGGCTTTAATTCCATATGCTAAGGCACAGGTCCTGTTGATTTTGGTAAGACTTGTACCTGCGTAAACATGCTTAGGATTGCATTGTGGATGGCCTGTCATTACAGTCCGATTCCCTTGTTATAGAAACAAGATGGTACACAAATACACTGCCAGCCTCCTTTAGAAACACCCTGACAACCATTGGAAATTTACATTTGAAGTAATTCCTAACCATCCTTTTGTCCCAGTATCCCTTGTTTGAGGCACAAATGACTTTCATTTGCCAAATATTTACTTTGTTTAAATAGGACAGCGCAGCCGAGAGTCCTTTGTACTCATAATTAACATTTTAAATGAATTCTACTTTCAAACTGCTGTCACTAGTGGTATGACTGTCAACCCTACTTTTTATGCAGATTCTTTAAATGGATGTTAGAAGGGAATCATGATCTTTCCCTGTGCACAGTGTAAAGTGTGAAATGGCTTAAGTGCATCTATAGTTGTATGCCTATAGGCAGGCTATGTAAGTACATGGGCATACATCTGTATGTATGCAGAGGTCCATTTCATACCATGTCATATAAGAATGAATGACTCAGGTAAGAAAAAACATGCAATACTGCTAGCTCACCCAGTGTTCTTTGAATGCATGGAGGTGAAATGTACTGTTGTTTTCAGTTACCTTCCTGGGATGAGGTGCCATGCCCATAGGTCCACTTCTTAACTGAGGTAGATTCCTATGAGTGGTCATTCTGGGAGATTTGTGAGCTGTGTTGCATGGCTAAGTAGCAGTGGACACTTCGTATTTATATCCAGAGGATATGAATAGGAACCACGACATCTCTTTCCCCCTGGAATCAGAATGGTCCCTTACTGGCCTCAGTGTGGTGCGAGGCTCTGACATAATCACTGCTGCATCAGTTGTGGACATTGGCCCCCAAATATCTTGGTTCCATATCTTGGTAGCTGATGGGAGCCTGAGTCATGAGGTGACATCGAGGATCAACAGTGCCTTGCTAAAATGGTGTACAACATCAAGCGTCATGTGTGACAAAAAGATCTGCGACCACTTAAAATAAAAAATCTATTGCAACATTGTATGACCTGTTGCACCCTATGGTGCAGAGTGCTAGCCAGCAATTAAAGAAACTGAACGTTGCTTTGGTGTCTTGGGGACGAAGATGCTGCAATGGACCTCTGGCCTCACATGAAAGGATCATGTGCACAATGATGACATCAGAGCAAAATACGGCATTGCACCAATCGCCAACAAGATGCGCAAAGCCCAGCTGCATTGGTTTGGTCATGTCCTGTGTGCCAATGATGAAACTCTGACCAAAAAGGGTCTCACCCTGCAGGTCAACAGATACCAACTGAGGAGTTGTCCAAAACAGTACTGGACGAACACCCTTGAAAATGACATGAAGTTGTCCCATGATCGTGCCAAATGGAAGGCCAAAACAACAATAGTGGACTTGACCACTATCTGGGACAAACAATAAGAAAAAGAAGAAAAAGAAGACTATCCACCCCTAGAGAGTCACAACTGGGAGACAAGCAGAAACTCATGAAAGAGACCACTTGAGCATCTCGGACAGCAGATGTTTTGGACCACAACTCCCAGAGTCCTTTGTCATTGGCAATACAGGCTTAGAAATCTGGGAGTTGTGGTCCAAAACATCTGGAGTGCCGAAGGTTTGCCACCACTGATCTAGGAACATCCTAGAGTTCATATTGATTTTTTTCCAGGGGCAGCCTAGCTTACACTAAAATTTTTCTTACTCTGATCCAGTCTAGCAGTGCTTCAAGATGACAGTTCAGTTTGTTGGCATTCATCGAGCCAGTTGCTGCATCCAATTAATCATCCATCATTATCACAGACTTACCTGGCTTTGAGAAGCAGCGGCAGTGGAACCAGATGTCGTCTGCATACTGATAAGAAATATCTTTGTCTTTCCAAAGGACCTAAGACTGATTTTGTGCTAATAAAGGGAAGGGTAACTTGTGAACCTTAGCAAGAACTGATGCAATTTTGGAAGGGAATTCGGCTGCCATAAAGGGAGGAAAAATTATTGAATCTCCAAATGGTCCCAGTGAGAGGGAGCACATTTTTGTGTTATTATCTAATATTGTTTTGGGGTGTTAAGCTTTAATGTATTTGTTCTTGTCTTTGTTGAAAATACATATAAAATATTAAAACGCTCCTCTGTATCACTATTAAAACTTGATTTCCAAGGCTTTGAACTACACAGAAGAACCTTTCTGGATGACTCCAGGAGGACCTGATAGTTGCGGAGGAAATGTTCCTTCGTTACCATCATCACGGTGGAATAGAATCAATAATGAGTGTTTACTGATGAATGGCTGTATCTCTGGCAATATTTCTAAAATATCTTATTGTCAGCAGCCTTGGACATTTTTGGAGTAAGTAGAGATATATTAATAAACATTGACTGATGTTCTCAAATTAAAATGTTACAGTTGTTTAGGGGGTGTGAAGGGCATTGTGCTCCAAAACAAAACACTACCCATTTGTATCTTTGTTGCCAAATTACTTGCATCCAGAAGAATCTCTTTGAATCTGCCATTTAAAAATACAGACCTGTTTGACTTAATTTCTTAATTGCTTCATAAGTTAGCTTAGAGCTAAAATCCATACAAGCCCTGCATGTCAATTAGCTTTATTTTGTTATTTCTGTGGCTGTGTTGCTTTATGCCTTTCCCCCTGTTTCTGTATCAATACACACCTTTGGGATTTGTGCACACTGTGCATTTTTATATGACTAATGTGCCTGTGTTACTGACCTCAAGGAGATTTATTATAGGACAGTGGTGGTGAACGTTCGGCATTCCAGATGTTTTGGACCACAACTCCCACAGTCCTTTGTCATTTGCAATACAGTTTTGGAATTCTGGGAGTTGTGGTCCAAAACAGCCGGAGTTCTAAAGGTTCACCACCACTGGTATAGGGAGGCCATGTTTAGATCATAGATCCTGTTCCAGGAATAAAAACAAGCAAAATCACGATACCTTGTGATCCATAACGAAAAACAAACATCAGAGTTGGGTTATATTTTCATCAGAACCACTAAAATATTGTAAAAATCTTACACTCATGGCACCAGCTCTGGAGCTCCCCAGAAGCTTTTTCCCCCCAGACAATTGGGAGCAAAATTCTGTTTGTATTGCCATAAATGTGCTTGGTATTACACTCAACAATAAGGGATTATGCAATCAGTTCTCCATCCCTGGAATGACCAACTGAGCAACCTAACTTCATGGATTGCATAGCCCTTCTGCCTCAGCACTATTGTGGGCGCAACTTGTATGTGCATAGTTACATACTGGTAATAGGATTTTGCCCATTGTGTGTGTGTGTGGTTTTTTTAAAAACACATACTAGGCAGTAAGGGGAGAAAACAATGCCATTTATGTTTATTATGTATATTGCATTTTATTTTGTTGGGTTGCTATTCACTCAATTCTGTTGATGTTTTGTTTTGTATTTGTATAAACCTTTGTAAACTGCCCAGAGGGACCTTTGTTGCTAGATGGGCAGTATATAAATCCAATAAATAAATAAATAAATAAATAAATAAATAAATTATGCACATCATTTTTAACATTACAATGGTCATAATAAAAGGTCACTCCAGGAATAACCTCTACAGCAGCCCTTGCGAGGGCATCCAATTTTGTTTGAAGAGGAAGAGGAAGGGTCCACAGAAAGCTGGTGAGAACTATAAACTGAGCAGAGAAGCAGTCTGCATCTGAAATAATATTGCAATGTGCTAAAGGTAACTGGGTAGCATTGTTGTGCTAGATTAACTGCATGCTTCATAATGGGTCATCTTTACGATTTATTTATTACTTGCATTTATATCCTGTCCTCTAGGAAGTTTAAGGCAGTATGTATGGCTCCCCGCTGCTATCCCCCTCAAGCAAACTGAGCCTCATCATGACACTGTGAAGTAAGCCAGACTGAATGACTGTGGCTGGTTCAAGGTCAGCTAGTGCATTTCATGGCCAAGGGAGGATTCGAACCTGGGTCTTTGAGGCTGTAGTTCTACCTTCTAAACCAGCCATTCTCAATGTGGGGCTGTGCCCCCCTAGGGGACCCTGGTACCTATGAAGGGGGACACAGAATGGAAACAATTATTCACATACCATCTTGTAAGGTTTGTTATGCGACTTACACAATTCAGATTCAGCCTACATTTCTTTCGTATTTTCTTTATAGTCATGGCTTTTTAAAAAAAGATGAGAATGGCTGCTATAAACCACTACACACACTTATTTTTGACATCCTCATATTGTCATTTGTTGTCGATTTGTGCAGTAGCTGCTGCTGCTGCTGCTTCTATAGTCAGAAAGCAGCGATTAAACGTATGGATAAAATCTGGGGTGGGAAAGAACAAAATAACATACAAGTATTAAAGGAGAGAACCCAGGGAACGAACACAATACATATTAAGTGAACATATGGAATTGGATCAAAAATTTGTTTCCTGTTTAATCCGGCACAAGAATCCACTCATCTCCCCATCTTCCTGTAGACTCTTATAAATCATTGTCCCGTCTGTTACCTCAGGACTGGGGTCTGTTCTGGAGCACCATGGGAAGTGGCACTGGTGTCTACAAGGACAAGTAGAGGAAAATGTCCTCTCTCTTTTCCCTCATGCAGGTCATGATGGGAGCTCCACTCAGGAAAGACTTCGAAAGAGAGCAGCCAACACTGGATGGAACCCATTAAATAATAATGCAGGGGAAATGAAGTCACGGCTGTATACCCTCTTGATATTAATTGGTCCAAATATTAACAAAGTCAATCTCTAGAGAAATCTGACTTTTTACAAACTCCGTTCTACAGAGTTATAAGAACGTAAGAATGAATAATGCTGTTCTTCCTGAGCTAATCTGAAATGTATGGACAAGGGAATAGTTTCCTTGTCTTCTCTTTAAAGGTCTTATGAAGCATTCAAGCCTAGCTAGCCATTCTGTGACTGCAACACATTCACATCATCAAGAGCCTTCTTTGACCTGCTCTTTTCTTGGCTTGATCTGTGTCTCTTTCTGCCTTGTTCCTGTCAGTGTTGTTATAGTTACTGTCTCTGCACAGATTTCTGTCTTAGGAGAGACTGTAGTGAAGAGGGTGGCTATTGAATGCTTCAACCTTCTGTGTGTTGTCTGTCAGCATTTTTCCTTGAGCCTTATATCTCATCTGGACAAGGTCATCTACCCCACCCCCGATGGCTTGCAGGTGCACACCTGACATCATTCTATTCTTTTTTTTAATAGGTCTCTGCTCCTCAATGAACCTATGATCTGCTGTGATATTTATTATCTGGTTATGGATTACAACAAAAAGCAGCAATGTATCATTATCTATATAATTATTTATTTACTTCCCCCTTCCCCATTCTTTTCAATCAAAAAGCCTCCCAGAACAGAAATACAATAGTCACTCTTGCAGCCTGCAAGTTTACTATGTAAAATAAGCATCCCAGGAGGAAAAGGCATGGGGAAGGGAATAAGGAAGAGCAAATACAGTATATGCATGTCTATAACGAGGGCAGGGCAACCAGATCACATGTTGACTAGGCCTCAGTAGACCAGAGTTCTGGGCTAGACTATGGAAAATCTGCTTATCAGTATATTTGGTATGCTAAAACTGTAGCTCCGCAAATGCTGGTGATTCCTGTGGAAGATGAGAGATCCTAGCAAGGTGGTCAATGATGTAATTACTTATATTTATTTGTGGAGTGTGGAGATTATTGTGTCTTAAAAAGCTTCTAACTGTGCAGCAGATAAAAGCTAATTAGTTTTAAGTCTCCCCTCAATAGATCACCTCTTGCTACTTCTCATCAACTGGCACTTACTGTATCAATAACTCTCTCTGAGCTACTGATAAGAGAAAAGAATGAAATGTCCCATTTACTCACAGTAAGCAATGTATTCCACATCCATAAACCAGAGGAGTTTTGGGGAGAATTTAATGTGTTTCTTTTAAAACTGAACTCAACAAGAACTTCAGGGGAACACCGTCAATGAGATCACTATTAAAGAAGTTGAGGTTGCAACTGGAAGCCTGAAAAACAACAAGGAAGCAGACTTAGATGAGATATCTATGGGGATCTTATGGTGTATGGTAGTGTGATGTTTAACAAGTGTTGGCCAAGTGGTATCGTTCTGGAGATATGGAGAAGAGGTGCCTTTGTAAAAGTTCCCAAGAAAGGAAACATCTCAGAATGCACTTATTGGAGGGGCATCACCCTTTCTCTCAAAGTGCCCTTGATCAAGAGGAACAAGATGGATTCCACTATGGAAGGTCCTGCAGTGAGCACATCTTTACCTTAAGAAACATCATGGAACAGTGCATTCAATATCAGCCACCAATTCTGTCATTTAAAAAGCAACAACACTTTTGATAGTGTCTACCAAGAGTCTCTTTGGCAGATCCTGTGTCTGTATCGCATGTCAACCGTCTTTGTTATCATCTTTAAGAACTTGTACCAATGACTGAGCTGGTGTGTTAAGATCGAGAATGGCCAATTGGCCACACAGACTTCTTCAATATTGCTATTGGTGTCAGACAAGGCTGTATTTTGTCCCAACTCCTATTCCTCGTGGCCTTTGACTACGTCATTCCACAAACTGGAGTAAGTACTGGGAGAGGCGTCCACTGGATTGACCAAAGTTATCTTGGCAACTAGGATTTTGCCAGTGATATCTCTTTGCTTGAGGAAGACAGACTGAAATTGCAGCACTCCATGGCTATCCTGGATGAATAGGTAAACAAACCTGGCTTCAGGATAAGCACTGAGAAATTGAAGATCATGCATGTGAGCTCCAGGGCCCCAATACGGGGAATTGTGCTCAGATAGCAGCAGATAGAAAAAGCGGAGACACTCACTTATCAGGGTAGTACAATAACCTGGAATGTAGATGCAGAGGTGGATGCTAAGTACTATGTTGGGAAGTCAATAGCTGGTTTTAGGAAGATGAACAATTTCTGGTCCTCACCAGCCATATAATTAAAGATCAAGTTCCACTTGTTCCACTTGGAGTGTGTCAGCAATTATCAACCAGAGGTTTGACGTCTTTCAACAGAGGTGCCTCTGCAGCTGGCCCAAGGCCACACAGGCTGGCTTTTTCTCTCATGAGACACAGTGGAAAACCCAACCTTTGGCTCTGCAGCCAGATATCTAACTCACTGAGCTATTTTTATTCATCCGAAACCAAATAATCCATGAAGGAAACCTGGGAATTGGGATTCCAATTTGGGATTCAAAGCAGCTCATTACAGACATAATTTTCTACATATTTCCTTTTCTAACTTCCCATCCCCTCCAGCAATAATTTAATTGAGAGTTATAATGGAATGATTAACTCCAACCTCTCATCAAGGAAGGAACCCGTTGGTAAGCTAGCCAACTTTTGCTGCCTCCACTGCCATCTGGCCCCCATCCTCTGCTAAACAAGAGATGATCCGAGCTGCCCATGCAGTGGATCATGGCGAAAAAGGGAACACAATGCTTGAACTGCTTTTAGCTCCCAAAGCTAAGTAGAGCAAATAATGGCACCCTTCCCAGTGGCAATTGGGAGCACAAACTAGGGTTGTTTTATTATTATTATTATTATTATTATTATTATTATTATTATTATTATT
>JAHTLZ010000204.1:92921545-92984297 GCA_023846285.1 Phrynocephalus versicolor | reverse complement strand
TTATTATTATTATTATTATTATTATTATTATTATTATTATTATTATTGATTGATTGAGTGATTGAGTGATTGAGTGATTGATTGATTGATTGAATTTCTATACCATGCCATCTGGCACCATGGCCACTCTGGGCGGCTTACAAAATACATCATGAAAACAACAATATACAGTACAATGCGAAACAACATAAAAATAAAAAAATACACATAACTAAATCAACATTAAAATTGTAAACACATGCTCAAAAAACAAAGACCAGCAAAGAACTATAAAGCCATATCTTCAGATGGATTTTAAAGACAGATAGCGTAGGAGCCAGTCGAATCTCGGGTGGGAGTTGGTTCCACAACTGAGGCCCTTCTACCGAAAAGGCCCAGTTCCTTGTTGATGATTTACAGGCTTCTTTTGGCATAGGCACCCTCAAGTTACCTGCCTGAGATGAGCAGGTGATGCAGGCAGAATTCTGTGGAAGGAGCCGGTCTGACAGACAGTTTTAGGACATTTCTGGGAAAAGCATCCAGGAGTAGCAAAACAGGAATCTCTCTCATTCCATCTGAGTAAAGGTAAGAATTCTTTGTTGTTGTTGTTGTTTAAACTATTTTGAGCAGTGCTGTGGTCTCTTCAGCCAATAAGGCTGTCAAAGAACCTTGTGTGGGATCACCACCTAGTTAAAGCAATTCCAAGTCTCTGTGGCCTTTAAATTGCTTAGTGATGACTGGCTCCTGCAAGGTTCTTAAAATGTCTGGCTGGCCTCGGGAAACCTTTTATTTGCACATGTCCATGCATTCACGAAGTTTCTGACACGTACCACAGCATACGTGCCTTCTGCGAAATGTCACGAAAACGGAGAAGGTACATACTGAGTAGTTTTCAATATGTCACAGACTCAAGGAGAGCAGGGTTCCCTGCCAAGCACATATTACCCTCAACCCAACCAGCTCGAAATGATGGGGCTGAGTCATTTGCCATCTCTCACCAGGGCCCAGTTAGGAGGAGGTTAAATGACATAACGGGAATGAGATCCACTTGTATGTCGTGATCAACTTTTTTATTTTTAAAAAATTGATGCAATTACAGCTAAACATGATTCAAACACCAGTAGTTTTACCAGTCACCCTTAAATTGTAGACAGTTATGGCCTTTTATCTCATGATGTCTTGTTAATTAATCTGCGTAGCTGGAACATCTTGCTTGTTGCATTGACTATTGCCTTTTTTATGGGACTTTGTTCTCTTTGCAACCCAAGACATCTCTGGCTTTCTTACAGATGACCTTTTCCCATTTTGTCCTTTTTTAAAACCAATTGCTTTCTTTTAATAAAGTTCTTAGATTCTTTTTTTTAATTAAAAATTTAAACAACACATATATCCCCCACAACACATTGTGCTTAATTATCCACCACCCTCAGGATTATATAACAATATACTTTATAAGATTATATAACATTTCATTCATTACAATCACATGTTTTATCTTAAACAACCTGTCTCCTTCCAAAACTGAATTGATTCTTTAGATGGAAAAATAACCTTTTTGCTTTAGAAATACGTGATCCAGAAATTTATACCAGATTCGATTAAAAACATTCTCTTTTACCATCCCTTTTTAAATTTTCAATTCACAGGTCAGTTTATCATTAATAGCAAAACTCCACATTTCTTCATACCATTCCTCTAGACTCAATTTCTTATTATCTTTCCAATTTTTTGCCATTATTAATCTTGTAGATGTTACCATAGTTATAATCAGATCCTTTACCTCTTTTTCTGTTTCACAATTTTTAATTATGTTTAGCAATGGTATCTTTGGAGCTCTTTCTATATCAATCCCTATAATTTCTTTTATTTCATCAAAAACTATTATCCATTCCTTTTGTTTTTCCTCACAGGACCACCACATATGATAATAGGTTCCTTTTTCCTTCTTTAGATTCTTTAGTCCGGCTGCTGTTTTTTTTTTTTTTTACTTCTTCAGAGAACCCCAGGCTATCTAAATCGCATTTACCTAGCCAAACCTTGACTATAACTATTGAGAGGCTTTTCAGCATGTACTGTACAATTCTTTTCCTCTGGAGCTCAGTGAGTTGGCTTGACAGGCTTGGACACTAGTGAAAGACCTCCCTCACCACCACCTGATGGTAAAGGCCACTGCTCCTGGGAAATTCCATTAAGAAAGGCCTTAGAGGAGGAGAAATTATGTCACAGTCCTGCACACATTTTTTCTGTAATAAATTGTTTGGAGGGGCTTTGTTGATTTTCTGTCATAGGAACTAGCTTTGCAGCCTCATTTTATTTTATGAAATGCCATGAGGGACTTGACTCAGATGTACGGTTTCATTTACAGACATTCAAACAGTCTTCGAAAAGAGATGCTTTTTAAACTTGTTTTTATAGAAGTCAGCCAGAATCAGAACTTGGAAATGTTAAGTTATGGGGCCACAACATCAGAATCTGCAAGCCACCATGGCCGAGAGGGTTTCCCCCACAAATGGCCATCCTTTACTCTAGAGTCGAGGACACTCCACCGTCTTCCCACATACAAAACCCGACCAGGCTGGCCTTTGAATGTACATAATGGGACCATGTTCTTTACCTTACAGCTTTGGGTTAGCTTGGGAGCATCGTACAGCCTGCATGGCACATCAGATATGGATTCTCCAGCCGATGGGAACAACAGAGGGCCTCGGAAGGAATAGCCAGGGAGACTTCAATATCCTCACCCAAGAAAGCCATCTCATTTAAAGCAATGTCCAGGCAAGGCATGGTATACACCTCTTGGATTAATGTGCTGATTAAAATTTCACAGCCGCCTTTGAACACTGTAATAGAGGTCTCCCCAGTCCAAACATTCTGATCTATGTTTACAGCAAATGTTTTTTTTTCAGAACCCCTTTAGGAATGTGCATTTGTAAGAAAATAGGCTTTAAATGCTTAGTTGAAGACATTAAAGGACAACATCAAACTTGGAGTTTTTCCTGCCAAAAATTCAACAACAGAACAATATCTGCTTAGAGCAAACTCATCTGAAAGTGAAATTGACTGGCAATAGTTTTATTTACTCATGCTTGCAAGAGATGCACTCCCCCCCTTTTTAAGAAAACTGAAAGAGAGATTCAGAGGAGTCTTACATCTTATCATTATATCTAGTTCAGCTGCAGTATATTTATTTGTTTTCCTAAATTGTTAACTTTCAGAACGGTCACCTCTCTGATCAATCTTTCTCTTTCACCCTCTCTCTTGGTCTTCAGGCAGTCTCCTTGATGACATGGTTCTGTTGTTCTTGTGGACACCTTTCCTGTCAACCCAATGCCATCACAAACTATGCCACCACGTTCTGTATCAGCTGATGACGGGTAGAGGGCGTGGGAAGGAGAGGAGAACTCCTGACTAAGATGTTTTGGAGCTTCTAAATTTGGACATGGATGTCTGCAGAATGCTCCCAACCATACTGAAAGAGAACGGGCTGTAGCAAGCTGGCATCCTTGGATGGCTGCCCATGGGGCTCTAGCTCAGCAGAAATCCTCTTCCAACAAAACGAAGGGGACAGAAATAGCACCAAAAATTTTTCTTCTGCTCTTGCTTCTGCTAACATAATTGCTCTAAGCCAGTGATGCCGAACCTTTTAGAGACCGAGTGCACAAACTGTGATTCAAAACCCACTAATTTTTCACAAAGTGCCAATACAGCAATTTATCCTGAATACAGGAGGCTGTGAAGGGGCAATGTCGGGTGCCACCTTTGGCACCCATGCCATAGATTCACCAACACTGCTTTATGCTCTTGGCCTTTTGACATTCAATTCCAATTCCCTTCACCAATCAGTAGGGGGAAATGTCCTATTGAAATAATAGGGACTTATTCCTAAATCATCATGCAGAGAGATGAACTGCATGTGACACAAATAATCTATGATCATTGACTTATTTAGCTCAATAATAATAATAAATTAAAGGATTTTTGTGTGAGGAAGAGAGAGTTCAGGTATGTAGGTGATACCTCGGTGAAAAATCAAGACTCAGGAAGTACAGGCCTTTACAGATCACCTCAATGTGGTGGACCCTAATATTAAGTTTACTAGGGAATACACTGAAGACAACAGGTTGGCTTTCCTGAGTTGTGCAGTCATCATCAGACCCGACTATAGCCTGGGAGTAGAAGTTTCCAGGAAACCCACCCACAGAGATCAGTACTTACTGTTTGACTCCCACCATCCATTACAACACAAATTAGGAGTCATCAAGACCCTAAACCACAGAGCAAAGAGCATCCCCACCTCCACAGAAACCAAGAATGAAGACTGGCACCAGAAGTTGGCACCCAAGGCCTGTGGATATCCAAAGTGGGCCTTCAACAAAGCAGCGTGCCAACCCAGAAGAACAATGGATCAGCCTGAGACCCAGACCCGATGGAAGAACTTGGTCATTACCTACATGGCTGGAGTGTCTAAGAAGCTTAAAAGGGTTTTTGGAAAACGCCACATCCCTGTTTATTGCAAACCCACAAACACACTAAGGCAGAGACTCATCCACCCGAAGGACCCAATACCAAAACAAAAAAGAAGCAATATAGTATATGTGGCCCAAAGCAGCGAGGAGTTTACAGACTTCTGCATTGGAGAAACATACAGCCATTAAACAGAAGGATGGCCCAACATAGGAGGGGTAACAGCTCAGGACCAGAATCATCAGTACACCTCCACTTGAAGGACAAAGGGCACTCATTCAAAGACGAGGATGTACATATATTAGACAGAGAAGATAGGTGGCTTGAGAGAGGGGTCTGGGAAGCCTCTCTCCTTTTCCACCTCTGCAGTGGAAGCTGTCCGGACCCTCGACCAGTGCCTGGAGGCGGTCATGGCTTGGACCAGGTCCAACAGGCTCAAACTCAACCCCGAGAAGACTGAGGTGATGTTCTTCGGGAGTTCCCCGATTGGTTACGGAGGCCCTCTCCCCAGCTTGGAGGGTGTTTCCCTCCAGCTGGCAGATAGGGTTTGGAATCTGGGCATGGTCCTGGATCTGGCGCTATCTCTGGATGCCCAGGTGGCTGCCGTGACCTGGGCTGCATTTTATCATCTACGTCAGATTGCCCAGATCCGCCTGTACCTCGACGGGAACTCACTGAGAACAGTGGTTCAAGCACTGGTGATCTCGAGGTTGGACTACTGCAACACCCTCTACATGGGGTTGCCCTTGACTCTCCTCCGGCGACTGCAGCAGGTACAAAATGCAGCGGCCAGACTGGTGGTGGGTGTGCGCCATTACGACCGCATCACCCCAGTCTTGGTCTGCCTGCACTGGCTGCCCGTTGAGTCCCGGATCAGATTCAAGGTCCTGGTTTTAGTTTATAAAACCCTCCATGGCTTGGGCCCGGACTACCTGGCAGAGCGGATCGCCCAGCGATCAACCTCGGCCCAACCAGTTCGGCAGTTGCGAGCGCACTTGCTTTGGGTTGCCACCCCCCCCCGAGAGGCCAGAAGAACTTCCACTCGCAATCAGGCCTTCTTGGTGGCTGCTCCATCACTGTGGAACAGACTCCCCAGTGAAGTGCGCTCTGCAGAGTCCCTGCTGGCCTTTCACAGAGCGGTGAAAACCATCTTGTTCCGCGAGGCCTTTGGTGACCTAGCCTAATAGTTCTTTTTCTCCCCCCCCCGCCATCTGCTGTTTGCTTGCTCTATTGCTACCTGTTTGTGAGCGTTGTATATTTTACAAGGGTGCCCATACGGTTTTATTTTAAATTATCTAATTGTCCTGTGTCTGTATTTTGATATATGCTGAATTGTTCAGCTTTTGTAAGCCGCCCAGAGTTCCCTTTGGGAAGATGGGCGGGGTATAAATTTAATAAATAAATAAATAAATAAATAAATAAATAAATAAGCCATTCATGTGAGCATTGAACTCTGGTTCTACAGGCAGATACCTAACTCATTGAGCTATCTAGACAGCTAACCATACATTATTAGATATATGTAAATTATTAAAAATATGGTCATTAATGAAGACTTTAAAAAAACACAGAAGATGTGGGGCACATTAGGAACAGTAGTGTGAGGCAACCCTAATAAGCGATATATTCCATGGAACTTATTTGCAACCAATTCTTGTAAAAACGTCAACACCTGAGCATGTATGCAGCTCTTGGGCACTTCACTTGTGCAAGAAATTTTAAAGGAGATCATTTTAATTCCCATTTTCAAGGCACCACGATGTCTTGAATAAAGCTGGGCTCTCTATGAGAGCCTCGTGGTGCAGTGGTTAAACTGCTGTGCTGCAGCCATAACTGGGCTCACAACCTGAGTTTCAGTCCCAGGTAGCAGGTTCACTCAGCCTTCTATCCTTCTGAGGTCAGTAAAATAAGTAACCACCTTGCTGTGTGTGTGGGGGGGGGGAGGGGGTTACAGCCAACGTAATTACTTGTAAACCACCCAGAGAGTGCTTTAGGTGCTATGAGGCAGTATATAAGCAGCACACTTGCTTTTCTAAACGACCAATCTACAGCAAAGCCATTCTGTCAGAGGATGTCTTGCCATTGGCCTCCACAAAACTTTCCCAAGGCCTGAATAATATACATGGTTCTGTAAGGGAGGAGTTTATAAACTAAGTCCAGGATCTAAACATACCCAGTTGCTCCATTAGGTGGTAGGGGGTGAATGTCACAGATCTTCCCTGCCCCTTCAAAGAGTGAATAGAAGGGCAGTGGTTTGGACAGAAATCCGTTGTTTTTCTACCTGTCCTCAAATCTCCCTCTGTCTTTCCCCAGGTCGTTTTGCTGAGAGATGGATGAGAGTTAATGGGATCTTTGCAGGTAACAAATTATAACATTAAAGAAAGTTTTATTGTGAAAACTTTTTAATGCCATAAGAAATTTACTACAGTGGTACCTCAACTTACAAATTTAATCTGTTCTGAATGTATGCTCTTAAGTTGAACTACTAATCTTAAGCCGGGGTCCCTATATAAAAATTGAAACAAATAAGTTAAAAAATTAAAAAAGTAAAAAAATTGTAAGTTGAACAGACCATATCCAAAATTTGTAAGGCGACAGTTAAAATGCCAACAGTTTTCTGCTCTTAAGTCAAATTGCTCTTAGGTCAAGCTGCTCTTAAGTACGGGGTACCATGGTAGTTGTTAAGGAGCTACAAGCAATTTATTATTTCTGCTGGGGTAGACTTACAAGGCTACCATCTCTTAGATTATTTTTGAAAGCAAAACCACATTAAGGGTCTTCACATAACCAACAGGAGTCCAGCAATGGCTGAGGGATCGGTGACCTACTTCTCTGAGGTGTCCTTCTTGTATCGTTTCTGCTTGTCTTGAGCCTGGAGGAAGGCAGTATCCTAGTGTACATGTACACACACACCCCCGATGAAGTGTAAGTGACTTGTTCAATAAGCAGACCTTCAGAAGTCCTTCTGAAGTGGCTAAGGAAATAATTCTCCTTCCCGCCATTCTTTATTCATGAAAAACAGCCAAACAAAAGACAGAATATATATTTTAAGTAATCAGAGGAGATGACGTTTGGGAACCATTCATGCCCCAGACCCTGGGATTTATCTTGATCTGATTTCTTTGTCAGCTGCGAACAAAGAAAAACGACCGTGTTAAAAATTCCGACAGGCTTTTCCATTCACATGTTAAATGAAGTGTGGCTGATACCTTGATCAGAAGTGTCTGCCCATTCCCAACAGTGGCCTTAAAATACCATAGAAAGTGTTCAGACCTCCAGGAAGTAAGAGGAACTCAGCCAAGTAGGGCCTCATAAACAATACTTTTATGGAACAGTGTCATCTCAATACTGTATGAGTAAAACTGGAAATGATGATAAGAATTGCCTGGCTACAGCTAGATAAGCTGAAGCCTGTTACATTCAGTTTTCTTTGCCCACCAACTATGGCACAAATGCCTACACAACTCAAGTGTGACATGGCACAGCATGGCGTGACCATCAGCCCTGTTGTATCTCCCCCCCCCATATCTAAGTAGATCTGCATTCATGTACAGTATACAATATGGAAGACTGATTGGCTGACTGACTGATTGATTGCATTTCTGATATTTATTTATTTATTTATTTATTTATTTATTTATTTATTTATTTATTTATTAATTAATTAGATTTCTATACTGTGCCATCTAACAACAGAGGCCACTCTGGGCGGTTTACAAAATAAATTGTAGAATGACATTCTGTCACATTAGGCTGGAAGTCAACTCAATTGAACAAAGTGGAGTGAAATGTCTGAGAAAATGTTTGTTGTTGTTGATGATGACTAGTGCCTTCTTTGGGTGGTTTAATAACAACTTATAATAATAGTATTTGAAATGGAGAACTGGAAGGGACCTTATGGATCATCAAATCCAGTCCCCTTTCAAGGAGGAAGAGCGTAGAACTGAACTTCCAAGCTCTGGGTCCACAGCCAGAGAGACGTTAAGTCATGGAACTACCCAGAAAACCACAACTTCTACCCCAGTGACCTCTGGTTTATAACGAATCCCATGATACCCTTTGGAGAGCTGGCAATCAGAACTGCACAATTTGGTCTTGGAACAATTTTGGTCTTTGAAACTGATTTCTTATAGTGGTGTTTATAATTGCATGGACAGAGATGAAGGAAGAAAACAAAAACAAATGAAATCGTTTTTCTCATTCTTACTTGGTTAAGCTAGCCGTAAAACCTTATATGGAAATGTATTCTGTCCATTCAGTTTTCATATAGGACTGAAAAACCTCTGGAGGATGATTTGTTTACTTGGATATTTATTGATGAACCTTGCAAATGTAATTTCAAAAAATGAGTCTCTTATTCACAGTTCTAGAAACAGACAACACGAGCCAACACAACAATTAATAAAATGCTACCATTTGTGCACCCGTGTCCTTGGTAACAGCAGCAACAGATAAATTGCTTGTAGAATTGCAAAGTTCAAGTGGCCTTTTGAATTTCAAATCCAGACAAAAATCCAAGGTATTTTCCCCACGGGAGTTGGATATCCATAAAATAGAAGAAACAGCTCCATGTGCACAGTATTCAAAATCTTATAATGAAATGTCAATTCAACTGCACAGACTGCACATGATTTCACTATGAGGATTTGCAATTATACAGGAGTTATATAAAGACAATTTGGCAAGGGCCTTAGCAATCTTAAGTGGCAACAGTGGCTCCAGCCTCTTCGGCTCTCCTGCTTTTTCAGATTCAAAACGCTTACTCACCGCCCTGTTCTTTCTTAGTCCCATCCCTTTGAGTGGAACCAATATTTCACAGCAGCTACACGTGCTTAAAATACCAATGTTCTCAAACTGACTATTTAAAATTGTAATATAATCAACTTTGCACTCTAATTTATAATTCATTTTGGGAAGGGCTGCACACCACTTTTGTAAAGAGTCTTTGTTATTCAGTTTGCATACAATACAATACAGTTTGCATACAATACAATACAATGACATTTATTGTTCAATATACAGAGTGTTTATCCATCCTGCTTCAAGGTTCCAGGACTGGACCTAAATCCAACGGCTAGTTCTCATTAGAGTAGACCTACTGATTCAGCCAATGAATAATAACAGAATATTTACACCAAGTCACTCGATTCAGTCGGTCTGTTCTAGTTGGGGGTGGAAAAACAGAACTGAGGTCCGGGTTTTCAGTTCTACAGCATTTCTCTTATATTATCTTATCTGGAATATCCGTGCTAAATTGGAAATGAAACAAGCCTTTAAAAACTAGTGGTGATCTTTGACTTCTGGTGAAACTCAGAATTTAAATCATTTTATTCTCTTCTAAAAATATTTGTTTTTCTTTCTCTCTTGCTCATGATGCATTTCCCTCTCTTTTGCATTGCATTTTTCTGACCTGCAAGGTTGAGAAGGATGGTATATTCAACCAGTAACAAATATCCCATTCTTGGGGAAAGTCCTAGAGTGGGTTGTGTCCTTGCAGCTCCAGAAGTGTCTAGAGGAGATAAACTCCCTGGATCCATTTAAGTTTGGCTTCAGGCCTGGCTATGGGACTGAGACGGCACTGGTTGCATTGGTAGATTACTTTCGCAGAGAAATTGATAGGGGATCTGTGTCCCTTTTGTTTTTACTACACCTCTCAGCTGCTTTTGACACTATGGACCACAGCATCCTCCTGACTCATCTCTCTGAAATGGGAATTGGGTGCACTGTATTAAAGTGGCTCCAGTCCTTCCTGCAGGAAAGAATGCAGAAAGTGGTGTTAAGTTACTCAAGTTCAACACCATGGCCTCTGACCTGTTCTGTCTCCTATGCTATTTAACATCTATATGAAAATACTGGGAGAGATTATCAGGACTTTTGGGGTTAAGTGCCACGAGTATGCTGATGACACCCAGCTCTACCTCTCGTCACCTCTGGATTCTAAGGGAGCTACTATCTCAACTTTACATGAGTGTTTAGCTGCAGTAATGAACTGGATGAGGATAGACAAAAAGAAACTGAACCCAAACAAGACAGAGGTGCTTCTGGTCATTCAAAAGGAAGATCAAGGGATAGGGATGCAACCTGTACTGGAAGGGGTCACCCTCCAATTGAAAACAGAGGTGCTTGGACTCACCCTTGAACCCGGATGCCCAAGTAACAGCTGTGGTCAGAAGCGCATTTGCACAGTTAAGCCTAGTACGCAAGTTTCACCAATCTGCTCTGGCCACAGTGACATATGCCCTAGTGATGTCCCGGCTAGACTACTGTAATGCAGTTTATGTGGGACCACCAATGAAAAGTCTCAGGAAACTTCAGCAGGTCCAAAATGCAGCAGCCAGACTGCTGACTGGGGCGGGGTACAGAGATCACATTACACCCCTTTAAAGCAGCTCCACTGGCTACCAATCAGCTCTTGGGCACAATTCAAAGTGCTGATACCTACAAAGCACTTTACAACTTGGATCCTAGCTACCTCAAAGTTTGAATCTCACAGTATGAACTGGCTTGGGTGTTAAAGTCATCAGGAGAGTCCTTTCTCTTCGTCCCGCCACCCTCACAGGTACATCTCATGGGAACACATGAAAGGACCTTCTCAGCTGCTGTGCCCAGACTCTGGAACTCCCTCCCACTAGAGGCAAGGACTGCCCTATCTCTGATGTCTTTCCGGAAACAGGCAAAGACCTTTTTCTTCAGGCAAGCTTTCCCTGAATGATAGACTACCTGTTGTGTGTCTTTTATATGAATCTACCCATACATGATCAAATAGACTTTGTGTGTTTATAACCACTTATAACCTTGTGTGATTGCATTGACACTATGCTTTCAATCTTAGTTTCCCTCACTCATAACTTTTACAAGGAATTTTTACTCTCTCTTTATCTGCTCCCATTCTCTTATAGCTTTAATGTTGTCCCTCAATTCCCTGTTCTTGTATATGTGTTAATTGTACTGGACTGCATATTGTCCCTCATTACTGTAAGCTGCCTTGGGTCCTTTTCCAAGGGGAAAGGTGGGGTAAAAATACTCCAAACAAATAAACAAAAATTATTTTGGAGGCGCTATATTTGGAGGAGAAGATATGGGTTGCCCCCTCCCCCATCTCTCCCTGTAGCTCTGCATAGAGCTGTACCTAAGGTGCTTCAGTTGTAGCAAAAAGCCAGGAAAGGAGGTGATGAAATTTAGTTGCTGGTCCTGTGGTGTTTTGGAAAAAAAACAAAAAACACCCTTGGCTGAATTAATTGCATGCAGAGATAAATATATGTTGTTTTGTGTTTGGCCAGTTTCGTTGCTGAAAATGGGTGGCCAGGGAGTTGACAGGAGAACATGAATGTTTCATAACATAAGGCATTAATGCATTGTTTACTGAACAGGCAATTCGCCCACAGGGGTGAGGTCTTCAACCATGGCTTGGTCTCCACATGGATGTGTTAGAAAACAGTCACCTGGCAGTTTGCGCTCAGGAGGGGGCAGATTAAGAGGTGAGACTTCCCGGCTGATATTATTAACTAGAAACTGGCGTGAAGCTTTTTGCAGGGGAAGAAAGTGTCAGAAATTGCTTTTTGGGCCACCCAGTGCAGATTGGGTTTCCTGCTTAGTGCTCCATTTGCCAGCTCCTACGCTTGCATATATAATAGTAAATAAACAAATATTTCAAAGTTCTTTCTTATAGAAATCCTAGCGTTTTCTGGCCTAAAAGAAATGAAACCCTTTGTTGATCTGCCCGAAATGCCTTGCTGTTTGGTGAAGTAGGAACCATGGATCAATGTTATTTGGCTTTCAGATTACTCACAATAATTCTCTGTGCACCTGTAAATGAAACTGATCACAGTTTTCCTTTTGGAACTGATCCAAATGGAGATATGAATTTGCTCTAACTGCTGTTCTCCTAGATCGGTGATGGTGAACCTTTTAGAGACCGAGTGCCCAGACTGCAATTCAAAACTCACTATTTTTTTCGCAAAGTGCCAATACAGCAATTTAACCTGAATACAGATGGCTGCGAAGGGGCGATGTCGTGTGCCCACAGAAAGGGCTCCGAGTGCCACCTTTGGCACCCATGCCATAGATTCGCCAACACTGTCCTAGATGCTATCATCCTGTGTGTGGTAGCAGCTACTGTCCTGAAGGTACAGTTTACTTTCAGTGTTAGATTGGGAGTGCTTATAAGAATAAATTTTTAAACATAACTTGAGGTTTTCCAGATGGTTTATTAAAATTTGTCCTTTCCACCTGATTTGTGAAAAACAAGAACTTCTGATTCCCCCTCCCCCGCACACACCTTCAGGATTTAAAAAGCTCCATTGGACTCTTAGAGTATTCAGGTGGCAGACATTCTTTCAGATCTAACATTTTTGGAGAAGGAGGGTTGGATATCATACAATAATTCAGTTCTTCACATAATGTCTGGTTTATGAATATGGGCCAGTAGGAAAAAGGATGCCAAGCTTTGCATAGAAAAGATGTTGAGTACACCAATGACAGCAGTCAAAATGGTCTACAAGATCAGAACTCAAGTGGTGAATTAAATTCATATGTGGCAAAACAGATATTTGGTCTGCATGATGTCCAGGCATCAATATTTGTTTAAAGAGATAGAATTGCTAGTTGTATATAGCGGTTCTCAGGTGCTCCAATCAACATGTCATGTAAACAGCTCAATCAAATAAAATTGAAGAACTGTTTTACATTTAAGCAAATGGCAAATGGAATTAAAAGAAATTTAGGAACATTTTATGACAAAACGATGTGGAAACATTGCTTTCTCCTCAGAAATTTGTTTCTAAAGAACCATTTTAAAGAAGCCTGTTGCTGATGAGGGAATAGAGATACAACTTGTGCTAGATGGGGTTATACTTCTCCTGAAAACTCATCTTCACAGCTTGGGTGTACTCCTGAATTCATCCCTGAGCCTGAATGCCCATGTTTCAGCAATGGCGAAGAGTGCTTTTGTACAGTTAAAACAGGTGTGCCAGCTGCACCCATTCCTTGAGGTGTCCGATTTGGCTATAGTGACTCATGTCCTGGTTGCATACAGGGCTGGTGCGTCCATTAAGGCGAACTAGGCAGTTGCCCAGGACGCCAAAATGGACAGAGGGCACTGGCCAGCCTGCTGACCCCCCCGCTGCCCCCCACCACCTGTCCTCCCGCCGCCCATCGCCGCCCCCTGTGCCCGTCGCTGTCCGCCCCCACGCCCCTCGCCGTCCCCTGCCATCCACCCGCCCCCGCCCCGCTGCCCCGCCACCGCCCACCTGCCCCTTGCCCCACCCCACCCCCCACTCCTCACCTAGGGCGCAAAAAAACCTAGCGCCGGCCCTGGTTGCATACATCTTGGATTACTGTAATACACTCTATGTGGGTCTGCCTTTGAAGTCAGTTTGGAAGCTACCGCTATTTCAAAATATGTCAGCCACACTACTGACTGGGACCAGTTAAGGGAGCATATAATGTCCCTCCTACAACAACTGCATTGGTGGCTGCTAGTCTGTTTCTGAGCCCAGTCTATGGGTCATGACTCATAATGCTCTGTATAGCTTGGGTTGAGGCTACCTGAAGGACCATATCTCTCCAAATGAACCTTCTTAATTCTTAAGATCACCAAAGGAGGCCCTCCTGAGGTGCTATTGCCAGTGCATGCACGGTTGATGGGGACATGATGGAGGGCCTTCTCTGTGCCTTCTCCCAGGTTATGAAATGTTTCCCTCTTGAGGTAAGGTTGGCCCCCTCCCTTTTCTCCACTGACAGTGGAAGATCCACCTTTTAAGGCAGGCTTTTGATAATCATGACAGAGTTCCTGAATCCCAATCTGTTTTACTTAAGATAGTTTAAATCTTTTATATGTTTTAATTCTATTCTGTAATACTGTGAGCTGCCTTGAGTCTGCTCATTGGGAGAAAAGGTTGCCTATAGACAAGACAAACAAGCAAACACAAACTATTCCACCATGTTATGCCTACAGAGGAAATTATCCCAGACCCAATTTATCATGAACTTGACTGTACCTTCTGACCCTCTGAAGTCTTTTGGAGTCTACTGTATATGTGACTTGGATTTAAAAAAACAACCGTTGAAATGCTCCCTCTTCCTGAAATATTTCTCTGCCATTTCTTTTGCTAATGTTACAGAGGTAGAAAATGATTGCTGTATTACAGAGCCTGGAAAAGTTACTTTTTAAATTTGCCATGCTGGCCACAAGTGAAGTTTCCTCAATCCTGTTTTAGTAGGAGTAGGCCATGACTAGCATAGAAAGCAATTACAGTGGTAGCTCTACTTACAACTTTAATCCATTCCAAATGTATGCTCATAAGTCAAACAACTTGTAAGTAGAGCAGCTGTGTTTTAAAAATTGAAAAAATAAATTAAAAAATCAGGAAAAATGTAAGTAGAGCAGACCGCATCTAAAATTTGTGAGGCAGCAGTTAAAATGGCAACGTTTTTTCACTCTTAAGTTGAATTGTTTGTAAGTAGAGCTGCTCGTTAAGTAGAGATACCACTGTACTTTGAGTCTATGGTACTAATGATTATACAACTGTACAAATGTTGGTCTGGATACTGCACAGACTGTCCCTTATGAGATGACACATCTGTTCAGAAACATTATGTGTAGGAATTACAATTGCAATAGATACACTGGTAGCGGAAGGGTAATGGAAAGTATGATACCATTTCTACAGCCTAAACAAACAAGCAAAAGGGCATTTCAAAGACAGGCAAATTGCTGGAGCTCTGCCATAGAATGAGGACTTGGTTTGCGAGAAGGTGTCTCTAGCAACTGCCGCTGCAGTGTGAGTGAATGAATCATTGCGGATCATGTACAAATGTCTATTATCTCTGTTCTCATAGTGGCAGCTTTTCAATGGAGTTTTCCCACACAATCTGGTGTGACCGAGTCATTAACTGCTGAGTTATCAGGTGGTGTAGATACCTTTGTCAGGTGGACCTTAGTCATTCTACAACCTTTGTGAAGTACAGAACAGACGTGACAAATAAAGGGCGGCTGCCAAGAACAACAACCTTGTACCAAGTGCCTTCTCATCCCTCTGGTAGGATATCTTCTTGTCCTACACTCCAGTGGAGAGTATTCAGTTGAAGGATGTCCTCTGATTGCTGTTCAGTTGAAAGGCAGCTTCAGATGTGACCACAATGACTGCAGAATCACCCAGCTTTGCTAAAAATTTGATTCATAGCCTGGCATTACATTTGAAATTGCAGTCAGTGTCCACACAACAGCTACAGATTGGTTCAGAAGTTCCCCGTTCATCCTGGATGAGATGCAATTCATATCCCAGCTCCCCTTCTTTTCTTCCTTCTTCTAGTCCCACCTCTGCTGAGGGCATATTGTGATGGGGGTTCCTGCATGGCAGGGGGTTGGACTAGATGGCCCTTGAGGTCTCTTCCAACTCTATGATTCTATGATTCTATGATTCTATGATGTGGAAAATAATAATGAGGACCCAGCAAAAAGGTGATAAGGTGATCTAGTGCAAACTTCATACATGTAATTTGTTTTAACTTTTTAAAAAAATCAGAGAGCAATCTGGGAGAGGAAAGAATGCACAGGCATGTCCTCACCCCTAGTCCTGAGCAACAAACCCCAACTGCCTTCATCTCTGAAACACTACTTACAGACATGCTCCAAGTCTTTACTAGAATGTATCCCATTCACAACTAATTACATGGGGAGGACAGAGAGAAAACCTGTTCAAATTGTTCTGGCTTTAAAAAGTATGCCCCCCCCCACATCAGCAGAGTGAATAAAGCCACCTTCGGAGCAAAAAAATGGCTGAACGAATTTGAATCATCCTTTATTTATTTATTTATTTATTTATTTATTTATTTATTTATTTATTTATTGAGTTTATATCCCGCCCATCTTCCCACGGGGAACCAGTATAAAACCCTTTGGATTCACCTGTTTTATAAATGAACCAAATCCCACAACATTTGACCATGTAGTTGCAAACTTAGAAATGCAGAAACATAAACAGAAGGAATAGTTAATGCTGGAAAACAATCTTAGCTGGCATCCATAACAGTTTTTCACCACAGTGGAGAGACGTATGGGTTTTCTATTTAAACTGTATCATTTCTCGCAACATTTTCATCTACACACACAGATTTGCATCAGTCCCATGCAAATAAGCACAGGTTTTGTTGATGAGATTGCTGCTTCCTCTTTGTGACCATATACTCCAATAATATAATTGTGTGGAAACATGATTGGTATCACACGGTGCCTCTCCTCCATCCCAGAAACAGCCAAGCATATGGAGAGATGGCAAGGAAATGTGCAGTGTATTTTGTTCTTTATTTGATAAGTTTGTGTACCATCCTTTAGGAGAGTTTCAAGTGCACCTGAAAACATAAGCTTAAAATACAGGGAAACCACATACTAGGGAAGGAAAGCATCTATGTATGATGTCTGGCCAGATCAAGGCATTTGGCACCTTGGAGCAGTTTCCGAAACAGGTTTCCCTTCGTGCATGTGTGTGGGGGCTGTTTTGGACCTGGTAGCATAGATGGGAAATAACTAAATGAAGCAGTATGGTAGGAAAAACACAACACCACAACTGAAAACAGCTGCATTAAATTCTGAATAGAAGTCAGAGGACTATTTTGGGAGTGTCGAAATGGTTGTGTTGATTGCTCTTTTGAAGACCCATGAGCGCTCCTCTGTTTAGCTCCTCCCTGGGTGAATGGATAATACACTTGAATTGCTTCCCTGATTGAGGATGAGAAGCTGCTCCACGAGACAGAATTTTCCCAGGCAGATCAGGCAAGGGAAGGAGAAAGAGGAAACAAACTGACCAACCCTACAGATAGTTGTTGTACTCATTGGCCCCCTGTACATCCAGCCTTCCCAGTGTACTGGAGCTGAGAGAAAATGAGCCATTTAAATGGTCTGTGATCTGGCCCTGGCCCAGTGCCAATGCTGATCTGTGCATGGAACTCAGCAATCACCCAACCGCCTCTGACCATCAGCTCCTTTATCTCACATGGTGGAAGCCACTGGAAGAGAACTTCTCCCAAAATGACATATGGGCCCATGCAGGTCAGTATGGGAGCGGGACTGTCTTAAGTGCCCATGGATCCAGGAGTGATCCCATTCTGTGAACACAGTCTTTTAGCACCAAGTTAGCAGATAAGGGAAGCAGCAGTCATATCAGATGGGAATCTCGTTCGGAATCCCATTGATCCTATCATAGAAGGGCATCTTATGCTGTAGAGTACATGATTATAATGGTGTGTGTATGTGTGCACATACATATATATGTAAGTAAGTATGTGGGGGAGGTCATGGGTGAATCTTCCATCACATGGTCTGAGTGTGGCAAGGCAACATCCTACTGATGCTGACCAGAGTGTGGGTCTCCTCATGGTCTGGCGAAGAGACATTAGCTGTGCATTCTGTGGAAGGTGCCCTCAACTCTATGATGGAAGAACGTTTTTGGGGGGAGGGATATTGCTGCAAGGATTTAGAATTTGTTAAAAAATAATTAGTGCAGGAAAGAACTTGGAGAGGTCTGCCAGTCTCTTGGGGAAGGAAAAATGATACAGAGGAGCTGACTTATCAGATCCCCAGTAGTTCAATAGGCTTACTGTAGTTTCAGCCACCTACTATTGAGCTACATCTCTTCACGTCTATCTTCAAAGAGCAGAAAAATGGAATGAGGAAGGAAAGGCAGCTAAAAGGGGAAGGAAGGAGTCTTTCTGAAGATTCTTAAGGCATGGAAAAAGAACTCACAAGTTGAGTGGCAGATACCAAGCATGCTCCCTACAGACACCCAGAATTAAGAGATAAACATGCAAGATTGTATATTTATCCAAAACTTACTACATAAATAAAAGTAGACCCCTAGCTGCCATTTTCAGCAGCAGCCCAGGGTATGTCAACCATACATACCTTTTCTAGCTGTGTGCATGCATTAGATATCACATTCTGAAAGCCAGTATATTACCCCCCCCCTCTCTCTCTTTCTGTGTGTGTAAGGTTCTTTTTTAAAAAAAATTGTGATCAAAGAAATTGAGGTGGTTTTTTTTGCTGCTTTTGCAAACACCTTCTTACTTAAGCTTCCATTTTAATATGTTCCGCCTCAGCTAATGTTTCTTCTTCTTCTTCATTTGATTATAGCACAGAGTCACTGAGGCAGCAGTAAATTAGATTTTCTCTTGGCTGTAACACCCGGCAATAATGAAATGCATGACTTTCAACCTCACAAGTTGACATCCCCTGTTTATTGGCTATTCAGAGCTGAAGACTGGGAGCTCATTTGTTTTACAAAGAGCTGATTCCTTCCTTCTTTTGAAACAGCCCTCGAGGAACTAGACATTTTCTCAGCTTGCTGTTTCATGCAGTCTGAGCTAGGGGATTCTTAGACTGAGTAAGTGGTTTTAAAAACCAACAACCCACACACCAAAGGAACAAGTCTTGATCATCGGTTTGGAATATCTATTGCTAACCTGATACTCTTAACAGTTATCATGTCTTATCTCTGTTTGCAGACTCTGGGACCCATGCAGACTTCAGTATGACTTCAGATCTGCTCTCTTGTGAATTGTTACCAAAACTGTTACCTGCTCCAAATGGAGCTGCTAAACAGATCCGAAGACGTTTCTTGTGGATTAACGTAGTTTTATTTAATTTGCATGAGCTCATGGGTGTCACTGGGTGAGACAAAGGAAATAGAAACTAATTGCTTGCCTTTATAGTGGCAAAGGGTTAACGAAAGCTAAGGTTGGACCATATAAGCTTATCAGTATAGCATAGCACTGCACTGCAACGTTACCTCATCAGCAAAGTATTTCCAGGGGCCAGCATAAGGGGCGTGAAGCAAGACATCTCTTCCAGCTTGGGGTGGTGGTGGCATGGGACATAATTGCAGCAAGCTGACATGGCGTTTTTACAGCCACAGAATGGTTTCGGTTGCATAATCATGAGGATGGGAAGATTTGACTGATTCTGTATCAGAAGGAGTAAGAGTCGGTTGTTGTTCCTTGGTATTTCCAGAACATTCCATTGTACTTTCCTTCCCCTCATTTTCCACTCCCCCTCTTTTTTTTTTTCAGTAGTTAATTGCCTACGAAGCCTATTCAACCCTATAGGGGTGTTGTCGTGGGAGGGTTCCCACACCCATGAATTTTAAAGAAACATTTTAAAAATATATCTTGTTTACATGTGTCAAGAGTTCCCTCAACCCTGCTGATAATTCCTTTTCATACGCAGATGATGCAACTTTGACTATATGTACTGAGAGAATGTGTTTGCCTTTATTACGCAGAGTGGCTATGTTCCTGGCTTTTATTAGAAATCTTTACAATCCCAGCCTAAGCGTGATTTCATCATGTAAAGAGCTGGGATTAAATTATTCAGAAGTAGAGATGGGCACGAATGGTGGTTCGGCTAGGTGCAGTGACCATACAGGAGTTTTGCAGTTGCTGTGACTTCCCTCTCCCACCCCCTCTGGGCAATTGTCCACTCAGAGCCTGTGATGCAGGCTGCCATTCCTCCTCATCTGAGGTGGCAACCATTGCATCCCTCTCTGCTTTCTGCAGATTCCAAATATGGTCACTTGTTTTTCACGTTCAACCACAACCATATGAAGGTAGGTTAGTGGACCCCCTCCAAATCATGCTACGTCCTTCCATGCTGGATGTTTCAATAAGACAACATGAATGGAAGGAAAAGAGGCAAGGAGTAGAGATAGAGAAGAGAACATAAAGGCATGAATGGGAGGGAAGGGGTACAAGTGGAAGGAGGAAACAGACTTATTTATGGTTGGGAAATTCAAATGTCAGATTTCTATGTAATGCAAAAGTGAAAATGCTTCCAGATGAGATTCCTGTTGGACCATCCCTCTGCCATATTCATTGAATTTTAGAGAGTTGGAGGCATTACCATTTTTTGTTTAAAATATGCTGTATTTTCAAACACTGCTTTGGTTTTTTTTTTCTGACCACAGGAATATTTATTATGGAAAGAAAGCTGTCCAGTGCCATTTGATTGGTGTATCAACAATGATCTAGAAGCACATAAAGTCACATTCTCAGGTGCCCTGTTCTTTGGGAAGCGATCCTCTAATTATATATCCTGCTGAATTCAGTGGAGCTTTCTTCTAAAGAGGCAAAGGACACGATTACAGAGTTGGTGTATTTTAGCTTGCAGCGGTGTTGTTGCACTAAGATGTAAGCTATTTTTTCCTCCACAAACAAAGATGCATCTTCCTGAAAGCACAATTATACAAACACTCATATGATTAAAATTAGTTAAAGGCTGTTACTGCAGGTGTGTGAAAGCAGTTATGGGGAAAAACCACTTATACAGAGGCAAATATCAACACCTGTCTTTACTGAAGCATCTCAATTAACATATTTGGTAATACATAACTGGAACAGCATCCCTCAATTTTAAAGCACATGTTTCTGTTTGTGAAGTGTAATTGCTTTGTCGTAATTCTATATATTCTTCACACGAGGCCACACGTGCCTCAAGGTTACTTCCAGCTGTGTGAGTCAGGCAGGGTCGCCACTTTGTCTGTGGCACCAACTGAGGCAGGAGGAGGCAAGCCACTGGTGCGCTGGTTGTTTTGGATGACAACTCCTACTGTCCTTTATCATTGGCAACACAGGCTGGGAATGCTAGGAGCTGTCATTCCAAAAACCTGGAATGCCAAAGGCTTGCCAGCCTTGTAGGAAGGCAAGACTGGATTGGCAGATGGTCAAGGCTACATCTAGTGGCATGAGGAAGAGGGCATCCAGAAACATCAAGGTCTTCTTAGGACTTTCTGAAGGAAAGGGAGTAGTATTGATTACCTTAAAAAGAAACCTTCTCTGTAAGACTATCTGAAATAAGTGAAGTCTCTGTGTTTTGGGGGTGTTCTTTCAATTTTTTTAATTCCAACTCCAAGGATTCCCCAGGCATAACCCTGGGAATTTCAGCCCACAAATACACCACTCCTGACACCTCTCTTTTGCTTACCTGTGTTAACTAGTTCTCAGGGTTTCAATCTCTGATGGGAGAGCAAGAAGGAGATACGGTGGTACAATGCAATTTTTTAAAAATACAAGCCAATGTATTCTAGTGTCTTGCTCCACGGATAAGCCAAAACCCCAAAGAATAGAAAGGACAGAGCCTTATACCTTAGCTTATTCATTATATCAGTGAGGAGGGGCATCTTGGTAGGGCTCAGCAGGGCAAGGTCAACTGGCTGAAACCAGTTCCTTGGGACAATACTAGCCACCACTGGTAAGGACTTGCTTCCTTGGGATGTGTATTGTCCACACCCTGCTAGCAAACCCCCTTTCAAGGCCATGAGACATCCTGACTCAATATAATACAGTGGACCCTTGTATAACAAGCAGTTTGTTAAGCAGAAAATCCGCTTAAAGGGAAAAATTCAGAGATAGGGGGAAATCGCTTAACAGAATTGTCTATGGTAGAGATGGGCACGACTCAGGAAAAAAACTTCGTTTTCGTTTTCTTTTTCGGCTAGGGTCCGAGTCGTTTCGTTTCCATTTTCGCGAAAAATCGGAAAAAATTAGTCGTTTCGTTTTTCGTTTTTTTCGTTATCGTTATACTGTTTTTTGGGGGGGGTAGCGGGCTCCTGGAGGCACCTCTGTGGGGTGGGTGCCTCCGCCGGCCCGCTATAAAGGGGACAGCAGCAGCAGGCTCCAAGAGACCCCTCCAACATGGGGGTCTCCCATCCTCACCTGCTGCTGCTGCAAAATGGCATGCACAACCATATGGTTATGCATACCATTTGCAGGCAGTGAGACCAGTGAGAGTCATAGGGTCATACCTGCCCTACACAAGGCTCTTGTCTCGCACCTGCCATGTCCCACAAAGAAGGGAATCGTACTTGCGTGTAGTGCAATGCAAGTCGATCTGGCTATGGGCTAAGGTGGATTAGGGTTAGGGCTAGGGTTAGGCTAATGACGGGTAAGGTTATGGTGGGCTATTGGGTTGCACCTCTGGGTGCCTCTCTGACCCACTAAGAAGCCAGTCTGTGACGTATGGGTAAGGAGTCAAGGATTAGGGTTAGCGGGTTAGGGGGCTAGGGCAAGTTTTAGGGGGCTTTTTGGCACATCCCAGAAGTCTCAGTGGCCAAGTGGCCATGCGATTGGTGAGATGGCTCCAAAAATTTGCATGGTCGTCCCCTCCCACATGGCTGGCCAGGCCACTGGGCCAGCCCATCATTGCACACTGCGCAGGTGTAAAAATAAAATAAAATAAAATAAAATCAATGGAGGACACAGGAGGAGAGGAGAGACATTTTGTTGCAAGAAAAAAACCCACTGCTACTGTGAAAAATCTGGCAGTTCACATTTCCGCGTGTTTCTGTTGTGCTTGTGTGTTTTTGGAGCACGATTTCAAAAACAATATTGCATTCGCCGCCCCATTTTCGATCCCCCGCCCGCACCGCATGGCATGGCGACGAGGCGACTCGAGTCCGGCTGCGCAGGACGGGGGAAGCCGGGACACCCCCCTCCAGACCAGAAACCCCCCTCCGGTAGGTGCCCTGAGTGAGTGCCCTTAGTCAAGCGGGCATTTTCCGCCTGCTTTTTGGCCCGGGAATGGGTGGGGGGAGAGTTTTAAAGTTTTTTCCTGCGCCGTCCGTGCCGCTTGTGTTTGCGGCAGCCGTCGGCGTCTCGGCGAGAGTGGGCTTTTTGCGAGCCTGCGGCGACGAGTCCCACCAGACCAGAGCAGCCCAGGACGGAGGAGGGGGGGAGGCCGGGCGGGGACCTCCAGAAACCACCCCTCTGGTAGGTGCCCTGAGGCACGGCAGGCATTTTTCCGCCTGCTTTTTGGCCGGGAACCGGGCTTTTTAACTTTTAAAAACTTTTTTTTCTGTGCCGCTTGGCATCGCGCGCGATCGCGCGATGCAAGTAACGAGCACGACAAATCAGACCAAATTGTTCGTTCGTCGGTTCGAGCTCGAAGTCTGGCGGAGTAATTCCCGTTTCCGTTTCCGTAGAGTAACGGAAACGAGTAACGGAAACGGAAACGGAAATACCGCTAAGTCGTGCCCATCTCTAGTCTATGGGACAAATCCATACAACAGAAAAATGTCACAATTGGGGATTAATGCATTCCTATGGGAAATTTATACAAAGGAAAATTTGCTTAACAGAATTTCATTGGGAGTATGCACACAGCCATGGCAAAAAGCAGAGAAATATGGAGAAATAGAGAAAGCCTGAAGCTACTGAAGCTAGGCAATCTAAATTGAGATATTTCATAGTTATGCATTCCGGGTCACACATCATATTGGTTGAACTAAAACACTTTGAGAAACTATTGGAAAACTGTTAACACCAGGACATCTTCTGAAGCTGTGTGGCTTTCTTTGGCCTTTGCTTCTTCTTATTTCTCATTTTAAAGAGAGAGAGAGAGAATAATCTGCCCCATGCAATGCTTTCTAGGAGTTGTAGTCCTGCTACCCATTAAGCAGGACTACAACCCAAAAGAGCTGCATCTCCCAGGAAGAACTGTGGTAGTTTCCTTAAAAAGCCCCCAGAACCATGAGCAAATGGAGGAAATGGCTGGCAAAGACGATGATGTAAAGGTAGGCCCTTCTCTACATGAGTAAATCTATAGGTGTGCGTTTATGGGCTGAAATTCCTAGAGTTCTGCTTAGGGAATCCTTGGAGAATTCTGGGAGTCCATAAACTGAAAGAGATCAATGTGGCGATCAGTTTCAAATGACAAGCCTTGTGGCACTAAACTTTGACCTACTGGTACAAATGAACCATGCTTTCAGGAGCAAGGAAGTCATAGGTGAAAAGATACTGTCCTGACCAGGACAACATGGATCATATCCACGAAAGGAAAAGTACCAGTAACACCTTTGCAGAATCTAGGAGAAGTAATGCCCCACCTGGAAATGCTAAGGTGTTTCCCAAAGGGTTTCTGTGCACATGATCTCATTTCACTCTGAGGAGCAGGCAGTAAAGGAGGGTGTACCACCAAGTCGGGCTCAAAATCTGTTCCCTTCACTGTCTTAACTGAATTAAAATTGTGCAGGTTGTAAGTTCAACCTAGATATAGAGGTATCAAGTCTCAGGATGCCATCTGCTGCCTCCGGAATTGCTACGCTCCAAGTATGAGACAGTTTGGGTACTAAAGTCTTCAGGAGAGGTATTTCTCTTTGTCCCGCTACCTTCACAGGTGCATCTGATGAGAACACACGAGAAGCCATTCTCTGTTGCTGCTCCCGGACTTTGGAACTCCCATCCATAGGAGGCTAGATTCACACCATCTTTGCTGTCCTTCCGCAACCAGGCAAGCTTTCTCTGGCTGATACTTCACGTCCCTCTCGCTGCAGTTCACGGCCCTGATGGAGACCGGTTCGAAGGAACGTAACCTCACATCCTTGTGGAGTCAATCCGAGTTCAAAGGAACGTAACCTCACGTCCTTGTGGGATCAATCCGAGTTCATCCCGACCATGCCCCCTGAACTGCACTCCAGGCGGGGTGAGAGATTCCCATCCTGGAGCTCAGGAATCTTTTCAGTCCACTTCTCAATCCGTGTTGAAAACTGATTCCAACACGGAGGCAAGTTCACCTCGGCTCGAGGAAGGACGTGAAGTAACCACCTCTGAGAGACTGGCTACCTGTCATGTGACTTTTAGATTTATTTATTTATTTATTTATTTATTTATTTATTTATTTATTTATTTATTTATTTTACACTACCCCAAGGTCTCTGGGCAGCTTACAATCAAAAGACTTAAAACAGTCAAAACATAAAATATCAAATAATAATCAAAACAATAATTAAAACCTTACACTAAAACCATTATACTAGAATTGCCCTCAGAGAACTCACAATCTATATTATCAGTTTAAAAACATCTGGAACAGGAAGGCTTTTACCTGGCGCTGAATGTCATTAAGGTTGGTGCTAGGCGGATGTCACTCGGGAGGGCATTCCACAGCCTGGGGGCAGCTGCCGAGAAGGCCCTATGTCTACAAGCCATCCCTCTCACCTCCTTGAGGGATGGCTCTCTCAAGAGGCCCCCCTGGCTTGATCTCGATGGTTTGTTAGGCACTACTGCAAGGTCTGAATTTGTGGTATTACCTGTGTTATTCTCCTTTTAGTTTTCCATCTCTCAGAGCGGCATTTCCCCCATTTATGTGTTTGATTATTGTTGTTAGCTTTAATATTATCTTGTAAATTATATAAGATGCCTCTCCATGATCTTTCTTCTTGGCCTTGAATATTGTCTTTAATGTTCTTGATATCTGTTCCTCACTCATTATCTCCAACTTTGTATGTTGTCCTTCAATGTTGCGAGCAACCTTGGGTCCTTTTCAACGAGTAGGTGGGGGTAAAAACATTTTAAATAAATAAATATGCTTCAATATTTTAAAATCATTTCTAGACTGACAGTCCTTTTGGGTGTTAAATGTCAATGCATCTTTAGTTACTTTTGAATACTGTAATTTATTATGTTGTTTCTGGTATCTTTTTTTTTTTAAACATATGTGTACTGCCTTGGGTCCCAGCAATGGGACAAAGCAGCTCAGTAATGACATGATGTGAAATAAATGAATGGATACACAGCCTAAGAAAGCAAGCCAATTTGCATAATATCTGTTTCAAGTTGGCTGGATAGCTCAGTAAGGTGGAGCACTTAGCTGCAGAACCAAGATCAGGACTCCAATTCCGTACTCCACCCTGCAGCAGAAGTCCCAGTCAATGTTATTTTGAGTCAGCGACCTCGTCCCAGAGTATCCCCAGAAGACCGGAATGGTAAACTACTTTGGAATATTTTATACCAAGAAAACTTGGGGAAGGATTGCCATAAATTGGAATCAAGTTGACAGTGCATAATAACAATTATTAGTAGGAGATGAAAAAGCTCTTGCTGTGAAAATCACACTAGAGATGGGCACAGAACGAACATTTTTTCGTTTCCGTTACCATTTGTCAGTTCCGTTACGTAACGCAACGACAAATGAAAATTGTGATGAAAATGAAACGAAATGAACAGAACCACGAAAATTGTGGTCGTTACGTTTCGTTTCCGTTAATGGCGACACGCAATGAAATGAGCTGTTTTAAATGTTTAAAAATGCCCTGGACATCCGTAAAAATGCAGCGATAATTATTTATATTGTCTGATAATACCTACCAGGGGGGTTGGGGTCCTTAAAACGTTTGTTTTTGTCTTCTCCCATCACAATGTATTTTTCTTTTCCCTTTAAAATGGATGTCGCCACCAGCCACAAAATGGAGGCAAGCCATGTGATGTGGGATCATGTTCAACCAATAGCATCCCAGGTTGCAGACTGGGTGGGCACGTCTGGCAGCTACAGAGGGCATAGAAAGCTCTGGCAGCCCCCGTCCTCCTTGCAGTCTCTGGTGGGAGTTAGGGTGGGATTGCTGTCTCTGCGACTCTAGCTTCAGTCCTGCAGCCTCCCTGTGTGCGTGCGTGCTGTGTACCTCTCGGTGAGTACCCTCCCCTGCCCCGCAGTGCAGTCACTCTGTGGCTGCCTTGCACCCTGGGCAACGCCCGCCGCTGCCTTTGCAGCTTCCCTGCATACCTAGTCTATACTGTTTCTCTGCCAGCATCCATTTTTTTATTGTTTTCCCTCTGGTCTGGGGCGTTGGGGGATGCCTGCACACGGAAATGCTTTAAAAATCGCGCAAAAAGCGGGTAGAAACGACAAACGAAAAAATGAAAAACGGTAACAAAAATTTTGAAAAAAATTGCAACAAACAGAAACGAACCGAAACAGACCTCTCAACGACAAACAAAAAACCGAAACACCATTTTTTTGTTCTGTGCCCATCTCTAAATCACACAGAACCAGGGACTTTCTGAATGCATCTTTAAATGTAGCCTCCAAGTATTCAATATTCCCATTAATCTGCATGTGATTGCCCAATTTACAGATAAAGGAAAGGCATAATATCAAACAAGGGTAAAACCAATCAGTAATTTTCCTTGGATTGTGACTCTACCTTGACCTCATCTGAGCTTCCTCGAACTACATGCAAAATCTGATCAACAAGCCTGCAGAAAACTGGTGTGAAGGTATTGATTACCTTAAATTTGCCTTCAAACAATACATGTACCCCTTGTTCACTTGGCTTACAGGCTGATTAGTGGCCCCTGAAGAACGAATCTGCCTGTAAACAAGATGCTCATACTTTGTTTCTACCTGAAACAAACTCTACCCGTTTCATTACTCTTTCAAATGAATCTGTGTGAGAGAGGTTGGCAGAGGCAACTCTAGTGGCCCCAGGGCCCTAAGAGAGCTGGGGAATGTTGTCTACAGTGAACTCTGCACAATGCAGACTGAGGTATTGCCTACCGACTCAACTGGGAAGGCCCCAGTGAGAGAGTCTGGCCCTCTGGACTGCACTATCTAGACTGAGTCCTTCCTTGCCAAATGACATGGGAAGCCCCTGAGAACTGCTCCTGGCCTTCTCACTGTGGAGCACCCTCCGGAGGGGGAGAAGGTAGAAGGGAGAGTTGGGGGCTAAAATAAGCACTGGAGGAGGTGAGGAAGAAGACAGAGAGGAGTCTAGAGAGGAGGTAGAGAATGTTATTGTGGAGAAAGAAAAGGGTACCTGAGGCGATGCCCTGAAAAAACTAGGAGAGGTCTTCCAGGCAGAGGAAATAGATGAACAACAACTCGAAAGCCCCGGGAAGTAGGATGTGTTGTGAAAAGGATCCCTGGACTAGGGAGATGGTTGAGCTAAGGGTCCCTAGAGGCAAGGGGAGGAAACACTAAATAAGGAGAGAGGTGTCGGAGACAAGGTCCTGAATGCCTTGGGAGAACCTAAGAAGGAGAGCCAACTGCAGTTCAGTTGTGGTGCTAGAGATCACAGGTTCAGAAAGAATATTTGTGTTGCCTCCGCAAGGAAAAAAACATAATCAGAGGGCACCATGCACTGGGAGTGAGACCCTGCTCTCATTGGGGGGATATGGGCACTTGCTTTTTCAGGACTCGGGTTTTAGGACAACATGGCACATACCGCTGAGCTGGACTGTGAATGCAGATCCCCCCCCCACTCCCCAGTGCCACTAACTTGCGGGAATGGAAGGAACAAGATTGAGTTGAAGCTAAGGAAGCCAATAACCTGAAACAGGGCCCCCCATATATATGTAATTTAAAATATAAACAATAATAAACCATAAAATACAAGTTTATTTATCAAAATTAAACAAAACTTACAGTAAGATGGAAAGTAATGTTTATTTTTGTATGTATTCACTTTATTTATATTTGAAAAGATTTCTCCTACTTTTTAAATTGCAAAGTCTTTGATCGGATCCTCAAAACTAATCTTATGTAACACATCTGCTTCTACAGTATACTTAATAGAGATAAGGCATCCAGTCTGCCTTGTTGCATAGTTGTTCTGATAGGATTTTTAATATACTTCTACTGAGAAAATGAATGCTCAGCTGAGCAATTTGTGACCATTAATATTAAAAATATATGAAAGCCAATGTCTAGATTTGGAAAGACACACTCAATAGTGTCTTCCAAAATAATTTTATGAAGTTCAGCAGAACTGAATCTTGTTTTTACATTTTTTGTGTGTTGCACTGAACTTATGGCACACTGAATTTATGAATGAAACTGCTGAAGCTCAGTTGAGAAATTACTGTTGAATTTCTCTGGGTAAGCATCAATCGGCTTTTCACAGCACTGAGAATACCTTTCAATGTTAGTCGATGATGAAGTAACATCATGTGGCACATCACTTAGAAAAGAAAATCTCTCTTCTATTTCTTTGTATGTATCTCCTCTTCTTTTCATCTCAGTTTGAAGTTTGCCAACAATTGTATAAAAAGGTGGTAATACAAAATTTATTTCTGACATTCAGATATACTTCTGGAGCATCTTCGTCATTGGGTACCTTTTTCTGATATGATTGTGAGTTGTAGCTGCCTTGTAAACATCATCTGGAAGCATTTCCCTTGCAGCTGCTTCATACCTTTCAAATTCATCTCGTGATGTGCACAGTTGGTCAGCTAGTGATACATACAGATCTGCACATGTTTCCAAGTTCACACCCTCATTTGGAAGAACTTGGCTTACTCTGTGAAAATTCTGCATAATCTCATTCCAAAAATTCAGCACAAAAACAAATTCTAGCTCTTGCACCTTATTTGCAATATTATTTGATTCTTTTCTAGTGTCTCCCTTTTGTAACTGGTCTTGGGCTATATATTCTAATGCTTCTAAAATTTATATTCTAATGCTTCTAAAATTTTAAGGAAACATTTCAAAATTTCTGTTGTTGCCATAGTTTGTGCCTCTCATCTGGTATCAGAGAGGGATTTTAAGACATTTTCATTTCCACTACAACATTTAAGAATTTTCCACTGGCTGCTTGACACTGAAAAAAGGCATAGAGTAACTGCACTGTAGACAGCTGTCAACAGCACTTCGGCCTACCAGATTTAGTGAATGAGCTGCACAGGGCACATACATAGCAAACTTGTTTGTTTCTAAAAAATTGCTGCATCCCCTTATAAAATCCAGACATGTTAGCAGTGTTGTCATAAGACTGACCCCTGCCTTTTGAAAAGTTTAGCCTGAAAACTTCCTGTAAGTACTGCAACACTTTCCTCACCAGTATGGCCTTTCATTTCCAGAAAAGTTAAAAAGTGTTCAATAGGCTGTCCATCCTTTATGTACACCTAAGTATAACCCTTAATCGATTGGTATGTGATAGATCTGGTGTTGAATCAACTGACAAACTAAAATAACAAGATTTTACTTCATCAACAATGAGTGCATGGACATTTTGTGCCATTAGTTGAATGAGTTCCTCACAGGTGGTTTTGGACAACCTGTTGGCACACTGGATGCTGAGTGAGCTACTCGCGCCCCTGCACATTCTCATTCTCAGTGGACAACTGAGTGCATACAAAGTTTCCCCTGCTTTCATTTATGTGGGGGGAATCCCCCCCCTTCGATTTCATAACCCTTGACAGAGGTTTACACTCTGAGTGCTCTTTTTATTATTGTATATATCTGTATGTATTTTTTTCATATAATGTTGGGGGCCCTTTTTGTGGATCCTGGTTCAGCTGCACCATTTGCAGTGTTCTCAAGAAAATAGGTCCAGTTGCCATGACTCAGCTTCCAGAGATACATTTACAGTATTGCACTGTATGGCCCAGGGTAAATTTGGCTATGGGAAATTACCATGGTGCCCCCTCTTCTTTTGATGCCCCTAAGCACATGCATATTGTGCTTAATGGTTAATCTAGCCCCGGCCCCAATTGGCTGCATTAACCTTTGTTAATGAACCAGGTTGCAATAAAGTCTGTTATTTTGGCACACGTTGATGTCGATTCCATGGATCTGGAAATGGAGGAATGGTCCCGCACCAACTTGGAGAGGGTCGGCAGGGTTCACAGAACCCTACGTGGATTGCAAAAATGGGTGAGGGCCACACTTAGAACACAGGCTAAATCAGTGGTTCTCAATCTGTGGGTCCCCAGATGTTCCTGGACTGCAACCCCCGGAAGTCTTCATCACTAGCTGAGCTGGCCAGGATTTCTGGGAGTTGCAGTCCAGGAATATCTGGGGACCCACAGGTTAAGAACTACTGGGCTAAATGTTCTCCAAAGCCAGCTGTAACTCATAGGTTACTGGAAGGAATTTTTTTCCTGGCTGAATGTCTGGGACTGGGAGTCATTAAAAACCCCCCCAACTCAGATGGGCCTTATAGCAAATAATGCAATAACAGGTATCTTCATTTTTTGTACAACACTTAACAAAATCTGGTTTGCATTCAATGTCTCTGTTAAAGGGCAGAGACCAGAGAACGCTGTCTAAACAGGCAAGGTTAATATTAGTCTGATCACTGAAGCTGAAGCTGTGGTGAACAGTAGAGATCTCATGCAATATAGTCAAGAGGGGCTCTCATGTAATTAAAGCAATTACTTCTCTCTGGCATATCTGGAAAGTTGCCATCCCCCATATTTAATAAAGAAGGGACTTAGGTTGACAAGATCTAAGCCAGTACGTACTATAAAACAAACTGCTGAGCTGTCTATTACTCAGGCAACACAAACCCATTTTTCATGCTGTTTTGTCAGGTCTAATTTCTCCCAGGAGTCCAGATTGCATTAGTACTCATCAGACTTATGTGGAAGGGATGTTTTTTATTATATTAAGTTGATACATTCATTTCTCTCTCACTCGCTCTCTCCCCCCATTTTTTTTTTGAAAAATCATCTCAACGGTTTATGTTTTGAAATAATATATTCTTGAACAAGTCATGAGTGGTGGAAGTCATTGATTGAAAACCTTGTTTATTTCATGCAATGTGGAACGCTTAAAATGCCTACTTTTCAAAAAAAAAAAAAAAGAGTTAGCCATTTGGACCGCAACAAAGCTGAAATTCTAAGAGGGTCTGCCAGGGGAATAAAAGGTCAGCAGGAATTTTATTAACAGTTATTAGCGTATCTGAAAACAATGTTCCTTTTCTGTTTAGATTCATAAAGTGTGTTTTCAGGGTAGAGATTGGCTGAGCTGCCTTAATGTCTCAGAATGGTTGGCAGCAGGCAGAGAAGAGGACAGGCTGTCTTCTGTAGCTGGCATGGGCTGGTGTAAAGGGCGATGATGCCAGCAAAATCTTAAATGTAATTTAATATAAAACATCTTATTTACCCGTTCCCCCTTGCTTTCAGAGATCCTTAGGCACCCCCTTTGGCTTAAGGAAGCTTTTAAGAGCCTTGGGGTGGGAGGAACATTTCATATCCAAAAATGACTGCTGGATTGTTGCCAAGGAGATCAGTCCTGGTGGTAGTGGTGGTGGTGGTGATACCATGGTAATTCCTGGATGTTAAAGGCTTCTTTTCTGGAGTCTCCCTAAGGCAGGCATGCCCAAACATCAGCCCTCCAGATGTTTTGGACCACAACTCCCAGAATTCTAAGCTTAGATTGCCAATGGCAAAGGACTGTGGTAGTTGTGATCCAAAACATCTGGAGGGCTGAAGTTTGGACATGCCTGCCCTAAGGCTTCCCCAGGGCAAAATGGATCCCCACAGAGTCTCCGAAGCTGAAGTAGGTGTCTGTGTGTCAAAATTAAATTAAATTAAATTAAATTAAGCTAAACTAATAATTTCTGTTGCTGGCTGATGATGGCATCTCCATTGGTGCCAGTGGAGCTGTAGCTACTGGATTGTTATCATAGTCGGAGGAGTTGAGTCCAAGGAGCAAACACAGCAGTCAAGAGATGAGGGAAGGCAGGCAAGTGAAGTCAAGCACAGGTTTAAGGAAACAGGATTCCCCAGAACTTTAAAATGCCACAGGGATAAAAGAAGGATAGGGACTGGAACTTGGAAGAGAGAACAACAGAGAGAAATGGAGAAAAAAAAGGGGGGGAATCAAGAATCCAAGTCATGACTCAACATGGCTTAGTAGTAGTACAACAGCCACACACATCCTGGAACAATAATTCTGGATCGTGTCTTCTTCCTTGAGTGTTGCAGAACTGATGTGGAAGAATATGGAAGAAAGGGAATTGGGTATTAATTAGAATTCAAGTTTCCATGGGAATCAGGGAAGTATCTAGTTGTGGAGCAAGAGGTTGGGTGTTCAATTTTTCACAGCATATCCCAGAAGTGCCAGCCTGTGTGGCCTTAGGGGAGCTCCATAGTCCTTGGACACCCCTAGAAAGTCTATTCTCTGCCTAGAAATACCTGAAAAGTATTCAGACTGATGAAGCTGTTTGGATGAGCTGTGAAACGTTTCTATTTCTCAAGAAAAAGAAGTCCAGTAGCCATGACTCAACTTCCAGATAAACTCACCTGGATGACTGAGAATCTTCACAGACACCTGAAAAGTGAGTCCATAAATCTTGATGGCTTGAAAGCATACAATTAACTAGTTAATTTCCATGGAACAATTCATGGCCCTAGATAAGGCCATCTCTTCCCAAAATTTCAGGGGGGGGGGACCAGTGTTGAGCTGCCTATGAATTTGTCTATGTGTTTCCATCTAATTGTATAATAAGAATGGAATGGCAAAATTAACAGGATTGCAGAGCAGAGAGTTTCCAATGTTTTTATTAACCGATTGTTTATAGTTTTACCCTCTTTTTAATCCAAGAAAGGTTCTGTAGTTGCACAATTTGCACAAGTTTTTCACTCCTCTTACCACTTGGGATGTTTGGAAATGCTGCAAAGTCCTACACAGTGTCTTTGGGGTGAGAGCAGCAGCTGTGTTAATATACTCCAGGAAAAGCAACAGCCTGGATTCTAGCAGCACCTCAAGATATATGTTTTCCAAGGACCTACACGCACCCCATAAGATGTGTTAAGTGTTGCCTCAGTTAATAGATCTTTACACAAATGTTTGGGTAGGAGAGGAAAGTGGGGAAATGGAAAGACAAAAACCCTACATGTTGCTATTATCTGAACAGCAGTGATTAACAAACAATAATTGGGAGGCAACACAGATATCTTGGCCTTGATCAGTGGATTAACATATCTATGGTGACAAAAAGCTTTTGTTATATCTGGGAGTTGAGTCAGGGCAACTGGACTTCTTTTATTCCATTACTCACCCAAGCAGCGTCTTTAATCTGAGAAAGAGTTGGTGGAAGGCTTCCAATTTATGGTTCGCCTTGGTTTCAACCCACCTTGGTCTGAATAGGCTTGTTAGATGGACACTGGCCTGGGGTGTGTGAAAGTCCCACCTATGCAACACTTCCCAACACCCATTAAATATGGGTTGTTAGTAGGGATGGGCAACATACAAAAAAAAAATGACACACTGTTTCATCATGTGGGATGGTCACCAAACAAAAAACGAAAAGCTGATTTATTGCTTCACTACATAATGAAACGAAACGAAACAAACTGGGGAAGCAGCGTTTCATTAGTAATGAAACAAATCGTCAGTTTTTAGTTTAAAACAAACTGATATGTTTCTCTGTAAAATGGCTCCCCTAGGTCCTAAAGGCACCAAATTTGGTGTGAACCTTCCTTCGACTCTCCCCTTTAAGCCATCCAAATTTGGAGAGATTTAGGATTCAGGGGGCTTAGTTATTCAACTTCAAAGGAGGTGCCCCCAGAGAAAACATTTAGAATTGCAATGTTATGTGCTTGAAAATAGTGATCCCAGGCAGCTAGCAGCATGAAAATTACAGTGGAGCTTCATCAAGCTTTCCCTTTGAAGCACTCCCAATTTGGTGAGGTTTGGGGTACAGGGAACGGAGTTATTGAGCTCCAAAGGGGCTGCGGGGGAGACTTAATTGAAGGAGTGTGGATCGGTGTGCTGGGGGAATCTCTCAATTAAGCCTATAATGGTAAATCATGCTGAAGACACCAAATTCTTCCATTAAGCACCCCCACCTCCTTTGGAGCTTAATATCTTTGCCCGCAGGAACCCTAACTTTTCCAAATTTCAAGGGAACCCCTAAAATCACTTGGGGAAGAGAAGCCTGCCATTTGCATGCCCGAGATCAGTAATTTTCCATTGAATATTTTTAAACAATTAGGAAGTTTTTTTCCTTTAGGACCCAGGGGATCATAGCATTTTGTTTCATTTTGTTTCATAATGAAATCACTTTAAAATTCATTTTTTAACAAAACAGAATGAAACTACTCTAAAAATGAAACGGAACACTATTTTCCTGTTTCGTGCCCATCCCTAGTTGTTACCCGTGGCCTTCCTGGTGGAGGTGTGAATTGGTTCTGATTTGCCTGGGGATCAATGAAAAGGCAGTGGGAGACAGATTGTGCCTTAGTTTCCTCACCCCTGTTGAGAGAGGGATTTTCTATCCACACATGGTGGCTTTCTTGAGCCCTCTGACCTTTGTCCTTCAAACAAAAGTACAATGCTAATTCTGGTCCTGAGCTATTGCCCCTCTTGTGCTGAGCTGTCCTCCTGTTTAGTAGCTGTCACTCATTCAAAGGCAAGGATGTACACATATTAGATGGAGAAGAGTGGTGGTTTGAGAGAGGAGTCAGGGAAGAGACCTGAACGTCCTGACGAATTCTGGCTGAAAACCAGTTTAGGCCAGAGAAAGCTGAGGGGCAGATAGTCCAGGACCTCTCCTGTTCCTCAGCACTTTCCTCATCTGTCCTTTAGTATCAGCAAGAGCTAAAGTGGAAACATCTAAAATCATCTGCTGAATTAGGGGAGGATCTGAATCAGCACATTCTACAAAATAATCTTCTTCCATCTGTTGTAATAGATCTCAAGAAAGGAGGTGAAATTAGCCTCCTTTCAACAAAGTAATATAACTTCTCTGGCAAATGCTATTTCCCCTCATGACCTTGGAAAGTCAGAAGAAAATGCAACTTCATGTGATTTACATGGTTCACTACTTTCCTTGTTCTTCCTTCCACTGGTCTGTTTTAAAAATCACTGATGGAGCACACAAAATTTTTACTCATCACTGAAGCAGGGGCTGTATTTTTAAAAGTTTGCTGCTGTTTGGCAAACCAGGGGTAATTATCAATATAATTATCTGCTTTGTGATTCATTCAGAGTGGTAGCATTAATTAGCATAATTGATAGGCTGATTAATGAATCAATCATGGATTGAAAATTAAGGTTTCAATCATTACATACTGTCCTTTCTAAAAGGATGTTTTTTTGCGTCAGTCATAATGTTCCAAATTATTTCCCCGTGCAATGTGTCAGAGATTATTTAGTAATTACTTCAGAAATGTAGCTATATTTTAATTCCCCCCAAATTTAACTAGAAAGGAGATACCTTATTTGTTTAGTGAAGACAGTAATGTTGATGCAAAAAAAGAGAGAGACATAATTGCTAAAGCACACATTGATTGCCCTATTGCTCAGAGTTCTGTGAAAACTGAGTCAGATGTTCTAAATAATTATTATTTAGGTTTAGATCACAGATATTAAGTTTCCCTACACAGCTGAAGATAGTATCCTCACCAGGATCTGTACTTCTCAGTCCAGGATGAATGTTAAGTTTTCATGGACTGGTATAATGCAACTAGATTCTCCCTTTCATTCTTGTTACATGGATCTTGTCTAAGTTGCAAGGGCCACCACCACCATCATCAAGCTCTACAATCACCTACCTTTGCCTATGCCACCCACACACTTGGAGTCCTTAGTCAGGAGCTGGGACAGCAGCACCAAGAAGAGCTGCTGCCAGTGAGATTCATTTAATGTGTCAAAGTTTGTTGAGGCATATGGTGAAATGGACTCACTGCATTCTCACAGCTTCATACAGAAGTTTGCAAACATCTGGGGCAAACGTCTTTGTCTCCACACCCTACTCTGTTCTGCATCCTGGCATTCAAATCACTTCTGTAGTCCACACGGAAATGCTTAATCATCCCTGGAAGGGTGGCCAAAAGTCACATAGCTCCCTTCCCCCCCCCCATCACCCTTCTCTGCAATTATCGCCCCATAGCTGCCCCCTTAATCTTTCCCCTTCTTTTCTTCATCAAGTAAAATAGTGCTGAACTGACAGGACATGGCAGACATTCGAAATAGCGCTATATCAGTTAAGTGGTATATCACTAAAGGAGGTAAAAATATTTCAAAAATATATATACAATGTACAAAGTCTCATACTGCCCGCAGAACTGGAGCCGTCATTCTATTTAGGAGCTAGGAAGGTAGTTGTTGGCATGGTCTCTGCCAGGAAAGGCTATTGTCAGGATCATAGACTTCTGCATTTGCACCCAGAGTGTTGATAAGCAAACATTTTGGTTTCGTACTTGGGAAGGTGGAGAGGATGGGTGGGGTGACTGTAATTGAGTATTTCTGCTCCATCGTAGGTAGGCAATTTTGAATGAATGACAAGTGATTTTGAATGAAGAGGGCTCTGATTGTGCTTTCATTCAGAAAGGCGTGGAACTGCTATGGGAACCGATGAAGGAAAACAAAGAGAATATTCTGCAACAAAATGTTGCGGCTTGTCCTTGTGCATGAGAGGCAGTGTTCTCATCAAGGCTCCATCCAGCCTGGAAAAGAAACCTTGCAGCGCTTTGGGGCCTCTTAAGGCAGGAATGTTTTCAAGAATGGGGCAGGGATAAAAGATATAATTGTTTCCCTTCCCACTTTCCTGCTGAGCTCCATAATGATCATGGACTTCATCTGCATTTAACAATACAAGTGTTGTGGGGAGGAAATCTGAATAGTGGGGAAATTTCTCTCTCCTGCCATAAAGAGCAAGCATAAGAGTTTTGCTTACTCTCTAAAACCTGGAACTCCACCTCCAGAAGAATCAGTTTGGAAACTAGGGTAGTTACTTCACGTCCTTCCTCAAGCTGAGGTGAAGTTGCCTCTGTGTTGAAATGGGTTTTCAACACGGATCGAGAAGTGGATTGAAAAGATTTCTGAGCTCCAGGATGGGAATCTCTCACCCCGCTTGGAGTGCAGTTCAGGGGATGTGGTCAGGGTGAACTCGGATTGACCCCACAAGGACGTGAGGTTCTGTTCCTTTGAACTCGGATTGACTCCACAAGGATGTGAGGTTACGTTCCTTCGAACTCAGATTGACCCCACAAGGACGTGAGGTTACGTTCCTTCGAACCGGTCTCCAGTGGGGCCGCGAACTGCAGCGAGAGGGACGTGAAGTATCAGTCTAGGGTCAACTTCCTTTTGCTCTTCTTAAACTGACACATTGACTTTAAACACCCCAGTTGTTCTTATGGAGATAGAGAACTGATAGAGCCTCAAACCCCAAACAACTTCTAATTCTTCAAGTGTTCCCACATACACACACCTTATTTCTTTGGGGCAAAAGTGTGAGTCAACTGCAGCAGCTAAATGGCTGTTTGTACCCTTCAAACAAACAAAAAAGCCAGGGCAAACATGCAAACCCAGAAGCTCCATCAGGTGATGGGAGTTACTGGATAATCTGATCTATCTCGTATCAACTGATGGTAGCATTCTGCAAATCCCAGAAGTTTGCAGGTCCTTATCAGGCAGTTTAGGAGGCTCTGAGTTTGTTAGTTTGCTTAATATTCTTTGGTGTAGCTAGAGAGTCTCTCCTCTGCAACAGAAATCATTTCCCCACACACACTTTTTTGAGTGTATGGCTCCATTATGTTTGCAAACTAGTGTTCAATCATCTCACTTTGTTATTCAAGGAAATAATAATAATGAAAGCCATAATAATGAAAATCTGCCCTAATCATCATCCTCTGTGTAATCTAAAATGCAGGTTGTAGAAACCGCTGTGCAGTCAATTTCATATGCCATTTTTAATGGTTCTCATTATTATAAAATGAAAGAGTATTGATTCAAGATCCCCCCCCCCCCCAGATATTATTTGAGAAAGCCTTTTGTATGCCCAGGCATGCAAGCACCATTCTCACCTATGTGCTTCAAGTTCATTGGTGTAAAAAATGATTTACCGTATAACAGACTTCCACCTTCAAACTGCTCTTTGGGATTCATAGAATCATAGAGTTGGAAGAGACCTCAAGGGCCATCCAGTCCAACCCCCTGCCATGCAGCAACCCCCATCACAGTATTTCTGACAGATGGCCTTCCAGCCTCTGCTTAAAAACCTCCAAAGAAGGAGACTCCACCACCTTCCATGGCAGCATATTCCACTGCCAAACAGCACTAACTGTCATGAAGTTCTTCCTAATGTTCAAATGGAATCTCTTTTCCTGTAGTTTGAAACCACTGCCCTGAGTCCTAGTCTCTGAAGCCATGGAAAACAAACCTGTTCCCTCTTCAATATGACATCCTTTCAAATATTTAATCATAGCTATCATATCCTCTCTCACCCTTCTTTTTTGAAAAGCTAAACATTCCCAGCTCCCTAAGCCGCTCCCCATAAGACTTTTCTTCCAGACCTTCAACCATCCTGGTTGCCCTCCTCTGTACCCACTCGAGGTTGTCAACATCAGGTGGTGATGTCCTTCTCATCCTTGAATCTGTTGCTGTTGTGCTTCTAGGATTGCAGTAGGCACACAACCAGCCCTTCTAGGATTGCAGTAGGCACACAATCAGCCTTTCAATTTTGTCAAAACCTTAATTTCCAAATCCACAGAGTGAGGGCAAGAACGACACTCCAAGGGAGTAGCAGAGTACGTCTGCCACTGTACTGTCGACCCAAATCAGAGTGATTCAGCTTTGCTGTAGCTTGATTGACAACCCACATTGCACTTCTGTTTGGATTGGGTGATTGCATAGAGACTGCAGATGGTTCCAGTTCCAGTAGCCATACTGGCCCTTCCATGTGATGTGTTTTAATCTGCACCACAGTCCCACTTCCTTTGATCCTGCCCTCTGCTGATCCCCAGCTCTCCTTTTATGATTCATTGTAAAGCCAGTGGGCTGTTTAAAGTGTTGCATGGTGCTAGGGCAAATGGACAGCTTTCCAAAGTTCTCAATAACACATAGACACATATGCAAATATTACAGATGACGCTAGTCATCAGTTGTAGCTCATCCGAATTATTTGTATTTCATATATCTTTTTCCAATCTGTGCAGAAATGATGTAGCGCTAAACTAGTATATCAATGAAATAATAAGGTGATCTAATGTTGAATTGTTTATTTGAAAAGTTAAAAAAATCAGGGCAATTAGGGAGAAAAATCATGGATGGGTATTACCACTGTCCAAAACATCATGGCCTACTTAGTACATCACCAGAAAATGAAAGATCTGATCACACAGGGGAAATGTCCATTCAAATCATTCCAGCTTGAAAAAAAGTGGAAGCTCCCAGCAGTGGAGAAAAACGACAATGCCATTTTGTGAGTGAAAAGGGTTGGATTGATTTGAACTGGAGTTTTCTTGTGTGATCAGTTTTTTAAAAAAAGGGAATTCATCCATTTTATATCCACAGCAATTCCTGAAGTATCTGATCATATAATTGTATGCTTAGTCTGTTGCAGCAGGAATGACAAAAAAAAAGTCTTGCAACTCCTTTAAGACTAATTAATTCTGTTCAGCATGAGGATTCATGGACCTAGCCCATCCTGTTGTGAGCTGTCCTTGTAAGCTCATATCACATAAATGGCAACACAAGACACGTTGTTCTTGATTTCTTGAGCGCAGAAGCTGCAAATGTCTTTGCTGTCCAAAAGGGAACAGGTGTCAAGCAAATCTCTGAGGGAAGACTGTTCCATAGTATGGGAGCAAGAGGTGGAAGTGCCCTGCTCAGATTCTCCATATCCAAACTGTTAGGGTTTAAATGCCAGTTTGTTTTCTGAGTAAAGTCCAATATTCTAATATTGCTATAATCTTTGTGTAATATATCCCTGCTAACTAACATCAGGCACAAACACTTTGAAATTCAGGGCATGAGTAAATTGGATAGAGGGACGCTCTTCTCCCTCTCACAAAACACCAAAATTAGGGGACATCCAATCAAACTGAGGGTTGGTGGAGTGAGAACAGACAAAAGAAAATATTTTTTACCCAGCATGTTGTTAATCTGTGGAACTCCCTGCCACAAGCCTGGATGCGTTCAAAAGGGGATTGGACAGATTCCTGGAGGAAAAGTTCATCACAGGTTACAAACCATGATGGAGATGTTTAATCTCCAGGCTTAAAACCAGGGTACTTCAAGGACCAGATGCAGGGGAGTGGTAGGAAGAGACAGATATCTAGTCTTGTGTGCTCCTGGATGCATCTGGTGGGGCCACTGTGAGATACAGGAAGCTGGACTAGATGGTCCTTTGGCCCGATCCAGCATGGCTCTTCTTATATTCTTATGTTCTTATGTTCACTGACTGCAGAATAAGCAAATTGGAGACAAATAGTTTATTGCAAAGGGAGACTATCTAAAAATGTTCTGATCCAGAAGTGTGAACATAATTCAGTCTTTGGCAATTAGTAAGTCTAGCCTAAGACAGCTCAGTGGTTTAGATATCTGGCTATAGAGCCAATGGTTAAGAGTAAACTAGCTACACACACACATCAACGTAGTATTCAACTTGCCGAGTAAACAGGATACATTTATTGAAAACCTCTGGGAAATGAAAAAGAGAATGAAATCTAGAAATGTTCGGTTCCCTTACTCTTCCCTTACATCCTTTGAGGACAAATACAGTTACCACTTTGCTGAATCCTGCAGAAACTCAATTTAACCCAGGTGATCTAGGAAACCTCCTAAGGAGGATATGAACGCAATTGTCCTCTGTTGTCTCTTTTTCTCCAACAATACTTCCGAAATTTAGCTGGGTGAATAGCCCAGTCTGTTAGATATGTCTGAAATGTCAAAGGTTTAGAGTTTGATTCCCCACTGCACCTCCTGGAAGAACAGCCAGCCTGCGTAGCTTTGGGCAAGCTCCTTAGTCTCAACATGCCCTTAGAAGACGAGGACGGTAAGTCACTTTTGTGTACCCTTCTCCCTTGAATTGCATGGGTTTCAGCAGCATGGTTTTGGTTATGTGTAGATTTCCCCCCAGTAAATAAATATTTATATAAAGAAATAAATACATTCAACCGATAATGTCCTGCTATTCTTCTTCAGGAGGTGTCCTGAGAAAGGTGGGTCTCCGATTTACCGAGGCCTCTGTCGTTGTTGGTCCAGCAGTCCCTGGTCTGATGATAGCAGCCCATCTGGTCCCTCTCTTGGCATAGTAGCTCTGTGTGGTGTCTGTGGAGAGTATTGAGTCATGCTAGGAGGCTGACCCCAGTCAGGGAAGAACACAGCAGTAGACTGCTTTTTTGGAGGGAAGGAGGAGAGAATGTGCTTCCATTTCCCTAGGTGTGTTCATGCATGTATTAATCAGGTGTTCATTCTTCCACTCATTTGGGAATATTTGTGTGTGTGTTGTGTTGTGTTGTGTTGTGTAGTGTTGTTACAGTCGTGATCGACTGTTCATGACCCTATATCCATGGAGTTTTCTTGGCAGGAATACTGGAGTGGTTTGCCAGTTCCTACTCCAGGAGCCTACAGTACCTGGTATTCCCTGGTGGTCGCCCATCCAAGTACTAACCAGGCCTGACCCTGCTTAGTTTCCGAAATCAGGCGAGATCGGGTATACTTAGGGCATCTATGGAAATATTTAGTGAACAGTAAAATCCTGGTTATTCAAGCAGGCCTTCCCTGAGTTCAGGACATAGCTCCAGTGATACAATTTTGATTTTAAGATCTATACAGCCTCTGCCCTTTTTAATTTTTAATTCTACATTTATATTGTTTTATACTGACTTTTGTTTATTTTTGTTGTCATTTATATGGTGCTGTTGATTTTGCTCATTAACTGGGATTGTCATGACAGCTGTTATGAGTTTTTGGGGCTGTTTGGCTGCATGGCCAAACAGCCCAAAAAGCCCACAACAACTATCAGATCCCAGCCATGAAAGCCTTTGAGAATACATGTTATTGTCATGTTATATAGATTGTATTGTTGTAAACCACCCAGAGTAGCCTTGCAACCAGGTGAGTTGTAAAGAAACTCAATAAATGAATAAATATTTGCAGAGTACTGTAGTTACATTTTTGAGTGAATAAGAGCCATGTACAGATTTTGAAGTACATGGGAATCTGGCCCCTCTAACCCCAACGTTGTTGAAGGGAGATGTGCACTTTCTACCAACAAAACCCTGAAAAGGGTGATGATGTGTCAGAATGAGGGCACACACTTAGTCTCATCAAATGCATTTCCTCTAGCCTGTTGTATAGGATTTGCTTTCTTGACACTACATTTTGTACTATTAAGTTTGACAATTGGCTGGCAAACCACTACCATGGCTTATTGGGTGGAGGGAGGTACATCACGCTCCTCTCTTTTGAGAAGGAAAGGAAAGGGCAGGTTTTCCAGCCTTCATTAGGTCTTTTTGTGGATGCAGACAAAAGTATTTCTGAAATGTCTTTGCCCATCTTTGTGCAGTGTGCAGGTATGCCCACTGCCACATGGTTGGTCGCATACTGCGTCTCAGACCAGAATTCCTATATAACAAATCAGGTTGCCCTAATCCACAGAAGGGCTGCATTATTGGCTGAAAGTTAACCTATGTATAGTTTTTATAGTTGCAATCTCTCTTTTCTCATTGTACTGTTTTACTATTGCAGTTTTTTTCTTTTATCTGAACGGGTCATAGGATCATAATAAACAATTGATTGATTATAGTCAGTATAAAATGCACAGGAGGGATGGAGGGGGAATGAAAGTTCAATACGTTTTGCTGCTGAAACCTCAGGTTCTCCCTCTGTGATGGGAGCAGCACATTTAGCAGCCAGGGATTTTAGTGCGCATGTTGAAGGCGCTCTTCAATGTGCTGAAACTTCACCTTCATCCCACCAAGTTCAAGACAATTCCTGTAAGGTGTAGATTGAAAGCAAAACCGGTTGTCACTGGCCCTGCAGGAAGCGCTGGTCTCGATACAGCTGAAGAAGTCTGTAAAACTGACTCACCAGTTATTCCCCAGTCCAGAAGCAAAAGGCGAGCTGGGACTTGAAGGTGGCAGTGGCAGAGGAGAGAGCAACATGGGCACCAGCTTTATATAGGGGGCGTGGTGGCTCAGTGGGCTAGAGCACTGAAACTGTTAGCTGCAAAGTCAACAGCTTGTGGGTCTGAATCCTGGGTGCCACGCATCGGAGCGAGTGCCCGCTGATAACCCCAGCTCCTGCCAACCTAGCAGTTCAAAAGCATGTAAATGCAAGTAGATAAATAGGTACCGCATAAAAAGTGGGAAGGTAAACAGTGTTCTGTGCCCAGAATTGTGTTTGGCCATGCCGGCCACATGGCCATGGACTTGTGCAATATTGGCTCTTTGGCTTGGAAACAGAGATGAGCACCGCCCCTAGAGTTGGACATGACTAACATGCATGTGCATGGCGGAACCTTTACCTTTACCTTTTACACTTTATATATCACTCACCATTACTGCTGAAAGTGTGATAGTGTTGGAGAGATATAACTGAGGCAGTCTTTCCTGTTTGACACATCAGACAACTAGAGAAACTCATGCTTAAGTTGCTGAGACCAATAGCAAAGCAAGGTGATTTTCAAACTCCTGGGAGAGAAGAGAAGCTCCTGCCATGACAGGTCCAATACAACCAGTCCAAATTGAGGCTCATATTTTCACCACCTTGTCTGATGCTAATTATACACGCCAAATGGAAAAATCTTTTTAAAAGGATGATTGATAAAATTCTGTGACCTTCTGAGGTCAGTTTTGTGCCCTTCTCAGGTCTGTGCTCTATGCGGTTGCATAGTTTGCCTAGTGGTAGCTCCAGCCCTGACAGTTGGAAGTGATCCCCGAGGTCATCTGCTACTCTGTCCCCTTCCAAAGCAGGAAACTAGTTCTGTCCAATGGATGTTAACCAGCTTATTATGTTTCAAAGGTGTTTCACTCATACAGGGAAGTGATAGATTGTTTCATGATTTGTGTAACCAAATTACTGTCTAAAACCCTATTGCTTGGCGTAATTAGACACATTAGAGCAGTGGTTCTTAACCTGTGGGTCCCCCAGATGTTCCTGGACTGCAACTCCCAGAAATCCTGGCCAGCTCAGCTAGTGACGGAGACTTCTGGGAGTTGCAGTCCAGGAACATCTGGGGACCCACAGCCTGAGAACCATTGCATTAGAGTATCAGAGGGGTTTGGTGAATCAGCTCCTCTCTTAAACTCCAATGATTCAAATGGGCCTACTTTAGTTGTGACTTACTTTAGTGGAGTGAATCGCAGCTTGAGGGTGCTGATTTGAATCAATGGAACCCATGGAGAGGTAGACTCACTGAATCCCCTCTGGTTCAATGGTCACACTCCAATGCAACTTATGACCCTAAGCACCAGGATCTCATCTGATACCTAGATTAACTGGACGAGCAAAGCATAGCCTCTGATTTAACTTGCCCTTTGCTATGACACTGAACAGTTTGGTTGGTGATTTGTACATCGGTTGAATAAGCAGGTACGGCAATGAAATTTGCAGTCCAAGCAGTATTTATAATGTGACTATTTCCAATACTAGTGTTGCTGTCCCTGACATAGAAAGTATGATTATGTTAGGATGCCACCAATCTTTCTGATAGTGTTGGCCTTCTTTGAGTACTGTGTGGAAATGGAATCATGTGTCTTGTGTGGGCTCTATACTACTGCAATTGATGCATGAAAGAGGCTGAAAAGGCAGTGCGCATGTGTAGACGATTGTACACATATGTACATGCACAAAAAGAGAGAGAGAGCATGCATGAGATGCAGAAACAGATATTCTCCATTTTTTTCTACTGGTTTTCAGCCCAAACATTCATGATGACTCCAGTAGAACAGAAGCATTGGAAGTGTTCTTGAGGAAAGAATATTAATCAAATCCTCCAGAGAGCATTTGTACAGGCAGAACTATGGATTGGACTGAAGATAACTAGAAGAATGTTAATAATTTATAAAAAGGTCATAAAATATTGCTTGCCGACAAATAAGTTCGCAGAATGCTTTCCTCTGGCATATGGTATTCCCCCAGTGTACGTATAGGACATCTGCAACCTACCTAACCACACTTCGAACACCTCAAGCCTGTAGAACATTTATCCTTGCAAGATTTAATGTTCTACCCTCAGCTTTACTTCAGGGCAGGTTTCAGAGAACCCACGATAAGAAAGATTCTGCCCTTGTGGAACTGGGGTCCCTGAATTTCTATCACACACCCTTTTATACTGTATTTTCTATAAAGATCCATCCTCTGATCCACAGATTTCAAGGTTGTTCAGATCAGTGGCTGGTCTCATACTGACTCTCAGACCAGAATTCTTATATAGCAACTCGTGTTGCTAAGGGTTTTTTTAACCTGCAATTCATAAAAGGGCTGTACTGTTAGCAGAAGGCTGGTCTATGCATATATTCTCTGTGACCCGAGTCTGTACCTCCCTCAATTCATTGCACTGTTTTTGCTGTTGCTGTTTCTTTTTCTTTTCTTTGAAAAGGCCATGTGACTATTGTGGTCAATCAACTATTGATTGATTGATTGAAGTTAGCAGGATAAAAAGTTTAAATAATTGAATCTGAATCTGAGAGCGCTCTTCCTCCCTCCCACCCTGCCTCTCTCTCTCTCACCCTCTCACCCCCCACCCACTTGCTCACAGAGTCAGGGGAGAGCAAGAAAAATGCCCCCCCCCAAGTTCTGTGGATCAACTTGCCAGTCTGATAAGCCCCATGGAATGCCAAGTGGTGTATTTAGGCTTCAGTCCTACAAAGGAAATGCATACAAGGGCACCCATTTGCCACCTTTGGACTGCTGCTCTTTTTGTGACCAGTTGTGTGACTGCTTGCACAACTGAGTTTGCAGCCTGTACTTGACTGGTCAAAAAAGAGAGACCCTGAAGGGAGGTGGTGGTGGTGATGGTGGAGGGTGTGAGATTAGCCTTACACAAAAATGCAAGTGAACAGGATTTTACTACGTTGACTGGATTTTTAGTACTATTTGTGTTTTCCATTTTTAGATTTTCCATTTCTCAGAAAAGCAATTTTTTTTCTTCCTATAGTTGTTTACTTATTGTGGTTAGCTTGAATATTGTCTTTTGATGATGTAAGATGCCTCTTCACAGTCATTGTTCTTAGCTTTAAATATGTCTTTAATGTTGTTAACAACCATTGTCTTCACTTTCAATGTTGACTTTCAGCGTTTTAGCCACCTTGGGTCCTTTTCAAGGAGAGAGACAGGGTACAAACACTTAAATGCAAACAAACGAATGTTCACTTAAAGGTTTGTGATCCATGGTTAAAGAGAAGAACATAAACATTTGCTGTAGGATCAGAATAGGGGCTTTATGGCAGTTACATTTGACGTGTGTATTGATTGTAGCTCCTGCAGTGTTGCTGGGGGCTGAGATTTAATGAAATAGGGAAACAATAAATGTTTTTGTTTGTTTCTAAATTAACACCTAAGTGATGTCTGTGAATATTCTAGGTCATCCAGGTGAGCTTATCTAGAAGTTGATTCAGGGCAACTAGATTGAAACGGCTTGCTACTCATCCAAGCACATGGTCTGACAAAGCAGACTAGCAAAAGGTTTCAGTCTCTCAAGAAAAGAAGTCCAGTTGGCATGACTCAACTTCCAAACACCTAACGTTCATGCTAATTGGACAGTGATGAAAACTTCTATTACAAAATATTGCCTGGTCCTATAGTGCATGTTTCTTTGCTTATAAATGCATTTCTTTGCTTATAAATAAATAAATAATAAATTTCAGGCAGCAAAACACCATTATTATAGGAACTGGTATCTCTATTGTATTACAATAGTGAAGTGTGAAGGATATGGCTTTTGACTTTAATTTATCATTAGCTCCATATGACAAATGGCTTACTGGGAGAGATTTTCTTGTTCTGTTTCTTTTCCCAGGTCAGGTACGTTTATTAGTACATTACAGATATCTTCTTCAAAATTAGCCTGCTCTGGAAATTAACATGTCTTGAGAAACTGTATCTGAGTATGAAGGCCATTTTTCAGCATGTCATACATATTTCCTTCAAGCACCAGTCTCTCTAAAAGCCGGTGGTGAATGCTTATAGGATAAGAGCGAAAGGCTAGGCTATTGTGAAACAAAAAGTACACTCCGTATAACCTCATTAGGGGGTTTCCATTTCCCACAATGAATTTGCAGACCCATAGGAAAACTGGTTTTGTTTTATGTTTCTTATTTTCTTGAGGGACGATATCGGAGATCTCCCTATTTGGAGAGGCTATGTCCCTGTGACTCTGGCGATATTGAGTCAACAGAACATGTATTTCTTCACTGTTCCTTCTATAAAGACACCCGGGCTAAGCTTTTATCTCCAATAATCTATAAATATCCAGGACGCTCTGGTCATTATTATACTCAATTACTTCTATCAGATATGAATTTTTCTGTAACATATAGTGTGGCCAGGTTCTGCGCCGCAGCGATCAAAATCCGCAGGACAATGACCAGCGTCATCACTTAACTAAAAGTACCACTTACGATACATAGCTCCTAAGTATCAACAACTCTTGACTAACAAGCAAATGTGGGATGTCTTATGTGTATGGAACAGTATGTATATACAGTATGTACTCTGATGTCTTTTGTATATATCTATCTTGATCTTCCTCTACGGCTCGTTGACATCACTAATTCCTCAGATACTAATAAGGTATAGCTTCGTGATGGTCAGGATGGATTTGTGGGCAGTTTCTATATTATATTATATATTTTATATATAATATATTTTATATTCTATATTTTATATCTTATCTATTTTACTACTATTTATATACCGTATCCTATTGCTGGTCACTGACCGTAATAAAGTTTGACTGATTGATTGATTGATATGTTTCTTATTAACAACTGTATTTAAAGGATTCACACATCTTTTTGTTTTGGTTTTTTTGAGGAACAGAAAAAATGCTACATAACTAAAACTTGCAGTTAACATCAAAATGATATAACAGCTTGGAGGTGTGAATCTCATTAGTGTTCAGACACAAAGCAGGGTTGCCTCTGGTTTGTGTTTGTACAGGAGACTTCAGAACACACGCCAGAAGCTGTTCCAATAGCTAGCATTTAAGCCCCAAGCCCACATGGGCTTCCTCATGAGCTGGAACATGGATGCCTTATCAAAATAGGTCATAGTTGTGCTGTTTGGGCTTGAGTCATGCTCCTAACTTTTTGAAGACCCAAAGGTGTTTTTTTCTTAGGGCAAAAAAAAAAATCACAGGTGTGCGTGTTTCTAAATTACTTACATTGATACTTAACCATAATCAATGTCTTGCTGTAGAGCAGTGGTTCTCAACCTGTGGGTCCCCAGATGTTCCTGGGCTGCAACTCCCCGAAGCCTCCACCATTCACTGTGCTGGAAGGGATTTCTGGGAGTTGTAGTTCAGGAACATCTGGGGATCCACAGGTTGAGAACCACTGCTGTCGAGTGAATCTGATCTAGCCCATCATGGTGCTTCTCTTATTAGCCAGCTGGGTGCCCATGGGAAGCATTCAGCCAGGACATGAAGGAAACCATCTTCCATTCTGGTTGTCCAGCAGGTGGGCTTGAAAGGCATGGTGCCTCTAATACCAAATCAGGATCTAGCCACAAGGACAAATACTATAGATAGCTGTATGTCCCATGAATTTGTTTCATCTCCTTTTGAAGCTATTTATCTTGGCTGGCTGGATAGCTCAGTGAGTTGGGAGAAGAGCCCAGCCTGTGTAGCCTTGGACAAGCTGTCAAGTCCCAAAGGACTCCAATAAGAAGGCAATGCTAATCTAATATCTGAGTGTTCTGTAAATAGAAGAAAACCCTCAAAGGGGTTGCCATGAATCAGGATCAGCTTGTCAAAAGGTAATGATTAGTATTAATTGGATTGCCATCACCATGCCTTTTGGGGCAGCCAAAGTGTTTTGTTTTAAAGAAGTTCTCCCCCTTGTCATAAATCTGTCCCTATCCATCCTTATTCAATGACTCTGGATTTTTGCATTGTTCTCCATGCCATGCTCAATTTTATAAACCCATTGTCATCATCTAAGAACTGCAGAGTTGGAAGAGACTCTTGGAATCACTGAATCCAGCTCCTGTCAAGGAGACACAATGGGGAATCTATCTCTCAACCTTGAGCCAGAGATCTCAACCATTGACCTAACCTCTGTTACATCTTGCCTTACTTTCTCCCCCCCCCCCCTAGATTAAACTGTCCACAGTTCTTTCCCTGCCAATCACTTTGGTTTCCCTTTCTACACTTTCCCCAATGCTGCAATATATCTCCCACCCAAGACGTGATCACAGGAGGTCTAGATAATATTTCACGTGCAATTGTGCTACAGGTCTGTCTGCGTACAGGTGAGATGGCAACACCAGTACAGTACATTCTGAATCCTTTCTGAAAGATCCAGAGCATATGCATGCCATGTTTCTCCTCAAAAAGGATCCAAGGCAGTTTGTTAATAAAGCCCAGAACTCTTGTCAGTACACTCACCTCTTATTAGTACCTTGTTTGTTTTATAGGCCCTTCTTCTTCTGATAAGGGGACCCAAGGTGGCTCACAATACTGTATTGAAAGAATAGAACTAAAAACATAGTAAGTTAAACATCAAAAACTGTTAAACTGTATGCTAATTAGGATATGATTAAATAATTGAAAGTGAGTAAACATTTAAAAAACACCCCTATATTAACTTTAAAAAGTCTTTCTGGAACTCAGCCATGGTTGTTAAAAGCTTGCCTGGAAAAGTGGGCCATCAGCTGTTGTCGGAAGGATAAGGGAGAGGGCCAGCCAGGTCTCCTGAGGGAGAGCATTTCATAACATAGGGAGCGGTCACAGAGAAGGCCCTCTCTCATGTCTCCATCAGGTAAGCCTGTGCTGGCAATGGGACTGAAACCTCCTCTGGTGATCTGAAGAAAGGAGAAGGCTCAAATGGGGAGATACGGTCCAAGCTTTATTGAGCTTGACAGGTCATGGCCAGCACTTTGGACAGGGCCTGAAAACAAAGTGGTAGCTGGTGCATTTGTTGTAATAGGGGCAGTATACACTTCCAATACTGGCTCCAATCTGTCTGTGTGCTGCATTTTGAACCAGCTTAAGTTCTTTCCTTTTCTTCTTTCTTTCTTTCTTTTACTCATTTCTTCATATACCTTCTTGAGAGAAAGCCAGTTTGGGCTCTCCCAGGAGACTGCAGCAAACACATTTGGGAGGAATTCACTTAGATTTTCTGCCATTGCCTTATCCTCTTTTAAAGGTAAAGGTAAAGGTTCCCCCCGCACATGCGTGCTAGTTGTGTCCGACTCTATGGGCGGTGCTCATCTCTGTTTCCACGGCAAAGAGCCAGTGTTGTGCAAGTCCGTGGCCACGTGGCCAGCATGGCTTCAAGGAAACACTGTTTTACCTTCCCGCTTTTTATGCCAGTACCTATTTATCTACTTGCATTTACATGCTTTTGAACTGCTAGGTTGGCAGGAGCTGGGGTTAACAGTGGGAGCTCACTCCCACTGGCACGGCACCCGGGATTCGAAGTGCTGAGCTGCTGACTTTGCAGCTGACAGCACTTCTAGCCCGTTCAGCTACCACCTCTTTTACCACCATGTCTTCAAACATTCTAACATCTCTCTAGTTGTCCGAGCAGAGTAATTTCACTTGGCTCTTCCCTTGAATTTCATGGAAGGGTACCTTGTGGAAGAAAAGGAAAACAACTGGGATGCAGGGAGGGAACCGAAAAGGACAGAGATAAAGAAGGACAGAGAGAAACCCCTGTCAGTGACCAATCTGTACCTTCAGTACCAGCCTCCTGCAGGGGAGTAGTATCAGGAGACAGAAATCTAGTCTCATGTGCTCCCAAACGCATCTGATGAGGCCACTGGGAGATACAGGAAGCTGGACTAGATGGGCCTTTGGCCTGGTCCAGCATGGCTCTTCTTATGTTCTTATGTTCTTATGTTAGTGAAGAGGAGAGAGGTGGAGGCCAGTGTGTGTACCAGTGTGTCTCTGTGTATATAAAGAAAGAGAGAAAAGGAGAAAGGGTTTGTAGAAGGAGAAATCAAGAGACCTGGACCTGCCAATTTTTGACTCCAAGTTACACTGACAGATAGCTATGATGGAATGCCCTCAAGAGACAGCAATTGGGGATGCATTTGTCACCCTTCCCCCTTTCCGCCACAACCCTACTGAAACTCTGCACCAGGCATATCTTGATAGCTTTCAAGCTGGAGGGGAGGGGAGCTTGCATTGACTCTAACTTACCTCTCCCCAAGCCTCACAGTCCCATGGGAGGTGGCTGATATTTGCCAGGAGTTTAGAAGGGAAAGCAAGGCTAAATCTCTCCTTCCTGTATACGGTGTTCTCCCCATCTGTGATGAAACAAATACAGGCAGTTCCCAGTGCGTGACAAGCGTCAGATGTAGTCTGACTTTCAGTTACTATGTTTTCAATATACGTGGCTCTGAAGAAATTGTGCACTGAACAAGGTACCATGAGAAAGGCAGTTTCCTGGAATTCCCCCTTTGACAACATGAGCCAAGGTTTTAGCGCCTGGACAGATGCACACTCACTGCTTTTCAGTTGTGATGGTGCTCTTTCAAGATCAGGATGTGGCATGGGTCATTGCCCCTTGTACTCTGCTGCCTGGAGTAGCCATCTCACTCTATCTCTGGGAAGATTGCCCCTGCTGAAGCTTCTATGCTTGATAGTGAACTATTGCACGTTTGATATTTTTTCTCTGCATTCCTGAAGGTCGTGAATGTATAAAGCTCCCTGTGGGCAGAAGCAGATGTTATAGATGACCCCAAATAAAACATATTTGTCTTAGAGAGCCATGACTTTGGCCACCTCTCATGCTTGGGAGTCAGATGTCAAAGGAATCCCATGCTTAAGTCTGGCAAACTAGTCATAAAATAAAACATTTGCCAATTCTAGGAGGTGAAAGAAATTCCTGTTGTGATGCTCACACTCATTTAGCCACAAGAACTACCCCTTTTAAAGTATGGGGCACCTATATATCTGTTTGTTTGTTTATATCAAGTCAGAGGCTGGCTTTCCCAGTCCAGAGTTCTGAGGGTCAAATTATACGGAAGAGACTGCCATACATTTAGAAAGTTACCTTCCTAATGTGTCTTAGTGTGAGCTTCTCTTACCTCTACATTTTCTTTTCCCATTGGTTATTGGCAGGTAAACATGGGATTCATTTGTAAGTCTGATCGCTCGGGGATCCTGGAGGGAAAACTGGGTTAGCAGCTTCTAACAAAAAGCTTGGTGTCTTGGTTGATCCTCACGCACATTGGCTCACTAAGGTCTTTCCCAGCTGTTCTCTCTGAAATGTTTTAATCAGTAATGGCAGAGAAAGAACTGGTGAACCCCTGAGTCTGTACCAAAGGCTTCACTTCACCACTGAGCAATGGCCCTTTGGCTTGTAACTTTTTGTTTCATTTCTCCATCTGCTTAAAATCTCCCATACGGGGAGCAAAATATTCATGCCTGGGGTTAAAACATAAAAATGGAAGGAGTGCAAAGTGGCAGACGTATCGTTAAGCATCTAAAATTCATTTTAATTGCCTCCCTTTTGGCTCATGGACACAGTTGTAAAGTGTGAGAGGTGCATGACTTGTAAGGCAAGCAACTACAGCACTTGATTCTCCCAGGAATCCAACTCGGACAAGAAACTAATCTGATCACGTCTAATTGTAATAAGGATTTTAGAAGCAGCTTTGAACTGGCATCTTCTCTGTTTCATTTTCTTTTTTGTTCGGAAATGAACAAAGACTCATCCTCTCTCTCTCTCTCTCTCTCTCTCTCTCTCTCTCTGTGTGTGTGTGTGTGTGTGTGTGTGTGTGTGTGTGCAGTCCTTTGTTATAGATCAATGGAAACTTCAGATGGAGGCTTTGTGTAACACCTGCTGTGAGAGAGAGAGAGAGAAAGGAGAGAGGGACCAACAACCTCCACCTATTCAATGCATTGTGGCTTCCACTCACAAGTCTTAGTGGCCTTTATGGAAGTTAAGTGCAAATGTTAAGCTCTTGTCAACAGGTTAATTTGTTTCTTGAAGCAAAGCTCTGTGAAGATGGCTTCTTGACAGATGCAACTCATTTGCAAGGTTACACCACCTGTCCCAAGAAACATGTGCGTGCATGCATACACATACACGCATACCACTCTCTTTATTAACCTGAATGTCTTGCTGACTCTGCAGATCAAACAATCATCCTTTTTTTTTTTGGCCCTTACCATTCTTTTCTCTCTTTTTTTGACACTCTCCCTGCATGTGTTACGGAAACACTTTTGGACAATAGATTTTGCTTTTCAGAAGAAAAGGTGGCTGTGCAGGAGAAGATAGGCCTGGACCATAAATATTCATGATGGTGGCTCTGCAAGATTAAATACCCTGCTGTCAATGAGTTTAATTATTCATGGTCAGCTTTGAAAGGTAGGGAGAGGTTAGGATGGGGTTACAAATATCGGAGAAACATAGTTCAGATAGAAATCAACTTAAGCTTCCATGTTAAGTACTGTATTTTGAAACTGACTGGTGACATCCTGTGTTAGCAAATATCAGGGCAGCTACACCTTCTTGACTAGAGACATATTGATTTCCACTAGAAAGACAACTTTTTCATCTTGAATGCCATTTAAGTGTGCCGAGCCCCAACGATAGATTTCTCTATCTTCCAGCTGAATCTGCATGAAGGTACCGATTAATAGGACTGAGTGACCTGGCCTTTCCCCTGAAATGGATTTGTTGCCCTTTCTTCCTGGAAAAGAAAGAATATTCCTGTTAAGTGCACAAATATATTAAGTAATGGTTAGGCGAAGGACATATGCGTGAAGCTCCAGACTGGCCTGATTGAAAATGAAATGGCAGAGTCCAGAGTGTGTGGGAGTTTCACCTCTACCCTCCTGATAATTTTATTTATTTATTTATTTATTTATTTATTTATTTATTTATTTATTTATTTATTTATTTATTTATTTGTTTGTTTGTTTATTTGTTTGTTTATTTATTTATATACATGAAGTAACCATCAAGGAAGGTTTGTGTGTGCTGAATCTTCTTGGTGTGATGGTTTGTTTTGCCTTCCCCTGAGGCTGCCCCTGTTCTTGGGCTGATTGAGTCTCTGCCTCAGAGAAAACAGATGCCGCAGAGCAGGTTCTGAAGAAAAGAGCTGTGTTTACCACGTAGCTTCCTAAGGTACCTTGCTGACCTCATATATGGGGAAATTAATCAACTTTAAATTAAAAATGCATCCATAAAAAAATAAAATACGTATAGTCAATTTCAGTATTAAAAAGTAAGATTATACTGTGAAAATAAATAAAAACCAAATTATACATAACAAGAGGCAGGCAAAAAAAGATACTTGGGCATTAGAAGGGTAAAGATTACATTCAGAAGCTGAGCCATGGCAACTGGACTTCTATTGTGAGACTGAACGATTCACTACTCAACCATGTAACTTCATCAGTCTAAGGAAAGTTGTCGTGAGGCCTTATAGTTTACCTTGGTTTCATGCCACCTTGGTCTGAACAAAGATTAAGGTTCCCAGAAAGCTATCCTAAAGAGCCAAGTTTTTAACTGGGCTTTGAAGATTTTAAGTGTGAGAGCCAAGCATATATCTGGGGCTGCTTATTCCATAGATGAGGGGCAACTACCGAGACAGCCCAGTTTCTAGTTGATGTTTTTTGGGCCTCTCTTGGTGTCAGCATCCTCAAAGGCCCCACTTGAGATGAACAAGTGGTCCAGGTGGTTCTACTTGGAAGCAGCCATTCTGACAGATATCAATAGTTGAAATGCTTGAACTGATGCAGAAAAGTGTGTTGGCTGGGAAGGGGGTGGGTGGAAAGATCAGATGCCACAGCCCATAAGACACACATGTGATCCTGCTTGTGCTTCTTGCTGAACCGGAAGTGACTTCCAGAAAACCGGAAGTGACCTCCGGATCACTAGAAAGCACTTTTGGGGCCTCCGAGGGCCTTTCTAGGCAAGTCAAAGGACTCAGGGATGCTTTTCTGAGAATGTTAAGTGACTTCCCCCGTTGTACCGCCCTTCACCCACCCACCTCTAGAGCCTCCAGCGTGGGAGCTGGTGGATGCTGGTAGGAAGGCAGACCCCTCCATGGCTGGCAACCCACGCTATACCATTGCAACCAACTGCCAAAGGTAAACAATGAGTAATGCTCTGGATTCGTATATATCTTTGTGTGCATGCTTGCACACATATGTACACACATATAGAAAGACAGAACATTGGTTCTCAGATTTGCAGTCCATACCAGCATAGGCAGAATTCAAGATGATGCCATATGTTATTCATAATGGTCAAAGTCACTAGGTAGCAGCATTATCCTTAGCTTAGTGGTATGCCACCTCTGGTATGGCTATTTGGATTTTTCTTATATGAGGATAATTCCATTCAGTTCAGTGGCAAAAGTAAAGCATGGGGGTATGGTAAGGGCAAACTCTTCCCTTCAGTCAACACTGAATGTCCTGGCACCAGGGCCGGCCAGTTGCCTAGGGCACCAAAATGGAGAGAGGGCGCTGGAAAGCCTGCCGCCACCCCCTGCCGTTGGCCACCATTGTCCGTCCCCCCACTGCCTGCTAGCCGCCCATTGGCATCCACCCATCGCTGCCCCCCGCCGCCCGCCTGCCGCCCCCCGTGCCCATCGCCACCGCCCCCCGCGATCATTGCCATCCACCGCCATCCACCACCCCGCTGCCCGCCCACCATCCCCACTCCGCCCCCACCCGCCCATGCCACCCACCCGCCCATGCCGCCCACCCACCCCCTGCCCCTCGCCTAGGGTGCAAAAAACCCTAGCACCGGCCCTGCCTGGCACAGAGCCATGAAATACACCATATACTCTTTTTACTATATGAGCCCCCACAACTCTGGCATACAGCACCCGTCAGGATGATGGGCATGTGCTAATCTCTGTCGTTCTGTACGTCTGATTTCTACAGCATGAGATTTACTTTGTACTTTTTCTTCACCTATTTCTTGCCAGACTCTCTGTCCTTGATGTTTGAAATTTTGTAACGAAATAATGGTGTCTCTTTTGCTACACTGGGCCTGAAGTCTGTGAAAGAGTATATGAATAACATCTCCTTCATTTCAGAACCGTGATTGTGCTATTATTTAATCATCATCTGCAATAACATCTTAGCAAAGATGGTTTAGATTCAGGGAGAAAATGAATGCAGATGAGGGGTGTGCAAAGACTGTATAACAAACATTATTTTCACATACACTATGACAGCAAAGACAAAACTGAACAAACACCAAGGGGCTGTGTTTAAATGTTTTGTAACAATGCTGAAAAAAAAAAGCAATATGACCTTTCTTTGCAGTTGGCGCAAAGAATTCTTAAACCAAAGAATATTCAAGGAGGGCACTAATGGATAGCAGAGGGCCTCGAAAACATGCATCTATCTTTCCTTTCTTTTGCAAAGTATCATTTGTATGTTTGATATGCTGCTTCCCCCTACAATTTGGATAAATTCCAAAGGACAGCCTTCAATAGGACCTGGTCCCTTGTGATGAAAAATAAGAGAAACTTGGGCTGTTTTCTTCCTACAGAGATGCAAACACAACACTTGGAAGAAAAGATTAATATGCATTTTAAAAATTGTCAGTCTCCCCCAAAAGATAAGATAATAATAAACCTGAGCAAGCTGTACCCCCCATTTTCTGGAACCATCCCAATAAACCAGGGAGAAGGCTAAGCTTTAATAAAGGTTAGTAGGTTTGTTTAGAAAAAAAAATTCTTCCTACAGAGATGCAAACACAACACTTGGAAGAAAAGATTAATATGCATTTAAAAAATTGTCAGTCTCCCCCAAAAGATAAGATAATAATAAACCTGAGCAAGCTGTACCCCCCATTTTCTGGAACCATCCCAGGCTCCCAACTGTTTCCATTAGCTCCCTGACACTGAAGCTTTTAAAAACCTTCCTATTCCAATGGGCCCAAGTCATCAACAGAGCCCAGTAAAATTACTAGCCATTAAGGTCAGAATGCTGCTATTTTTAAATGTTTAAATGTTCAAATGTTTTTATATATTTTATTATGTTCTTTTAAGTTTTTATATATTTTAATGTTGATGTTTTGGTTTCTTGTGTAGGGTTCGATGCTTACTTGATGTTTATTGCTTTATGTTGGGAACCGCCCAGAGTGGTCTCTGGTTAGTTGGGTGGTATATAAATTGAACAAATGATGGATCATCCAGGGGGGCCAAATGATCTAGGGCAGTGACGGCAAACCTTTTAGAGGCCGAGCACCCAAACTGCGATTCAATACCCACTATTTTTTTCACAAAGTGCCAATACAGCAATTTTACCTGAATAGGGGTGTTGTGAAGGGGCAATGCCGGGTGCCCACAGAAAGGGCTCCGAGTGCCATCTTTGGCACTCATGCCATAAGTTCATCAACACTGATCTAGGATGTGCAACTTCATCTCATTGTGTGTGTGTGTACTCAGAAGTGGAAAAAGGAACGCTGTAACTGGCAACAATCTGCTACTGCAGTGACATTACTTTTACTGTGGAGCTCCATAAGGGGATTTTGGCCCATGTGCTGGAAGTGGTTCACAATAAAGCAAGATGATGGTGCTGATTATAATAATGCGGGTTGTGGAGATGATGATGAGGATAATGCTCCATATCAAGGAAAAATCAGATCAGTTTCATAACAAGAATAGAACAGACCACCAATATGACAACAATTTGTTGATAATTTAATCACCGCATAAAAAAGAAACACTCTCTGACTTTGCTTGTTAGCAATGTGAGGGTATGTTCTTTGAAAGGTCTTTAAGATACAGTTTTAAGTCTGTCAGGGACTGACAGAAAGTGGTTGAAACTGTTATAAGTTTTGATGCAGATTGTTACATCTGTGGAAGCTCTGTTAGGAGGTCTCTTAGCAGAATAAACAGCCACAGTGTCCCTGCGAGTGTTGACATTCACTATATTTTTCTGTTCTCTGGAGCAATAAACCAGGGAGAAGGCTAAGCTTTAATAAAGGTTAGTAGGTTTGTTTAGAAAAAAAATTAGGAGAGAAGCCTGTCCCAACTAGAGAGAAGGGGATGGATTTAGCCCACCCTGATAACACCGACATTGGACAGGATTGAGAGGAGGAGAGGGGATATAGGAGGAGCAGTAAGACAGTGAGAGAGAACCAGTGAAATGAGTAGTTACAACTTCCTCTTACTTCTAGAATGTCCCTACTGGGTATCCCTGGGGAAAGGTCCAAAAGAAATGATGTTCTGAAAGACTGTTCCAACACATTCTAGCCTAAGTAGCGAGCAGCACCTTAAAGAGCCCCCAAACCCAACAACTGGGGGGGGGGGGAAATGAGTTATTCTGAAACTCTTCAGAGGGAAATGAGACTATTCCCAAAGTTCCCATATACAGTAGTTGGGAAAGGATACAGCTTTGGATAAGCTGGAAGAATGGTATTTACTGCAAATGTAAAATGCTGAATTGAAAGGAAGCTATGAGGTGGAGGAGAAAGGTGTGAGAGAATGCTGGAGGAGCTAGATGGACTGTGGGTCTGGCACAATATAAAACAGGTGCCTACATTCCTATGCATTGCACCTGCCCAAGCAGGAGTCCAGCTATTGCAGCACTCATGCTACATGTCCGATTGCAAGCTAACATTCTGCTCTTGCATGATAAAGTGTGGGGTCAAATTCAAAGTCTTCTTGCATGGACATCTTGTGAATGGATGGGCCAAAATAATGAAATTGGTGTGACATCCGCTATCCTCCAGTCCTCTGGCACTGTGGCCATTTTAAAAGACAAGTTTTAAAAGACAAGTTGCATATTACCATTAAGAGATCTGCAATTTCATTTCTCAGTTCCTTAATAACTCTTGGGTGGATGCCATCTGGGCCTGGTGACTTATTGATCTTCAATTTATCAATTAAACCTAAAACATCCTCTCTTTTAACCTGTATTTGATTTAATTCTTTAATCAAGAGGGGCCATTCGGGCAGCGGAATCTGCCCAAGGTCTTCTGTCTGAAGACAGATGCAAAGAACTCATTTAATTTCTCTGCAATTTCCAAGTCCTCCTTTAACCCCCCCCTTTTCCTCCCTCACCATCCAGAGGGCCAACTGGTTCTCTGGCAGGTTTTCTACTTCTAACATATTTAAAGCTTTTTCGTTTCCCTTCATATTGCTAGCTATGCGTTCCTCAAAGTCTTTCTTTGCCTCTTTTATCATCTTTTTACATTTCTTTTGCCAGAGTTTATGTTCCTTTTTATTTTCCTCATTTGGGGAGGATTTCCATTTATACATAGACCTCTTCTTGTGCTTTAGAGCCTGTCTAGCTCCACTCGTTAACCATGCCAGCACCCTCTTGGACTTAAGTGAGCTCTTCTTTTTTGTTGTATGCACTTGTGCTGGGCCTCTATTACCGTTGTTTTAAAAAGGTTTCATGCACTCTGGAGAGACTGGATTCTTTTTACCTTCCCTTTCAATTTCTTTCTAACTAGTTTCCTCATCTGAGGGAACTCTGCCCTTCAGAAATCAAGGGGTTTTGTGTCCAATTTCCTTGACAATCTCCCCCCAACATGCATGGCAAAGGAGATTGCAGCATGGTCACTGTTCCCCAGAGGCTCAGTGACATTCACATCCCTGACCAGATCCTGAGTATCACACAGTATTTATATCCAGAGTTGCCTGTTCTTGGGTGGGCTCCATGACAAGTTGTTCTAAAGCACAGTCATTCAGCATGTCAAGAAACCCACTTTCTCTTTCTTGCCCCAAGCTCGCATTGGCCCAGTCAATGTGGGGATAATTGAAGTCCCCCAAGATTACTATCCTATCTCTCTTAGACACCTCCATGGTTTGTCTTCTCGTTTCAAGGTCCCCCTCAAGTTTTTGATCTGGTAGACGTTAGTATACCCCAACTATCACATCGCTCCTTGAACCTGGTAGTTTAACCCACAGTGATTCTATGGTAGAGTCAGACACGCAGTCAATCTCCATTTTGCTGCATTTTACCCCTTCTTTGTCATAGATGGTCACTCCCCCTCCAACCCGCCCCTCTCTATCCCTTCTATAGAGTTTATAGCCTGGGATTGCTGTATCCCACTGGTTCTCCGCATTCCACCAGCTTTCTGTTATGACTATTTTATCACTGTTATCCCTTGTTATATACTGGAGTTCAGTTACTAAATGGCAGTGGATTCAATTGTATCTGGTTGGTATCTGGAGTTTTCTGTTCTATTCTTGGTGGAGAGAGAAATACAATTATTAGCTAACTTCCTGACTGGTATGTCTTCAAAGCCTTCCATGGCATTGATCATGTGAATTCCTGAACATGTCAGTCATCCATCAGCAACTGAATGTCTCACATAAAGAAAAGCTATTTTCAGTGGTCAAAAATGACAGACAAGAATATTTTCTTTCCCAAAAGCAGCCTTGTACCTTTGCAACTGTCAAGATAGATAACAAAATTCTTCATAACAGAGGTCGTCGCATAGCAATATTCTTTGGTGGCACCTGAAGTTTTCCATTTCTTTGTCTTCTGATGGTTCTGCAAAGTCGATCGAATCTATTTAGAGCTACTTCACAGGGAATCAATGATACTCCCCTTTCCCCTGAAAACTTGATGAAAATTTCTCAGTAGGATATTCCAAGTAAAATTTTGAATGTTGGGGGTAGGAATGGGATGAAAAATATAAGTGAGAAGTTATCCAAGCCCTTTGAAGATGGTGCCAGCGGTAGCACAAGGAAAAGGCACCTCACCCAGTAACTCTTCTCCTCCTCATGGCAGAGGGGTCAAATTGCTCTACTGCAGCCAGGCTCTACTCATGACCCCAAGGTTCAATCCCCAGGTAACCAGCTAAAGGTTCACTCATCCTTCCATCCTTGGGAGGTCAGTAAAATGAGTACCCAGCTAATAGGAGGGGAGACAATGCATAGAGAGTGCTTTAAACATTACATGGAGGCCTATAAGCAGCAAACTTTGCTTTCCTCTCTTTCCCTTTGCTGCAACCCTCTGATCCTTCCACAACGAGGCAGTGAAGGTTGGGCCTCAGATCTAAGCTCCAATCTGATGATGCTGCGGCTTGGGGACCTTCCAAAGCAATGGCACAAGAAAACAGTTGCAACAGGCAAGAGCAGTTTTAGCACCTAAACCAACTTGGACATGTTGGTTGAAATCCTGTTAGTGTAAGAACATTCATAATGTGCATTATGTTCCTAGTGGCAGCCATGATTCGTATTGTATTCCTTGAAATCTCTCTCTTTATCTCTGTCTTTCCCTCTCTTTCTCTGAGTTACAAACCCTTATTGCTATTTTTATAGATACCAGTCACAAGACATTATGCCCCTGTATATTACTGTAGTGTCACCAATGTTACCATGAATGTGTTCCCCCGAAACATTCTTACTTTTAAAAAGAGACCTGCAAAGTCAGCCCTTAGCTGTGGCAGAGTTAAAGCAGCAATGTGAAGGGAAACACTGGGTTGATGACAAGGGTATTCCAAGAAAAAGACATTGTGATGAGTTTCCCAAACTTTCCACCTGCAGAGGTTATTTTCCCCATTGACATGGCTGTGATCAAGCTCCTAACCTTCTAAACACGAAACTATAGCACACTGTCGACAATTCTAGGCAACGAGAGCCATTGTAGTGTGGTGGTTAGATTCCCTAACTGTCGCAGTACCTAATGGCAGCGGGAGTGATTCCATTATCTTGCAAAAGTCTTTATTGATTATTTTAATCCCAAAGCCAAATAATGATCCCAAATAGACATGGGCACGGAGCGGCGAAATTGTCGTTTCCGTTTTCGGTTATCGTTTCCGTTACGTAACGGAAACGGTAACGATAATTACGCCGCTCCAGCTCGAACGTGACCCGAAAAAAGAAAAAATGGGTCGGGTTTTTCATTGTTGTTAATGGCATCATGGCGATCACGCGATGCCAAGCAGCACAGAAAAAAAGTTTTAAAATGTAAAAAAAAAAAAAAAA
>JAHTLZ010000204.1:92870179-92903011 GCA_023846285.1 Phrynocephalus versicolor | reverse complement strand
TGCCTGCTGATTTGAGCTGCAAGGCTCCTCCAGCAGCTCTTCACCATTTAACCCCTCAGAATCAGGTTCTGTGACAGGCAGGGTCCTGGCAACCATGTGTAACGGGGCCTAGGAGGGAGCATTGTGCAACAGTATAATGCAATGGCTATGGCAGCAGCAGCCCAACCCATGACACCTTTTGGGATGGCCCCACAGAATTATGCAGTAGGAGGGGGTTGGTGGCATGGTCTGCAGTACAACTTCACACACAGGAGGCGTTCCTCTGGGAACCTGTGTTGGCAGGATCAATGTGGCCAGTCCCGGGTGTGGGGCTTGGGTATGCCAGGGTTACACCAGCATCCATGCCATACGGAGATTATGCAGCCCCTTTGGGAGATCATCTGGCACAAACTACTAAAGAGAAGATATGGAGAGGGGATTATGTGGATATCTTTAGTTTTATAGAAGCAAAGGATTTAGACAAGGAGGACCCCAAGGATGAGGAGCGTAGATTGCGGAGGAAGAGGAAATGGTCCTGGGCAAATTGGCTGCCGGCATTTATGATTTATACATTGTTGGTTACGCAGGTGTACCCATGGCGGGCACAGTTGCTGCTACTATATTTAGGGTGCGTATGGACTTTCCAAGCCACACGTGGTTGCTCTACGACAAAAAAAAAAAAAAATTGTATGAGAGCAGCCATGCAGCCTCTCATGTGGTGGGATGAACCACTGTCATATTTGTAGTTGCAGATCATGACTTCAACCAGGCTAGCACTTGGAGATAGGTACGATAGTGGGCACATTATTAGGAGGACCAGGACTAATGTGGTTTCCCTGCCCACTGCAGTAGGGTGAGGTCCCAGATGGGAAAGCCCAAAGAAGGCAGGAATTTTAGAAAGCAGGAGCCAGGAGGAGGTGGCCCACCTAAAGGGCCCCAGCCCAATTAAGGTGAACATGTTGGAACAGTGGTTGAGGCAGATAGAGGTGCAGCACAGTTGTTGTTAAATGGTTTTAGGCAGGGTTTTCATATTCAGTTTAAGGGCGAGAGGTGTCCGGTGATGGCAAACAACCATTGGCATCCTTCAGTCTCGAAAGACTATGGTATCATGCCTGGAGTAGAGATCCTAAGAACAACACCTAGTGTGACTAAATAGACCAATTCGGGAATGGCAGTCTCTACCGCACTGGGGACAGATGTATTCTGTTTCTTGCCCGGTCCTCGAGTTTTGTTCTTTCCGTGCCTCCCTCTTTTCCTCTACCTGTTCGACAAATGCCTCTTCAAATTTATGTAGACCATGCTGTATCTCTTGCCTCCAGACAGTGCGATCGGAGGTCAGGGTTTCCCATCTGTTGAGGTCCATTCCCAAGGCCTTCAGGTCCCTCTCACAGATATCCTTATACCGCAGCTCTGGTCTCCCTCTGGGGTGCTTTCCCTGCACTAGTTCTCCATATAGAAGATCTTTTGGGATCCAGCCGTCATCCATTCTCACAACGTGTCCAAGCCAGCGTAGGCGTCACTGTTTCAATAAAGTGTACATGCTAGGGATTCCAGCTCGATTCAGGACTATGCTATTTGGAACTTTGTCATGCTAGGTAATGTTGAATATTCACCTAAGACAGTGCATATGGAAGGTATTCAGCTTTCTTTCCTGTCGGGCATGGATGGTCCAAGACTCGCTGCAATACAAAAGTGTGCTCAGTACACAAGCTTTATAGACCTGTATCTTTGTATGTTCTGTCAGCTTCTTATTGAGCCACACTCTCTTTGTTAGTCTGGAAAACATAGTAGCTGCTTTACCTATACGTTTTTTCAGCTCAGACTCTAGTGAGAGTGTATCTGAGATAGTTGAGCCAAGATACACAAAGTCATGGACAACTTCCAGTTCTTTTGCAGAAATTGTAATGCGAGGAGGAGAGTCCACATTCTGGCCCATTATTTGTGTTTTTTTCAGGCTGATTTCTAGCCCAAAATTTTTGCAAGCTTTACTAAAATGATCCATGAGTTGTTGGAGATCTTTGGCAGAGTGAGCAGTAATGGCAGCATCATAAGCGAAGAGGAGATCCCGCAAACATTTCACCTGTACTTTAGACTTTGCTCTCAATCTAGAGAGATTGAAGAGTTTTCCATCTGATCTGGTCCGGAGATAGATACCCTCTGTTGAACTTCTAAAAGCATACTTCAGCACGATAGCAAAGAAGATCCCAAACAAGGTTGGCGCAAGGACACAGCCCTGCTTCACTCCGCTTTGGATGTCGAAGGGATCTGACACTAGGCCATCAAAAACTACATTGCCCTTCATATCCTCATGAAAAGACCTAATGAGGTTAAGGAGCTTGGGTAGGCATCCAACCCGGAGGAGTATTTTAAAGAGTCCGTCCCTACTAACCATATCAAATGCCTTTGTAAGATCTATGAAGGCTACAAAAAGTGGCTGTCCTCGTTCCCTGCATTTCTCCTGCAACTGCCTGAGGGAAAATACTGTATCAGTAGTGGACCTGTTGGTTCAAAAGCCACACTGTGATTCTGGGTAGACTCTCTCTCTGCAAGTATCTGGAGCCTCTTCAGTATAACGCGTGCAAACAGCTTCCCGACAACATTAAGAAGAGAGATACCGTGATAGTTGTTACAGTCGCTCCTGTCACCTTTGTTCTTATAAAGTGTAACAATATTAGCGTCCTTCATATCCTGTGGTACTCCCCCTTCCCTCCAGCAAAGGCAGAGGATTTCGTACAGTTCAGTGGCAATGATCTCTTTGCAGCACTTCAGAACTTCAGCAGGGATGTTATCTTTCCCAGGTGCCTTGCCAAAGGCAAGTGAATCCAGAGCCACATTTAGTTCTTTTAGTGTTGGTTCATTGTCAAGCTCCTCCAAGACAGACAAGCACTCAATATTATTTAAGACTTCGGTTATTGTGTTTTCTCTGTCTGGAATATAGTTCAGAGTAGTGCCATACCCAGCATGCCATCTGCTGCTCACGATCCTGGATGATCTCACCTGAGACAGTCTTTAAGGGTGCAGTTTTCTTATGTATTGGCCCTAAGGCCTGTTTAATTCCGTCATACATCCCCTTGATGTTACCTGTATCAGCTGCCATCTGAATCCGAGAACACAGTTGCAGCCAGTAATCGTTAGCACAATTCCTGGCGGTCTGCTGGACTTTAATATGAACAACTCGCAGGGGCTGTAGGTTGCGCTCACTGGGACAAGTTTTATATGCAGTCAAGGCTCTCCTCTTTTCCTCAGTAGCTGGCATCAGCTCTTCTGAGTGGGCTTCAAACCAATCTGCTGTCTTTTGAGTCTCCCTGCCGAATACTGATAAAGCAGTGTTATAAACAACATTCTTAAAATGTTGTTAGATGGTTTTAGGCAGGGTTTTCATATTCAGTTTAAGGGCGAGAGGTGTCCGGTGATGGCAAACAACATATAAATCGTAAATGCCTGTAAAGGGGATGGAGTATGTGGTGCATCCAGCTGATTTTGAATTGTTGGGTTTTCAGTTTCAGGGGAAGTTTTACATGGACAGGGCACTCCCATTTGGATGCTCTGGGTCCTGTGCAATGTTTGAAGTGTTTAGCACTTTTTAAGAGTGGAAGTTGAGGAGTAGGTCAGGTTTGCATTTGACTTCTCATTGTTTGGATGATTACATTTTTGTGGGCCTCAAAGTACGAGGAGGTGTAGGTTCTTGTTGGACACCTTTAGGCAGTTGGCAGTAGAGTTAGGAATACCCCTGGCAGAAGAAAAGAAAGAGGGACTGGCAACAGTCCTAATGTATCTAGGAACTGAGATGGACACCTGGGGGCAATTGTGTTGACTGCCTGAGGACAAGTTAGACGACCTTGGGGCAAGAATTGGGAGTTTGATGGAAAGGGCCAGAGTTACCCTGAAAGAATTCCAGCCGCTGGTAGGGCACCTCAACTTTGCTTGCAAAGTTGTGGCACTGGGTAGGGCGTTCCTGCAGCGTTTTTGTGTAGCTATGTGGGGGCTATGTAAGCCTATGCATAGGACTAGGGTGACGACCAGACAACTACCACCAATTACCAAAAAAGAATGAGTGAATATTCAGAAGAGAGACAGTGCTCCCCTTGAATTTCAAAAGTTGGGAGAAATGATTGGTTAGTGCTGGCTATATAGATAATCACCCCAGGCCAGAAACATCCCTCCCAGTCACTGAAATTACAAACAGCTTTGAGGGTACAGTATAAATAAAACTCCAGCAGTACCACTGTGCTGTGACAGATGGAGGAAGGGGATGCACAAACTGACCATAAAGCTAAACCATAGTTTACCATGGAGATAGGCAAACTGGTGCTCTCTTATTGTAGCCTTGGATTACAGTGTTACTTAGGACCAGAAATAGGTGTTAAAATAACTTGTGAGAAAAAAACCCACATTTTTTTTAACCTAGCATGACCATCTGAGTGTCACAACACAAGCTTTCCTCACCTTGAGGATTACGCTAATTAGCTTTTGTTTGGTGATTCGTTTTCAGGATTGAAGCAGAGGGTTCCTTTGAAGGCTGACTTTGGAAATGAAGAAAAATACCCCCAGTCACCTTTTCCCAACATTAATGTGCCTTCAGCTCTAATTACAACCCATCTTTATCTGTTTCTCGCCTAGTACAGCCCAACTTTTATGCCATAGTGTTTTTCTCTCTTTGTCTTTTGTTGGGAGAAAAATCAGACTTTGTCTCTCATCAACAAAAGCACTACATATATCCTCAGATAATTTGTTTTATCTGGGTTGCAGCCTAAAGGGCAAACCTTTTTCAGGCAGCTTTTTGAAAAACGAAAAGCAAACTCAGAAAGTTGCAGTGTTGAGCTGACTTGACTGGCCTAGAGGAAGGGAGCACATAGCCTTGTAAACCTGTGCAGGTAACCATGTAGGGACAAAGTGACTACAACTGACGTCAAATGAAAAAAGAGCAGCTGAAATATAATTAATGACCTCTCTAGGCTCTGAACTCCTTTGCCCCAAATAGCACCCTATTCTAACAGCCAATTTCTTTTTCCTTTTCCCAAAGACCTGTTGCGGTGGTATGACTTCATAGCACACTGTGTTGCTCCTGGCGCTTTCATTTCCAAATATCTATCTTCCATCAATACGGAGACCTCTTTGAAAACACGAATTCAAGTATAAGCAGGATGATTTTTTAAAAAATCCAAAACAGTCTGGCAGTAAAGAGCAAAAAGATCAGCAAAAGGAGTGATTTATTTTAAAACTCTCGCCCTCCGTTGAAAAGGCAACCCACCAGCTGCACTGGTTTTTTTTTTTTTTTACGTTGAACAAGACCTCGTGAGCAAGTAGGCCTATTTCTGTGGCCAAGGTTGCCAGTAAGCTTTTGTGAGTTCCAAAGCCACCTGCTCCCACAGCATCCACCAGAAATTTATGGGCTACAAACCCAAACATCTGTTGTATCCTGAGAACAAGGAGGAGAGCATAAAACCCCATATGTTGCACTTTTGGATTTATACCGTATAATGTAAATAAGCCTATTATTATTGTTATTTTAAAAAGGCAGGCACAATCAATATTTTTTTTAAAAAAATGTTGACTGGTATTATATAACAGATACAAGTTTTAACCAAAAGCCCAAGAATCTGTTAAGAATCAGTACAACATATATGCTGATCCTCATATTGCCATGTTAAAGCTCTATTGGTGGAATTTGAAACTGCTTGTAATTTTGTGTGAAATTTCTTGACATTGTTCCCAAAGCCCCAATTACCATGGGGGCCACTGAGGTATATTTCATCCACAAGCAATATATTTTGATTGCCAGATCTATTTTGTTAATTTTTCCAGTTCTTGGGCTTCATCTCAGGCATCCCCAGAACTGCAGTGTCAATGATCCAGACATTTCTTTGTTCTATTTCTACTACTGTATGTCTGGTGTGTTGTGTTCATGGTGTTTGTCTGTTTGGATCTGGAAATCCCACAAGATCCTGACTTCGGCATTTTCTGACATCTTCTCTACCAGATGTTCACAATGGTATAGATAGATAGATAGATAGATAGATAGATAGATAGATAGATAGATAGATAGATAGATAGATAGATAGATAGATAGATAGATAGATAGCATAATGACCAGCACACTAATTTTACCACTCTATCTTGTTTAATTCTGTTATTCGTTTGTGCAACCTTTGGACATTCACATATGAGGTATGGCATAGTTTTCTCTTGTTCTTGGCAGAGTCCACATTTGCTATTTGCACTAATTGCTTGAATCTCCGCTTTCATAACAGTTTGGAGTGCTTCTTCTTGTGCAGAAAAAAAAGCAAGCCTTTGGTTTATTTTTGGCAATATTAGGAATAGCATACATACTGTGCCAAATCCAATATTTAACAGAGACCAAGAATTTAAGAATTTTGGTTAAAACTTGTATCTGTAATATAGCCCAAATCAATCTTTTCTAATTTGATAGACTTGCCTGGTGTCTTTCAACAACAACAACAACAATAACAACAACAACAACTCTACTGTACCAAGGAAAGTGGGGAGTTTAAAGACAAAGCTGTGTAGGAGAGGTAATGGTTTAGGCTCTAAGACCCATATTTGATATTAACTGCAAGGAAAAACAAGACCATTTTCCTTATTGCAAAAAGCAGGACTAAGAAATCGGGTGAGAAGAACTTTTTGGATGATAACCCTCAAAATCTACTATTTGGCATGGTCACTAAAATGTATGTTTCTCAAAAAAATGCCAAGGAAGGCAATGAGCTTTACCAAAACACTAGAAGACAGTCATATCCAATGATTGGGTGGTAGGAGATTCAGAGATATAAACAAGAGAGAGTTGTTCTTTTAAAAAGTAGCGTACAGTCAACACGTAGGATTTGCTCTTAGCCATAGACAGCTAACCACTGGTTTCAAAAATTTCTGAGAGGAGATTTGACCAATTAGCAACTGTTAGCCAAGCTCCCGTGTTTTTCCAAGGCAATACAGTATGTTTCTGAGGTGATCAGTGGACTTCTGTTCTCATGGGGCACCAAAAGCATCTGGCTAACCATAGTTGGAACAAGGGTATTAGTCTGTGAAGATTCTCAGTCATCCAAGTGAGTTTATCTGGAAGTTGAGTCATGGCTACTGGACTTCTTTTTTGAGAGATAGAAATGTTCGAAGCTGTTTGGATGAACAGCGAAACGTTTCTATCTCTCAAAAAAGAAGTCCAGTAGTCATGACTCAACTTTCAAACAAGGGTATTAGATTAGATGGATGTTGATCTGGATGCAACAGGGCTCAGTGTGTGTTCTCTTCAAATCTGCGTCAAAAGGCTCCAGATACCAGTCCCCGACAAAAACCTGGACATTTTCTCTGAAATAATGTCTTGCTAAAATGTAGGCACTATCCATCCACAGTATGTAATGGGTTCTGTTATGGTTTTGACCTGTCCGCAGCATGAGAGGTGTCTGTCACATTAATTTGCTTTAAAAGACAATCTGTCTAATTATCACACTCATGTGTATGAAGTTGAAAGAGACATGTGAAAATGTAACATATTCAGCATCTTTCTAGAGTTGAAGAAAGACTGGAGCTAGATGCAATGGATATATAATCCCCATGGGCTGTTCTGCAAACTGACCTTTTTGGCAAGGGGAATCTGGGAATTGCAATCCAAGGAATTGACTTTCCCAAGTCATTCCTTGGAGAAACGTAAACTTCAACAAGGCCAAAACCAGCCCTGGCATTTCTCCTGGTAATGCATGCGGGGGCTTCCCTCAACAGTAACTTTGGCTTTGACATTGATGGACAGAATCCTGTGTCCATGGTGGGCTTTGACTCCATTGAAAAGCATTCATCTCTTGGCGTTTTGAATATCATTGCTCACGAGTTGCATCTTCTGTAATCATTGATGGTCTTGAAGGGTTACTGAAGGAGATTAGCTGCATAATTTTTCCATTTTTTATTGTGTAATGATGACATACAAAGCACTATCCTCTTGAAGATGGGTACCTGTGAGAGCCATAGAGCAGCATTTGTGGTAATTTGGACACATATCTCACCTTCAATGAATCCAAAAGGCAGCAAAGACTTGTGCCACTTAGTTGGAAACATGAATTTCAGAGCCCCCCCCCCGAGTGTTGTGTTATGAGACTGCACAAACAAGGGTGCCATTTTTGTAGGTATATGGGAGAAAGCAGAAAGAGTTACAGTCACCATATGAACTTTGATTCTGACATGTATGTGATTGAAGTCTCAATTATTGCATCATGACCTTCTTAAGCATGAGAATTATGTTACAGCAGGAGGTTGCCACACAGCATTGGGAATATGTGGGAAGAAAGGAGCATTACATAAAGGTCAATGTGAATGACTTTCAAGGAAATATAAATTGGGATGCAGGGGTGGCTTGTGGACGGGGTGGGGGTGGGGGGATACCTCACACCAACATTTTGGTGGTGGGGGTATCTGATTGTACTGATCACAAGCTATGTTCATTGGAATGTAGAAATGTGAATTGGTTAAGACAGGCATATCCAAACTTCAGCCTTCCTAATGTTTTGGACCACAACTCCCAGAATTCTAAGCTTAGATTGCCAATGGCAAAGGACTGTGGGAGTTGTGGTCCAAAACATCTGGAGGGCTGAAGTTTGGGCATGACTGGGTAAAGGCAGTAGGTATGAAGCCTCTTAACCAAATCACTACAGAAGTGCACAGGGGAAACCTCACATCAACATTTTGGGATGGGGGCATCTGATTGTCCTGATCACATGCTACGTACATTGGGATATAGAAATATGAATTGGTTAAGACAGTGGGTATGAAGCCTATTACCAAATCACTAGGGATGTGCATAGGGGAAACTTATTTTATTTGTTTCATGTTCTTTTCAAGAGTAGTTACCTCTTGAGTTATTTGGGGTATTGACCCTTTCATTAAACACAAAAAAGAAAGGCTCTTGGGGTTATTTTGTTGCTTTCCCCATTGATTTTCTGATTGGCACTCAATCAAAAGCCCTAAAGAAACCTTAAAATACTAGAAAAAACATGGTCAAGGCAACAGAGAAATATTTTAAAAGTTCTAAAGAGCCCTTAAAAACTACTTCAAAAATGGGGAAATTGGGCAACATATGCAATTTGCCATTATTTATTTTTAAAAAGCAACATTTAAAAAAAAATCAACACCTGCAATCACATCCATACCCACACAGGAATCCCAAAACACATGGGAAACAAGGAAGCAAATAAAAGTCATAACACATACAAGACAATCCCCCCCCCCCCCGATTAGACTATAGGGAGATTTACCTCCCTCTACCATTGATGTATTTTCTTCTCTACTACCATCGTCCAGCAGCAGGCAGAATAAAAATATAATATTGGAAAGGAGAGGCAGAGGAAGAACCCCCAAGGAATTGTATTGGTTCTTAATAACTTAATCTCGAGGAGCACAACAAGGAGGGCTGTCTGGTGGGTCCTAACAATTGGGGGGGGGTTGACCCCCTCAAATCCGGGGGGGGGGGAGGCAGCAAGGGTCTACAGACATTGATGAAGGAACAATAGAGGGCACTATGGAGCTGAGCAGCCCAAAGATCCCACCTACGAGAAAGGACTGAAATGAAGAGCATTCTTCACTGGTTTTATTCATTTTCACCAGAATTCTGTACTCACCAGCTGTCAGAAAAACAGCACTACTTGCTAAATTCCTCACTGTAGAAAGCTATTTAGGGACTGGCATGAGAAATGCTTGAAGGGAAGCATAACTATGTGCCAAGGGGATGTTCCTGCTGTGGATCTCTTCAAACTCTTGTTTCTGGTAAACCCACAAATGTTTTTTTTTTTTTTTAAAACTCAGGAGATCTTACTGAAGAATTTTCTGTTAGGGACATTGTTCTGAGAAGCAGATGCTAAGAGAGATAATTTTAAACAAACTACTAGGGAGTGAGTCCCATTGAACACTGAAAGAGTAGGATTTAGTACTGAGCAAACGTACAGAGGATTGCAGGGTAAGAGTTGTTTGGTCTCGGAATTTCAGAAATCCTGAAGGAGAGAAATGTTCTGTTGCATCATACCTAGCAATAACTTTGTTTAAGAAGGCAGTGTTTCAGTCATTGAACTGATGTGTAACTTGTAGAGTGTTACAGAATATGAAGAGGCCAAATGGTTGCCTATAGGCAAGGGTACATTTTCTGTTCAATCCATATAAGCCAGACTAGGTTCGGTTCAAGTAGGAGTGAAAGTGGAGGAAACATGAAAGTGGAGGAAACATCAATAAACTAAAATACAGAGATTACACCATTTTACTAGCAAGAAACAGTAATGACTTGAAATAACTTTTAGTTAAAGTGAAAGAAGAAATAACCAATGTAGGATTGAAATTGAACATGAAGACTAAAATCATGACTACAGAAGAACTACACAACTTTAATGCTGACAATGAAGACACTGAAATAGTAAGAGATATAGTATGTCACTTTATTATTTATTTATTTATTATATTTACTGTATTTTATGTTTACTTTATTGTTTACTTCATTGTATGAATTATTTTTGTATATTTTGCAACATCTTGTTAAATGGCCAGAATGGCATCGCTGCCAGATGGGCAGTATTAAACAAAAATCCAATAAATAGATGAATAAATAAATTTTGTATGCCTTGGTTCAATCATCATTCCAAACTGAGACTGTAGCCAAGAAATCAGAAGAAGATCAAGACTTGGAAGGGCAGCAATGAAGGAATGAGAAAACATGATGAAGCATAAGGATATGAGAGACTGAGATCATTCACGCTCTTTTATGACAGAGTGCCATGTATGGGTGTGGAAGCTAGACAATAAAGATACTGAAAAGAACAAGGCTGCCTTGCTGGTATATGTTGTCTTTGGGTATTTGTACACGACCCCTAAACTCCACCGCAAATGGTTGCCATCTCCGGAGCTTACAATTGTTTTCCCACCAGCTCCGGAGTTTGCAGAAAATTAAGTGTGCCCATGCCCACCTAAGCGCATCCCAGCGCACCTTTCATGTACCTGCTCTTGGAGGGTGAAAAATCCCAGATCCGATGTAAAGGAGTGAGTGCCCGGCTCTCCTTGCTTCTGTTTGTTGTTGTTTTTGCCTCCCGCCCCTTTAAGAGAAGGAATCAGGACAACAGGGAGGCTTGGACCAGCAAATGGAGGTGAGCCTGCATTCTTTTGTCCCCTTTTTTCTCCCTCTCCTCACGCAGACAGGATCAAGGAAGTGCGGAGGGGTGGGGACGCAGGAAGAGCAACAAACCCCCAAGATCTCTGGTCCGAATTTAAGTGGCCAACGGATCTTAGGGGTCGTGTGAAAAGGCCCTTTATGTTGTTTTTATTTATTGTGTTAGCTAAATGTTTTTATATATACTGCTCTACTATTGTTTTATTGCATTGTTGTAAACCACCTGGAGTTCTTCTTGGAAGACAGGTGGTATATCAATAAATAAATAAATAAATAAATAAATCCCCTAAAATACTAATATAAATGTAATAATAAGCAATTAGGAAATCTCTCTCTCTACCAGATAAAGTTTGAGAAGGAAAACTTGTTAATATACTTTGAGATCAATTAATTTATTTGGGTAGGAAAATGAACCTTCCTTCACATCTCTTTCCCCCCAAAACCCAACACAATGAATAGCCCCTCCTCCCCAAGCCCAAAACAACACCTCCCCATGGACCTTGCCCTGTGCCCCCCCACCTTCTTGGTTCTCCTTCTTCATCTTCTTACCCTTCTGGGCTTCCTTCTCCATGATCCAAGTGTGGCCCCAGAGACATCTCACTGCCTAGGTCTTCTCTCCCTTCAGTGTACCACCATCACTGCACCCAGAAGAGCCAGAAATTCAGATGGCATGAAAGGTAGTATTGCCGTAGCAGCGATTTTTCAGACCTGACACCAACATCAGTATCAATGTTCCCAGCATGCACTGCATGGTCATGTTATTCAGGTACCTTTGAACCAGGCTATTATTCCTGCCCAACGGTGATTTTGGAGGAGCAGAGAGAAGCGAGCAGCAGCAACTCTTTCAGAGGGGGTATGAGTGATGTGCATTCATAAAAAGAAAGTCAACCCAAATGATTAGAGACATAACTAAGAACTCTAAATTGCTTTCAATTCTAATTCAGATTAAAATTATCCATCTGTAGGACAAGATGACTAAAACAAAATGGCATACAGTATATGATATTTAATATAATAAAAATAAAATTAATTGTGACTAAATATAATCATGGTGACCCCCCCCTTTGAAAACACATCATGGCCCCTTGGGGGGAGGCAACCTCCAGTTTGGGAACCCATGAATAAAATATATGCTTGATGAATTTAATCAGAGCTTTAATGAGAGACAACTTGAAATATATATATATATATATAGGATTGAATATACATTAATGTCCTTTGAATAGGAAACTTTAAATTTGCATATATAATAAAACAATAAGTATAATTTATAAATACAAGATACACTATCAAAATATGTTTAATCATAGAATAGTAAATGGTATTTAACATACTTTAAATGGAATTAAATGAATCTACAGTATATATATTTGGCGGGTGATTGTAGCTGGTCTATTTCATGCAACAATAATATCCCACAGCAAAAATGCATATAATTGAAAGGAGACAGGATGTGAGATAGGAGGGAAGAGAAGCAAAGGAGGAAACAAGGAACTAAGGGCTTCATTAGTTTCCATATTTTTTTTTCTAATACACCACGGAGAGGACTGAGGGCAATGATCTTAGATGGAAATCCTCTTTGGAAGTCCTGGATTAGAAAACAATGGGATGATCTATGGTTTAGGGAACATCTTGTCAAAGTTACTGTAGGGAAGTAGAAGTGTGTGTAGGGGAAAAGAGAAAAGAGAAAGCTTCATCTATATAAGAATACACTCCCCTTTCTTTCGTGACAAAACATCCATGTCAAACACCCCTTTTTGGGAAAAACCCACCTGAGGAGATAATCCCATTTCTGGTCAATATTTATTTCTCAATGATCATATCTCCCTATCCACAAGCATTCCTTCTGTTAAAGCAGTAGGTCTATATTGAACTGCAGTATTCTGCATATTAGGGCAGATCTTTTAAAACGAGCTTACTTTTTAAGATCAAGGACTTTACCCACTATCATATCAAATGAGTGACCGAGGAATATTATTATGCTTTTGCTGAACAAAATCAATCGCATTTTAGATAGGACTGTTTCACGACTCCCTACTGGTGGCCCACCTGTGAATCCAGCTGTGTGGGGGGGGGGAGCCCACTTAGTCCTCTTTTCCTGTCTCATCTTTGGCCCCCATGTTCAACAAGAAATAGGATATCCATGCCTTACTTTGCAGGTCATTGATAAAAGAGAGGCATCAAACCAGAAAAAAAGAATCCCCACCAATATGTTTCTAATGATAGCTTGAAATTGTTCCCATAAAGTAATTTTGGTAACTCAAAATGTGATCCATTGCAATTTAAAAAAATAATGTGTGATTACTTGCGGCACTTTCACTATAACTTTAAAACACAAAGCATAACCTGTTACAAGGGCTGATGATTTTTTTAAGCTAGATACTTGCAACCATATATGAGATTCCAGGCCTGCAGCCAAATACTGTATAAGAGAAAGAACTCTTCCCAAACAGAAACTTTCTACAATCTGTGTCCATGTGAACGGTGCCACTTCTCCCAGATGATGATATTTTTAGTTATGGCACTGCAGCATCCTCCTGAAGTCAGGTGCTGTCTTTAAGAAAATATCTTCAGTGATACCTATAGAACAAGGGTGTCCACATCAGATTCCATAAGGAGAAAGGCATCCATGCCACTTATTCCTTTTTAGACCAGGCTGTTTTGCCTAATCTCCATAAAAAATATTACAAGGGATCAGATTTGGTGAAGAATGAAAGGGTAGGAAATAATTCATTCTAAATATTCCCAGAGTGAAAGTGTGTGGTAGAATTAGTGGGAGACATTTGACCAAAACTGGGACATTGGCCTGCACTGGCAGGAGTCCTTTCCTCTTAGATTCCAGAGACTACTTAAAAGAATAATAAATGGAAATAAGTGGTGAGGGGCTTTTTAGGGACTCCGTCAGGAGGTACATCAATAATTCCAACCTGGAGGTTACAGAAGAGAAGATGGAATGAGGAAGGTCAGATGCCTTGAATTCATGAAACTCAGCCCCTAGGTGCTTTTTAAATTAACTCTTCATATTAGTGGTGAGTAGTTTTTTCCTCCTACAGCCATTCAATTTTGCTTTGATATACATTTGTATTTTTAATGTACAAAGGATCATATTCCTCTGTGGAATAAGCCTTGTGCTTCTCTGATGCATTCTCAGAATGCTATTTAGAGCTAATGATGGTGGCATCATTCATCTTCTCATAACGGGAGGAGGTGGCTGAAGTAATAGAAATGCTTTCTCTTTTCATATGACCTTTTTAGTTGGTCAGTGAAAGGCTCTTTCCCTCCCTAAACTGGAATCTGCTAATATAAAGGGTTGGGATGGAGGGGGTCTTCTTTTCATGGAATCACTATTGAGACCCTTCCCTATCATGAGCGCCTCATACCTTTAATTTGTATCAATACTCTCAAAAAGCTCCTTCCTTTCGCTGAAGCTGAGGCTACAGAACCTTCTCTGACTTTGAATCCCCAGCTGACTCCTGGAGCATTCTTGGAACCCTCTGACCTCAGAGCCCCTGGAACTTTCGGCATTGTGACTCCTGAATTCCCTGTGATGCCCCATGTGTTGTTTTCTATTTCCAGGAGATGGAATTAAAGAGTAAGATAATCTGAGTGGTAGGCATTGGCTTTGCATGGTGAAGAATGTACATATGGTTTAGCAATACAGGATATATGGTTTAGTAAAGTGGTAACTGCTGAGGGAAAATGCCTGCAGATTTCCAATGATCAAACCACCATTCACACACACACACACACACACACACAGAGAGAGAGAGAGAGAGAGAGAGAGAGAGAGAGAGAGAGTGGTACCCTGACTTACGACGTGCCTGACATCCAAAAATCCCGACTTATGATCGTGATTCCGTTGGGTTTTTTCTTACTGCCTTAGGAGCAAATGATATGGTTTCCCTGACTTACAATTTTTTTAAACTGTTTTTTCCATGGTGCTTTGCATTTGGGAGGTTTTAAAAAACCCACACCATACTTCCTGACCTCTGTGGGTTGTTTGAGGCAAGGAGTGGGGAGGGTGTGGAGTGGTTCTTGAGAGCGATTTGAAGATTTTTGGAGTGATTTTTGGAGCAATTTTTCCCTGCACTTCTCTACTGCTGGAAAGGTAGGTTGATTTTTCCTCTCCTATTTTTATGCTGTACTGTATGTACTGTAAGTTTTGTTTTTTGCATGTTTGCAGGTGGTGGTGGGGTCAATCTGGGGGATTTGGTGTTTCCCTCCCCCAATTTTTATTTCAAGGTTTTTAATAAAAATGTGTGCCTGGCATGTGTGTAGGGACAAGCCATGTTTAAGTTTTGGTTTTAATTGATGCTCTTTTGAATTATATGGTCTTTGAAAATTTTATTTTTCTTTTTTTACGTGTGCCGGATTTTTTTTGAGGGGGGGAGCCATGTTTAAGATTTGGTTTTATTGAATTCTGAGGTCTTTGCAAATTTTATTTTCCCTTTTTTCTGTGTGTCCTTCATAAACCATGTGTCCTTGGGAAACCATGTTTAAGATTTGGGTTCAACTGCTGGTCTTTATGGGGGAATCTGTGGGTTTGGGTTTTTTTATTATTATTTTTTTTTCTCAACATTTTATTGAACATACAAGTAATTAAACATGGAAACTCAAATCAGTAACATGCACAACATAACAAGAAGGGAAGGGAAAAGGGAAGGAAAAGGGGTACCATAAAATACACACCCACAATTTATCTATAATAAGACATGTCTCGCTTGATGATTCTCTCTCATTGACATATTATTGGCTAGTTATCCTCTAATTCTATCTTGCTTTAATCTAGATTACTTTAGTTTCCCACCACTCATAAAACAGGTCCCAACCATCACTGAAAGTTGATTCTATTTGCCCTTTTAGTCTTCTGGTTAATCTGTCCATTTCTGCACATTCTACTATTTTTTTAATAATCATCTCGTCCGTAGGGAGATTTTCAGATTTCCAGCTCTGAGCCCATGCTATTCTAGCTGCTGTTAAAATATGTAACAATACATAAGACTTTTGTTTATGTATCACATTTGGCAATATGCCTAACAAAAATATTTCCGGTTTAAATTCTAATTGTGTTTTTAAAATTTCCTTAGCCCATGTATGTATTTTCACCCAGTAAGTTTTAGCTTTGTCACAGGTCCACCAAGCATGATAATAAGTACCTTCATAGTCTTTACATTTCCAACACTTATTTGAAACATTAGGGAACATATTAGCAAGTTTTGCTGGTGGCATATGCCATCTATAAAACATTTTTATAGGGTTTTGTTTTTTTGTTGTTTTGCAATTTTTATTTCAATGTATTTTATTAAAATGTGTGCCTGGGATGTTGGGGGTGGGAGCCATGTTTAATATTTGGGTTTAATTGATGCTCTTTTGAATTCTGGGGTCTTTGCAAATATTGCATGCATGCATGCATGTTCAATTTTTTTGTGAAAAAATAAGGTTAGGGTTAGGCCTGAGGTTTCTGAGCACGTGCCGATTTCTTTTTCTGCTTTCTGCTCCTTGGTTCACAGAAATACATGCCTATTTGAATTCCATTGTCTGATTTCTGCTCTTTGGTTGCAAGCTTAGGGATTCTGGGGAGGCAGAAGGGTACATCTGCCCCAGGTGCAGCAATCTGGGGGTACCTGGAGGGGGAGGAGGGGGAGGGGGACCCACTGTTGAAGCCTCCTCCTCCTCCGTGCACCAGATGAGTGGCGAAGCAAGCAGGCAGGGCAGGCAGGTGTGCAAGCGCGGTGGCTGCGGCTCCCCTCCTCCTCCAACTCTTCCTCCTCTTGATCTGGGCCACCATGGGAGAGGTAAGGCAAGTGCACACTACTGCACATGCACACACACAAGCGCTCGCCCGCGCACCCACCTGCACTCCCACCCACCCCACATCCACAGGATTGCCTCCCTTTGCTGGGTAGATGCAATGGGGTTGGGGAGGGCCAGAGGGGTAAAAAAAACAACTTTGTCCCCAGGTGGCCCAAAACCTTGCTACGCCGCTGAGTTTCTGAGCATGTGTGGATTTAAGGATCCTCGTGGTGTTGTTGTTTTTTCTTTCCTAGTGTTTGTGGTGTTATGGCATCCAAGACAGCAGCAGAGGCTGGGAAGAGGAAGAGGGAGATGATCCTCTTAGAGGACAAGAGGGAAATCATTTGCAAGCATGATGAAGGTGTGTGACTGAAAGACCTTGCCAGAGAGTATGGGATGAATACCTTGACTATTGACACCATACTCAAGGACAAGAAGAGGTCCATGGGTCACGACACAGCCAAGGGGCCACAGTCATCACCAAGAACTGTCCGGCTGTCATGGACCAGGTGGAGAAGTTGATGCTGCTGTGGATCAGGGAGAAGGAGCAAGCAGGTGACACGGTGACTCAGGCAGTCATCACTCTGCCAAGGCCAGGGCCTTGCATGCTGACCTGATTGCCCAGCAGCCAGGAGCTTCCCAGGAAGAGTTTAAGGCAAGCCATGGCTTGTTCAACAGATTCCGACAGAGATCCTGAATCCATTGTGTGGTCCGGCATAGAGATGCGGCAAGTTCAGACCTGGAAGTAGCTGAAAATTTTGCCACTGAGTTTTTGGAGATTGTGACTTCAGAGGGCTACCACCCAGAACAGGTCTTCAATTGTGATGGAAATGGCCTGCTCTGGAAATGGATGCCGAGGAGGACCTTCATCAACCAGGAGGAGACCAAGATGCCTGGCCACAACCCATGAAGGACCATCTCACCCTCCTTTTCTGTGGGAATGCACATGGGGATCTGAAGGTAAAGCCACTGCTGGTTTACCACCACCCCCATGCTTTCAAGAAGCTCCAAGTCCAGAAGGAGTGGTTGAGCATGATGTAGCGATCTAACGCCAAGGCCTGGGTCACACACGTCCTCTTCATGAAGTGGGTCAACCAGGGTTTTGGTCCAAGAGTGAAGAAATACCTCCTGGAGAAGTACCTTCTCCAGGAGAAGGACTAAGGGCATTGTCCATCCTTCTCATAGACAATGTCCCTGCACATCCTCCTGGCCTGGAAGAAGAAATGTTGGAGGAGTTCCAGTTCATCTGGATCCTCTTCCTTCCACCCAACAGCACACCCCTCATCTAGCCCATGGACCAGCAGCCGATTTCGAATTTTATGAAGCTCTTCATGACGGAGCTGTTCCGGTGATGCCTGGAAATTACCAGTGGTTCTGGCATCACCCTGGTTGACTACTGGAAACACCAGTTTGACATTGTGGGTTGCCTGCAGCTCATAAAAATTGCATGTGAAGGTGTCAGCCAGAGGAACCTAAACACCTGCTGGAGGAACTTGTGGCCAGACTGTGTGGTCTCTCCAGGGGACAGCACATGGGAGTCGGCAGTGGTGGAGGAGATTGTCTCCCTGGGGCACAGCATGGGCCTGGAGGTTTTGGAGGATGATGTAACAGAATTGGTGGAGTTTGGCAACATAGATCTGTCCACCGAGGACCTGTTTGTCCTGCAGCAGGAGCAGCAGTAAGGTTCACAACAGAAGGAGCAGGAGGAGCAGGAGGAGCAGGAGGTTGAAACAAGGCAGGTGCCTGCTACAGTTTTGAGGAGGGCTTCCAAACTGTGGGGATCAGTTTGACAACGAGATCATTCCCCTTGGCGAACAATGCTCTGTAAGAGACAGAGGTAGCAGACCCTTGACAAGTTCTTTGTCAAGTTAGGTAGGCAGGAGGATCAGCTCCCAGAAATGATGTTTTTAAATTCTGAAAGTTTGTTGTTGTTTAATTTTTCTATATGTGTTGTTTTTCCTGTTCCAGAACTGCAATGCGTGATGCTTAAAATTGCTGGCTCCAGGTGAGGCATGTTCCGAGTTTCTTAAAAGTGCATTGAAAAGTGCTTCAGGTCCAATATCTGTGTTGAGTGGGTTCTGTTAATGTGGGCAGAGGATGCTGATGTCCATTGTGCCTTGATGCCTTTAAAATTGCACTGAAAATTGACCTGCAAGAGGTCCAGATCCTGTGTTGAGTGGATTCTGAGCCTTTCAACACGACCCCTAAGATCCGCTGGCCACTTAAATTCGGACCAGAGATCTTGGGGGTTTGTCGCTGTTCCTGTGTTCCCACCCTGTCTGCACTCCTGGCTGCTGGCTGCATGAGGGGAGGGAGGAAAAAAAGGAAGAAAAGAATGCCGGCTCACCTCCGTTCTGCTGTCTCGCTCTGCTCCCAGCAGCATTCCAGTCTCTTAGTATCTCTTAAAGGGGCGGGGGGCAAAACAACAACAAACAGAAGCGAGGAGAGCCCAGCACCCACTACGTTACATCCGCATCAGGAATTTTTCACCCCCGGAGAGAAGGTACTTGAAAAGTGCGCTGGGACGTGCTTAGGTGGGCGTGGTCACACTTAATTTTTTGTAAACTCCGGAGCTGGTGGGGAAACAATTTTAAGCTCTGGATCTGGGAGCCATTTGCCGCGGATTTTAGGGGTTGTGTGAAAAGGCCCTCTGTTAATGTGGACAGAGGGTGCTGATGTCCAGTGTGCCTTGAAGCCTTCAAAACTGCACTGAAAATTGACCTGCAAGAGATCCAAAGGCCCTCTGAGAATGTGAAAAGGCCCTCTGAGAATGTGGGCAGAGGATGCTACATGTCCAGTATGCCTTGATGCCTTTAAAACTGCACTAAAGTGATCCGCATCAGGTCCAAAATCTGTGTTGTGTGGGGTTTGAAAATGTCAGTGTGCCTGTCTGGCTTTGAACTGCAGTGAACTGCTCTGTAGCATGTTTTTAAAAAGTGATGTGTGGTGTTGAAAAGTAATGTTGCTGTGCAGTGTGCATGCCTTTAAAGTGCATTTTATAAAGAATTTTGCAGACAAAAATGGGTGTCTATGTGTTTTCCTAGCCTCTGGAATGCTTTAATTGACTTTCAGTGCATTCCTATGGGAAACCGCTTGCTGACTAACGAGGGTCGTTTACAAAAAAAAATCATTTTGGAAAACACAGTTTCCCATAGGAAAGAGAAATCCAGAGGGAACGAATTAATAAGGTTTTCAATGCATTGCTATGGGAACACTCTCCCTGTGATGTACACCACACTCTCTGGGTTTCCACTCTCTGCCACCACCAGCTTAACTGAACATTTATATATAATTGAGAGAGAGTCAAACACCAGGTTTTATAGTTTTAAAACAAAACATGAAATGTTTATTAGTTTACAAATAGATGTTCAGTATTACGATAGCTTTAGCCAATGTTAACTTGTTTTAATACGATTATAGATTCTTATAATAATGTATTTTTGTCATAAACCAGACCCTTATCAGTGGTAGGATCTCATACCTGACCAACTGACAAAAACCCTGACTCTCTGATAACTCAACTCAACTGAACTGAACTGCACTGAACTCAAACTGAACTGAACTCCCATGAGGTTTCCATATATAACATTCTCAGCCCCTCCCACCAGCTTGGGGATTGGCTATTCAAAACAGACTAATAATGAATATTCAGACTAGTTTTCCCTTTTCGTCACTGCCCCAAGCCCCCTTAATCAACTGACAGCTGAAGGCTGTTCCCCCTGCAGCCGACATACAGCTGATTTCAACAGCTCCAAGCTTTCCTCCTTCTTTGCTTCCATTGCAAACAACCTGGGCAATGGAAGTGAGCCGAATCTCAGAAGGTTCAGAAGGTGCCTGGGAAGTGCACCTCTTGCCTGGCAGCTGCTTCCAAGGCATGGCTCACCTCCAACCCCCCGGGCTATTTGCAAGGGAAGTGGCAGCAGTGGTAGCAGGGATCAAAGCACTGCCACCTCCTCTTTGCTGAGGTTTGACTGCACAAAGAGGAGGTGGCAGCACTTTGTTCCTGCCTTTCCTGATGGTGTAGCACGCACGGATCCCTGCTACATGATCAGGAAAGTCAGGGAGGCATTTGAATGAGCACACAAAATGCAAACACCTCCCTGCCTTTCTTGATCATGTAGCACGGATCTACAGGTGCTACATCACCAGGAAAGCCAGGATAGAAGCCGCTGCCAGTTCCTCTTTGCCCGGGTCTTGGCAGCGAGACTCGGGTAAAGAGGAACTGGCAGCGGCTTCTATCCTTCCTTTCTTTCCCTGTAGCACAGACAGATTGGATGATACAGTGAAGGAAAGGCAGGCAGTTTTTTTAATTTCATGTGCCCAGAACCCCTTTGGGTTGTGGGCATGCAATATTCAAACACCTGCCCTGTACAATGAATTTTTCTCATCTTGTGAAAAATACCTGTCCCTGGAAATTTCATTTGTTTTACTAATAATTCATCTTACAAGGCATTGGCATCTAAATCCTGTTAAATCTTTAACAGGGCTTTAAAGTGGATTTTTGTATCTTACTGCTTTTGGTGTGCTTTAGAGTTTTTAATGCTTTTAAATATGATATCTGATGGTTTTATACTCACTATTATTAGCTATAAATACGGCACTATCTTTTAATGATATAAGCTGCCTTGGATCCTTTTCAAGGAGAAAGGCAAGATAAGAAATATTTTAAATACTGTATGAGTGGCTTCCCTGACCCCTCTCTCAAACCACATATCTTCTCTCTCTCTCTCTAAGGCAGTGGCTTTTCTACCAAAAAGACCCAACACCAAAACACAAGAGGAGCAATATAGTATTCTTAAAGCATATAGACCTATTATGACTGAGAATATTTACAGCTGCAGAGATATCTGGCCGTGTTCAGGAAGACAACACACTAAAGATTCCAAAACAGGCTGACATTCTTCTTTATTTGCAAACTCCTCCTCATCAGGAATTGTATTGAATCCAACTTCAATTGGAGTTGAAAGTGGATTACACTTCTCCATTTTACACTTCTCTAGAAGCTTTTCTATCTTTTTACTTTGAGACAGATAGAGTTTACCTGTGGCATCTTTGTGAATATCCACACCAAAGTAATTTTGAATCCTACCCAGATGTTGAACAGTTGCACCTAGTTCAGTCATAAACCATTTTACTTGTGAATCATCTGGAACAATAAAGCATAACTCATCAACAAATAAAAGCAAAATAATTGATCCTTTGGTGTAGAGACATGGGTCTGCTCTACTACATGTGAAGCCCATCTGAGTTAACTTGACAACCAACGATTTATTCCAAGCATATCTGGCTTGACGTAAACCATAAAGCGCTTTATTCAAATTCAACACTAGATTTGGATTCTGTAACTCATATCTGGGAATTTGCTTCAAGTATATGGTTTCTTCTAGATCAGCACTGAGATATGCTGTGGCAACATCAAAATGATTTACCTTGTATTTCTTAGAAACAGCAATGGACAAAGTGAATGTGTTAGCTTTAACTGTTGGAGCAAATACTTTATTATAATTTACATATTTTTCTGCAAAAAAACTTGTGCAACCAATCTTGCTTTGTGCTGTGCAGAATTATCTGCTGTCTGCTTGTAGACCCATCTGCAACCCAATTGCACTGTGGCCTTCTGGAAGCTTAACAGGAATGAAGACATTGTGCTGCTTAAGTTAATTATATTCAGATTCCATTGCCCTTTCCCACAATTTTTGCTCATATTGTGGCAAATCTAACACTTCCTGGAATGTATGAGGCTCATAAGACACAAAATTAACTGAAAACCTCTGAGGTAGTACTCCAATATTGGTTCTTGTGGAACATCTTGGCAAGACCAGTTGCTCCACCTCCTTAGCTTTATGACATATTTCTTCATGTTCTTCATGTTCTTCATGTTTCTTCTCTCTGTCCCCTCCTAAACCTTCACTCTCTTGTGAATGAGGCCTCTTGACTGAGTGTGAGACATGTTTGGCAGGAAAACCTCATCATTTGCATGTATTTCGTTCCAATTCTTGTCACAGAATGTGGCAGACCGGCTTAAATATATTTTCCCATGATTATCATCAAAGCACTAGGATTTACATTCTGGCTGATAGCCAAGAAAACTAGTTCACTTGACCTTGGGCTGTTCTTCAAATGATAATTCCTTGGAATGTGCACCCATGCTTCAGTTCTGAATGCTCTCATATATTTCAGTGTTGGCTGTTTCCCATGTAGTAGAAAATAAGGAGTATTATCAATTGCAAAATATCATATTTTATTTGCTACATGATTTGCACATTTCATGGCCTCTGCCCAGTAACCCCTGGGCAACTTTGCATCATCCAACATAGCATTCATAATGTTATGAAGAACACCATTCCTTTTTTTCCGAAATTCCATGCTCCTGTGAAACTGAACAATTTGTTAATCTGTGAAAGATTCCCTTTTTTTTTTTAAAAAAAAGAAAAGTTACAAACTCTTTGGAAAGAAACTCAGAACCTCTGTCCATTTGATAAGATTTGGTCCTAAAATCTTCTTTCCACGATAGCAGTCAATTTCTTGAAGAAACTAAACACTTGACTTTTGTGCTTCATTATAAAAATCCATGAATACCTGGAAAAATCATCAATTATTACTAGACAAAACCTTGAATCACCAAGAGATGGTTCTAGTGGACTAATTACATCCATATGAATTAGCTGAAAAGGATTAGTGGACCTCCTATTACTCATTTTTTGCCACTTGAGCAGACTTGCTTTGGGTTGATTTTACATATATTACAATCAAGAAAAGGCTTACAATGCTTAAGATCTGTGTTCTGTACACTTTGAAGAGTCTTCTGTAAAACAGGAAAACTAATATGCCCCATTCTGTGATGTAATACATGTATGCACCTCTCATGCAAAGGAGAATTATGTATTGTGTTTACAGAAGTTTGATTGACATCTAACACAAAAAGATTATCATTCAAACAACCTGTTGCAACTGTGTTGCCATCTTTCATGATTCTACACATATCATTTGCAAACACAATTTCAAAACCTTGTTTCATCAAGTTAGATACACTTATTAAATTCCATTTTTGAGAAGGTACATACAATACTTTTTCAAACAAACAATTCAAAGGCTTGAAAAATAAATTACCTTCCCCTTTAATTTAAGCATCAATACTATCAGCGAATGAAACACTCAGTGAATCAAACTGTTAGTTTTGAAAAGTTTTCTTATCTTTAAAACAGTGAATAGAAGCCCCTGAGTCGATTATATACTAATCACTGCCAGAAAAACATTTGCCACACTGTACATTAATAATAGACAGTGACACTTGAAAACCTCCCTTTTTCTTCTTGGCTGTGAATTCCTTATGTTTTGAACCTTTTACAACTTCCTGCAATTTATCACAATTCCTTTTAAGATGTTGAGAACACCCATATTGAAAACATTTCTGGACAACCTGAATAGTTTCTGAGCTTTGCTATTTAGACACAGACATTTTACTCAGATTATTTTTCATTGTGTTGGTTCTCTTGAAGTAATCTGCAAGTAACATATGAAAGAGTTAAGTCTTCACTTTTCATAGCTTCCATCCCCATTACTACTGAGTCAAAGGTAGAATTTAAACTAGATAGAATAACCAGACATTTATATTATTCACTATGTTCCACACCAACTTGCTCCAGCTGGTGGAAAATATTTGTCATGGCTCTGACATGATTTTTAACAGAATCACCTTCCTTTAACCTTGTTCTGAAAAGCTGCCGCATCAAAGACAAATTAGAACCAGCATTATCTCTAAGGTAAACATCACTCAAAGTTTGCCAATATGCTGCACTAGTATGTATATCCCTTATGTAAAGTAATTGAGAATCCTCCAGACTAAGAATTATTATTGCCATAGCTTTCTGATCCATAACCTTCTGTTCTTCATCCATTTGTTCAAGATCAGGAGCATTTTCTTCAATTTCAAATAAACCTTGAGAAATTTTAAAAAATCATCTTCATAGACCAAGACAAAAAAATGGTGTCGGAAAGACAAATAAATGACATAGGAGTATTCAATATTTACAGCCATGCTTGCTGCCGTCTGTCATCCTTGAAGATTAGAGACTCCTCGGTGTTCTCTTCAGAATCACTTGCTTTCATTTAACACAACTGTTGTTTTGAAAAATTCTGAAAATATACTTCAAACTGTTAGCTTCAAAACTCATGGCAAATGACACCTCAAACACTTTAAATGTGTTTTCCAGCATCCACCATTAACCACCTCTCGGCCTCTTGACTTTTCCACCATCATCATCAGGCCTTCCAAGCTGTTAATTAATCTTCCTTCCAGATAAATCTGTCAGATAGCTTCTGTTTCATCTGGGCCCATAACCCTGTTAGAGTATTTTGCAATTTGTTTTGCCAGCAAAAGCAAATACTTATTGAACAATTACATACATAGAAGCAGAAACAGACAAAGTCAGAGCTTACTTAAAAACAAAAGAGCTATATTACATATATACACATATAAGTTACATGGAGAAAATCAACAACATAACAGCATTTCATCATACATGGCATATATAATTAGCACATAACATAGAGAGACAAAGAATGGGTACCTTACTCACAAAGACCCATTGAAAACTGATTAACATAGCACTTATATAGATTTGTCTGTCCAATCAGGTGACACATTGCATCATAGCTAATGCAGCACCTTGCATCAGCCAAACCCATTTAAACCCATTCTTTACACCTGCAGTCTAATAGAAAAAAAACCTTTAGACTGAATCACTATGACTTTGCACATTTGCAGACTCCATCTTAGAAATCAATTAAATACATACAGACCATTTATTTATACACCTGTCAAATACATAGTTTCACAGACTAATATCTGTCACACACACCCCAGACCATTGTACATCTAATAAGCCTATTCAGACCTTGGTGGCATGAAACCAAGGCGAACTACAAATTGGAGGCCTTGCACCAACTTTCCTTAGACTGACGAAGCAACTTGGATGAGTAAAAGAAGAAAAGTCCAGTTGTCATGACTCATTTTTCAAATAAATTCACCTGGATGATGGAGAATCTTCACAGACATATTGAAAAGCAATGGTTTAGTATGAGTCCAGCCAATGTACGTATAGGGATGGGGGCTCCTGTTCAGATCCAATGAGTTGGGGTTTTAACATGTAAGGATATTTCAGAAGTGGCAGGTTTCTAGTATGATTTGCTTAGACAGCAAACTGCAATCTTGTTTAATTCCGGCATTTCTGAGCAATTTTATAAAAGCCAAATGACCTGTGGCACCCATTTGCTGTGCGTGCACAAAAAAGGATTTTTAATGGGGTAAAGAAAACACATTAAAATAGATTTACTGGAATATAATTCTATGCTAAAATAGAAATATTGCTACAAAAATTCACAGTTAAGAAGGGCTGTAAATCTGCCTCTACCAGATAAAATTTGAGGAGGAAAAAATGCTAATATACCTTGAGTTCAGTTTACTTTTGGGGGGGTGAGGAAATGGCCGTCTTCATATCCCTTCCTCCCAAAAGCCCCCTCAGTAAACAGCCCCTCCTACTCAAGCCCAAACCAACATCTCCACATGGATCCTGCCCTTCCCCAGTTCTCCTCCTTCATCTCCTTGCCCTCTTGCTTTCCTCCTCTATTACTCAAGTGGGGGCCTGGAGACATCTCCCTGGCCAGGTCCCCTTTATTACACCACAATCGCTGAGCTGGAAGAGCCGGAGACCCAGGTGGAGCAAAAGGGTCCACTGCAGTGGCAGCAACAACTGCTCAATGCTGCCATCTTAGGCGTCACTGTTCCCAGCATGCATTGCTTGCTTACCTCATTCAGGCTTCTCTAAGCCAGGCAAACACTCTGCCCCAACACAGGACTGAGGTGCATGCATAAAAGGAAAACCCACCCAAAGAGACACAGAAATAACTAAGAACTCTAAACTGCCTGCCATTCCGGTTCAAATTAAAATGATATATCTGTGGGCCAAGATGATTCAAATAAAACACCTCTTGTTATACCATATGTCATATAAAACATGTAAAATTAATTATAACTAAAAACAACCATGGCAACCCTGCCCCCTAGAAAACATTTTGTGGCCCACTTGGGAGTCCCTACCTTCAGATCCGTATGCCCCAGCCTTGCGTTTGCAAGAGCTCAGCTTGGCTGTTGAGAACAGGACATTTTTAAGATCTCTCATTTATGGGGTCACCATATATTTGAGGCAACGTAATGACACACTTTCCTTTCAGTCATGCAGTAAATTAAAATGCATTACATTTGGAAAATGCCAGGGAAAGAGAGTTGTAGGATTTTCTGCCTCAGGTGCCAAGTAACTTAGAATTGGCTGAGATGTACTTATCTTGCAGGTGCAAGTGTGAGGGAGGGCACCATGCCATCTTGGGCTGCCCCTGTGTTCTATGGTCAATATGACACATAGGAGTATTATAGCACCTTCAAGAGTGGCTGTATTCTGAATAATGCACGAAAACCACAAAAGGAGGGTTTAAACATTCCTCCATTTGTACAAGGAACTGTTTTCCTGATTTATTGTAGAAAGCCGTGCATCTTTGTTCTGCCTGCATTCTGAAATTTATGTCTCTGCTCTATGAACTTTGCTATTTGTTCAGGTGAGACAATAAAGCAGAGACACATTTTCCAGGATGCAGTCAACCTGTTTTATCATTGATTGTCCTTCATAATTAAATCTCATTTCAGCACCATCTGGCATGCGTCTCTGCTCCATTTAAGGTGTGCCCCCCTCGGCAGGGAGCAGAACATTAGGGAATCTTCAATTATACTGCTAATTTTTCCTTCTAGCTATCATATTAACAGCTGTTCTTACCTCCCACTGTAATATTTTCATCACCTGAGACACAACTGTCTGATTCTGCAGCAATTGAAATAAGTCTCATGTGTGTGCATGTGTGCATGCAAGTTTAAGTGTAAAAGAGGATGGCATTTGACTCTGTGTAAAATAAATAATGTAAATACATTTTGAAGTGCAGGAGATTGTCGTGTTGTGGTCACTATCGTTACAGTTTGAAAGCACCTGTTTCAGTATTACGTGCAATTTATTTTAGGCGGTAAAGAATCAGAGGCTGGTTGGTGGTCTTTTTCACATTTTCCAGGCACAGAGTCACAGAGTTTAACAATTAGATGTAATATGTCCTCATTCAGAACTCTGCAACAAAATCCACAAAAGCTGTTAGTCTTTAAGGTGCCATCATCCTTCTGTTTTTATTTCATTTCATTGTGTAAATCAAGCCAAAACAAGCACAGGTATCTATTTGTTTTGTGTTTAGGTTATTAAAACAGAATCAGAACAGAATCCAAGCCGTGCATCTCACATCGCTTTTTTGCAAATATCTTCTATCTAGTTCTCTAATTTCTCAGGATTTTGCTTGAAGTTCTGAGTCCTGTCTTGCTTCTTGCCTTTGGAGATTTCCTAATTCTAAGGCTTTTTCTTCCTCCCCACCTTTCTGTTTTTTTAAAAATAAGTCTCCAGCCTTTATAGAAGCTGAGGGCATTGGCAAAACATTTGCTCACTTTCCTGTCCAGTCATTTTGCCGGAAACAAATTTTACATCTCTCAATAAGCAAATAATCAGTAAGTTAACCTGTTGACAAGTCAGTTGACAAGTTTATAGATTTATAATAATGTAAAGTGGCAAATTTCCCCCTGATTGCTGGGTATTATTGCTGCACGATAGGGGACAGATGTTTGAAAGCTGTGCCCTGCTCTGATGCGGCTTCCTCCTGCCATTTACAAGGTAACCAGCTCAATTGGCCCTCCACTCTATCCTTGGTGCTACCAAACACGAGGTCTGCTGTAAATAAAACTCAGATCATCCTGGCCTGTATCACTGAAACCTGGGTAAGCGCTGAGGGAGGGCCTACCTTCTCCTTCATCTGCCCACCTGGGTACTCTGGAGGGAATTGGTGGGGTTAGCCATTGTTTATAAAGACACCTTGAGGGCTATCAGGCTCTTGGCTTTGGTGATAACAGGCCTTGAGGCCCTTCATGTGTCTGTCCGGGCTAGGGAAGGATTTGGGATTTTGCTGGTGTACTGTGCTCCTCGCAATCCAGCACTCTCCCTTCCGGAGCTAGCATCATTTGTCTCTGCAGTGCTGTTGAGGTCTCCCAGGCTTATCATACTGGGCAACCTCAACATCCATGAAGAGACACAGGACACATGGACAGCTCTTGAGTTCTTGGAGACCATGGCCCGACTGATGATCGGCCTCACACCCATGGCGGGTCATACCTTGGGCCTGGTGTTCTCAAATGTGCAAAGAGAGAGAGGGACCTGAGGGTGACCGACCTTGAGTCGGTCCCCTTGTCATGGTCAGAACACCACCTGTTAAAATGCAGCCTTGTAGTGGCACTCCCTGCTATGGGGAGCTTCAACCCATTAAGATGGTTAACCCACACAGCCTAATGGACCCTCTTGAATTCCAGAATACCATGCAGGGTATTCCCGATGATCTGGCTGGTGTGCCTGTTATGCCTTGGTAGAGGGCTGGTATGCCTCTGTCTCCAGGGCAATTGAGCATCCCCAACACCGCCACTCTCCTTCATGTTGGGGATGAACCCACTCCATTGCAAGCTACCAGCCACCGTCACCATCAACACCACAGGTGTCCTCCATGCTGCGGGTCATGACAGGGCCCAGCAGTCCCTGCCATCGATTGCCAGATGCCATCGCGACTCCTCTCCATGCCATGGGAATCCACAAAACCCAACCATCTCTGCCATGGACCATCAGCCGCCCCCACCTCCATGGGCATTCTCAGCAACACAACTCCCCTCCATGCCGGGGATCAGCCCTTCTCAGTGCCCAAACCTGAGCAGCGACCATTCAGGTAATGGAAAGCCCGAGCAAGTGGGGCACCATGTCGGGGTGGGGCTAGCTAACAAGATAGAAGTGTGTGAGGAGAACAGCCCCTAACCCCCTCCAACTCTAACAAGGCATAGAGGTAGGCACAAGTCAATAAGCTAAAAGTAAAAATAACCACAAGCAAAAAATAAAGAACAGCAAAAGAAAAAGAAAATAAAAACAAGCGAGAAAAAAACTCATGGCAGAGGCAAGCTCCTGCCGACCGCCATCTTGCCAGGAAGGAACTGGCTTCAAGAAGATCTTAAGGCTTCAACAAGATCTTACTTCACTAACCAGATAAGCAAAGCACAATACCATCAGCCTGAATTATTTCGTATAGTCTGCAATCTATCCGGGGTTGGCTGCAGCGATAGGCCTCCCCTAGTTTTGCCTGTGACCAATTTGCGGCATTTTTAAAATCAAAAGTGGAGGCCATCTGCCGAGACCTAGACCTCAAGTTACAAACAATAGATGAGCAGATCTCTCCAGTGCATCGCCTTGCCCAGTTACTCTGACCACCTTTCAACCCGTGACATCGTCTGAAGTGGACAGAGCACTTGAGCACAGTTGCTCCACCATCTCCTCCCTTGACCCATTCCCGGCCTGGCTAATAAAAGGAGCCAGGCTGGTGACCACCAAATGAAATAATTAATGGGTCTCTCTGAGAGGGCAGGGTTCCCCCTCCCCTCAAGGAGACACTCATTAGACTCATCTGGAAGTAAACTAATTTGGCAGCAGAACGAATGGGTAGTTATAGGCCTGTCGCCAATATTCCTTTAATCTGCAATAGAGATGGGCACAAAATGAACAATTTTTTGTTTACGTTTTTGTTTTTTGTTTCGTTATGCAACAAAATGACAAATGAATTTTGTCTCCAAAATGAAACGAAACGAACAGAAACACCAGAAATTTTGTCATGCGTTTCGTTTTCATTACGGCAATACATTGAACTGCTTTAAAAATCACAAAAAATCACAAAAAAATGAAATAAATGGTAATGAAATGGTAACAAAACGAATGAAAAGGAAAATGATTTTTTTGCAAAAATTCACAAAAACGGAAACGAACCGAAACGGACCCCCTAACCTAAATGACAAACGACAAATGAAACACCATTTTTTTGATTTGTGCCCATCTCTAATCTGCAAGGTAGCTGAAAAGGTTGTGGTGGACCAGCTCCAGGGGCTCCTTAATGAAATAAATGCCCTCATTTCCATGAAATGAAATACCCCATTCCAGTTGAGGTTCAGGCCATACCATGGTATGGAATCAGCATTGGTCACCTTGCAAGATGACCTTTTGAGGGAGACTGATGGGGCAAATTATCCTTGTTAGTCCTCCTTGACCTCTCAGCGGCCTTTGATACCGTTGACCCACAGTATCCTCTGACTGCTTTGCAGTGGTTCCACTGCTTCTTGAAGGACTGCCCTCAGAGATTACAGCTGGAGAAGATGACCTCTACCCATTGGTCCCTCAGTTGAGGAGTACCACAGGGGTCTGTCATCTCCCCCATGCTTTTCAACATCTATATGAGACCACTGGGGGGAAGCCATTAGTAGGTAGGGGTTTTTGTGTCATAGGTATACTGATGACACACAGCTCTAAATCTCCTTCTTTCCATCTGCAGTAGATGCCGTTTCATCCCTGGAGTGCTGCCTGGATGCTGTGCTGGGATGGATGGGGGTGAATAGACTGAGGTTGAACCCAGACAAGACAGAAATCCTCCGGGTGGAGGGGCACCAGCTGTTGGAAGCTTGGGAAACCCCCTCTCCTTTGGGGGTGACTCTCACTGTGCAGGATGGACTGTGCAGTCTGGGTGTAATATTGGACCTGGTGCTCACCTTGGAAGCCCAGGTGGTGTCAGTGGTTCACTTTGGCGGATTGCTCAGCTGCATGCCTTCCTGGGCCCTGGGCCCCTCACCACATTGGTCCATGTATTTGGATTCTTGAGATTAGACTACTGTAATGATCTTTACTTGGGGCTGCCTTGGAGGTTAATGTGGGGGCTCCAGCTAGTACAGAACTCAGCGGTCAAATTAATAATGGGGTTGAGAAGACACCAACACATCTTCCCTACACTGGCTGCTGATTTGTCACTGCATTGACTTCAAGGTACTAACATTGACATACAAAGCCCTAAACGGTTTAAGACCTTGCTATGTGTTAGTCGGGCTCCTGCATCACCTGCTTGTCTCAGGCAGGTAACTTGAGGGTCCCTATGCCAAAAGAACCCATAAATCATTAACAAGTAACCGGGCCTTTTCGGTAGTAGGGCCTCAGTTGTGGGACTAACTTCCACCTGAGATTCAACTGGCTTGACAGAGTTAAGGCAATTTGTTCTGCCAGTGGAAGCTAAACTTAGGATGATAAGACTCAAACAGGCAAACAGGCAGAATTTCTTAAAAACAGTTATTTTACATATATACAAGTAGAACAGAGCTTCAGCAACATTTCACTTCACAGATACATAGAGAGAGCATATCAATATGACATAATGCATATACAGAGCACAATAAAAATTGGTACTTTCTCACCAAAAGTCCAATATCTACTGAATTCTGGAGTCCTTTTATACTTTATCATAACCAATCAGGAAACTGGTTACCTCATGCTGTTGCACCTATCTTGCATCAGCATTGCTCATTACATTCATACTGTACACGTGGGATTTTACAATGATTCAGCATTACATGCTCGACTCCATTTTAGAAATCAATTAAATACATATTCAAAATACCTGTAGATAAACCTCTTCAGTCTAAATACAAAATGTTCTCCCATCTAATATCTGACATGGCTCCCACGATATCTGTCTTTAAACAAAAACATCTGAAGACATGGCTTTATAGCTCTGCTTTCCCTGATCATTAATTGCTCTGTTCATTACCTGGTCTTTCATTCTTCTACTGTCTTTACCAATTTTTGTTTCTCGAATATGTGTTTAGGATTTTACTGTAAATTTAGTCATGTGTGTTTTTGTGTATGTTGTGTTGTTCTACATTGTATAGTTTTCTGTTCTGTTATGATGATATATTTTTAAACCGCCCAGAGTGG
>JAHTLZ010000204.1:92849679-92861635 GCA_023846285.1 Phrynocephalus versicolor | reverse complement strand
AATAATAATAATAATAATAATAATAATAATAATAATAATAATAATAAATTTGCCATAAGGCAACTAAAAAAATGGGGGCACCCTAAGCAAAAGATTGTAACTTTGAAATTTTTATGCCGCCTTTCTCCCCGAAGGGACCCAATGTTAAGCTCCAGAAGCTTCCCAAAACTTCCCCAAAGTTCCTCTAGAGGACACAAAGAGACCAGAGCATTTTCACCAACCGTAAAAAATGATGAGATGAAGCCCCCCGAGAAGCTGGGCCACAAAATGGTCCTGGGAGGAGGGGCAGATACAGTCTACAGCAGTGGTTCTCAACCTGTGGGTCCCCAGATGTTCCTGGACTGCAACTCCCAGAAATCCTGGCCAACTCAGCTAGTGCTGAAGACTTCTGGGAGTTGCAGTCCAGGAACATCTGGGGACCCACAGTTGAAAACCACTGGTCTACAGCAATGATGGCAAACTTTTTAGAGACTGAGTGACCAAACTGTGATTCAATACCCACTAATTTTTCACAAAGTGCCAATACAGCAATTTAACCTGAATGCAAGTGGCTGTGAAGGGGCGATGTCGGGTGCCCACAGAAAGGGCTCCGAGCACCATCTTTGGCACCCATGCCAATAGGTTCACTTACACTGGTATACAGGGTGTATGTTGTCAACCCCTTCTGCCAAGGGCTGAAAATATATATTTCTGGTATGTGTATATAGAACAGTAATAACAAAAGCAGCTACGTTGTTTTGTTGACATAAAATTCAGACTGAACATTAAATGGGCTAGATAGAACATGAAGTGCTCATAGTGAGCTGGAGACGTACCTTCCTTGTCACGTAGATGAACACACGCAATTATAAACTCACGCTAAGAGTAAATAAGCAGGCAAGATTAATCAGACCCTTATTATCTTGTCATAAAATACTGGGAACACCAATTACCCTGCTGTGAAGGGCTTTCATTCACAACAAAACAAAAATCTTCTGTGTTTCTCCATCCCAAAAGATATTAGGTGACAAAAGCGAGCACATGTCAGAAGGGAGAAACACATCGTTGTAACCTTTTCTGTCTTGAAGCTGGTTCTGCTGCAACATTTCAAGGATACACTATTCTTGTTTTAACAACACATGCACTAAAATCAGAGTGGTGATACAGAGATACAGAGACAGCAGCATATTTGTGAAGAGTTCCATACGTCGAGGAAAAGATCATTGCTGAGTGCTAGATGTTTCCTGCATCAATATGAAATTACATATCTAGGTAGCAAAGGGAAATGAAGCAATTCAGTTACACACAAGTTTAAACTAAAGAAATCACTATTATATTCCGTGGGCTGTGGATAACTTTCAGATGCCTCGTGGCACTACCAGGAAAAAAAATTGCACAACTGTTCCATCTTCTCCTCCTCAATGGAATTTTTTTGTGTGGGTATAAAGAAAAAATTAGGAAAGAATAGGTGTGAAAACAAAAGAGGGTTTCAGAAGAAAGATGATGAAAGCCTGACTCTCCTGTAAAATTCTATAAAAACCTTTTCTGCCAGCATCCTTACTTCTCAATACAGTATGTGAATTTATTAAGATTGCATGCCTGATTAAGAACAAAATTCACTGAACTTGGGTGGCAGGGGCAGCATCAAGAATTGCCATCATGGAGCTCTTAAGAAACTATTGTTCTAAGTCATTCTGTGTTCTTTCAGCCTCAGTGAATTATAGACGTAGTTTTGCATGCCCCAATCCCTGCAGAATGATCACTGTGTAAATCAATGTAAATCCGGTACTATGGTGGTGGTGGTGGGGAAGTACAGTTGCTATAAATGTTGAGCTATGGTGGTAAACTAAACAGTATAGCTTCTATCAGGGGAAAATGATGAAAAGGGTGATTTGCACCACAGAAGATCATGCTAACAATAATAGAGTAATATTGATGAAACTAGGAACAGGCTTTTTAGATAATGAGTTCATGCTGGCATCATTTTCATATCCTGTTCAATATTGGGCAACACTTACGCAATGATAGCTGCTTCAGTGTAATAAACGGTTGAGCGTGCGCGACAGACACGGAAGGATATTAATGCAGATAATATGAGATAAGTATGAATTCTTGTAGGGCTGCTTGGAACAAAGCAACCCGTCTACTGTTCCACCGTTTGAACTCCTGCCATGGTTTTATGAAACAGCTGCTAGTATTGTTATACCACTGGTTATATATAATATCAGATGTATGTGTGTGTGTCGCTACAGTCATGACTGACTCTTCGTGACCCCATGTCCATGGAGTTTTCTTGGCAGGAACACTGGAGTGGTTTGCCACTTCCTACTCCCTGTATTCCCTGCTGGTCTCCTATCCAAGTACTAACCAGGCCTGACCCTGCTTAGCTTCTTAAATAAGGTGAGGTCAGATGTGCTTAGGGCATCTAGGCCGCATTAGATGTATGCCCAATCTAAACATTGAATGAAGTTCTGGCTCATATGAAACCCCCCTATCAAAGACAGCACAAGTCAATGACATGGTTAAGGCATTAGAAAGAGACCTCCCTCCAGAGGAAAGCATTGTGTAGAAGACTTTGGGACAACTTTGCCTTCATGATGGATTTCTTACATGTGTAGCTAAAAGATTTGTGTGTCTGGAGGTAAAATGTAAGAGAAAGGAAACCCATGTGTTATTCCATTTTTGATCCGACCCTTAATCCTCACTGTGGTGGGAAGAGTCTGAATGGGAAGACAAGGTGAAACTCTTTATTCTGACTTCTAGTTTTTGCTTGGAGGCATTTGTTGTCTTTGTATGGAGGGCATTCCCTTTCATGAGCCCTCACATGGATCCCAATGGAGCCCCATTGAAAGACTGCTTTACAATCTGCCCTACCACCAGGTACGGCAGGTAGCGTCCAAAAAGGAGCAGAGCTTGGTTTTACCTCTAGATGGCAGTGTTGTAACTAGAAGAAGTGGAAAAAACTACGACCACCATCTCTTCCTACACATCTGGGGTATGTGTGTGTGTGCCAGCTCTCTTGCCACTGGAGGTCACATGACAATGCTCAACAGCAAGTGGGTAGACTGTGGTGACATGGCAGTGTCCCATTTATGCTGCGGAAGAATGGAGAGATGGCACAGAGGACCTATACATATGCAAGGTGAATGCAAACACTTTTGGATTGTAATGAACATTGTGACATTGGTACACAAGCAGACTCACCTGGAGTTCTGAGATGATGTCACCCTTCAAGCAAGTTTCTAGTCCTCAGAGGTAGAGGTATATGTTTGAAAGCACAGCAGTAGCACAAGGCTTGACTGTCCTACAAAGTGCTTCCATTACGACTACACTTCTTTGCCTTGTGGCTTCCCATTCGATTCCTTTGATTGTCAGAAACCAGGATGTACCAGTTAGCATTTTAATTTCAGCAGCCCCATTTAGAGCAAGCAAACACCTTTTGTCCCCAGGCATACCAAGGGCTATGGACATTTTCTCTACTTGCACTGAACACTTCAGCTTGCAAAATGATGATTTAGTAATCTATTGTTGCAAAGCTTCTTTCTAAAAATAACCAAGTGCATGGGACACTTTAAAGACTATAATTTATCACAGCACAATCCTTCAGGGAGTACAGACTACTTCTTCAACCCACAAAGTAGTCGTGACAATTACGTTATTAACACTGACATTCACAAAGCAGTTGCAGAAAACACAGACTTTGTGGCTCACAGAAAGTTGGTTCACCCATGTTGCATGATTAGAAAGGTGAGACTTGGCTATACTATGGCAGAACCGAGGCAGAGGGGAACAAATATCTCAGGTAGCAGATGCTGGAGAGGACACATTCTCAGTCCATAACCCTTCTTGGCTGCCTGACCACTTCTACCTCTTGGAGGTCTGCCCAGTGTGTGCCATACATCCTGTCCTGTACCATCTACATCAGTGGTTCCCAACCTCTGATCCCCAGATGTTCTTGGGACTGCAGCTTCCAGAAATCCTGGCCCACACAGCTAGTGCAAAGACCTCTGGGAATTTTAGTCTAAGAACATCTGGGGATTCAAGGTTGTGGAAATAGTGGTCTACACTAATCTGCCACACTCTCTGTGGTGGAGGGAACATACTAACTTGTTTCTAAGGTAGATGTAAGATTCACCCTCCATTCCACTTGTTTTCTGTAAAGGGAATACAGTATAGAATTGTGCTATTTTGTCCCAGCTAGAAAAAAATATATTGGGCTAGCCGTGAAAACCCCACACAACATCAGGAGTTCATTTATTTGTTCATATGTTGTCTTCTTCCCACAACAGTGTTGTGGTGGAGGCAGGCTTCTCAGGGTTTGAAATCCCAGGCCAAGACCTTTGTCATAGTAAGGACTGCGAAATGACCTGCCACACTGCTTTGAGTTTCCTTGCTCCCTCTTAATTAACTACAATATTCACAGCAGGTGGGAAGGAAATTAAACTGTATATTACTAGAAGTGTTCCCTCTTGTATTGGAAAGTACAGTATTTGAGGATTTTTTTTGACTTGATTGAGTGAAAAAGAGACAGTAGCTTTTCAATCCATCCATCCATCCATCCATCCATCCATCCATTTGCCCTTCATTTTTGGGTATGAGCTGATCCAGCTGCCTGCATTCTTGAATTCTCTTTTGGGGGACTGGCTATGAAGTCCCTCATGAGGAGCACCTGCATTTCCAAATTTATTGCTACGTAACGGGTCAGCAATGCTCTCTTGCATTCCACGTAGGTCAAACAGGCCATTCTTTGCACCCCCAAACCCGAAATAAGCAGGTGAGATAAGTGGCTGGGTTTAAAATTGGGCCCCAACATTTATTGAAACAATTATTATTAACGAACCCTAATTAAAGGGGGCCTACCATAGTGCAATTCAATGTTGGCCTGTTTTCCTCAATCTCAGGCCATAAAGTCTTAGATAAGTTCAACCTGGAAATCTGCTATCTTCTTACACCAGCAGATTTCCCAAATTGTCATAGCACTTACTGAAAGGGGCAGCCATGAGTCAAATTTTACCACAACCTATAACTTATGAACTCTAACTACTGTCTAACTAATTTCATATTAAAGGCTGCCCTATTCCCTTTACTGGGGCCATAGCATGAACTCACCTTCCAACCAAATTGCACTACCTGCCATGGGAGAGGAGCTACTCGGTATGCCCCTCCCAATCAAGCTGGAAATTACGGCCTGGAGCCCCCCTTTCAAGTCTCTAAGGACTATATTAAGGCCCAAATCAGACAGGTGAACCCTATCTTCTCTACATAGGGGTGGTTTTTTAACTGATATTTCAGGATGTATTATCACAAATCTGAGTTCATGCCGCATGACTCGTACAATTTCTCTGTTAGCATATATTTGGGACTGCTCAATTTGACCTGGGTTCCTAGCCCCACGCCACTTCAATCTTGGTATGATATTTGACCATACCACCTGAGTGTGTGGTAATTGGAGTTTGAAGATCTTCAAGTCAGCAATAACTTTCAGGACCAAATCCTTACCCACCACTCGTGTCAAATCGTTGCCACCCAAGTGGACCAACAAGACATCAGTGTGTGCTCCTCAAGCACTCTGGGATGCCACATCTAAGAAGCGATCCCATGTCATGCCTCTCAGAACATTTCAGACGAGCAACACATGCTCTCCCAGTCCAAGGTTCAGGCCCCAAGCTGAGTGCAAGGTACATGCAAACACTTTGCAAGGATTGTAATGAACGTTGTGATTTCTTTTGATTCATGAACTGTAATATGGCCACATTAGTGACTCTGGCTGTTCAAGATATCTACAGAATTTGTCTTTACATCCACATTTCAAATGCTTCCAGCTTCCGGCTTGGTATGTCTATAAGAGTCCAAGTTCCAGCACCATAGAGAAGTATGCTGAATACATAAGATTGAAGTATTCGAATATGAAGTCTGATAGCTAAGTCCCGGTTTGTTAAGACTTTCCTCATTTTCTGGAAGAAATTTTTAGCTTTTTCAATTCTACAGTAAATTTCACATGAAGATGAATGGCCGATGTCATTCTCACTACTTGCTTCTTTGAATTCCTGTCCAACTTCATTGTCCATAATCTCATTCAAAACTATGAGTTTTATGCATGTGCAGTACATATACCTGCACTTCTACAACATTCCACCCATCTCACAAACTGTGCTATAATCCACGAAAGCTCTTCCTCCTTATTTTTCTTAGCATCTGTCCCACTTGGTGGTGGGTCCACTATTCTTCTTTTGGCCTTCCAGTTGGCATGGTCATGGGCTAGGTCTGGGTGAACAAGGGACAACTTCATGTCGTTCCCAAGGGTATTCATCCAGTGCTGTTTTATTTGTCACCTCATTTGGGATCTGCTGACCTCCAGGGTGAGACCATTTCTGGCCAGAGTTTCCTCATCAGCACACAGGACATGTCCAAACCAACGCAGTCGGGCTTGACGTATCTTGTCAGCAGTTGCTGCAATGCCATATTTTGCTCGGATGTCATGGATGACAATCCATGAAAGCTCCACTTCTAGTAAATGTGTTGGTCTTTAAGCTGCCCTGGGATTCTTGTGTTGTTCTTGCTGCCACAGACTAAAATGACTACTTTTCTTGAAATCACTCCACTGTTAATGGGCAGAGGCTAAAGAGATTTGAAGACTGGGATCCAGCAGAGCTCCAAAATTGTAGAGAAGTGGATGAGTCAGTGGGAGATGAAAGTTATTTCAAGTTAAAAACTACACTTTCAATGACTTTCTGGAAATACTGTAGTGTATTCTAGAGTATACTATTTTGGCAACACATTTAATTTCGAGGTATTGCATTTTTGAGTATTCTTTCCCCATATAATGTGAGTGCTAGCAAATTATGGGCATTTGCTTTGACTAACAAATGTTATTACTGAAATTCCATGTGCTGAAAAGTACCTGCTGCTAACATGAGAATTTTCTTGTAAAAATAAAGCATTCATGTTCCATTGTTTATCAGGCGCCTTGCTGTAAGCAAGAAACAGGCTATGTTTGTCATTAGTTACATAAAATGAAAGAAAGGGATCAGGAAGGCTTGACATAGGCACAAATAATTACATGTTTTGTAGTTTGACTCACCTTGTATAGGCCAATGACTTGTTCTGGCTGAAGGCTCACTCCGTTAAGTGCAGAAATTACCACGTCAGACATTTATTTTGTGAAACAGACAGAAATTAGTGAACCTTCTTTGAGAAGGTGTCCCTCCCTCTCCTAGATCCTCCTTTAGCACCTTCCATCTCACCACAATCTGAAGTAAACAAGAGCACCATCTTGACACACCCGTCTTGCTAAACCCTTTCGGTTAAAATTTAATTCCAATCTATTCTAGACACAATCCTGAGGAAGAACAGCTATTTGCTAACCCAGAAACCAGATCTAGAACCCACAGCCTGGTTGCTGAGACCCTACACAATGTGACACCAAGCAAGGGAAAATCCAAGACCCTGACTCGTTTTATCAGTTAACCAATTCTCATGCAACAGAAAGCAATTGTCAGGGCTGGTTTCCAACATCTTCTCTAGGTATCTATTACTTGGAAGTGCAAAGTGATCAAAATGCCTAGAAGAAATTGTAATTGTTAATCAGCTCCTGCATATAGGGTACAGGGCTACACTGGACAAAAGGCCTATGGATGTTTGGACTGAAATCTACAGATCTGTGGCTTATGGAATGGACTACTGACCCGTAGGGTGGCTTGCCACTGGAATGACACTGAATAAATTCTCCTGGATCAATCCTATTGAAAGTTCCCCTGAACCTTCAGGAACCTGCCCATTGGGATAGGTAGCTATATATCTTTGAAAATCTTTAGGCCAAACGGGTGAAACGATCTTCATCTAGAGGGCTGGTGGAAGGTTAGGGGCAAATAGAGTATTTTATAATGGCTAACTGTGGTTGATTTTGCATAACAAATTTACCTGATGGTCAAATATAGGCTGTTCTGCTTTGCACTTTTCATTTTATCATTGCATTGTATTGTGTTAGAAATTCATTGATTTTTCCATTGCTTTCTTTTATACTGTACAGGTCTTTATTTTGGAATCTCATTCCCTGTTTATCTGCTGTGATTTATAAATAAATCTTCCAATTAATTGCACCTGTGGATAGTATAATTCCTGTTTATGCTGTCCTACTTACTGGAGTAAAAAGGGATCTTGTTTTCAGTAGCGGGTACAAGAGGGTATCCTGTAGACCATCTTGACTGCTGACCTGAGTATCATCAATATTTGGGCTGCCCTTTGCTAAGTAAAGTTTGCCCCTTTCCTGCTGGCAGCCAGGCTCAATTGTATGCAGCAATATCAAACAATTTCCCGGCATTATGATTAATTAATGGTTACAGAAGCACAACATCCCACATTCATAAATTGGATTTTTTAAAAGAAAAATTGAGTCTTGGAGTACTCATAAGAAATGGATCTTATAGGAAACAGATATTATAGGAAGAAGACCTGCATCATTGCACAGGGTGGGATTTCTGGGGTGAAATTTTTGGCCAAAATGTTCTACACTCCTGCAGTGTATCCCAAGAAGAAATCTGATCCTCCCACCTCCTTGTATTTAAGCTTTCCACGTCCTGGGATCCTCCTGTCTCAAATACTTTACACTGTTTAGGCATTACTTTCTGTTTACATAATCACCACACTTAAAGGGAAGTGTGCACCAAGCATCCCCCCAATCCAAATGAATTTTTCTATAGCCTGTCTAGTTTTTTTCTAGACATTTTGAGCTAAAGGTGCATTCTGACATCAAGTTCAGGGTATGATCCTTCTGATGGCCATTCCTGTGTTCTTGAACCTTCTGGTAGAAATTTGGACAGCTTCAATGTTTTTATTGTGAGGGCAGCAAACATATTTGCTGAAGCTGTTTTGTGTGTGTGTGTGTGTGTGTGTGTGTGTGTGTGTGTGGTTGTCCAGTAAGTTCAGTCTTCAGTTGTCCTTGGGGAATGTGTATACTTTGACAAGACGTGGTAGGTTTTTAAAGCATTACTGCTAGTTGACCTTGAAGATGTGCACATCTCAACAGGACTCTGATTAGAACATGTGCACTTTGAGCAAAAAATGCACACAGCACAATCAAGGTATGCATATGCCCCATGACAATTGGAAATCATATTTCCAAAGAATATACAAAAGCATATTGAGGTATGCAGATTTTCCTAGAATGCTATACATATGGCCTGGGAAGTGTAGAAAATATTTTTAGAAATGTTTATTCTCCCAAGCTAGTGGAAATTTGAGCATATTTGTGCACAATTCCACTTTTTAGGATCATATTATGTACACATTCTTTATGAGGTATAATGACTGTGTACCATTTTCAGTTGTTATATACACTTGAGCTATTTACCGTATTTTTCAGGCTATAAGACAATGCTGTATATTAGATGCCCCCCCCACTCTTAAGACTCCCAAATTAAGAAAATTAATAAACCCTCTTTGAGCCCCCTCTGCCTTATTCCACCCAATGGTGTTTCCTTTACTCGCCTGCCCTGCTGTTTTGTTTTCTTTTCATTCCAGGAGTGCTTGATTGCCCTCTCCTCTGCTTTGTTCTTGTAGGACTGGACCCTTCTTTTTTTGCATGAAAATGAACTTAATGGGTTGCTCCAACCCCATGCATTTCCCTGCAGAAATGAAAGCTTCGGTCCTTGCAAATACAAATCAGAGAGGAGTCTTCAGAACAAAGAAAGGAAGCAGCAAGGTATCATAATTCCCATTTACAAAAAGGGTAATAAACATGATCCGGCCAATTATCGTCCCATAAGTCTGCTGAGCACAATCAGTAAACTTTATGCGAGACTCCTTCATAACAAATTAGCAGATTGGTTTAGCACAAATAATATTTTAGCAGATGAACAAGCAGGCTTCCGTTCCAGTAGATCAACTATTGACCAAGCCCTTATTCTGCAGCATTTGGCAGATAAATATGCCTCCCCCAAGGGTGGCTCGTTATATGCGGCCTTCATTGACTTCAAGTTTGCTTTCGATTTGGTACCCAGAGAGCGTCTCTGGAGCAAATTTGAACTCACTTCCATTGACCGTCGTCTTTTACTGTTGATGCGACGCCTTTATGAAAATACACGGCTGAAAGTGGTATGTAATAAAGCAGGAACTTTAACAAATTCAATCCCTTCTCTATGGGGTGTCAAGCAAGGCTGCATTTTAGCCCCCCTTTTATTTAATTTTTATATTAACGGGATAGTGGATAGCTTATCAAACCCCAACTTCCATCCTCCTAAGTTATCTTATCACCCAATTTCAATTCTTTTATATGCAGACGACGCAGTTTTATTATCCTTGTCTAGTATTGGTTTACGGCGTCTTTTAAGAACCCTTTCCTCCTTTTGTGCCAACGAACAACTAATCATTAATTATTCTAAATCGAAGGTACTGATTTTTACCAGAAGAAGAATCAAACACAACTGGTACATTAATGGTAATCTGATTGAGCAGGTCTCTAGCTTTAAATACCTAGGTATTCTTTTCCACTCTTCTGGATCTTGGCTTCCCCACATCAGAAACGCAACAATTAATTCTAGAAAAATCATTACTGTTTTACTAAGATTCTTCTATTCTAAGGGTGGCCAACATATTCCCTCTGCTCTCCAGGTTTTTAAGGCCAAAGTGCTTGCTCATGTGATATATGGTGCTCAACTATTTGCCCAATCCAACTTGAGCTCCCTTGAGGGAATTCAAACCAAATTTTTGAGAACCATATTTGCGGTACCTCCATGTGTCTCTAACACTGCCATTCGAATGGAGGCTGGCCTAACCTCTGTGGGTCTCTGAGCCAAAGTGCAATTATTTAATACTTGGTTAAAATTTCTTTTTTTCCCTGTCGGCTTGGCCCCTTTGATCCTTACAGATTTATTTCACTCCAAGTGGAAACGGTTCTTAGAACATGAATGTAGGTCTCTTGGCTTTTCAGTAAAGCATGTTATTACCCTGGGCTATAGTAGTGCCAGAACTGCCATTCATCAAAGGCTCAGAGACATTGAACTCCAACAGAACCGGGGCCTTTTATCTCACTCAAGTAGTATATGTAATGATGTGTTTATGCTCCCCTCCTATCTGAACAACATAACTATCCCTAAATTCAGAAGAGCATTTACCCTAGCGAGATTAAATGTGTTACCCTCCAAATTGTTGGATGGAAGATTTCAACGGGTTCCCTATCATTTACGTTTATGCCCCTGTGACTGTGGGGATGTTGAAACACTGGAACATGTACTTTTGTATTGCAGCTTTTACAGGGACCTATGCAAAGAGCTTTTATACCCAATTCTCCAAAGGCTCCTGGGTAGACCCAGTAAATTTTATATTGAGTATTTACTAGCCGATAAAAACACAAATATAACTATGATAATGGCCAGATTTTGTGTGGCAGTTATGGCATCCCGTAAGATGATTTTGTCATCAAATTTTTAGATCCCCTAATTTTCTAGTGTATGATATAATACCCTCCCATATTTTAATATAATATTTAGATATTTATTATTTATTATTATCCTATGCAACTATATGTCTATTAATATTCTCCATGGCTACATGTTGTTAATTTTTAATCTATCCAATTATATTTGTATTATTGGTGTTGTCTTTCGAATTTGATTATCATGTAACTTTTGGTCTATGACCGTAAATAAAGAATTATTATTAGCAGCAAGGTAAGTTTGGCTTTACCCTTTGGTGATGAATAATTCATGAGAAGTGTCTGTATTGATTGGTTGGTTGTTAACCGATGGGAGAGTCTGGGGAAGAAGTAGCCTGAGGGGATTTAAGGCTCAGCCCAGCATTGAATTAGGCAGATAGGGACAGATAGGGACAGACACTGTCTGAGAGAAGGTCAGATAGAGACCTACACTCACTGAGAAAAGATAGATAGGGCCTGACTGTGAGACTTTATACTTACTAAAGAAAAAAGAGATAGGATTTAGAACTTATGTGAGGAAAATTAAGTGTTGAGTGTCTGAAAACT
>JAHTLZ010000204.1:92797381-92839695 GCA_023846285.1 Phrynocephalus versicolor | reverse complement strand
TAATAATAATAATACACTAGTTTATTTATTTATTTGTTTACTTGTTTATTTATTTGTTTGTTTCCTCCATCAGCGCCCCCACTGAAGGGGATCAAGGCTGAGGCTGGCCACTAGTGAAGTGTGGGTGAGGGTGGTCGCAGCCTACTGTGCACCGCTGGAGGAAGGACGGTGGGTGCATGAGCACAGAAGGCACTGCTGGGAGAAGGATGAGGCTCGCAATTGTGCTCCCCCCACCCTGGGGCCCCTTGGTCAACCTGGAAGGGCACAGATGCACCCGACTCAAAGTCCTCCCCTGGTGCAGGCCCACCTGGGTGTTTGGTTCGGATTTGTTCCCTTCTGCTGCCATGCCCAACCCCCTTGCTCGGCTCCTAAACTGGAGCACTGGTGAAGTGCTCACTCGTTCCTGTAATTAGACTGGCGGGGCCCTTGGGGAGATCAAAGTAGACCACAGGACATTTTGGGGGGGGGAGTAGACTGCAGGATGCTCAATGTTGGACAGCCCTGATTTAAAGGATACACAGGATGTATTTTCAGAACATGTGTTTGGGAAAGGGAAAGGTTTTACTGTAGGATGAGACTTGTTATACAGTATTTCTGGAAAGAAAGAGGGTACATAAATTAGAAAGAAATTAAAACAACTAACTAGCGAATTAACTAACTAAATAAAATGGATATATTATGTTGGTGGAGGGGTGCATTGGATATGGAATACATTTGTGTTATTTTTTATTTAACTAGTATATATATTTTTTTCTTTTTCCTCATTGTTTTGTTGTACTTTTTGTAATTGTCAGTTTATTAAAATTGTATACATATACAGTGGACCCTTGTATAACAAGCGGTTTGTTTAACAGAAAATCTGCATAAAGGAAAACAATTCCAGACATAGGAGGGAATCGCTTAACAGAACCACCTATGGGGCGAATCCGTACAATAGAAAAATGGTGGCGATTAGGGATTAATCTGTTTTCAATGCATTCCTATGGGAAATTTGTACAAAGGAAACTTTGATTAACAGAATTTTATTTGGATCAAATTAATTCCTTTATACAAGATACCACTGTATATATATATATTAAAATGACAGGAGAAGGGCTCGCCATACCTCAAGTGCTGTATATGGGGGTCAGGAAGTGCATAAAAGCTAAAATGGTAACTTCCTTGTATGGCCTTTTTCCTTGTTAGACTTTAATGCATTTAGTATGATGATCTAGAGATGATTACTTTTGGCTGAACATGTATGTTGTTATTCTAGGAACAGGCAACAACTGTGTCCTCCTGATATCAGACGGCAACTCAGAACTGCTCTCAATTCTTAAAAGTCAATTTAGTTTCTGAAGCACAGCAGCAAATAATAGCCCCCATAAGTCAAGAGGAATAAAATATACACAATGTTGTGGACATTGGTACTTCCTTTATAATTAGCAGAGTTTAAAGTACAAATTAAAAGTGTACAGTGTGACAGAGTAGCTCAAGTCTCACACCTCCCCCCTGTTTTCAGAGGAGCACTTAGTTCAATAAAATCACTCTAAAAGTAGCTTAAATAGAAAATAAAATAAATCTTTACTTACATTTGTGGTGGCGGCCGGGGGGGTGCGAGCAGGCAGGCAGGCAGCGGTGGCGGGGAACGGCGACAGGCGTGGGGGACGGATGGCGACAGGCATTGGAGGTGGGCGGCGATGGGCTTGGGGGACGGCGGGCGGACGGCGGTGGGCGGGCGGACGGTGGTGGCCAGCAGCGGGGGGGAGGGGCGGCAGGGGGGCAGCGGGCTGGCCAGCACCCCCTCTCCATTTTGGCGCCCTAGGCAACTGCCTAGTTTGTCTTAAAGGACGCGCCGGGCTTGGTCAGAGTGGAACACTAAACAGCAGACAAAGCAAATGGACAGGAAGATGTGGTAAGACCTTCCCTTAAGCCAAGGGAAAAAGGATTTTCCTAATAGGTTAGTGGCAGAACATAGTCATTTTGTTTTGTGAAAACTCCTCTGTCCCTCTGAAAACAGTGCTAGGTTGCCTCAAAGATTGTTGCCATGCCAACACTGAAACTCAGCCAAGGCAGAAAATTACAAAAACATCTTTCCCATTTTTGACAACATAGCAATAACAGAATAATAACAAACAACCTACCTGTTCATGACACATTACATTTTATTGCCTTTAATCAAATTTCTCATGTTCCCTTATGGTAGGACTAGACTGGCACTCAGTGGCCAAGACCCTGTTCATATAAATCCCCACACCTCCATTTTAGGTTCCAAGGTTTCCTATGGCTTCCTTTTGCCCTTGGGATGGAGGGAGGGGGAGAATTGCAGCCATTGTTGATGTTTTTTTTGGCTTTGAAAGGCTCCGAAAGCCTTCCACAAGAAACTCCAGGGAGCCTTGGGACAGAAAAAAAGAAGGGAATCGGAAGCATCAGGATTTAAGCCAATGTCTAGTTTAGGTTTGAATCTGAGAAGTACTTCTCTTGGAGGTGTCATGATGTGTGGACAAATTAAGGATCTTAAATAAAAAGTTACTTGAAGTAGTGCTCAACCAGTTAACATATGTACCAAGAGATAAAAGGCAAAAACACTCACTGTATTGACCCGCTGTTTTGTGAGAGACAAGCCTTTCGACAAATTATGCAGCATCTGTAGTTTTTATTCTGGCTACTCTTTTCTTCCAACAGATTAATAAAACTACCTGCTAGAAAGCCTTTCCACGTGATTAAGCCAGTGAGTGATGCCATTCTCAGTTTGGCAGGCTCTCAGAGATATAGGAACCATATATTTATCTTCTAATACAACTGAAGGGAAAACCTGCTGTTAGCTCATTTGCAAACATAGAAAGCAGTGTATGGAAACAGGGAAGAGCAGTCTACAAACAGTACATAGAAAACAGTGAGTCCACGGGAATAAATACTGGGCAGGAGCTTACTGAAGTTTTAGTTCCAAGAAGATAATTTTCAAATTCCTGTATTTTGAATTTTTCTGGCCTACCAGAGAAAAATGCAATCCCTTTTTATGTGGGAGTTGACTCATGGAAAGCAGACTTCTTTTCTTGTGGGATCAAAATGTTGCACTACTATAATCCACGACTCCACTCCCAGATAACCTCACTCGGATGACTGAAAATCTCCACATATTCCAAGTCCATTACACTGTACTGTATCTTCCATATTAATGGATATTACATAAATGGCTTATATTGGTAGAAGAGTGCAAAAATGGACATGCAGAATATACTTTGCATAATAAAGGCATTAGAAAACGGCTTTGGGGAAATGGAACATACAAATTCTATGGAATATTATTTATTTAGGTATTTAAACTGGTACATAAATGTCATTGAAAAGACAGCATTGGGTCATTTAGATTCACTATATTCCAATGACTGCATGGTATGAACAACATTTGATTGAACAGGTAGCTGAAGCTGAAGCAATGAACACCCTGATTTGTAGAAAACAGTTACTCAAACTATAAGAAGGTAAACCTACCTATATTGATTAGATTTTGCTGAAAATTAGGATTGTGATTTTACTGGACACTTTTCCTGACACAGTTAATACTTAAAAACCTTCCCAGAAAGAAAAGTGTGAAAGAGACAAAGGACAACAGAAGAGCCAGTTTGCAAACAGTAGATAAGAAAGACTTGTTGCCATGGATATCTGAGTCTTGTTACAATATCTCTTGGAGATTAAAGGAACAAAATAGGATGTGTTACCCTATTGGTGGGTTTGGAAGTGAAAGGGCTAGCAGAAAACTCACGTTGCGCATTCCAAGCAAGAAAGTAAGGATATGCAATGCGTGGGATGCAAATCTTGGACTTCCTCACAATTGGCTACACTAGTTAAGGTCTGGTAGAGGTTGTGGTCCAATAATTATTTCGAGGACCAGATGTTGACCAGACTGGTGGTTTAGTTTCCCTGGAATGTTACAGTGTAGCAGCACTATATGCTGTAGATTGATTTTTTGTGCAAAAGAATAACCCTCCCTATTTACAAAAAATTGAATATCATGGAGATCCAGCTTTTTTCATGCAGGATTCAGGAAGAACGTTTAAATGTGAAACATCCTCACCCATCTTCACTTGCAACTCTAAATAAAAGTGGTCTGCTTATATATCGCCCCATACCATGTCAAGTAGTCTCTGGGCGGTTTACAGTTTTTAATTACGGTATGCAGGCTACACATTGCCCCCCTCAGCAAGCTGGGTACTCATTTTACCGACTTTGGAAGGATGGAAGGCTGAGTCAACCATGAGCCTGCTACCCGGGATCGAACCCCAGGTCGTGAGCACAGTTTTACCTGCAGTACAGGCCTTTAACCACTGCACCACAGTCTATTCCTGGAGAAACACTACTACTTGATTTAATTCCATGCATAAATACAACATCCATCCTGGGGTAGTCTATGAGAGTGACAGAGAGTGACACAGAAGTTCAAGTCTGAGATTCAGAAGAAAGCTAGACTGATCTACAGTCAAGAGCAAAATTCTTACTTAAACTGCACCTGCTTTGGATTCTTATAAGCAACTCTGGTTGTTGCCGCTTGACAGTTTGACAGGTATATGTTTTATTTCATTTTATTTCAAGAATTCCTTTGTTGTCTTTCAGGGTAACAGCTCTCCCAAGGCACTTACATAAAAGACATGAAGCTACAAAGACATTAATACAAGAATCCCTTTCAGTAGAACCCCGCCAAACACTCCAGGCCCAACATTTTTATCAAATCTCTTACACTAAATTTAAAATTACTATGGATGTTTTCATTCCTCAACACCACCACCAAAAAGAAGTGGGGAAAGTTCAGAATTGTGTTACCAAGTGGCTACCATGCCCGCCATTACTGTGAAGCCCCTCTTCAAACCAGTGAGTATTGACTTAATCAGCAGATGTTATGTTGAAATTGTTTTCCTTGATCACACAACTCATGCTGGTGGAGGACCTTACTAGTAAGTGAGAGACTTTAAGCTCACAGAGGTGTTGCACCAAAAAATGTAAACGTCGACGTTGCAGAATATCTTACTGGCAGCAACCAAAAGCAGATACTGGAGAAGAACTAAAACAGGGGTAGGCAACTTAGGGCCCTCCAAATGTTGCTGAAATACTACATCACTTGCACCAACCACAACCACTAGCAAATCATCTACCTCCACTGGTTGGCTTCCATCCTGTCTTTCAGTCACTCACCACTTGCATTTTCTAGCACCACTGGCTGGGAGAGGTTAATGGGAAACAGGAGTTCAACAATACTTGGAGGGCCACACCAATAAATGAAAGGAAAATCAACGAGGTTAAATTGTTATATTGGCGATCAAATAAATTCAAGAGTAAAGTACAAGAAAGCAGGTATTTCTAAGAACATATATTGACATTCTTTTAAAAATCAATAGTAATTATTACAGCTACAGTATTTCATCAAAACAGGGTTTAAAGAAAAGTATGTTAAATTAAATTGTGTATTGGCATAGTCTACACAGGCCCGTTTAAATATAGCAGTACACCCTCTTCTATAGTAAGCATGTATAACTCGTGAGCTGAAAAGAAATTTATTATTAAAAATTGTCCTTTCAAGTCTCCTGAAAAAGGATTTTTTCCTTTCTTGTTACTAATCAGTAACACATTTTTCTTATTAATTTTTCAAATCTGTGGCAGCTTTCTCCCTCCAGTTCAGCAGCATGAGGGGCAGAGTACTGCATGCCCCAGTACACCCGAGTATGATAAATCCATTTGCTGGGCAGAGCTGAGAGGAAAAAACAGGCTTGCCCAGTTACAGGACTTGTCTTCCAGTACCAGCACGTGGACACCCTTTTTTTTTGCTCATAAGCATTGGCAAAAAGAAGAGGTGGTAGGTTTGCATAAAATATCCACATGCCTCTGGGTGGGTGGTTTAGATACCTGGCTGCAGAGCAAGAGGGTGGGAACTTGATTACTCATGGTCCTACTGGACTGTGGCAGTCCCAGGATACCCTGAGAAGAAGGGAATGGTAAACCACTAAACCACTTGAGTACTCATGACCTTGGAGACCTTGAAAAGGGTCCCCATAAGTCAGAGTTGACAACATATGATTATTGTATTATACATAATATGTTTCTCTCTCTCGCTCTCGCTCTCTGTCTCACACGCGCGCACACACACACACACACAGAGAGAGAGAGAGAGAGAGAGAAAATAATGGCTGTAATTTAAATAGAAAATCAAGGCAGCATCTTCTCTGCTTCACAGTACAGAAATCTGTGACCGACCATGTGGTTTTTTGTAAGCTGTCTGCATATTAAGTCATGAAGGGTAAGCTACCTGCTCTTCCTTCTTAGGGTGAAACTGAACACGGATTGACCCTGCTTGAAACAGAGTACTCTCTCTTCTCACTGCCTTTCAAAACAGAGGATAGTTCAACATCAGGAAAACATTTTCGTAAAAGGACCAAGTAAAATTCTGGAAATTTACAAGCATTTGTTTGTGGAAAAAACCCAAAGAGATTGTGTCCCTCAAAGACCTATTTTCCGTTGCTGGAGTTGGTCTGTCCTTGGCAGCTGGAGAGAAGCACATCAAGGAATAGGGGAAAGGGACATTTATCACTGAAAATCTCAAGAGTTTAGAGATCATCAATCATAAAACAGCAGATTGTTCTCGCTGCTGATATGTCAGGCACGAGGGGAGCAAGGTTGCTTATTGACAACAGAACAACAACAACTTGAAGTGCTCTTTCATGCATTTTAATACATGAAAAATTCATAGTGTCTCAGGTCCTCAGAGATGAATTGAATTAATCCATTGTATTCTATAGAAAGCAGTGATACTTCTTGCTAGTTAACGTTTTCAATCTGGTTATATATATTTTTCCTGCACTGAAAACTCTCTCTCTTACCTTCTTTTTCCATTGTGTATTGTGGTCCACGCATTAAGTGTCTGGAGTAGACGCAAAAGGCCCAAGGTTGTGTTGCACAAAAGGCTTTTTTCTGAGGATTCCATGAATTGGCAAGGACAAATCATAGAATCATAGAATCATAAAGCTGGAAGAGACCTCAAGGGCCATCTAGTCCAACCCCCTGCCATGCAGGAACCCCCAACACAGTGCCCCTGGCATATGGCCATCCAGCCTGTTCTTAAAAACCTCCAAAGAAGGAAATTCCACCACCCTCCATGGCAGCATATTCCACTGCCGAACAGCTCTGTCATGAAGTTCTTCCTAATGTTCAAATTGAGTCTCTTTTCTTGTAGTTTGAGACCATTGCCCCACGTCCTAGTCTCTGAAGCAATGGAAATCAAACCAGCCCCTCTTCAACGTGACATCCCTTCAAATGTTTAAATGTAGCTATCATATCCCATCTCAACCTTCTTTTTGTAAGACTAAACATTCCCAGCTCCCTAAGCCGCTCCTCATGAGATATTTCTTCCAGACCCTCAATCATCTTGGTCACTGTCCTCTGGACCTATTCAAGATTGTCAACATCTTTTTTAAATTGGGGTGCACAGAACTGGACACAGTACTCCAGGTGGGGGCTGAGCAGAGCAGAATAGAGTGGTATTATCACTTTCATTGATCTAGACACTATACGTAGTTCTGTTGATGCAACCAAGAATTGTGTTGGCTTTCTTAGCCGCCACATCACACTGCTGACTCATGTTCAATTTGTGGTCCATCAAGATTCCCAGATCCCTTTCACAGCTACTATTTTCCAGCCAGGTGTCTCCCATCCTATATCTGTGCAATTTGTTCTTTTTACCTAGATGCACCACCCTACATGTCCCTCTGTTGAACCCCCCTTCGCTTTGGCCCAGGACTCTAATCTGTCAAGGTCCTTTTGGATTTTCATACTATCCTCTAGGGAATTAGCAATCCCACCCAATTTGGTATCATCTGGAAATTTAATTAGCATGTTCTCTATTCCTTACTCCAAGCCATTAATAAAGATATTGAATAGCACCAGACCCAGAACAGAACCCTGGGGCACCCCACTAGTCACATCTCTCCAAGATGAAGAGAGGCCATTAATGATCACTGTTTGGGTACGATCAGTCAACCAATTACAAATTCATCTAACAGTGGCACTATCTATCCCACATTCTACTGACTTCTTTGCAAGTATACCATGGGGAACCTTATCAAAGGCCTTACTAAAATCTAGATAAGCAATATCCACAGCATTCCCCTCATCCACCAGACCTGTAATTCTGTCAAAGAAAGAGATCAAATTGGTCTGGCATGACTTTTTAAGAAATCCATGTTGACTTCTCGTAATGACAGCATTGCTAGTTAAATAATTAAAGAATGCCTGCTTAATAATTTGTTCTAGGATCTTTCCAGGAACTGAAGTCAAGCTGACTGGGTGGTAATTATTCAGGTCTTCTTTCTTCCCCTTTTTGAAGATAGGGAAATTCACCCTCCTCCAATCTATGGGGACTTTCCCTTTTCTCCAGGACTTCTCAAATATTATTGCCAATAGTTCTGAAATTACTTCCACCAGTTCTTTTAATATCCTTGGGTGTAATAAATCTGGCCCAGGAGACTTAAATTCATTTAATGTTTCCAGGTGTTCCTGTACTACCTTTCTACCTATTCTATGTTGCAATTCCTGTCCTACCTCATCTACTCTTTGTGCCAAAGGAACTGTTTTTATCTTTTTTGAGAAAACTGAGGCAAAGAAGGTGTTGAGTAGTTCTGCCTTTTCCTTATCTCCTGTTACTAATTGGTTATCATCGCCACACAGATCTTCTGTATCTTATGATCTTCTGTATATTCTGTAACTTATCTTATGATCTTATGTATCTCCCATGTTGAAATGGGGTTCTACTAATAATGGTGGAAGTGGTCAAAATTGCTTTCACATGCATTGCGAATGTTTGTAGCCTAATTTTTATTTCCATATCAAGTATGTCATTTGAGAGATTTGCTAAATTGTGAAAAAATTCTCCTCAACATACACTAGCTAGTTTCAGAGATGTATCTATTCTCAGAGAAGACTGTAATATACAGTAACTGTATGCCATTGATATTATACATTATTATGTACCATTTAGTTGCTTTTGGTGACTCTAGTAGGGTTTTCAATGTATGAGATATTCAAGAAGATATTCACCATTGCTACTCCCCAGGGAAATGCCATGCTGAACATGAATTTGAGCCCAGGTACCCTTGAATTCATCTATATCCTTTATCCCACACTAGCTCTCAATAAATATATTTTCTCCAGTCATAGAAGGGATCACACTGATTGCCATAGATGAACAGTCTTTGAAAAAAAAAGGAAAGGGAGCAAAACAAACTTAATCCATTGTTAACATAGCTAAGAGTATACATTAGGACAGTGCTCCCCAACCTTTTTGACCCCACGGACCGGAAAATATTTGATGATTTTTCCGTGGCCCGGGGGCGGGGGATGGGGGGAGGGAGGAGGGGGAGGAGGGGGTGCGGGGGACTTGGAGTGTGTGCCTTGCCGCTCCCCCCCGCGTGCACGGGTGGGGTGGGGGGGAGCCCGGGGCTCCTGGGCAGGCGGGCCCCCGCCTCCTCCTCCTCTCGGCGGCCGCGGCGTCCACGGCAGCTGCCCGGGTTCAGCCGCCGCCGCCGCTGCCGCCAGCGGCCTTTGGGCAGGCGAGCGGGAGGGGGAGGGGAGGGAGGCCGGTGGGGGGGGGTGGCGTGCGCGCGCACACACAGAGCCGCCGCCAAGACTTGCCCCCCCTCCCGCCAGGTCTCCGGGAGGGTGTGTGTGTGTGTATGTGTGTGTATGTGTGTGTGTTTGCCCGTCAAGTCTAGGGAACCGGGAATGACGGGTGGAGAGAAGCAGCGGAGCTGTTGCTGGGCGCTCACCGTTTGTCTGTCCTTCTTGTGTTAAACAAACCCCACTCTTCCCAGGCTTTAGGCACGGAGGATTTGTTGGAGAGAAGGAATCTCCCTGTGTGAAAGAAACACCACTCAGAACCACCAGACCCTCCGTGCCTAAGCCTGGAAGGACAGGCGGTGAGCGCTCAGCAGAAGCTCCACTGCTTCTCTTCACCCGACATTCCCGGCGCGTGTGCGTGCGTGTGTGTGTGCGCGCACACACACACGCACGCACACACACGCACACACACACACACGCACACACACAGAGCTGCCACCAAGACTTGCCCCCCCTCCCGCCAGGTCTCCGGGCCGAGAAGGGGAGCCCGACCGCCTCCCGCCGCCTCTCTCACCTGCTGCTGGGCAGGGAGCCCGAGCTCCGGCCAGGTGTGAAACTCTCCCGGGGAGGCGGCGAGGCGGCCGCTGGGGACTGGCGGTAGCGCCTCCTCCTGCCGCCGCCACCGCCGGAGGAGCAGCAGCGGGGGCGATTGCGGCGGGGGGGTCGCGGGGGCAGGGCGGGGGCGACCGCGGGGGGGGGTCGCGGCGGCGAAAACACCCGGCCGGCACGCGACGCCCCCCCGCCCGCCCCCAACACAGGCGCGGTCCGGCGGCAGCGGGGGGGGCTCCGCCCTGGAGCGCGGCCGCAGGGAGGGGCCAAAGGGCACGCGCCCCGGGGGAGGAGGAGGAGGAGGGGGGGCCCCCACCTCTTCCGACTGAGGGGGCCCCCACGCTGCGGCGGCGGTGCGCGCGCGTGGGGGGGCTCGCCAGCGCCTCCCGCGCGCACCCCCTCCTCCCCGCCGGCCCCCGCGCGCCCGGCCCCCAGGGCAAGCAGGCCAAACAAACGGGGTTCCTGCTGCTGCTTCTGCTGCTAGTGGAGGGCGAGGAGGAAGAGGGCGGAGGAGGAGGAGGATGCGCCGCCACCGCCGGCGGGCAGAGGAGGAAGGCAAAGGCAAAGGCAAAGGCGGCGGCTCCTCCTGCGCTCCTCTAGCCTTCCTCCACCGGCCGGCCGCGGGAGAGAAGAGGAGGAGGAGGGCGGCGGAGGAAAAGGGGAGGAGCCTCCCCGGCCTCCCCAGGCGGCCCGGTGCCGACCAGTCCACGGACCGGCACCGGTCCGCGGCCCGGGGGTTGGGGACCACTGCATTAGGATCCCCATATGTCCTGGGTATTGGTTCAAGCTCTGCTGCAGATAATGAAAACTGTGGATAATGTTGGTTAAATGTTAAATGTTGGTTGTTACCTCTCTGTATATCACTGGATGGAATGCCTTTCAGATAACTGACTTTATCAATAGGGATTTGATTCAGGCATCCATTAATTATTCTATAGTTTTCTTTGACAACTACATTTTCCTGCTTTGCATCGGTTGAACCATAACACATTGGACTTGCAAATTAGCCTGTGGACAGAGGGTTTAAACAGCTGTACTGCAGCCATAACTGTGTTCACAACCTGGTGTTTAATCCCAGATATCCAACTCAAGGTTCACTCAGCCTTCCATCCTTCAGAGGCTGGTAAAATGAGTACACTGCTCACTTGGTTGTACGGGCAGGCAATGTGTAGCCTGCATAATTACTTTTAAGCTGCTCAGAAACTGAATATAAGCAGCACATTTCACTTATTTGCTTTGCTTTTATTACCATAGGCTCAAGGCTGTAGAGCTAAATCTTCATGGCTGTGTGCTCCAACTGGTTCCCAAAAGCTTTCTGAGAATATTATAGATATGCTTTGTTTGTATTTGTATGTAGTATAATAGACGTGTCGTCTAACATCCTATTGCTAAGGGTGTGTCTGTATTGCGTCATTACAGTTGTGACCGACTCTTCGTGACCCGTGTCCGTGGAGCTTTCTTGGAAGGAATACTGGAGTGGTTTGCCGGTTCCTACTGCTAAGAGTAGCAAGACACAATTAGAACAAGCTCATTCAGTCAATGGAACCCTAGAGGAATTGAATGATCAAATGTCTGTTGATGAATTGTGACTCGGCTTGTTAAGCTACAGGTTTTCAGCCAGGTTTAGGGAGTCATGAGATTACATTTCTTTCCAGGTAGGTCTCAGAAGGCATTCAAGTCACCACAGCCCCCTTTTGTTTTGCTTCTCTGACATGATTAGTGGTATTGACTTCTCAGATATGAATATCTGTATATATGTATAAAACGTTTCGTGGACACATCCATTTCTTCAGACATATAGCCGCAGAATGAGGTGTCCAATATAATATGGGATGGTATACATTTCATACCAGATATTGATTGGTTGCAGTATATACCTAGAGGTTACGCAAAACGAGAATATATATATTTTAAGGAAGACATTAAAGCCTAAATGAGAAAGATAAATCATCTCCTGATGATCCTAAGACAGGAAGAGATTCATAAAGAGAGACATCCTATTTGAGATAGTTTGGATGCAAGCTGTTTAGGATACAACAGTCATTTGTACAGTACAAGAATTGACTTCCCCAACTATTTACCAATTCGGTGTGTTCATCTAAGAATAAAATGGGATACTGACTCCCCTGCGCTTGTGGAAAAAGAGGACATATAGAATTATATCTAGCTGTTGACCTGCTGCTTTATAATTTAGTCATACCACTGGTCTAATTTGAAATTTCATCCAGGCTTTTCCCCTGAAAAACATTTTAGCTGAAGACGCCAGGGATCAAATTGGAATCTTTGTGCATGCCAAGCCAAACAACTTTCCTCTTCCTCACAGATAGCAGTAGGTCTCTATAGTGCAATAGGTCACACTTCCTAATCTATCAGCTTTCATATCTAGCAAATTGTATTGCCACTCCAGGTAGAGATCATCAGATCAGTCCCTCCTTAGATAACTGCCGGTTGCAAGATGATATCCTGTAGGCATGGATAATCTGTGTTTTTCCTCATCATCCTTGTCCTTGATCTCCTGTTAAAATTTCTGCCCCATAATCTTCCCTTCTTCAGTTCTGTCGATGCAGACTTTTTCTGTATTTTCCCCAGTCACACTGCCCATGGTCCACTGAAGCTTGTTTATCTAGACTCGCCTTCATGGTGCCATCTTTTCCCTACTCTGAGCTTCTTCTCAAACCACATCTTCCAAGAAGCTCTTTTTGCTTAACCTCTCAGTTCTCTGGAAGCAACCAGCAAAGAATAGGAACATGCAGCCATGGGACTTTCCTCTTTTCTTTGTCGGCTCTTCTCTGTGCTGAAGCCAGCTTTTCAGGGTAGTGGCTGTTTCTAATCTTGCCAATGTTCCTTGCCCCACACTCAGAGCAGTCAGCGGCATTCCCGCCACCCCTGCCATATCATGAAAACAATGGTTTTACATAAGCACCCTCTGCTGATCAGAAGTATATACAGCCATCCTTGGTGTGTATGCCAGTGAGAAATCTGCTCCATGCTAGGGATAAGTACTGGGCATTTTTTTTTAAAAAAAGGGAGAATCTCTCCAGGATCCTCAGGAAAACCAGGACGCTTCCCAGAGCAGCGGTGTGAGCAGTGCCCATGACCTCTGACCAATTTCTTGCACAAGGTTAAGTTTGGTCATCTTGTCCTTCTTGGGGCCTGTCTCTTTGCTGATCATCTTGTCCATTTCAAGCTCTTACGCTAGTCAGTTTCAAAGGGTTGGTGGGTCACTGCAGGGATTTGTACCCAAGGATTTGAGGCTGCCCACTGTAAAACCCTGAAACTGCCAGAAGCAACAAAACGATGATCAAAAATCCTGCAGAGGCGAATATACTTCTGCGACCAGCAGGACTGGACTGTCAAACTTCACTTGGGCAAAACGAAGTTAGGTTTTGTTGTTGTTCAGTTGTTCAGTCATGTCCGACTCTTCGTGACCCCACGGACCAGAGCTCGCCAGGCCTTCCTATCTTCCACTGCCTCCCAGAGTTTTGTCAAATCCATATTGGTTGCATCGATGACATCGTCCAACCATTTCATTCTTTGCCGTCCTCTTTTCCTTTTGCCTTCAAGCTTTCCCAACATCAGGGACTTTTCCAAGGAATCCTTTTTCCTCATGAGGTGGCCAAAGTACTGGAGCCTCAGCTTCAAAGGCTTTGCGGAAGGCCAGCAGGGACTCTGCAGAGCGCACATCACTCGGAAGGGTGTTCCAAAGTGAAGGGGCCACCACTGAGAAGGCCCGGTTACGCGTGAGCGTCTTCCAAGCCTCTCGAGGGGTAGCGACCCGGAGCGAGTGCGCTCGCGACTGCCAAACAGGTCGGACTGAGGTCGATCGCTGGACGATACGCTCTGACAGGTAGTCCGGGCCCAAGCCATGGAGGGTTTTATAAACTAAAACCAGGACCTTGAATCTAATCCTTGAATCTAATTAGCGATCGGGCGGTAATTAGCCAATTCGCCCGATGCTAGGCCAGGTTTTTTAAGAATGCGCTTGACCACCATCTCCTTCAGATGAGAGGGAAAAAACCCCTCGCTGAAGGAGGCGGTGGCGATGGTAGAAGCCCATTCGGCCATACTCCTGCCGGCAGCTTTTATCAGCCAAGCAGGGCAAGGATCGAAGGGGGTGGACACGGGCCGGCAGTGAGCCATAGCCCTGGAGGCCTCAGCAGGGGTAACAGGCCCAAGCTCATCCATCCGAGGAGAGTGAGGTGGCCCAGCAGCAGGGGATGGTGGGGCGGGGCTAATGCAATCAGAGTCGAAGCGGGCCCGGATGGCCTCTATTTTGGATCGAAAATAGACTGCGAAATTCTCGCTACTGAAATCAGTAGGAGGAGGCCTAACCAGACCAGGATTGGTGAGGTCCCGGACCACCCAGAAGAGCTCCGCCTGGCGGTTCGAGGCCTCACCAATTCTCAGGGAGAAATAAGATGACCTGGCCTCCCTGATCGCTCGAGAATAGCGCCTGGACTGGATCACAACAGCAGTCTTGTTAATAGCTGTCTGACTTCTTCTCCAGCTGCTCTCTAGCCTTCTCCGTTCCTGCTTCATCGCTCTCAGCTCTGCCGTGAACCACGGCGAAGATCGAGCTCTGCTACGGAGGAGGTGCTTGGGGGCGATCCGGTCGATGGTGCGAGCAGCTGTTTCAAACCATAGATTGGCCGCGATCTCAGCCGGAGCGTCAGTCAGGCCACCAGGAAGCTCCCCGAAGGCTTCCCGGAACCGATCTGGATCCATGAGCCTTCGGGGGCGGGCCAAAACAGGAGGCTGAGGGTCCCCGCGGGGAGGGGCCGCGATCAACAGGGAGAAAGAAAGCAGGTGATGGTCTGACCATGACACAGGTAGGGAAACGATCTCCCCCACCTCCAGACTGGAGTCCCCCGACATGGAGGAAAATACCAAGTCAAGGGTGTGGCCTGACCTGTGAGTGGGGCATAAAATATGCTGGGACAGACCCATGGAAGCCATGGATTCCATGAAATCCAGAGCTGCACCAGAGAGCCCATCACCGACATGCACATTGAAGTCACCCACGACCAACAGGCGCGGGGACTTCAGGAGTGCAGCGGCAATGAACTCGGAGAGCTCTGGAAGGGATTGGGCTGGGTTGCGGGGAACGCGGTAACCCAGTACAATGCCAAATCTGTTCCGCTGTCCCACTAACAGGTGAAGGCATTCTAACCCTTGACTTACCAATGTCGAGGCCCTGCAAACATAAAGAGAGTCCCTGTAAACGATGGCAGCCCCCCCACCCCTTTGACCCTCCAACCTTCCCATGCCTTGAACCAGATACCCGGGCGGGCACAGGAGGGAGAGCGAAGCCCCGCCTTCCGCACCCACCCAGGTCTCGGTAATATAGGCCAGGTCAGCCCTCCCATCAAGGATGGAATCATAAATTATGGGGATCTTATTGTGGACTGACCTGGCGTTCATAAGAAGGCAGGAAAGGTTGGAGGCACTGGTGGGATGACTCCTGGACACGTGGCAGTGAGTCGAGGGGGTCAGAACGGGGGACAGGCACAAGACGCCTGACCCTAGTTCTTCTGATCTGACTAACCCCTCGACTCGAAGCGTACCGCCCACAGCCCAACACTGTCGGTATATGAGTCCCTGCTAACATAGCGAGTTTAAAAAAAAAGGATGAAAGTAAAAATAATATATAACAACAGGCAATACAAACAAAATACAATGTAGTGTGGAAATACAATAGCTAAACAAACCAAATCAAATCAAAATGCCAAAATAAAACAAAGCAAAACAAAACAGAATAAAAACGTGGGGCCTAGAGGCGGAAGGAAGACAAGAGGGGAGCCGAGTGGATGTAAAACCCAAGCTTCAATGGCTGGAAAACGAGCAGCGACATTCCTAACCCACCCGCGCCCAAAAATGGCATGGCAGGGTCTGGAGCTAGCACAGTAAACCCCCCAGGTCCCAAACTTCCCCCACCAATCAAGATCTCAGAGAAGGCCTGGCAGAGCCAGGAAATGATGGTCAGTGTTGGTCAATAGTACCGTCTCCATAGTAAAGCCCTGCGGTGATGGCAATAGAGGGGATAGCCAAACACAGTCCCGAAGCCGGTGATGACATCAGGGGATGAGCCCACGCCGGGAGAGATGGCAGAGTCCGGCGGCGGCGGGGGGGGGGGTGCGGCAGCGGCAACGGCTCCCGAGCGAACTCCCCACGCCGGGGGAGATGACGAAGTCCGGCGAGGGGCAGAGGCAGCAGCGACAGCTGCAACCGCCCAGAGACCCTTCTGGGAAATCGGTGCAGTATAAAAAGCAATAAATAAATAAATAAATAAATAAATAAATAAATAAATAAAATTGCCAAGTGTCGATTTTTCAAGAAGATATTTGGAAGGCCTATTTCAAATGGCTCCTTTGTGGCTGCACCAATCTTTTACAGCTAAAGCCAATCCAAGCTGGTAAAACGTACCTGATCAGCCCCATCACCTAAGATGATGTCACAGGACTGTCACCAGTTAACACTGACCCCGGTGCTGTTCTGCGCCTGTGCAGGCTGAACACCTGTTCTGGACTGTGCCGAATGATACCAAAAAGAATGCATGCCCTAGCCCTATGCCAGACAAGAGGGTAACACCTCTTAAAGGGAAGGGTGGATCATTCTAAGCAGAAACACAAGTGGCTGAAGACTTTTTTTTCTTCATGCCAAAGAGTGCCATCAAGGTTCCATATACCATGATTATAAGCCAGTGTGGACAGGCTCTCTATTGAGAACTAATCTATGCACTGTGATTCCGCCCCTTTCATGACTGAAAATGGCTCTGCAGGTTTCAAATAGATGAGTAGATTTATATTAAAACAGAGAAATAGGTTTTAAAAACCAAGACCCTAATGCTTTTAACTTTCAGGAACCTTTCAGTCTTCCAATCTTAGGTGTCTAGGCTTCATGTTTCTGGTATGATGGGTCTGTTAGCACAGACACATTATTAGAAACTGAACAATAAAGAATCAATTCCTTTTTAAAACCAAGCATTACTAATATAGTGCTATTAAAATGAATTTCAGTATATATAATCTGGGCAGTTATTAGTTACATTTTGGCACTTAGGCTTAACATCAAATAAATGGTGAAACATGATTAGATGCAAAACCAGTATTTATTAGAAAAACAATTCATGTAGATACATAAAAACCTCAAAATGAGTTAAACTACATTAGCAGTTTAAACAACGGATGGTACATTTTTATTCTAATTAATATTTACAGATAATAAAATTCCCCAAGTGGAACAACTTGAAATGTGAAACACATTATATGAATATACCATATATACAAATTCTCACAGAGAAGGCATTTCAATTTCCTATATGCTGTTAAGTCTTACAGAAATTAGATCATGCTTCCATTAAAAGGAGATTATTCGGTTCCTATCTCTTGTATTTCCCTTTGTGATCAATAGCAGCGGGATGGAGTCAGATGTGTTTTGAAGAGAGTGGGAAGTAGCCCAAGAGCAGGATTATTTCCCATGGTGCACAAGTACTTCTGTTGCAGAACTGTCACCTCTGGTCAAAAAAGTCAGCAGCATTTTGAAGGAATACCACCAACTGACTTGCAAATCCTGCATGGGGGAGGCAGGAGTGAGGTGAGAGGACTTGCCACACCTAGCATTTAATTCTTAACACCACCACTGGCTTTCTTAAGAAATCGCTATGCTTTCACACAATGGATGGACGAACGAATGGGGGGAAAACAAATTTCAACTGACTTGGCAGCGAAAACTGTTTGGAAAGCCATTGGGAAAATTAAAGAGTGACGGAAACCCCAGGAACGTTATGTTCACTTTCTGGAAGACAGTTTTCAAGAGGCTATTTATATTTGCATAGATAAAGGTGGTTCTGATTTAAAGAGCTAGTGGTTGCATTGCTGAAGACAATGTATTGCTTCTTCCCTTACGGCAGACAAGGCGATTTTGCAGTGAGTTCCGGTTATTACTTTCTGCTGCAAGACAGAGAACTTCACGCTGCACAAAGATGACTTCATGTTCTTTCTACACAACCCAGAGATTCCTACTGCCCTCCCCAAGGGACAGGCGCACCACTGCCCTTTTGCGTGTTGTCTTTTTCTTTCGGAGGAGAGAGGCCCATTTTCCTTCAAGGCAGTGGTGGTAATGGGTAGCAGGGGCGAGCAAATAACATTATGAGGACCACCACTCGTCTTTTCTCCCTACATACGTCACTAGACTGCTGACTTCTGCTATGCCCCTTGAGATACCAGGGGGGAGGCAGCCTGCGTTCACTTGCTCCCAAGCTTGAAGGGTCTCCAGGATCTTGGACGGATTGCTGGGGCTCAAGTCACAGAGTGCGTACGCTGCAGCCAGCTGGACGCCCCAGGACACACCTGCAATGGTTGGAAAGATGACAGTCAAGAATGGCCTTGGCCAAAGGACCATTAAACAGAAACAGTCAGGCAAGTAACAGTATAAAAATCTTAGATGTGCAAAGCTGGAAGGGACCCCTATGGATCATGAAGCCCACCCCCTCTCAAGCAGTCACAGTCGGGAATCAATTTCCCAACCTCTCGCTCTGAGACCAGAAACCTCAACCACTGAATAAAGCAAAGCAAAGTGGTCTGCTTATATACTGCCCCATGTCACATCAAGTGGTCTCTGGGCAGTTTACAGTTTTTAATTATAGTATGCAGGCTACACATTGCTCCACCAGCAAGCTGGGTACTCATTTTACCGACCTCGGAAGGATGGAAGGCTGAGTCAACCATCAGCCTGCTACCTGGGATTTTGAACCCCAGGTCGTGAGCCCAGCTTTTACCTGCAGTACAGGCATTTAACCACTGTGCCACGAGGCTCTTGTAAAAATTTCCAGCTCTAAAAATCCATTTAATATATAATCCTTAAATAGAGGACAAGATACTACCAGTTTCTGCAATGTGCTGCGGTTCCCAAGAACTACCATTTCCCAGGCCAAATCCCACCTTCCATTCTGCTCACACAGAACTTGCTCTATCAGTGCAAGATCACAGTGCTGGCTGCTTCACTGTCTGAACAGCCTGTTGAGGGACATTCTTCGACATCTTTTCCAGTGGCTGTGAGACTCGACCACCTTTGTTAATACATCATACAAAGCAGAGGTTTGCTACCTTTTTCTTTGGCATGCTGGAGAAAGGCTCCGATAACGGAACTGATATTTTCCACTGCAGAAGAAAATCCTTCTCTCAGTCCTATCTGACCGAGACGACCTATGAAACATCAACATAAGGAGACACAGAGCTAGTAAAGCTATACTGGAACCATACTGGTCGTAAGTGTATCACATAATGCAGCAACCCCCCCAACACACACATATTGCCTCTATAAAAGAAACTAGGACAAGGTAAGCTAGACTCCACTCCGGAACCTCTTGGGCATGTAGCTATTAGAAGTGCAGAAGAATTACACAAGACTTTGGGAAGAAACAAGCTAGCTGGGACCTATTTGCTTGTGTGCATGCGTGCGAGTGCCCTGGAAATAAGAATCTTGCTTTGGTTAAGTGTGGGTACTTTCCCCAGTTATGCAGGGAACAGAGGAGTCAGATCCTCCAGGCATGTCCTGGCTGTGTTGTGGCAGCAAGTATGAGAGAACAAAGTCTGGGTAGTACACAACTAAAAGAGGCAGTACTTGGGACAAAATCTCCTCAGACTCTGAAGGCTGTTCTGTCTTGGCTTTCATGCAAGATGTTGCTGAAATCCTATATCCCAGTTGCACCACTGATGGACTTTGATGACTGGCAGTAGAGCCAATGACAATGATCCTACCTCCCCCTTGTGGAAACTGTAGTCACTGCTTTAAGTACAGCCATCTCAAGGAAACAGAGACTAATCTCGGAGACAGAGTCTAACTCATGTGCAGGGAAATTCTGATGAGCCTGAAAGCTAGACAGAATATGTGACAGACTCACCAATCAGTCTTAGCACTGTTGCTACAATTACTTCAGAAGGGGAGGAAGCATTCCCATTGTTCTTCCTGTTCTTGACCCACTTATCCATGATAGGCCAGAGTTCTTTGCTGGGGAAGGAAACAGGCAATGAGTGGACCTCTTTGAAACAAGCATAAATTGTCAGAGCTACATAATGCCCCCTTTAAAAAGGCTTTCATTAAGAAAGTCATTTTAAAAACAGAATAGGTTACTGTAATGCCTCCCACCCACACTGAAGGGTGGATGGACGACCGAGCTCAAAGCACTTCAGCTGTTGAGGTTTTGCTGTCACTATGTTATGGGCAGTCAAAGGGAACGCCGAAGACTCAGTGTTACTGCTGGGCTCTTGTCTGGAGAGCCTAGCTTCAGATCTTAAGGATACCTCCTCAGGAGCCCATTCATACTATCTATTACACCAAAAGCAAAAACAGTGGATTCCTAAAGCATTCAGCTGCCAGATTCCAATCACCTGCCTAAGGTGAGGGATTAACTACAGGGAAAGAGCTCCAGAAACAAATATTATCCTTGTCTCTATTCTTATAACTTTACACATGGTGAATCCCTTACAAGTTCTCTTTATATGTATACTGACATCAGTGATCCAACAACATTCACTGTCACAGGTGACTTAATAACTAGCTGGTCTGCCTACTAAATGTGGACATACAGCCATAAAATAAACTTTATCACAAGGTCAAACTTGCTATGCACTTAGAAATTAAATAAAAGGAGTGCTGTCAGGCAATGAAAATCATCTCTTTGTTAAAGTACAAGCTTTCCCTAACATCCTCCCATTCAGCTTCCTTTTGTGATCAATCCATGGCGGCGAACAGGGCCTTAAACTCTGACATCTGACTGGTGAAATAAGTGTCTCTTAGGAAAACAAATTAACTGGAGAGGAAAAATACTTTCCCGATAACATTTATGTTGACCCTAAAATGAGGAAAACAAGTAAAAAACCAATTAATAATACCTTATGATGTTATCATGGGTCCAGCCCCACTTTTGATGCGAGCAGAGCAGGTCAATAGCAAAAACATATTCCCATGTACTCTCTTTCAGATCTTCTCCATATTGGTCACTAAGGTGAAATTCCATCTGCGGGCACAACTGGATGGCCAAAAGCAAGCTGGAGATCATCATCCCAGTATCTACAGGTGCACTCTGAGATTATTATTTTTTTAAAAAGAGGACACAGTTGAAGAAAATTAAATAATTTATTTTGACACCATATTTTTACACATCAGATGAAAACAGCCTATTTTAGGAGTTCTCTGCTGGAGTAAGTTTGATTCTGATGCAACTTGAACACACATGCCTGAACCCCTCCCAATGAACTTTTTTCTTTTCTTATTTGTATGTGGCTTAGAAGTGCCTTTCAGACACTGACTGATGCTGATTACATTCTACTCCAATGTCAGGTACTGTTAAGGTATCACAGATACTCTTAAGGGACTGCAAAGCACCGCCATTGGCACCACAAGGGAATCATTAGAATTGTTCATTATCGAGGGTGCATCTTTGGCCCAAGCTGACGCTCAAGGCTTTCCAGGAAACCTCCCAACACCTTCCAGCCTAAAAACTCGAAAGTGTGCATTTGGATACATCAGAGTGGAAGATGGCTAGCAATACAGCGTGCCATTTCAGGTTCAGTAGCACCGTCGCACAGCTGTACCCCAAATGTCAAACCTGTTTTTCAAATGGAGGGGATTAAGTCCTAAATCCCTTTCTTCCCAAGTGATGTCCAACTCTTCAGAAAGCAGGATTTAATTAACATATAATCCAATAAATGTGTACGGTGGTCACTGCTCATACCTTAGTCAACTGCAGACAAAATTAAACCCTGCTCTTTGGTAAACTCTCTGTAATTAAAAAATGGACTCTCTTCTTGCTTCGTGAAGCCAAAGAGCCTGTCAAGTCCCCATACCTCTTCCCAGTTCAGGTAGGTCTTTAGGCAACGCAGTACGATTCCTCTGGCACGCTGCCTGACTACCAACTGGATCGCTTTATTGATCACGCCCTCAGAGGAGAATATTTCATTCCATATACTTCCAATAAATAAAATTAGCCTATCAGAACTGGGAAAATCTGGAAGAAAAAAAGGAGAGATTACAATGACAAAGGACATTTATTTATTTATTTTTATTTTATTTACCAAAAAAAAAAAAAATAGCCACCCCATTACCAAGCGGTCTCCACAAACCTTATAAAATCTCTAAGTAAATTCTCACCCCTGTGTAAATTATAAGCACAGATTATTAACCATTACAGAAATTTCATTATTGTCAAATGGCTTCATATTATAATTATCTGGAGGAAACAGAAAATAACAATTCTAGTGTTCATCATCATCATCATAGAACTTCAGAGCTGGAAGGAATCCTATGGTTCATTAAGTCCAGCCCTTGTCATGGAGACACGGTGGGGAGCAGAACTTCCAACCTCCAGCTCCACAGCCAGATTCCTAAACCACTGACCTATAGGATGCAAGGCACCTTGTCAGACACTTTCTGGATTATTTATCTGTGCAACGCAGTGCATTATGTGCACTTATCGACATGGTGGTTCCCCAAAGTTTTCTAACAGAACCCACAAGGCATTTCTATATGTTAAGCTGAATGCTGATACCCAGTTCTTTGCATATAACAGGAAACATGTGCACAACAGTCCTGTTGTATTAGAGGTTGCTGAAACACATCAAGAGTGCAAGTGGGCCTTCATTACACTTAGGTTTCCAACTGGCTGATCTGCACCTTGTATAACTGCAGAAATATTAACTTCACAATTACAAGCAGGATTCTGCTCAGTGCTCTCGGAATACTGAGCCTAAGCACGTAAAATGTGAGATAATTAAGCATTAATTCAGTGAACAAGATATTGGGTAGAATATAGCTATGGAAATATGGGAAAGCTTAGGAAGGCAAGTGATTCAACAGGCTATTTAGGGAAAATCAAAGTGATGACAGAATAGTATGTAATGTCCGTTATTATAAATACAGTGGTGGTACCTCAGTTTAAGTAATTAATTTGTTCTCTTGGCCATTTTGTATTTTTTAAAAAACATAATTTTTATTTATTTATTTATTTATTTATTTATTTATTTATTTATTTATTAGGCTTCTATACCGCCCATCTTCCCAAGGGAACTCTGGGTGGTTTACATAGGCTGAAGAAGTTCAGCCAGCCAACAACACAAAACTAAAACAGCAATAACAAACAGTGTTAAAATATAAAAGTTAAAAGAAAATCTAACCCTGGCGAGTGCATATGGCAATTGTCCTGATTGATGGCGGGAGGAAAAAAAAACTACACTATGTCGCCAAAGGCCTCCCGGAAGAGCCAGGTCTTTAACGCCCTCCGGAAGGCCTGCAGGGACTCTGCAAGGCGCACTTCGCAGGGGAGGTGGTTCCAAAGAGAGGGAGCCACCACAGAGAAGGCCCGGTTCCGAGTACTGTTTTTCCGGGCCTCCCTGGGCGTAGGCACCCGAAGCGAGTGTGCCCGCGACATCCTTGTAGGACGGGTCGAAGTTGACCGCTGGGTGATTCGCTCTGCCAGATAGTCTGGTCCCAAGCCATGGAGGGTTTTATAAACTAAAACCATGACCTTGAATCTAATCCGGGATGCAACGGGTAGCCAATGCAGGCGAGCCAGAACCGGGGTGATGTGGTCGAAAGGACGCACACCCGCCACCAGCCTGGCCGCCGCATTTTGCACCCGCTGCAGACGCCGGAGAAGATTCAAGGGCAACCCCATGTAGAGCACGTTGCAATAATCCAGCCTCGAGATCACCAGGGCTTGCACGACAGTTCTCAGGGAGTCCCCATCCAGGTATGGGCGGATCTGGGCGATTTGGCGGAGGTGGAAAAAAGCAGCTCTGGACACGGCCGCCACCTGGGCCTCCATGGTGAGAGCCGGGTCCAGGACCACGCTCAGATTCCGAACCCTATCCGCCAGCTGGAGGGAAGCACCCTCCATGCTGGGGAGAGGGCCTCCATAGCCGGAAGCGGAACACCCTTAGAACAGCACCTCGGTCTTCTCGGGGTTGAGTTTGAGCCTGTTAGCCTTGGTCCAAGCCAGGACTGCATTCAGGCACTGGTCGAGGATCTGGACAGCTTCATCTGCAGAGGTGGAAAAGGAGAGATACAGCTGCGTGTCATCAGCGTACTGGTGACAACAGACTCTAAATCTCCTGATGACCCCTGCCAGCGGCCTCACGTAGATGTTGAACAGCATGGGGGAAGAGAGACGAGTCCTGTGGAACCCCACAAGGGAGTGTCCACGGGGCCGACAACTCGCCCCCATGCTGCACATACTGGGGACGGCACTCCAAGAAGGACCGGAGCCAACTGCAAACAGTGCCCCCGATACCTACCTTGGAGAGCCGAACCAGTAGGATACCGTGGTCGAAAGTATCAAAGGCCACTGACAAATCCAGGAAGACCAGCAGGGTAGAACAACCTCTGTTGGGCCCCCCGGATGAGGTCATCCTGCAGCACGACCAAAGCTGTCTCAGTTCCCCGGCCAGGCCTGAACCCAGACTGACAAGGGTCAAGAAGCTGATGTTCCTCCAAAAAAGTTTGAAGTTGGATCGCGGCCACCCCCTCGAGAACCTTGCCCATGAAGGGGACGTTGGCGATCGGGCAATAGTTGGCCAATACGTCCGACGCCATGCCTGGTTTTTTGAGAATGGGCTTTACCACGGTCTCCTTCAGGTGAGAGGGAAAAAACCCCTCGCCGAAGGAGGCCGTGGCGATGGTAGACGCCCATTCTGGCATACTCCCTCCAGCTGCTTTTATAAGCCAAGAGGGGCAAGGGTCGAAGGGGGTGGACGCGGGCCGACAGTGGGCAATTGCCCTGGAGGCCTCCGAAGAGGAAACAGGCCCGAACTCGACCATGCGAGGAGACCGGGGTGTGTGTGTGCAGCGTCTGGTGGTGCCGAGGGTGGACTAGAGCAACCGGAGTCGAGACCGGTCCGGATGGCCTCTATCTTTGATCTAAAAAAGGCTGCGAACGTCTCACTACTGAACTCAGTAGGAGGAGGCCTCACCAGACTAGGATTGGTGAGGTCCCAAACCACCCAGAAAAGTTCTGCCTGGCGGTTCGAGGCCTCACCAATTCTCAGGGAGTAGTAGGATCTTTTAGCCTCCCTGATCGCACGAATGTAGCGTCTAGTCTGGATAACAACCGCAACCTGATTGAATGCCGTCCGGTTCCTCCTCCAGCTGCACTCCAGCCTCCTCCGCTCCTGCTTCATCGCTTTCAGCTCCGCCGTGAATCACGGCGAAGATCGAGCTCTGCAACGGAGGGGACACTTGGGGGCGATCCGGTCGACGGCGCGAGAAGCTGACTCAAACCATTGATCGGTCGCAGCCTCGGCCGGATCGTCAGCCAAGCCGCCAGGGGGCAGGTCCAAACAAATGGCCGGGGTCCCCACGAGGAGGGGCCGCGACCGACAGGGAGAAGGACAGCAGGTGATGATCTGACCATGACAACGGCAGGGAGACAATGCCCCCTACCTCCAGATCGGAATCCCCTGACATCGAGGTAAATACCAAGTCTAGGGTGTGCCCTGATCTGTGGGTGGGGCAAAAAACATGCTGGGATAGACCCATGGAGGTCATGGACTCCATGAATTCCAGAGCCGCACCGGACAATCCATCACCGGGATTTCATAAAATGAACTGTGGTTTCCCATAGGAATGCATTGAAAAACAATCTGTTCCAGAGGTCAGAAAAAGTCAAACCAGGGCATTCCATTTAAAATTTTCTTAAACCAAGGCATCCCCATTCTTTTTGTCATGCAAATATCACACATCAACTTTTAATGCCTTACAAAAAAATGTAAAATGGGGCATTCCACTGAAAAAAATTCTTACACTAAAGCATTCCGATTTCCAATAATTTCTTTTTTAAGCCATTTTTTTTGTTAACCAAGGCATTCTTAAACTGAGGTACCACTGTATATTGGGGGGGGGGGAGATTACTGTTTTTAATCCCAGAATGTCACAAACAGATAACGTTGGCCAAAGTCTTATTGGTGTTTGTATAAATTGCAACAGCTAATTTGAGAAGATGCTGGGGTACGTCTTTACCATATTATTATACCCCCAACTGTACAATCAAGATACATTCTGGCACCTCATCCAACATTTCTAATTAGTTGCAGCAACCTATAAAAACTATACATGAATAACCTTTGGTTGGAATCCTGTTGCACAACTTTATACCATGCAATACGTATGTCATCATTATCAGCTGCATCTATGTGGAAGGGAATATCATGAAAAATGTCTCATCCACGCCTCCATTCCAAGTTCCGGGTATGCCAAGGGACCCATTTTATCCCCAAGGAAGCTTTTGGGAATAGCAAAATGGGGTGGAGGGATTCTTTAGTGCCTGAAAATTGCTGTCAAGATTTTAGATAGTATATGCTACTTTGTGTTTTGGTTCTTTTCTATGATGCGAAGATTTCAGGGCAGTTTTGCAAAGTTTATTTTAAGCATGCAGATTCACAAAGGTGCGGCAAAATGAATGAACGCACTGGAGCACAAGCCCTCTCTCCTCCACCATGAAGACAGCCCCGAACTTTGGAGCAGGTCTTCTGCCAAGTTCATCCTCCCTCTATATAACAAAGCAACCTACAGATCATGCCCTTCTCCAGGGAGTTCTTCGTAAAAACAGTTCACAGTGGGGAGGTGGTACTAAGGAGGAAAGGCTGCTGCCAACTCCTCTGTGTTGCAAGTATAATATGGCTGCTCTGAACTGAAATTTATGAACAAAGGCTGTAGATTCTGACAGCCGTTATTAATCTAAATGGATGTTTACCTGAAGTAATAGATATTCATCAAGGCTTCAGTCAGAACAACATACAGTAATACCTTGGTTTAAGTAACTTGGTTTAAGAGCGTTTTGCAAGACAAGCAAACATTTCTTCTAAATTTTGCCTTGATCAACAAGCAGTGTCTTGATATACAACCAATGGAGCAGGTCACATGATCACAACAAGCCAATGGTAGCTCTCTCTTCCTCCCTGTGCTGGATTGTGGGGGATTATCTAGAATATTCCATCTCAGGCAGTCTCCAAAGCAGAGGGAGGGGAGAGGATCAGAGGTCTCCCTTGCAGCAGCCAAGAATGTGCAAGTTAATGTTTTATTTTTTTCAAATCATTTCTAGTCATAGGGCAGATAGTCAAGTGTGTATAGAGATACAAATTGCACTGTATTATTGGCACATTAAAATACAGAGTAAAATCCAGCTGTAAGTCCTAAGCAGAGCCGATTTTGCAGACAGGTACATAAACCATGGTATAGTGGTGGACTTCTAGCCAACTTTTGTGAGTTTTGGCATTTTGTGTGTATAGTATGTGGTCTACGGGATCCGAGAATGAATAATCTGAGTTTCCATTATTTCTTATGGGGATATTTATCCCCCCCACCCCGTGTTTGATGTATTTTCCCACCACCATTAGCTGATTGCCTCCTGCTGGTGTTTTGTGTGATTGTTTGACCTGTACAGAGGTCCCCTGGGGGAAATTGGAGCAGTCTATGAATGAATAAATGAATGAATGAATTTGCTTTGATAGAAGAGTGTTTCCAGAACAAATTATGCTTGTAAATCAAGGTATTACTGTATATACGCAAGTTGCTTATATTTCTAAACAGATTAGACCATACCATACCTTCCTTCAAGAGACTGTAGCAAAACAGGCGTGCTCTTTCTAGATCTCCCAGTTGCCGGCAAATTCCCACATAGACTCTGCAAAGGGACTGCATAAAATTGTGACTCAAGGACACCTTCTCTTTCTTCAGCTTATTCAAAATAGCTTGTAATGCTGGCTCAGCTAAGGACTAGAATAGGCAAAACAACATTTACTGCTGAGAATGTTTTACTACACAAAGTACATGTTATTCTGATAAAATAACACATGACTTTCTTCTGACAGAAATAAGTTTCATGGTAACAATGCACAAGACACAGACAAAGCGGAAAGAGCGGATCTGTCAAGGCAGGCTTTATAAAAATATATTTAAGCCTCTTAAGGATGTACAGAAAGAAGGCTGTGTGCAGCTGAAAACCGTGTTACAAAGCTTTAAATAATATATTATGAAGAGCTAAATCCCACAAAACAGCAAGAAAGGGTGGGGGAAACTCATGCTTGATTAAAGGCATTACAGGAAGAGCCCCGAGTGAGCAGAAGGACATGGAGAGGAAACCTCCAAGGGCTCCCTGAGGACATCATCTCCACAAGGAAGTGTTCTTAGCTACCCTTGGCAAGTTGCTTCTGGGCCTCAAAATGTCCCTTTGTATTGTTCAGATCTTGGTACAGTCCCTGCTGAGGAAGATCTTGGAAAAGAGCCGTAGCACAACAGCAGAGTACCAGCACTGCAGGTGCAAATGTCAGTTCTCAACCTGCAGCTAAACTGGCTCTTTGCCAGATATCTGAAAAAAAAGATGCTGTTGGTTACAGCACAATCTCTGCCTGCTTTCTGGAACGCTTTAAAGACCCAGCTTTTCCAAGAGGCCTTTGGGTGATTATTCCTTTTGCTGTGATTCTTTACTGCTTGCCTGGACGCCAGTATCTAGAGTTTGTTTACTGCACATTGTTTTTGGATGATATCAGGTTTTGTGTTGCCATTTGTTGTGCATTTTTATTATTTATTTTGCTCTTGTCTTGATTTTGTGCAGCACTTAGAGCTGTTTATACAAGCTGGCGGTATATAAATTGTAAATAAAGTAAAGTAAAGAGGACTAGATGAGCCTACCCACTAGTATTAAAGGTGTACAAGAAGGCCCCTGTGATACTATGAATCACATCAGAACCATCCACTCATTGGAAGGGGCAGTCCAAACAAAAGGTCAACTTCTGAATAGGTTCTTGACTTAGGACTATATGCAGATTAACACACAGTATGGGCTTGCTTGGACCAAATTTGGAATAGTCTGGACAAGTACTCTTCAAGTTCTAATATCTAATTTACAGGAGCCCTCCTCCCCGTGATCATATTTCCTTGCCATGTACTGCAGCTTGTACCAAATTCGGTAGTCAATATTTTTCAGATGCCCACCACTAATTCCTGAAAAAGAAATTATTTCTGCTACAAACATGGTTTATTTGAAGTTGACCCATCCTGTCATTTAGCAGACATAGGACCTTAGGAATATTTGTTTCACAGAGGAGAATTCTGGCATCCTCTAAAAGTTTTAAAACCTATGCAAGACTGTGTTAGGGATTATCTAACATACCTTTAAAAAGGATGATATAAACTCCAAACATAACCTTAAATTCATTGAGTGTAAATTCTAGGACAAGCCAGCTTTAGATTGTGAGATACAGCGCCTGGAACAGCACAGTGATGAAAATAAACCTTCAAACTGATTCTACCTTCTGCCCCACTAGCTAAAAATTATATGGACAGAAAAGTCATAGATCCTTTCAAATCTATAATGGTTTTTATGGAGGCGGATATCCATTCACTGCTCTCATCATCCCACAAATAATTACTTATTCAAGTGTACTGGTAATCAGACAAAAAGGGAACTGACCTTCTTTGCAACACTGAGTTCATAGACCACATCTTTCTCTTCGTCTCTCATTACCGGTAACCTTGATGTACTGCCGACAAGAACATGGCTACGAATAACGGGCAACAGGTCAAAACATCCTTTGGAAATTTTCTCCAGCGCTATAGTCACAGCCTGACTGTCAGGATTATCAATCTTCTCCACTGTCCCAGGCAATTCTGGATTACAGTCACCAACTGAATGAGTAGCATCCTCACTGCCCGGCAGGACACTTTCACCAGCAGGACACCGATGAGCCGTATCTGAAACTCCGGCTGAAAGCTCTTCCTTGCAGAGTTCCAAAGAGGATGACTTGCTATTTAGCCGTGGCCTTTTGGCACCCTCTGGCATAGCTGCCGGTGGCAGTGTCCTTTTCCCAGTCTCACTCATACTGGAGAATGGCTGTTCTGGGTAAGACACGGCTTTCGCCCCTGTTTTAACAAAAGCAGTGGACGTGGACGTGATTGCTTTAAAGCCGCTGATTTGATGGACAGGCTGAGGGATAGCCGGGCTATCTAGAGATGCTGACCTACTGAGCTGAATGTTACCTTTCAGGATGTTGAGAGTCCTTGCTCGAGCGGATAGCTCTGGATACATACTGTCCAGAATTTTGACCGAGTTCTCCTGAGATACTGGCGGAGCTCCGCCGCCACCAGCGGATGGAGGAAGTCTGCCTGGCACAGGGACGGCATGCTTCGGAGTGGTGGCACAAAACTGGAGAGGAGAAGACAGAGTTCTCTGGCCTACTGACATTTCAGAAGGAGAAGGGGTGGTCAACGCAGCAGTGGATTTACATTTTGGAGCATCGGAGACTGGGGACACAGATGGAGGAGCTGGAGTTTCACGCGGAGGAGAACCTAATTCATGAAGTGAGGAAGCAAAGGAAGGCTGGCTCGACAAAGACCTTCTTGGGGAAACAGGCTTAACAGTTCTTGGAGGCGTAGCTAACAGAGGGGGGAGCAAGGGAGGTAGCGGGGGACCCATTTCTTGTCTAATTTTTGTGAGAGTATTTATGCAATATTTGGTTGATGCAGAAGTATCTGCATCAGCTAAGACTGATTCAGTCAGCAGGGTATGGCGACTTTTCCTTCTCCCTTTATAACCTGGTATTCTCTGGGAAATCCTGTCGTGTCCACTCTGAACACCTGCAACAGTTATAGAATCTGTTGATTTAGGAACCTGCTCTGCTCCACCCTTGGCACAAGATTCAAAAAGAACTAGTGAGTCTGGTTTCACAGATACCAATTTCTGTTGATCAGAGATGGAGTTGGAAGATTCCATGGTAAGTGGCAGGGGATTTAAGTTGGTTTTAACAGCAGAAGTTGTTTCATTATTCTTTACGTGGCATTCCTTGTTACAGGATATATTACTATCATCAGCTTGGCAAGCTGCTAAATGGCTTTGCTCCAAAGCTGAGTGGCATTCTGAAGCAACAAAGCTTCTTCCTTGCACAAGACTTGACTTCTCTTCAGAAATGTTTGACGGAGCATCAGAGGTTTCTATGCTAACACCACTGAGCTTTGCATCTGATACTAGTGTGTCACTATCAACCTCTAGGTTTCTGACAGACAACTTTCTGGAGAGAGACTTCTCATATGTTAGTGTGTGGCTTGGGAGTGAAGCAATTGGTGGAATACCTTGTTCTGTTTGCCTCTCGCTGGACTTCTCTGTTGTTATTGAGTCTTCTACTTCTAATAAGGCACTTTCATCACTACATGTCATCCTTTCGGCATATGCATGTTCCCATGAAATCACTTCATCAACACAAGATTCAGCATCATATATTGCAGACTGCTCATCTTTTATGGGACGACCTTCTACAGCCTGGGACAACTCGGGCACATCATCATCTGAAGAACTCAGAGTGGACAGGGCACCTGTAGGACTGCTCCTTATGACATCCAATCCATCTTTGGTCATTGCAAGCCTTGGAGGTGTTTTTGTGCAATCCACCTTTATTAACAGGCAAGCTTCTTCATCCGATGAATCCATGGCAGGTGAGTCTACAATCGTATTTCCCAATTTCTTTGCCTCATCCACCATTACAGTTTGTATATCACTGCTCAACAGTTCATCAGTTTCTTTAGCTGTTGGTTCGAGGGTCTCTTTTATTGCATTTGAAGGCATCCCTGACTTCTTCTCAGGAATAACAAGTTCTTCATCACTTTGAAGTGATTTGTTTTCTGCAGGAACACTTATGCTGTTTTGACTAGAAGCTTCAGGAGTCAAAGCTTCAGAGTTATTTCCACCATGATAACCTTTAATTAGTGCCAGCCGTTTGCCGGAAAGTAACTGTGCGTCATTTTTACTGTTAGAAGGCCAATCAAGGGTTTTATTATTGCTTTCCTCAAGACCATTAGCATTTGCCTCTTCACCCTTCAAACCTTCTCCAGAATTAGTATGATCAATGCAAGCAGCTTCTCCTCTAATTGGGGAGGAAAGGATAATGCATGTTGGGATGGAAGACGGTACGGCTGTATCATCATTACAGCTTTGGACATCTCTACCTAAATGCCTAATATCTGTTTTTTCAGGCTCTGACACATTTTGTTCAGATGGAACTGGGCCACCATTCTTGCTCTGTTCTGATACCATCACCTTTGCTATAGAATGCCCATCGTTCTTTTCTGTCTGTTCTCTAGCAGATTTCCTTTGAGAAGATGAATTGCTGTTATGATCCCAATCTGACATATCTTGAAACGTGTCATTTGTTCCACCCTGTAGATTTCTAGATACTAAACTCACTTTCTCACTGCACACAGTTCCCAAAGAAGATGCTTTTTCTCTTTCTCCTACCATTATGGACTCCACGGCCTCTTTTTCTGCCATTTTAAGCGATTCCTTGCCTTTTTCCTCTATGATGCTGGAAACCTGACACTCCTCTTCTTTGGGTGGCTGTGTAGTCTGAAAGCGATTTGAAACACTATCTATTTTGGATGCACACTCAGATTCAGTGCCCACATTTTCAATGTCCCCCAATTCTGAAGCATTTTCAGCAATATTCTCCACTTCAAAGGCCACATCATTAGACTCAACAAGCCCTTCAGAAAGTACAAAACTGTTTTTGATGACAGACACTTGGGCTGGTATCACAGAAGCACTTTTCCAAACTGTCTCCACCTGTAGTGATTCAGCAGAAGCCTCTTCTTCCATTACCTGTTCTTGTAGACCTTCCTTCTTTATGTCCACTGCTTTGGGTTCCTCCATCATGCTCTCTCCTGTTTTCAGAGGATGCTCATCTATATTTTGGGTAGGAACAGAAGGAGTAACACTGCATTCATTTCCAATCTGCACTACTCCATCCACACGGCACAAAGATTCCTTGCATCCAACTGCTTCTGACGTCATATGCAACTCGGGTCTCAAAGCATCTACATCCACAAATCCTTTGCTATTATCCTCCATCTCATTTTGCTTGTTCGACTTCAGTATATGGCTGTGGTTTTCTTCTCCATCTTGAGATTTGGTGGCTACATCTGTGGCATAAATTGCTTCTTTGCTGGGCTGTCTACCCGGTGCCTCAGTGCCTTGCTGCTGGGCCTGCTCACCCTGAAGTTCTGCTCCAGAAAGGGATTTACAGATGCTGACATTTGTATCTTTTCCCATGAATTGCTTGTCAGTTTTGCCTGTACCAAGTCCTTTCGCTGCTGCACTTTGTTCAGGGGGCTCTTCATCAACGCACCTTGCTTTCCTGGAATTGGATTCAGGCAGGATGTTGTCAAGGGTAACTTCAATCGCTCCTTCTCCTGTCAGCCCTTCAGTTTGCTGTGGGTCTCTATTTTGAGGGGGATGAGGCCAACTGTCTATTGCTGTCCTGGCTAGTTCTTTCTTTTCCTTTTCTTCCTTAAAGGCACGAGACTCTTCTAGCACATCCACAATGCTGCCTTTAAGCATTTCCTCAACGTACACTGGCTTGCCTGTTTCTTGCTGACCTTGTAAGCTAATGGAGATTAAACTGGGCGACAGGAGCTTCTTTTCACCAAAGCTTTCTGGACTAGGTGCTGTTTTTGCAGTCACTTTGTGCATTTCCATAAAGCTCGAATTCTCTTCTAGATGCCCCTCTCGATTCTTGGATGTGGCATCTTTCTCCCTAGGGTACGTTGGTGCTACTATGAAGGAGTCAGGACACATTGTGGCCTGCTCATCCCTTAATTTTCTGAGCTTTTCAGGAGGCTCCTGAGGATCGTTATTTGCAGGATTAATATTAAAAGAGCTGCATTTGTTCCGTGATTCTGCTGAATGTTTCTCTTGGACAGTTTCAATGGCTCGTTCACTCAGACTGCATTTTTCTATAATGTTTTCAAGCATTTGTGCATTTTCATTCATTTCATCATCACTGGAATCTGTTATGTCTCCAACGATGACATCCTTAAAGAGACAAATCAGAGTAGGTCATACAATAATTGCAGTAACAAAATAAAATTATAATGTTTACTATTTTATTTATCAAAATGGGAACAATCCACTGTGTGTGTGCATTCTTTCCCCCCTTTTTATGCACGTCAAATTCTAAAATGTTCGCTTCTGGAAGTTCCATGAGCTGGACAGACAAGATTATGGTTATTATGCTCACTTGGACAGAGGCTGGGCTGAAAGGCTTCATGGCCCAATAAAAGCCAAACTTGTGCCTAATCTGCTGTTAGAAAATGAAGCTGCACAACAGCTGAACTCCCAAAATGGAGATTTTTTTGGAATTTGGAATAAAAAAAATCAACTAAACTAAAAAAAAATCCAAACCAATCAATGAACATGACTACAAGACCACTAAATTCATCTTCAAACAATTATATCTTGTAATTACAATTTAGGTCTAGTTCTCAGTAAGACTGAAGACTGCTCAATATAAGTGCTATGTGCCAACTCTCAACAACAAGAACTCCATGGAGCAGTACTGCAATCAAGACTTTGCCCGGGACCCAAATTCAATCCCGATGGTTTCAGGTAGCTTGTTCAAGGTTGACTCAGTCTACCATCTTGCCAAGGTCAATAAAATGAGTGATCAGTAGGAAGCAAGTTGTTGTTTGCATAATTGTTGTAAACAGTCCAGAGGGTGCTCTAGCCCTATGCACAGGAATATAAGTCAAAAGAGCAAACAAGCATAGAGGCTATTGCCTTTGGGGCCAACTGAAATCCATGCCCACGGTGCATCACTGTACATGAAAAGACAGGTACTGGATATTTAAGGATTATCTTCTAATCTAATGTGAAAGAGGGGGTTACGGTTGGAAATATCTTGCTTCTGTTTGAGCCTGGTATAAAGTGGCATACTGAATTGGATCTAATGGCCCAAACTGTGTCAGTGATTCAATTGTAAGCCAATTGAATAATTTGCCTTACTGCAGTGAACTGGTATGAACTAATAAAGTGCTGATTACTTTACCAGACATGCGCCTTTTGCACCATGAGGCACACAACTTCTAATGGGACCAACACCTTATTAGTTGGTAGCAACTTTTTTGAAGTGCTAAAACCCCAACAAAGCCTGTTTTATCTCAGACAGCTATGGACAACAATGCTTTTTTCATTCCAGCTTTTAACGGAGTCAATTATGCTCCTAAGATCATTATGTTACTTAATTTCAGCCACTTGGAAACTTACTGGGGAAGTGGCCGGTGAAAACTGTATGGGAGACAATAGAGGCGGAAGAGGCGTAACCCACTTCCAAACTTCTTGCATCATTTCATCAAACTCATTCTGATCTTTCTTGAAAGGATCCATGCTACTTGCTGCTACATCTGTCTGAGCAACGTGCTGTAGAGACTGGTCTTTCCAAAGAGCATTATCCAAAGTGTCAGCAGTTTCCATGCCTTTGCTTGCGGGTGGACCACCACATCTGGAAGGAACGTTGTCTAATGGTATCTGCAGCGATGTTGAAGTTTGTGGTGTATGGCTCTCAGGTGAAGAACTGAAAGGAGGAGTCTTTCCTTGAGATTTCTTGAACTGTGAAGGAGTCTGTGTTGTTTCTATGGAACAGAAAATAATTCACAGCTGAAACAAGTTGTATTTTCCTTACTTTCTGAAGGCTGGGGATACTCAAATATAACCATGATCTGTTCTAGTTCTTTGACTTTGTAACCCTAACACCGACCTTGTTCTGATCTATAACTAACATGTAAGTTCCACACGGTTTATATTAGGAAAATCTGACCACTCTGTGTGGAAACAAGCGGAGGCAGCAACAGACTTATTTCAGGACAAAAGCACTGTTGCTAAAAAGCATCTGTCCTCATCTTGACCGAATCAAAAATATTGTGCGTTTATCCAGTGATAAAAAATACTTCAAGCAATTATAGGGCTCTCTGGGTTGAGAATTGTCCATCAAAATAAATGTTTATTTTATTTATTTCTCCTCAAGAGGATGCAAGGCAGCAAATGCTGACCTGAAGGTCTGTTTGCAGAAGGAGAGCAAAGAGGAGGCCACTCTGGCCTTTCACGGGAAGGAGTTCCACAGCTCGGGAACAGTGACACTGAAAGCCCGCTTTGCTCTTCTCACCAACATACAGAAGAACATAAGGAGAGCCATGTTGGATCAGGCCAAAGGCCCATCTAGTCTAGCTTCCTGTATCTCACGGTGGTCCCACCAAATGCGTCTGGGAGCACACGAGACTAGATATCTGTCCTCCTGATATCTGATATATACATGTGAGGGCAGTGGGGCCAATAGAAGGCAGGGGTCTCGTTTGATTTTATTCTACCATATTATAAAATATTCCCCACCCCTGGAACAGATCCCACAATAGGTTAGACTAGAAATTATTCTTCTTAACTGATTCTTATTAACTAAGGAAAATAACAGGGTATGCCCCTCGCCCCAATGAGTGCACCTCTTTATTTTTTTCTTATTGTAAAGCAAGACATTCATTCTCTCTCATGCAGGATTCTGTGAGAAAAGCAACACTTGTCTTCCACCCTTGATACCAAGAGGCCTGTCTTTCGCTGACAGGGAACCTACAACAGCCATGTCTGCTCCTCCCCAACAACCCTACAATGCACCTCTGAGCCAGAAATACACTGCACCGAGAGGCACCTTCACCTGTTTGAAGGATGGGCATTCGGACATTAATAAATAAAATTTCTAACTCTTGTGGTACAGGGGCTCAGATATTTCCTCCTGGAACTGCTTCTGGAAAATTGATTGGAGCAAGATTCTTCTCCCCCCCCCCTATGGGAAGTTGAATGACCAGTTTGAAGACAGCATGTCTCATTACTATGTGATAGCAGACTTTCCCCAGACTCAGAGGTTAATCAGAGACCAAGAGACTCCTTATTCAAAGGAGTGCAATATCTCTCAGTGTGACTGTCCACTTTCCCTGGAGATGAAAGGAGCAGAGGATGAGTGTGAGGCAAAGACTGGCTATACTTCAGGTAGCAAATAATGTGTGAATAGACCAAAGGCATGAGCAATATCCAGTGAACGTTAAGAAAAAAGAGAGACAGGGGAGACATTAGATTTTCAGTGGAATGGAAATGTCCTGCAAGTGTCCTGAAAAGGTCTAGCACAGTGGTTCTCAACCTGTGGGTCCCCAGATGTTCCGGGACTGCAACTCCCAGAAGCCTCCACCACTCGCTGTGCTGGAAGGGGTTTCTGGCAGTTGCAGTCCAGGAACATCTGGAGACCCACAGGTTGAGAACCACTGTGCTAGCATCTTCCATACAACCAATTTATATTGGTATCTCTGTTATTCGTTAAAATAACTGCAATGCTAACCTAAAAGTACTCACTTGCTTTTCCATGTGTTCGGGAGTGATCATGCAAATCAGCTGTAGTGGGAGGAAAGAGGCAATTTTCATTCACGGACACAGAAAAGATTATGACATTTTATAAACAGTTTCCTTCTATTATCTCTAGAACTACACTGCATGGTCTCACCTAAGAGGTAATCCTTTCTGTTGATTTGACTTCCTGGGGTAGAGACGTCGATACACATCCAGAGTTCCTCCAACAGAAACTTAATTTTTTCTGTGAAATAACCAAAGGAGCATCTAAACCATTATGTTTTCCAAGAGTTGGCCAAGATAGGTTTATTTTATCAACAGCAAAACCAGAAAAAAAAAGTATACGCAGCCCTCATTTTTATTTTCTGTTGGCTACTGCTGTCACAAAATTGTTTTGGGTGTTCTTTACAATATAAGTTGCTGATACATGACTTCAAGGGCAGCATCTTGGTGAAAGTGGTATAGAACCATATTTGCATAATGTTGAACTGCCAGAGCTCCTTCTCCTAAGAGAAGGAAATGTGACTGAAGGACATTCTAAGAAGAAAACCGAGTACAAATAAAATGGGGTAGTGTTGTTTTTTACATAGTTGAAGGAGCCTTGAATGGGGGGGGGGGGTTAGGGAAAGAGATTTTCAAGAAGAATGTGAATCTATGGTTGCAAAATGCACTCCCATAAAGCTACTTAGTGCTATGCATGAATAAAAGGGAAAGATTTCAGAGAGTCCAGAGAAATCCAGGACATGCACTAAAACAAACATTTGCATCACATCATTATCTGAAAGCTTGACTTTGCATAAAATGTTAAGTCGTGAGCAAACCAAAATGTTCTTTCCCCTTCTTTAAAACCCTCCTGAGGTCTACGACTCCTTGGAGAACTAAGTCCAGCTAGCACAATAAACAATACGTCAATTTAAATTGCATCATTTTCTTCTTGTCTCCGCTTGCCTTTTTGCTAATTAGGCAGTGGACTACAAAACCCGAAATGAAGTACAGGTTCTATTTCACCTATTTCGAGCACAGGAAAGAAATCAGCCTGGCTGGGTGAGAAAGCTTCTTGCAAAGCAACCTGGTCCCTCCATTATCTTCCTAGAAGCCACCACAACAATGGGCCTGACGTAAGTAGAGTAACATTGATGTCTGGTTATGTAAGCTAGAACTGTTTGTGGCCTCATTTTCAGTTCCACTGAAATTAGCCTTTCAAAATGATCTGAAAGTGCTTTTGAGATGTGGCCTCCTCATTATCTACTCATTACTGCAATGCAGCTTGTACCCTTTCACCAATGTGCTTCTCACTATCTTCCTTTCCAGAACTCCTACATCAGAACTACAACCGAACCAACAGCTCCTGGTCCTTCCTCTGTGATCATGTCCAGCCCCCTCCCTGTTCCCAAACACCACAGTCCCCTAGAGAAGCTTGCCATTTCAAAGTTGACAAACTCCAATATCCCCACCCTGCTCTGCTCTAATACATCACACTCTCCCCCTACACTCTATTGACTCTGGTACAGCTGAAATGATGGAAATAATGAGACTACTAAGCCAATACATAAAAAAATCAGCCATCTTGAGTCCAGTTTCTTTCTTTCTTTCTTCCCTGAATGGAACAATTATTTGCACAGTGTGTACTGGGGAGTCACAGGAAGCACTAGAGTCCTTAATTCTCCCCTCCAGCTATCTGAAATCCCCGGGGGTGGGGTGGGAATCTAACATCCAGCAGAAATAGCATAGCAATTCTCCTCACCTATTATTGTGCTTTATAGTTAAATCCACATGTACTAGAAGTTCAGTACTTTTTATAATTTTCTGTTAGAAGATGCTATAGATCACTTAAATTGTTTTTGGAGCCTTCTACATAGTCGATGATGTGAGGCACTCACTCCATAAAGCAATACCTTTCATGTAAAACTGAATTGTAAGTCTCTGTGCCAGGATGTGCTAACTGTACAGACAACTGCTCCCAGGTCTATATGAACAATCACAACCCTCTTTAGTTAAGAGGAGAAAGATGCATACATACCAACCTTTGTTTAGATCTCCTACTGGATTATCTCTCTCACTTTGGGTCTCTGCATTTTTCAGGACTGAGAGGAAACAGGTAAACACAGATATGTCAGACCAATAATTAAGGTTTAAGGCTAAAATTGAAATGCCAACTACAACAAAAAGAATCACCTTTCTTCTGCTTCGTACCAGAAAAGCCACCAACCTTTCCCTGTAAATATGAATGGGAAAAGCCGAGAGAGAGAGAGAGAGAGAGAGAGAGAGAGAGAGAGAGAGAGAAAGAGAGAAGGGTCTGTCAAAAGCTTTACAGGTCCCATGTATAACTGAATGGTACATTTTAGGATGGCTTATTCTTAACAATAAAACATGATAAAGGTCTAGATGTATTTCACTGATATGCACACTATCTCTTATCCCGAATTGCCACACACATGCTTCCAAACACATTACAGTCGTATCTCCACAAACACATGCATGTATCATACATATCTACAAACACGTACACAAATTCTTTTTGTATCGCTGCAAAAAAAGACTAGTTTTCTGCTTCACATATAAATCCTCCCAATACGTCCCATCCACTGCACAAATTCACTGGCACCCACTCAACACTCTCTCACACAAACAAGCCAAAACATTTCCCCAGCCCCCAAAATGACTCTCAGCTCCTTCTCTGAGACCAGACCCCTGCATGCAAACCCAACTCCAATGCTAACTATGATTTTTCTTAACCTTTTCCACACTGTTCCCTGGAGTACACTATCCCTCGCGAGAAAGCAGCAAATAGAGTTAGTTACCAAGTCATTCAACACCCCCCCCCCCAATTTTTTCTTGGTTGTTAAAGCATGCTGCTGAAGAAACTATCAAAGAGGCATTCATGAGAAACAAAAATGACATTAACTGAAGGTCCTCACTGCTTCTACTAAAAAAACATACACACATATATTTCTACAGACAAAAGTAAACATAAAGTGATAGGGGTAATGCACCTTGGCATATACAATTAAATTTGTAGGAGAAACACCAGTGCCAACAGGCATCACATCACCCAACTCTGCATCACAGCATCATCCTTCTTGGCACTACTACTAAATCATCGTTATTATGATCCCCACCACCATCACTACTATTTAAGTTCTTTTATCATTTGCATTCTTTGTAAACATGCACTCTTCTGCTATCATATTTGCAGGCCACAAACTCAACATAAAACATCAAGTCGACCTCCAACAGATTCAATGATCAGTAAGTCCTGATCAGTAAATATAGCAGGTCCTGTATCAACCATGATCCCAACACAGTCCGAGAAAGGTTTGATTGTGCCAGTTTCCGAACTGGCGAGGAAAATACGAAGCACAACTAATAAAATTTACCTTTGTGGAGAACATACATTACACCTGAGAAACAACCATAAGACTGATTCCCCGGAATAGGCTTACTTTGAGCATCACTTACTCTGTAACTTGTACTACTAAGAGCTGAATTGTGCCTAACCACAGTAGTCAAAGAAAAGCTCCTTTTAACTGTAACAAATCTTTAAGAAATTTACCTGTGCTTTTTTCAATTCTTTCTCAAGTACTTTCTTTTCTGCTTTCAACTGCTTGAACTCCTGGATATGTTTTGCTGCAGCCTCTTTATTTAAAACAAAAATAAACAAAAACAACAAATAAAAAATAAAAAGCAAATTATTGGCTCGACTTCAGAATTGCCACAAAAGCCAGAATATAAACGGTACATGTACTACTGGTGTGATGGCACCTTCCCATTCTGTTTTGTCAAACTCTGACAATTTATTCAAGGTTGCAGCACTAAGCTCACTACTATCATGTATTTCATTAAGATTTCATCACACTGGAAGCGTGCAGCTTGGCTCTGTGAAGAGCCACAGTAAAACACCAATTCCATGCATCAGCCTAACAATTTTACTTCCAAATACAGAAATATATTTTAAAATTCTAATAATCCCTTAGCAAACTAGAGTAAGATTCCTACTGAAGATGTGTGTGTGTGTGTGGGGGGGAGGAACAGTGTTCCCACATAAAATATATTTACACACAATGGATACCAGTTTCCGATTATAGTGCTGTCAGGTAAAAATATTAAAACAAAACAAAATATATGAAAGGATCAGAGAATGGACTCCTTGTCATCATGCACAAGCCTTCATCCTTCATCCTCCTCCTCCTCTTTAATCTAAGTTAGTTCTAGCAACAGTCAACTGAAGTGGTTTGATCTTATTTATACTGCACCTGTGGCTTATGCAATACAGTGATATCCTTTCTTTCAACAATGTATTACATATACAGGCTTTTTAAACATTTCCATAACCTGAAATTCTGTCAGTCTCCCTTCAACAAGAAAGGGTATGGCTTAGGCTCTGCAGAGAACTCCAGAGGTCCTAGAGGTGTTTTCATAAAGGAATACTAAGGCCAGCTTTTTACTTGGAGTACCTTACTTTTTAGTGTTTCAAAACAGACTCCACTTCTGGTAACTACAGACTTTGATTACAAGTGTCAAAAAGCAATTTTAGCTGCATGGCCTGGGAAACTATAACTCCCCTTTAAAAAAAATGTGATTCTTAAATAAAACAGTTACTTGCGAAGGAAAACTAGAGGAGCAAAGCATCATTCTGTAACTGGTTGTTGTTGTGTCATTACAGTTGTGACCGACTCTTTGTGACCCCATGTCCATGGAGTTTTCTTGGCAGGAGTACTGGAGTGGCTTTCCAGTTCCTACTCCAGGCACCTACAGCACTTGGTATTCCCTGGTGGTCAACCATCCAAGTACAAGCCAGGCCCAACCCTGCTTAGCTTCCGAGATCAGGTGAGATCGGATGTGTTCAAAGCATCTATCTATCTATCTATCTATCTATCTATCTATCTATCTATCTATCTATCTATCTATCTATCTATCTATCTATCTATCT